>CP092720.1:15491162-16691162 GCA_030273425.1 Microplitis manilae | reverse complement strand
GCGTTCACAATGAGTACTGTGCATTGATATTTTTATCGGGAGGTAGACACTCCTGATGTTTCTGTTTTAAATCCAAGTAATACCTTGTGTAGGTATGTATGTCCTTATAATCCATGGCATAGGTGTTGAGAGCCATAAAGTCGTATTCAAAAACGAATAATGAAAAAAATGTTTCAAAAATTATACGTGATCCTCACCTTCACGGTATTTCTTAACAACTGCGTAACTTATCACAATCGGTTCTTTAATTTAGATTCTATCGTCAACAAAACGTTAAGAAAACTACTGTTCTTTAAACTTTTTTCGGCTATTTCATGTTTCGAGCTTATGATCTAATTCAAAACGATTTCCACTCTTTATTAGGATTATTTACAGTTAGTTCTGCCTAAATTTATACATTTTTAACTTTTCGCTATGGACTTTGAAAATTTTCAAAAATTTGGGAAGTCATTGTTTTTTTTTTTCAATTTTCGAAAATCGAATTGTGATTAGATGTCAACATTTTGAGGTCCAAAAAAGCTATTTTGACCACTTTCAGAAAGCTGTCTGAATGTTTGTATGTATGAATGTGTGTGTGTATAAACTTTTTATCTTTTGAACTATTCAACCGATTTGCATGGTTCTTGCAGCAATAGAAAGATTTTTTTGGCCGTCAAATTTTCTGAAAATTTCAGATCATTTGATCGAATAGACTCGAAGATATTTAAGAACTACAAAAATAAAAAAAAGTAAAATTTTCAACATTTTTTTTTAATTTTTGAAAAACAATCCGAACGATCGATTTAAAAATCCAATCAGCTTTAGAACTCGATAAAATGCATCGATTGACGACTCAAAGATCTCAATCGACTAATTCATTCGAGTGACGTGTAAAAAATGTGTATTCACAATAATGTTTTCATCCTCAAGGAGCCCAAAAACAGTGGAAAGTATTGGGGCTGGCCCGCAGAGCCAACCGGACTCCAGATATTTTTATAGATTTTTTTTTAAGTATCTCAGTTTCTTGTTTTCTAGTTTTACTAATTTTTATTATTTTATTTATTATTGAAAATGTTTTTTTTTCGGTAACGAGAAATCATTGATATCTCACCGTCAAGAAATACTCCGAATTATACAGACGAAATTTTTTTTGCTTCTTCAAAAGAAATATGATCTTCGATAATTGATACAAGCAAACTAATTATTAAAAAAAAATTATAACAAGATCGTTTAAGGTGTACTCTTTAAAATTTCTCGAATATTTTCTTAAATGATGGTAAGCTCTTTCATAAGAATTTTATAACACGTGTGGATTAATATTCGAATGTACCAAAATTGTATATGAATAAAATATGGAGAGACATTTCAAGTAAATATGCCTATGCAGCATAGTAATGTAATTATTACTATGCTGCATATGCATATTTACTTGACATTTCTCTCCGTGCAGTACGAAAAAAAAAAAAAAAAATCGGTCTGTCAATTGACCTTGTGGGCCAGCCCCAAAACTTCCCGCCATCTTCAAGCTTCTTGAGCTCGAAATATTGTTGTGTATACGTTTTCCAGCTTTTCGAGCTCGAAAATACTTTTGTATGCCTTTGTTTTCGAAAAAAAATGTTTTTTACCATTTTTTCACAAACGAAATCTCTCGAACGACTAAACCCGATTGAGACGGTTAAGGTGGAAATCGATGCGTTTTTTTGAGTTCTATAACGGATCAGATCTTGAAATTGATTTATCAAGTCGTTTTTGAGAAATTTCGAAAATACTAACAAAAATGCTAAAAAAATTTTTTTTTAATTTTTTCGACAACGGTTTCTCTTAAAAGAATGAACCGATTTTGATGGTTGAGGTGGCATTCGACGCGGCTCATGAAGCTTCAGAGCCCAGTTGATTTTGGAATCAATCCATTAAGAACATAAAAAGTTATCCAAAATAAACATTTTTGAAAAAAGTTTATTTTTGGAATAGCTCTGAATGAGCCCTACCGATCAAGCTCAATTTTTTCTTCAGCTTTTAGATATTGACAAGCCATATTGAATGACACCTTGACGATACAAATCGGTTCATCCGTTTCAAAGTTACAGCTATTTACATACATACATGCATGCATACATACATACATACATACGTACTTACGTACATACTTACATACATGCACTCGGACATCATCGTGACATTAGTCAGGATAGCTTCCTAGAACCTCAAAACGTCAAGATCTCTAAGAAATTCGATTTTCGAAAATTGGACCGAAACCAATAACCTCCTGAATTTATAAAAATTTTCAATTTTCTTAGCGGGAAGTTGAAAAATTGTCAATCGGTTGACCTGCATGCCAGCCCCGAAACTTCCCGCTGTTTTCGATCTGAAAGAGCTCGAAAACGTTATTTTCAATATTTCACCCGCAGTCATACACGGCAGAAACAATTGTGTTTTTTCCCAAGGAAAGAAACACGCATGTTTCTGCCTGCTGAATGAAGGTATTTTTGAATTACGAACTCGCTAGTAGTTGTTTGCAGCATCGGCTTGAAATTAGCTTGTTTTGATGGGCTGTAGAGACACTGAAACTTCAAGTTTCGATGCTGGTATCATGAAAATACTTAATGAACCAGCGTTCTTAAAATTTTTATTCACGATTATGTTTAATAAAATAAATGTAATCAGGCAAAAATCTATATCAGTGATTAAAATAAGTATTTTAATGAGTTTCGACTAAAATCGGAGCGTTAATATATAAAGCACCCGAGAACAATGTTAAAATAGGTGTTTTTTCAATTATTTTGTTGAAAATATTATTGTAAACTGAAGAATGAATTGCTTTGCATTATGTGGTAATCGAATGAAATTATAAAGATGGAGAGTTGGTAAGATTTTTAAGATATGTTAGTACATTATATTATTATTTATCCATCAGGAAAAATGTTATTTTTTTAACTTTCTGACGCCGATATCTTTGGAACTGATCAACCAACTTTGACGTTCAATGTGGCAATCAACACGTTTTATTAGGTTTTAGAGCTGAATAAATTTTGGAATCGATTGATCAAGCTGTTTTCTACATATTTCAAGAGAAACTAAAAACAAATTTTTCGTATTTTTTAGCTATTCAGAATCTGTTCGATCGAATGATCTGAAATTCACAGGAAAGTTGATGGCTGACCAGCTTTTTCGATTGCTATTTATACTACATGAAATAACCAAATCGATTGACTAGTTGACGTTATTTAATTGGCATTATTTTAATAATAGTCAAAATAGCTTCCTAGGACCTCAAAAAGTCGACATCTGATAAAACTCGATTTTCGAAAATCAGGATAAAAACAATAACTTCTCGAATTTTTCGAAAATCTTTGATTTTCTTAGCAGAAGAAAAAAAAATACCCGAGTCGAAATTTAAAGGCTACATTCATCTCTCTATTCCGAAATAAAACCGATTTAGAGCACTGCACGGAGAAAACGAGTCTTGAAAATATCAAAAAGATCCTAAAACATTTTATGATGTCTGATAGTTCTGCTGAAAATGTGAAAAGATCTCGAACGTTACTTCAAGCTCTAATAACTTTTGAACAGACGGAATTTTAAAAAAATGATAAGAGACTTTTTTTGTAAAGCATTCAATCCCCTACAAACTTATGCCCTGACCTTATCTGTCCCTCGTGGTATGAAATATATTCTGGAACCAGAATCAGAATTGAACCATACTGATTCCAGTGTGATTCCAGAGCGGTTTTTTGCCCTTTTTCAAGAATGATACTAGTCTGAAATCAGACTGAAACCAGAGCATATCCAAAGTATTCTCAGAGTGCATTCAGAGTAATTCAGGGGTTTTAATTCAGAGTGAACCCAGAGCAAATTCTAAGAAAATCCAATGTAAGACCAGGATAAAACGAGAGTCTTTCCAGAGTGAAACCAGAAATTTTTCAAAAAGAATCCGAAGTGTTCTTTAGAGTGGAATCACAGTTTTACCAGAGCGGAACCGAAGTGCATTACGTGTATTCAGGGTCTATCCAGAGTAAATTAAGAGTAAAAATTCAGAGTCAATCCTGAAAAAAATTGAAAAAATTTTTTAAATAATGCTGAATAATGTTTACAAGAATTATATTTTGGAATGTTCAGAAAACATTTAAAAAATTGAATTTTTTTTTATAAAATTTTTGGGGTGCCTCAATTTGCCTCCCCTTTCCGATGTCTTAAAATATATAAAAGACAGATGTATGAAAATATTTAAGAAATTATATTTACAGTACTTAAAAAATATATAACTTTGTTATATTTCTTTTCTTATGTTGTTGGTTGAATTAACAATATATTCTCATAATTATATTTTTTATATACTTGAAATTGTAAAATTGAGCGAATGCACAAAAAGATTCTAGTGTAGGTGTGGTTGATTCAATAGTTAAAATTAACACCAAAATTACAGATGATAAAAGCTGTTTTATTAACAATATATACACTGAAAAAACTGTGAGAAAAAATATGCTTAATAGGGAATGCGATTCTGTATTATACGCGATAGCGAACGCAAACTATATTCAATCACTTATAAAAACTCGACACGTGGTCGGTAGTGGATCAGAACGTCTTAATTAATTTATAAGTAATTAGACGCGAGCAACAATCAACATATGCTCAATAATTAGTAGCCTTGACATACTAGTTAATTATTGAGGATATTTTAGCGTAAGTTAAGCGAAATTATCACACAAAAATAATCAAGACTAAGCGAAGCAGTTTGAGAGTACGTGGTAGCACGTTAGACTCCTCAAAGTAGGATGGAAAGTCCGAGGTAAAACTGTTAAACACCAGAAGTGAAAGGACATGGGATGGTGGTGTCTTCTTCCTTCGCTGCCGCTTCAGCTGGACGGATGCAGAGTAGCTTATCCAACTGATGTTTGAAGTGAGACGAGCAGCTTCACCTTCCAGGCATGAGTTGACGTAATGCATTTTCTCAACGTTGGTGAGATTTTGATTGTCACCAATGAGTGAGGCGAAAAGATCGTGGAAGTGTCTCCAGTCTTGGCAATTACCCGAAAATTCTGGGACGGTGATGGTCAGTAACGCAGTGCGATAGTGAGATGTTAGAATAAGGCTGGAATTAGCCAGGACACTGCCGTTAGATGTAAGTTTTGCCTCTATGTCCTCAATGCGGGTATAGAGGCTGTCTGCAGCTGTCTGAAACTGCTTGAGTGTGGTTTCAAACGACCCATCGGTGAAGTATTTGTGCCCCACAGTAACATTTGTTTTTGGATGAGAGTAATTTCTCATGATGAGCTTCAAACTTTTCCCAATATGTACTGAGAAGCTTAATTTCTGCTGTAGCTGAGGACAGAGGGAGTGTCTCAAACACTCCTGCTTCTGCAGCTGCACCCAGAGATGAGATGAACGACATGCGGCTTAACTGTAACACCAATTTGTTCTGCACGGCATCCATTGTGATAATTGATATGTCCATCTGTAATTAGAGTGATATGAGAAAAACAAAAAAAACTTTTAATTGCATAATCCAGAACAAACTGACAGTAACTGGTGATGATTCCAGGTGATAAGCAGCGACATGAAGTTAGGAAGTTGAGATGTTGTTGATGATGCGAGCACCTAAATCACGGAACTAGTCACTTCACAAAGTGTAATTTGCACTGAGGTGCCCCTTAACAGTTCTTACACCAATGCAGTACCAGATCCAAGATTCTCAGCGATGCACTGGTATTGAAATGACTTTGAAATTGCACCTTTTGAGATGATATTTTCACATTTATTAACAGCTGGGATGCTTAATTGGCCAGTGGAGCCTCCTGCGCATGATAACGCGCCGGCACCACTCTGGGTGCATTCGCGTTGGGCGCTTACACGCTTTGAGCGCGCTTGAATGTAATTTCCAGCGTTCGACTTGGCGCTGTGAGCGTCAAAAAATCACGCTCATGGCTGAGTTCGTAAGACAGACTTCGTGCTTACAGATGCTCACGCCACAGAGGTAGGGCAGCAAAAGCGTGAGCGCCAAACTACACTATTTATCAAAACGAACACAACGTGAGCGTAAGCTAACCAAATTATATTACGAGTGTGGTTGTAGCTGACAATTAGCAATTTGAAAATTTTTAAGAAATAAATAAAATTTATAAATAAGTAAAATTGCTTACAGTTCCAACACAATGGCAAGCTCTTTACCGCAATTATTTTTAGTAAATTTATTTGATGCAGAATCAAACAAAACTTATTCTATTACCGTTACTCCCGACGAAATGAAACGTTTAGAAACAGGTATGAATTTTGCTATCTCATTTATTTATATTATAAATTTTAAAAAATGTTAATGTTTTTCGTTATGTTCGCCTGAGGATGACCCTGATTAAGAAAAATGATTCAGTCTATGCTAAATTTAAAATAATTTTTCTTAATCAGAGGAAATCGTGTTGTTAAAATGATTCGAAATATAGTTTATTTAGTAACTCTATTTGTTCTTAACATTTAAATAAAGGATGAATAAATAGATTTCTTCAATTGTAATGCTATTAAAAAAAAAGTCTTATTTTTTGGGTGAAATGTGTTTTGTTTATTGCAGACGTTAATTTTGCAAGTTTAAAATTAGAAGAAGTAAAAAATCTCGAATACGCTCAGTCGATCAGCGGTAGGTTTCATTTAAATTTGAGTTTTATGTGCATGAAATCTTTTATGCAGTTTGAGAAAAATCTTATTAGCATGATGAACTCAAATTTGTATTAGTAATTAAATTGCTATTTATATCATTTATAATTTTTAGAACAAAACGCACAAAATGTTGGAGCTGTAGATCCTAATTTGGTTGCTGATGACAGCATTGATGAAACCATTACCAATACAAGTGAAGATTCTGGTAATTGTAAAGCAAAGCAAATCAATATCAATTAAAATGAATATAATTTTACAGTAAATTGTTTGTTGCAGCATTTAAATGGCCTCATCAAGCCATTCTTTTGCTTCTCGACGAATATCAGAAGCAACAAACTAATTTCAACAGTGGAAAAATTTCACAAAAGAATTTGTGGAAAGAAATTAGTGATCAGCTGTGTGCTCATGGTCATAATATTACAGGCCCTCAATGTCAATCTAAGTTTTCAGGAATGAAAAAAACTTACAAGAAAATAAAAGATCATAATGGAAAATCTGGAAACTCTGCTAAACATTGGCCGTATGTGACTGTAAGTTTAACTCATTACATTCCGAAAAGGAGATGAATTATAAAGCTATTAATTTCTTTAGTTAATGGATGATTTGATGGGAGATAAACCTTTTATTACACCAGTTGCAACTTGCTCTTCTACTGGGAAAAAGAGGTCACTATCCGAATGCAGTAGTGAAAGTAG
The DNA here is from genome assembly GCA_030273425.1 of Microplitis manilae. NCBI lineage: Eukaryota > Metazoa > Arthropoda > Insecta > Hymenoptera > Braconidae > Microplitis > Microplitis manilae. The sequence goes on along the minus strand of CP092720.1, from coordinate 16,683,840 downwards.
CACAAGTAGTGATTCGGATAATTTAGCAAATCGTGAGTATATTTTTATTTGTCTTAAGAATGTTAGTATACTGTAAAAAATATAATTTTATATCGTTGACAGAAAAAAAAGCAAGGATTACACCTGCAAATCAATTGATAACTACATTGGAAGAACGATCAATTCAAATCGAAGAGAACAAGGAACGTCGGTTCAAAGAATTTATGGCTTTTAAAGCCCAAAAGGCAGATGAGGCCCTTGAATACAAAAGAAGAGCTGTAGATTTATTAGAAAAGCTCGTTAACTCAAACAACAATTTTTAATGTAATTATTAAGTCGATACTTTTATAAGTCTGACTGATTAGATTAATTATTTTATTTTACTCATATAACTATTTTTTTTAACTACGAGATAAAAATCATTAAGCTACCCTGGTAGGAAGGAACCATTGGACAAGGCTCGGACCAGGCATTGACCAGTCGTTATGCCAGAGTTCCGAGCCTTGGCACCAACCTTGGCTAAGCATTGGGCCAAGGATTGGCCCAAGCCTAGGATGATAACAATGTCCCCAAGCCTTGTTAAACAAAAAAACTAGGCTTGGGCCAAGCCTTAGGAAATGAAAAATTGAGCCTCGGCCAAGGTTTGGGAAACAAAAAATCAAGCCTCAATCAAACCTCGGGGAGCAAAAAATCCACGGCTCACCCAATGCTCGATCTAAAATATTGTTATTTAAATTAATAAATATAATTAAAAAAAGTTTGATCACACTTTTATCGACATTACATTAGAGGGTAATTAACTAATCACTGAATTAACGGGAAATAACGAATAAAATTATTTGGGGGCTACCGGGGTGCGAACTGTGATCCTTCTGATCACTAGGCTGGGACGCTATCCACTGTGCTAAATCTGATGTCCAGATAATTATGATTTTTTTGCTTGTTAAATTATTTAAATACAATTTAATTCAAAAATATTAGATCGTAAAGATGAGGTGAAATGTAGTTTTATTTAATGAACTTAAAATTGTCTGATGCATTTTTAGGCCTACGCATGACACCTGGGGCAATATGGACCATCCGAAAATTCTGAAAAAATGATTCATATTTTTATCGTCAAATTAAAAAAATTTAATATATTAATCCATTTTTCGGCTGATTCTCCATAGCCGGGGCAAATTCGGCCACTAAAAATATTCGAAAATAATATTTTATTTTTTAATTGATAAAATTTTTGAAATAATGCAAAATAATCTGTTATCTAAAAAATCCAAAATCACGTTTCTTGGGTTCATAATAATGACAAATAAAAAGTATAGAATTGTTTTTTTTATTAAATAAAAAAATTAGTAAGTAAGATAATCGAAGAGAAACAATTTATTAAACCAATGATGTGAAATGTAATTTTTCTCTATGTATATTACATACAAAAATTTTGAATTTAATGAAATTTGATCAACTTTCAAAAATTTTTTTTTTCAACTTTTTTAAAGGGTACCCCATTTCGCCCGCCAAAAATAAAAATTTCATGTTAACTAAAGTTTTCTACATAGCAATAACTAATTAAATGAAAATTATTGATATTAATCGTATACTCGGTAGACGGTTATGCCCTGGTCTTCTCTATATACATATATATAGATACATGTAAAGTTGATAATTTTACTATTAAATTATAATTTAACCCAGGCTGAGGCATTGGCCAATGGTCAGCTGCCAAGGCTCAGCTTGACAAAAATTAAACTATCGGACCAAGCCTCGGCCGATCCTTGAGCCAATGGTCAGCAGCCAAGGCTCAATTTGACAAAAATTAAACTATCGGGCCTAGCTCTGGCCGAGGCTCAGGCCAATGGTCACTACTCAAGGCTCGGCTTAATTTAATGAAACCAATAGACCAAGCCTCGGCCTAGACTTGGGCCAATGGTTAGCTGCCAAGACTTGGCTTAACGTAATCAAACCATTGGATCAAGCCCTGGCCGAGGCTTGGGCCAATGGTCAGCTGCCGAAGCTTGGCAAGTGACAACAGGGCCAAGACTCGGCCTATTGTCAGCCTTGGCGATTCCTACCTGGGTATTTTACTATATAAACTATATTTTTACAGAATTCAGGGATTAGTTTAATATGTAATATTTAACTTAATGTAAATGTATGTCATAAATGTTACAAACATTGTATGCAAACTTATATAAGATAAAAGTTAATGTTAGTAATATTTTGTTTTGTTAATGTCATATAGTTTTTTGTACGGGATAAAATTATAAAAATGTTTACATTTGCTAAACGCAATAAATAAATATATATTTGTTATATTTAATAAATTCACTCAAATTATTACATACAATTTTAATTGAAAAGCAATTTCTATTACAATTATTTAAACAATATACAACATTATTCTATTCAAAATACGCATTGTCGAGTATAGAAAAAAAAAACAATTCTGTTGAGTGTATAATGATTTAAATCTTAAAATATATACAATTTTTTTTTCTTATAGTTAATTAAGGTTTTGAATTATCGAATTAACTGTTATAGTGGCTTTGATCATACATTTCTTAAAATTAGCTGGTTACAAATATGATTTCGTTTATCAACACCATTAGCAGGTAAAATTCTATTTTGTGCGGCATAGTTCATTTCATTAATATTTTCATTTTCTTCGATTATTTCATCAGCAGGAAATTCATCATTTTTTAATAAGCATATATTATGCATAACACAACAAGCAATAATATAATCAGGTATTAGGCCAACATGAACACCAATAATTTGTGCTTATAAGCGTGAGCGCTCAAAGCGTGTGAGCGCCCAACGCGAATGCACCCTCTATGTCACTGGCCGTAGAGTGGCGATGATAAACTCAAGCGCGGGAGATTCAAAAATCTGATCAGGTATGTTCATACCTATCCGAGTAAAAAAATTATAGATAAAAAATGACCCTATACAATTATATATTATTATGTATAGCTACATATAATTATTTATATATAATTATTTCCATAAAAATAAGAAAAAAAGAATTCAAGCGTGTGCAGAATTTGAATCGTGGACCTTGTGCTTAAAAGTTTAAGCCGCTACCCGTGGACCTAAGAGATTGACTTCCCGGAAAAAATTTTCAGACACGACCATGCCTGTTCATGCATGATCATATCTGAAGCGTTAAATAATTCAGGCCTGATCATATCTATTCATGTCTGATCATATCTGAACATGCCTGGTGGCAGATATGATCATGCCTGTTCGTGCATGACCATGCACGCCTACAGCGTTCAATACTTCAGGTTTAATCATGCATGACCATGCCTGTCCATGTCTGAGTAGGCATAAACAGACATGATCATATCTGAAGTGTTAAATACGTTCAGGCCTAATCATGTCTGACCATGTCTGATCCAGCCTGTATTATGGGATAAATTTAAAAAAACTAAGTTATAATTTATATGACTAACTTAGTTATACTTATATATAGCTGACTTAGTTATAATTATATAATTTTATAGAACTATATATCAACAAGTAATAAATTAGATATAAAAGTTTGTTGACTGAAAATCTATCAGGTATAAAATGTTTATTACTCGAAGTTCATACGAAACATACTTTTTAAGTCAATCTCCTTGGTCAATAGGTAGCGTCTTATACTTTCAAGCGTGGGGACCATGGTTTAAATCCTGCATACGCTTGAATTTCTTTTTTCTTATTTTCATAGAAATAATTATAGATAATTATGCATGAATAATTATATATAGCTATTCATAATTATTAATTATATATGATTATATAGAGCCATTTCTTATCTATAATTTTTTCACTCAGATAGGCATGGACAGGAATGAACACACCTGAGCAAACATGAACAGGCATTATCATGCCTGGTCATTTTCCATGTCTGATCAAGTCTGATCATTTTTTCCCAGGTTGAAAAGTACGTTTCGTATGAACTTCAAGTGATAAAAATCTTATACGTGATAGATTCTTAGTCAACAAAATTTTATATCTAATTTATTAATTATAGATACTAGGGTGCTCCATTTAAAACGAACATTTTTTTTTTTAGTGGACACAAGAAAATTTTGTTATTTATGTTAATAGAAAAATTCCCTGAAAATTTCAGCTCTTAAAAAGATTATTACCATAGTAAGCTAACAATTTTTTTTCTATTGTAAAATGTTAAAATGCATGTATCTCATGAACGGTGGACTTTAGCAATATAAGTGTCATGAGCAATTTTGTAGAGCATAAAATTTCCTAAAAGATTGGGCCTTTGCATATTTGTTGTGAGATGAACCATTTCTTCACAATTAACAAAAATAAATGAAAAAAGTGAAAATTTGTCTTTCGGAGCTGATAAAATCGACGTGGATCGAGTTAGACCAAAATCGTCGTGTACACTTTTAAAAAGCAACAAATACTCTACAAATAAAAACTGTTTTCAAAACGATAGCTCAAAATCGGGCTAAGTTATAGTAATTTTAAAGAAAAGTTATTCGATTTACATGCTTTTTAAATGGGAAAACTTTGATGCTCGATAGGAAGTACTTAAAATTAAAATTAAGAGCTGAAATTTTCAGGGAATTTTTCTTTTAACATAAATAACAAAATTTTCCTAAACGTATTCAACGCTTCAGATATGATCATGTCTCTTCCTACTTAGTCAGACATGGCCATGCATGATCAGGCCTGAAGTATTAAACGCCGTACACGGAAAGAAAATTCTACCAAAATTTACGATGTCAACATCGTAATCGTGGACTAGACTTTCATTGGCGTCAAATTTTAAATGTCTTATTTCAAAATTTACTATAGTCTTCGTTAAAACTACAATGTAAGTTGTATTCTTTACTATTTAACATCGTAATTTTAACAAAGACTATAGTAAATTTTGAGATAAGACATTTAAAAATTGACGCCAATGAAAGTCTAGTCCACGATTACGATGTTAACATCGTAAGTTTTGGTAGAATTTTCTTTCCGTGTAGACATGATCATGCACGAACATACATGATCAGATATGATTAGACATGAACAGACATAAACAGATATGATCAGGCCTGAATGTATTTAACGCTTCAGATATGATTATACATGTACTAGCATGGTTATACATGAACAGGCATGGTCAGACATGAACAGGGATGCTCATGTCTAATTTCAGGGCTGATCATACATTAACAGGTATGGTCATGACTAAATATTTTTTCCTGGGATTACAATAAAACAGTAATTTTGCATAACCTCTGTTTTTAACTTTGCTTAGTGTTAACCACAGGCCAAATAGAGGTAGATAATAGGAGATTAGCTAATTAGGAGACTACAAACAACAACTGTAAGTAAAGTACGTACTCCATATCATAGATTATAGTAATTTTCATACTACAGGAGTATATCTATACAAAATCACATTTGATTTTAAGATTATAAGTAATCTTGGAATAGAGAAAAAACATAATATAGTGTAAATGAAGCACAGTAAATTAAATTTGCAATGATTTTGTAGATTGAATCATTTACAAAAAAAAAATTAAAAATTAAAATTTATTTAAAAAAAACATCGACCATCGATACTCACATTTCGATATCGAACTCTTGATATATCGCCCAAAAAATATTAGTAATAAATATTGTTCAGTCACGAACTTAGACAATTTGAAAAGCTTCGTGCATTTCCGTTACATCCGGGAGTTGTCGAATTCGCTACTGACCTCGAGGTCAGAATAGTGCCGGGTCACTCTCTATTTGGGCCCGGTACACACAATTTCTAGCTCATGGCCAGGTCAAGTTGGCATGAGAGCCCCGCTACCGGCCGACGAATCAGAAAACTTGGCGGCTAACCATTTCCTGTTGGCGCACTTTTAAGCCAATAAGAAAATTCGTTTTATGCATTGAGACTGCCACGTCACCACCAAGCGGCCACGTCGCTCTCAACAATATTTTCTTCGCCGTCTTTTCGCTCCTGAATTCAAGAGTACAACCTCGTGCTCTAAAACCGCTCTGTTCTACTATAATTATTCTTGGTTTCATTCGCTATCGCGTATACATTTTGTTGCATTCGCAGTTTTATATTATCTTCTCACAGTTTTAAGTGTACATAGTGTCAATAAATATCTAATTTATTTCTTATTATAATTTGTGTAATTCTTAAGTTGTTAAGATTCCATCACACCTAAACAAGATCCTCTTTGCGCATTCGCTCACTTTAAAAATATCGATATTTCTAAATAATAATATCGATATTTCAAGGTATCAATATTTTGTCAATAGTCCTACACGTTTGTCTGCAAACTTTCGAAAATCGTTCTTACATTAGGCGAAATTTAATAATGGTTTTATTACCCAAAATTTCATTCACAAAATTTTATCAGCTCGAAACCTCAATGAAACGCGCCGATTGCCGACTTAAACGTCTCTATCGGATAGTTTATTCAAGAGATATCGTCGACGGAAGAATGAAAAAAAATCATTTTTTTCGTTTTTCGTGAATATTTCGGAAACTATTGAGTCGATCAATTCCAAAATCTTATCAGCTCTAGAACTTGATAAAAGCATTCGATTGCTGCCAAGAACGTCCCAATCAGATAATTCGTTCGAGAGATATCGTTGACGGAATAATCAATGTAAAATCTGTATCAGCTTTTTTCATTGAATAACATCACAATTACTGAACAACATAACTCAAAACTAATATGTTTTTGTTTATGCAAGTCATTGGAAGTGACTTCTTAAAAATCATCATGTTCGCTCGTTTCACGATATACTTACACCATATAGATACAACGTATCACGTAAACTTATTTTTGAGCGAACTATTGAACATAATTGTAAATAAATATGTAAAAAACACTGATTATTAATTATTTTGGAGTCTAAATTTTTCAATTTTAATATAATACAAAATCCTTTTGAGTTTGGAAAGCTCATAAAAAAGTGAAACAAAAGTATTTTCGAGCTCGAAGAGTTCAAAAATGTATTTATACTAATGTTTTCGAGATCTTAGAGCTCGAAAACAGCGGGAAGTTACGGGGCTGGCCCACAGGGCCAACCGATGCCCAGATTTTTTCTCTTTCGATACTGTAAAAATATTATTCGTGATGACCAAAAAAAAATTATTGTGCAAGTTTGAGCCCTTAATATTGATATTGAGAGGTGTATCGTGACGACTTTTCGTTTTTTGACAGAAATTTCATATCGTACCCAAAACTCGTAAATCATCCATCTAAAAAATTTGAGCAATGTATATTCTTGAAGAAAATTAAATTCCATACAAAAAATCTCTCTTAGTAAATTGACGTAAAACAAACCGTTTACTTATAACCGTGCCTTAAATATTGATTTGTTTTTTAAATTCTTTGTTTCTATTTTGGATTTTTGTAACTATTAGAAATATTGGAATCTTCCTAGTCAAGATACATATTTATAAAGTAAATTTAATGCTCGACAAAAAAGGTCTCTTAACATTCTTTGCTAAATTCACTCCTTCAAAATTTATTTAGGTCATTTAAGTCGTTTTGACTCAACTTTAATCTTGAATAACTTTTGAAGGAGTGAATTTAGCAAAGAATGTTAAGAGACCTTTTTTGTCGAGCATTAAATTTACTTTACAAATATGTATCTTGACGAGGAAGATTCCGATATTTCTAATAGTTACAAAAATCCAAAATAGAAACAAAGAATTTAAAAAACAAATCAATATTTAAGGCCCGGTTATAAGTAAACGGTTTGTTTTACGTCAATTTATTAAGAGAGATTTTTTGTATAGAATTTAATGTTCTTCAAGAACATACATTGCTCAAATTTTTTAGATGGATGATTTACGAGTTTTGGGTACGATATGAAATTTCTGTCAAAAAACGAAAAGTCGTCACGATACACCTCTCAATATCAATATTAAGGGCTCAAACTTGCACAATAATTTTTTTTGGTCATCAAGAATAATATTTTTATAGTATCGAAAGGAAAAAAAAATAGTCGATTTTTTTGGCCCAGTCTAATACATATATATATATATATATACATATATATTTATATAAAATAGTAATTGTCATTTTTTTTTCAATATCATATTTTTTAAATTATCAAAACTCCTATAACTCGGAAACTATAGACTTTAGCGACTTGACTCGTGAGGCTTTTTTTGAAGGGAATAAAATTCCCTATCAAATTCCTATTAAAATTTTTGATGTGCATTCATTAGTTTACGTTCTGCAAGCCAATAAATGTCAATTTGACACGAAAAATGACTTCCTCAGCAGACATCAGTGAAACTGCTAGAATTATAGCTGAGTTGCTATGGGCACTTTTGAAGAACACCAAATGCCCTACAATTCGCGACCAAACCCGCGTCGATATCATGAAATGCAGCTGAGCATTAGAAAGTTGAAAAAAAAGTAATTTCATTTACGTGTACTTTAAATGGGAAATCTTGGAAATCAAATGGAAGTACTTAGGATTGGAATTAAGGGCTTAAACTCGGCAGGAATTTTTGTTTTAGCATAAAAAACAAAATTTTGCTTGATAAGCAACAAAAAAAATACTTTCGCCAGAAACGAAGCACCCAAATATATATATAATTATTTTATAAATGATATTTTTGAACCTTATTCAACCAATTATGATAGGTTATGACAATCTTTCTTGAAAAATCGACCATGAGGACAATTACAATAGCTAGACTTTTAAAAAATCTACCTAAAAACTAGAATGTGGATGCAACACAATAGCCGGCTAGTAATCACTAAAAAGTTGGGTAGCCGTTTTCCCATAAATTCAATTAAAATTCACAAGATTGAAGGAAATAGAGCGTAAAGTAAAATAAATGACCATAAATCAAATATAAAACGCAAAACTATCACAATTTAGTTGGTGTTTACTCTAACGTTATGTACTTTATTTTAATTTTAATTAAATTTTTGCTATTTTGCTGGCCCTGATTGAAAGGAACGAATAGAAACAATTTGCAATGTTAAATGCCCATAAGAAGGGCGATTCAAAAGTATTCAAAGTGTTGAAAAGCATTAGGAAGTATTTACAATTTTTTTTTCTAATCGTTTTCAATCGTTTCTTTCAATCAATGGTGTTTCATTTCACTTATTTTATTTTTTTCCGTCTACTGTTGGCACAGTAAGCTTTAAACTATTTTAGAACTCATTTTAAACGATGCAATCGTAGGTGGTGTACGCAAAAGTTCGACAGGCATCTTTTCTACCGAGTAACTTAAAGAAAAAACTCATCAATTTTTTTATTTTTTTATTCACTGCTGTCCTTTTTTTATCATCTTTAACTTTTTGTCTATTTAAATTCAAAAAGTTTCATCTACAAAAAGATTTTGTTTAATTTATAGTTTTTTCTTTTATTAGCAATAGTACTGGAATTTTCAATTTTAAATACTCACCAAAAGCTAACAGCAGTAAAATTCATTACTGCGCTGGAAAATCACGAAAAGTAATTGTCATCTGAAACACATTAAAAATGGTTGCTGTCAATTACAATTTATCTTTTAATAATAAATTTTCAGTAACATATTGAACAAAAAATATCAAAAAACACACAAATATGTGTACAATCGAATTAAAATTATCAAGTTTTTTATTGAATGTAGTTATACATTCAACAATTTGAGGAGTAAACGCGGAGAGAATTTGGAGTGAACGCAGACTGGATCATTTATTTACTTCCCTTCGGAGTGAAGTTCAGTGTGAATGTAAGTTTTCACGAACTGCATAATTTTTTATGTGTTTGATCTCCACGGAATGAATTTCACGCTGAAGAGAAGTTTTGGAGAGTATTAATTATTGAATCTAGACTCAAAGAACGAATTCCTGTTTAGAATTCAGAAATTTAAATTCCTTTGATCGTTTATTTGCCGCACGATAAATGATACAATATTGGCACCTTAAAGTCTCAATGAGAATTATGAGGTCTAAATTCGAACTCTTTATCGGTTTTAAAGTCTAACAAAGCTCTCAAAACCCTCACAAAATAAATTATCATTTACCGGAGTTAAAAAGTTTTCGAGTTGAAAAAAAAAGTAAATACTTACAAAAATCTAAGTGTAAAATAATATACAATCATTCATTCAGTAAAGACTATCTGAAAGATATTAAAACCATCATTGCCAGTATCATTAAAAAAACAGTCCAATTGGAATACAGGGGTACAGGTCGGTAAATGAGAGTTGGAAAAAAAAATTTTTCCGCGACTTCGGTTTATCAATGTTTAAAAGGTATGTAGTAATAATATTAATTAAAAATATAAATATTTTCACGATCGGAAAATTGTGGCTTATTAAAATTTTACGAATTAACTTTCAGAATTCGTTGAAGAAAAATACTAAAGCGCTAAAGCACCCCTTAAGACTTTGTCTGTCATCAGTAACTACTTCGCTGGTTCAGGTGACCGAGAGGGTGATAAAAAAGTTCGCACTATTTCCGTGTAAGTGTTTTTTTTTTATTTTCTATTTTTATTTTTTATTTGACTAAAAGATTATTTTTTATTAAGTCCTATTTTCTAAGTTATATGAAAGCATCATATTATAAAGTTATTAACATGTATTGTTTAAAAATTGCGCCTAATAAAAAAAAACTATAAACAAACAAACAAACTATTATTTATGACAATTGAAGGAAGATTACGAAAATTGTGCATTAAAGCATGACCCGTCAGTCTTTGGAAAAATTAATTAATATTTCTGTTGGAAATTGAACGTTCTACACCATAGGTCTCTTATCATTTTTCAATAAATTCAATTTTTGAAAAGTTATTCAAGGTCAAAGTTTGATTCACAGTAAATTTTACTACTATTCGAATTTTTTGGCGAAAATATCAGACTTATCGTAAATGTTATAGACCAATTTTTGTAGGTCATTTCATTTTCTACAAACCATCACTATCAAAGTTTCAGAAATTTTAGAAAGTTCTTTAGTAATATGCATTTAAACGTAAATAATTGAAATCGGCAAGAATACGATTTCTCGGAACAAACAGACATTTAAATGCAAATGCCTAAAAAAATTTCAAAAATTTCGGAAACTTTGATAAAAAAATTTGTAGGAAATAAATTTATCTACAAAAAAGGTGCCATAACATTTTACGATAAGTCTGATAGTTTCAATAAAAAAGTTAAACAGTAGTATAATTTATTACGAATCAAACTTTAACCTCAAATTACTTTTGAAAAATTGAATTTTTTAAAAAACGATAAGAGACCTTTGTTGTAAAACGTTCAATTTCCAGCCAAAACGTTCATAAGTTTTCCTGATACTTTAATTCGCTAATGAGTGATAAAATTTTAAACGTTAAAAAAAATATTTTCAACGTTAATCAAACGGAAAATAGAAAATAGCGATGAGATACCCCTTAATATTAAAATTAAGATCTGTCGTTTTGACAGGGTCATTTTTTCGATATCCTGAACAATACTTTCAGAGTAGTTTTTAAAAATAAAGACAGTTAATTTTTTTAATACATCCTATAATGATCATGCATAACCATTCATGATCATGCATGGATGTGTATTAACAATACAGATATTCTTGTATTAGCTATGAACATTTAGGCATAGATTGTAAGTAACTATATATAATTGAGCATGATACGACATGATGAGACATTATCAGGGTTAAAAGTATTCCAGTAATTTTTATGAATGAAAATTCCCATGTATGGTCATGTTTGAGCATAACTTATCTTCATGATCATGCATGGCCGTTTATGAATAATGCGGATACTCTTGCATCAGTCATGAACATTCAGACAGGGATGTAAGTGATCACGTATGACCAAGCATGATAAGACATAATCAGGGTTCAAAATATGTCAGTAATTTTTATGTTTGAAAATTCTTATGTATGATCAGATATGAACATATCCAACCATTCATGATCATGCATGATCGAATATTATACGAAAGTTTGTATTAAGGATAGAAACTCTTTTTAAATAACCATAAATGACCCGACGTGGACATGCATGATCGTGTTTGATCAGACATGAATCATGTACGGTCAGTCATAACTCATATATGATCACATATGGATTATGTATAATCAGATTCGAATCAAACATGATCGAGAATGATCAAGCCTGATCATTCTAAAGGATTTGTACTTTGGATATGTACTCATGCCTGCTCATGCATGACCATGTCTGGACCGCAGATGAATCTAAATGCATCATGTTCGACCATGCATGACTAATGTATAATTCATGCACGATCATACATGTATCATGCATGCCGATTTTTCCCGGGTAGTTACCCCACACTACCTAATTGAATGCAATATTAATTTTTCTAGCCTTAAAAGATCTTATGCAGGAGCTGCCAGAGTTGAACGACGGGGTCTTAAGCTCAGCACTGGGGAACCTAGTTTTGGTACACCTATATTGGCCCATGTTTGGCTCAAGATTGGGTACTCTTAGTAGGTTCGTCCAGTAGCTAACGTTCAGCCCAGCAATCAGAAGGACGGCAGTTTACGCCCAGAGCCCAGCAGAATTTTCACCGAGTTTTTTTTACATTATTTACCTCCCTTTAATATTTTAAACGTCAATGATCATGAACTCTACGAGGCTAATAATAATCAAATTCTTTTTGAATTAAATTTATTCGTTTTCTTGATGCATGGGCCAAATCTGGCAACCAAGCATGGGCCAGGTCTAGCAACCAGGACAGGTCCCGTGTTACTATCATTCCAGGCTTCTACCAAAGCTGGTTTACAATACTATAAACTTTAAGTAAAATATTCACTTCTTCTGTTATAAATTATCACTCACAATAATAATTAATAATAATAATAACATGTTAGGCAATAAAAGTATAAATTAATTAATTTTTATCAAACAAAATGTCATAATGAAGCAAAATAAAAGCCTTTCAAATAAAGTTTAATGCAAATTATTTCTTCAAACTTTTTAATTAACTATCCAATAATTCAACAGAAAGCCAATTATACTCTTTAATTAATTAAAAAATAATCTTTCATGATGAATTAAAGTTAAAACTTTCCAGAATGTAATTATTTACTTTCTGTGTTGATTCTTTGTTTTAGTTTCTTGTTTACGTTCTAATAAAATTTTATCTTAAGAAACTAAATTATCTTCTAATCGAATTATTTATTTGAAATTTGTTCATGTAGTTGTTAAGGTAAACTCTTTACAAGCAATTAACCTCAACCGAGAGCTTACACAACTAATAAGACTTTAATGATAAGCCGTGTTGAATTATGATAATATATAATACAAGACACACACTGGCTAGTCAAGAAGGATACTAGCAAAGCTAAAAATATAATTTGCTTTACTATATAAATTTTTTCTTGTGTTTTTGTATACTTTTTTAACCTCAGGCTCCAGCGGTATATGTTATAGAGAAATAGAAATAAAAAAAAATTAAGTTAACTTTATTCATTTTTATTCGGTTACAAGCACAATTTTTTCTACTTTTTTAATAAGCGAAAAAAAAAAAAAAGTATTAAAAAATATAATTGTTTTTTTATAGAAACAACGACTTTAATTTTTTTGTTTTAATCGTTTTATTTCATGAAAATAATTTTTATAATGATCAAAATTTTTTTATTTTTATTTTCCAACTTTTATTTTTTAGTATTATTTTTTCAAATATAGACGTAAAAAATAGAATAATTTTTTTTTTCTTCTCTGGCTTTATATTATAAATAAATTCTTGCATTACATACAGATCATTTCGCAGGAAACAGATGAATTCCACGAAATGAAAGTGCAAAAAATAGTTTTCAATATTAGATACATTTCAATATAAAAAAAAAAAATAATAATAATAATTCAGTGAAATTGAAAGAATTTGAAAAGTATCGGGTTTATAAAAAATCGTATTTTTTTTAAATTTTTATTAACAAACTTTTGACCTTTTTTTATAAATTGAAACTAAATATGTTCTAAATAATAACTATATAGTCCTCCAAAAACATTATATTACTTCGAAGCTATTTTTTAAAATTTGAAACTTTTTTTTTTCGAATAAACGCTCAGCAAACGCTTTTGGCAATTGCCTTATCGTACTAACATACTATTGTACAAAAAATAGTATTTTTACTAGAAAATACACTCGCTCTTATGTACGTCAGTACATGACAACCAGTGGCCATGCTTGTGTGTCTAGTCAGTGTGACCTACAGTATACCATGTTACCGATATATCAGAGATACTGAACAGAGAGCTAACTGAATAGCCTATCCCAGGTAGGAATCGCCAAGGCTGACAATAGGCCGAGTCTTGGCCCTGTTGTCACTTGCCAAGCTTCGGCAGCTGACCATTGGCCCAAGCCTCGGCCAGGGCTTGATCCAATGGTTTGATTACGTTAAGCCAAGTCTTGGCAGCTAACCATTGGCCCAAGTCTAGGCCGAGGCTTGGTCTATTGGTTTCATTAAATTAAGCCGAGCCTTGAGTAGTGACCATTGGCCTGAGCCTCGGCCAGAGCTAGGCCCGATAGTTTAATTTTTGTCAAATTGAGCCTTGGCTGCTGACCATTGGCTCAAGGATCGGCCGAGGCTTGGTCCGATAGTTTAATTTTTGTCAAGCTGAGCCTTGGCAGCTGACCATTGGCCAATGCCTCAGCCTGGGTTAAATTATAATTTAATAGTAAAATTATCAACTTTACATGTATCTATATATATGTATATAGAGAAGACCAGGGCATAACCGTCTACCGAGTATACGATTAATATCAATAATTTTCATTTAATTAGTTATTGCTATGTAGAAAACTTTAGTTAACATGAAATTTTTATTTTTGGCGGGCGAAATGGGGTACCCTTTAAAAAAGTTGAAAAAAAAATTTTTGAAAGTTGATCAAATTTCATTAAATTCAAAATTTTTGTATGTAATATACATAGAGAAAAATTACATTTCACATCATTGGTTTAATAAATTGTTTCTCTTCGATTATCTTACTTACTAATTTTTTTATTTAATAAAAAAAACAATTCTATACTTTTTATTTGTCATTATTATGAACCCAAGAAACGTGATTTTGGATTTTTTAGATAACAGATTATTTTGCATTATTTCAAAAATTTTATCAATTAAAAAATAAAATATTATTTTCGAATATTTTTAGTGGCCGAATTTGCCCCGGCTATGGAGAATCAGCCGAAAAATGGATTAATATATTAAATTTTTTTTAATTTGACGATAAAAATATGAATCATTTTTTCAGAATTTTCGGATGGTCCATATTGCCCCAGGTGTCATGCGTAGGCCTAAAAATGCATCAGACAATTTTAAGTTCATTAAATAAAACTACATTTCACCTCATCTTTACGATCTAATATTTTTGAATTAAATTGTATTTAAATAATTTAACAAGCAAAAAAATCATAATTATCTGGACATCAGATTTAGCACAGTGGATAGCGTCCCAGCCTAGTGATCAGAAGGATCACAGTTCGCACCCCGGTAGCCTCCAAATAATTTTATTCGTTATTTCCCGTTAATTCAGTGATTAGTTAATTACCCTCTAATGTAATGTCGATAAAAGTGTGATCAAACTTTTTTTAATTATATTTATTAATTTAAATAACAATATTTTAGATCGAGCATTGGGTGAGCCGTGGATTTTTTGCTCCCCGAGGTTTGATTGAGGCTTGATTTTTTGTTTCCCAAACCTTGGCCGAGGCTCAATTTTTCATTTCCTAAGGCTTGGCCCAAGCCTAGTTTTTTTGTTTAACAAGGCTTGGGGACATTGTTATCATCCTAGGCTTGGGCCAATCCTTGGCCCAATGCTTAGCCAAGGTTGGTGCCAAGGCTCGGAACTCTGGCATAACGACTGGTCAATGCCTGGTCCGAGCCTTGTCCAATGGTTCCTTCCTACCAGGGTAGACCAATGTCTTCTTTCAATTCATATGATTGTCCTGAGGCATTCCCACCCAATCAAATATAGATATCAATCTTTAACACGATTAACAATTATTTCAGACATTTGGATAAATGCTAAACCAATTATACGGAAAAAAAATTCTAGTTAAATTTACAATGCTAACATCGTAATTTGTCCTATTGATTATTGTAGTGGTAGACTAGACTTTTAACATCGTAATTTTAACGATGTAGCGTTGGAAATTTCATTTAAGAAATAATACTTCAGACGAATAATACCAAGTCTTAAGCTCTTCAATAGAAATTACGATGTGAACATCGTAAAATTTGAAGAGAAATCTTAAATAAAAGAATAAAATAATATTCGTTTGGTAGTTGGATTCGAACCCGAGTCCTTTCGAGTGCGAAGTGTCCGACGCCTTGGACCACTCGGCCACGGAAGGACTTTTACTTTACGAAGTTTTTAAGATCTATGTAAACGATTTGAATAAACAGTCATTAGTTACGAGAGCGCCTCTTGCGGAGGATGCAGCTACTATTTAAAATTTACGATGTAACATCGTACTTTTTGTAGTTTTAATCGTATTATAACAGAGGCAGCACTATAATATTTATTTTATTAAAAAGTAAATAGAAATATTAAATATACGAATAAATATAGTTTTTAAAGCGTAATTTTTATTTATTTTTTTTTACGATGTTAAAGTGTAATTTTTGAAGTAATTTTTAATCCTAAAAGTCTTTGTTAAAATTCCGATGTTAAATAGCAAAAAATATAATCCACATAGTAAATTTTGAAATAAGATATTTTAAAATTAACGCAAATAAAGGTCTAGTCCAGGATTACGATGTTAACATCGTAAATTTTGGTAGAATTTTTTTTCCGTGTATGTGCTATATTAACCATAAGTGAAATGTAAATTAAATACTTTCTCCCAAAAATAAAAAACATGGCCAATAACAATAAGAAATATACGAACGGACTTATAAAACAATAAAAGATAAATTATTAAAGTAAATAATAAATATTTAGTCTCTTAAATATAATAATGTAATTGCACCAAATTAAACTAAACCCACTAAAAAATATCATCGATATAAATTATCTCCTTCTTTATTTATTTATCAGCTCTAAGTTACGAAACTAATTGCTCCGACGTGATGAGTAAGGTATGATTGATTCCCTATCAATCTGACGAATGAACGGAAACTGAATTACATGAACGAAAGCCAAAGAAAATTTTTGGTTGACTTAATTATTTTCAACTAGCGTCCGTGCACCACAATTGCCTTTTTTTATTAGTCTGTTGTTCAAAAGGATTTGTATGTTAAATAGTTACTTTTGTTCTGTCTGTATAACAAAGAAGCAATTTAATTAATTAAATTAATTTTTTCGGAAATTTAATAAAAGCTCCATATCAAGATATCGGGTTTTAAAATAAAATTTATGAGAGTGCATAATATTGACTTTAAATATAACAGGCTTTTTTGAAAATTTGACATAATAAAAAAAATTAATGTAAGTGAGAAAAGGGGCAAGAAGACGTCTTTAAGGGTCGCATTAAATTAATAACAATCGAATCCGTTATCAAATTAACCCGAACTTATTGTTACGATTGATTAAAAACTAGATCCATGATAATTATTTGTGTTTCTACAAAATATCATTTATACTAATCGCTCGTAAATTGAGTAAATCAATAGTAGACTATAAGTATTTACATTCGCGGCTTAGTCAACATTTTGTTACACGGAAAAAAATGAACTATAAAAATTGAGAATGACAAGTAATATAATGATAAAGTGATCAGTAAATACTATCATTCTAAATATTAATTCTTTAATTTACGGTTTAAACGTGAATAATTACAGGATAAGTAGGAAAATTTATTGTCTATGCAAGAAAAATTACTATTTGAACTTTAAAAATTGTAACTGACACTTAGAAAATAGACGACACGTATTATAAAATTTACTATTTGAATGTTACAATTCTCCATACTGACAACCGGGTTCCGAGTTATAATTTCAAATAGTAATTTTTAGAGTTTTTTTTTTTTCGTGTATGAATACAGATTAAATTAAGTTAAAATTTGAATTGAAAAATTTTTCTTGTAATTTTTCTGAGTTCGTCCGAATGCCCACGATTATTTATGAAGCGCAAAATAATTATTTTGCTTCTGGTAAACAGTAAAAAATGAAGAAATTAAATTAAACAAATTTTTATGATCTTTAGGAAACAGGTCATTATAAAGTAAGGGGCTCTTTTACCTCTTTTTACTTTAATAAATGAATGACAAATAAATAACGAAGTGAAATTTAATTTTTCCCTTTTTATTGTTTATTTAAATATAAAAATTGTAACTGTCAAGCTTAGACTGTTTTCGGAAATGAAATCCTCTCAACATTTAGAGTATACTATTATTCAGGACAATATGAACGTATCGAGAAGATGATATTCAATGATATCAAAAGTTGGTTGAATTTCAATGGAGAGTATATGTATCCATTTACGTATGCATATATACTTGGCCCTTAGTGATATTTCTGAAAAATACGAAAAAAATAAAGAAGGAGTGAAGCTCAAGTCCCCTTTAATATATTATAAATCAATGTAAATAAAGTAAAAGTGGCACTAATTGGAATCGAAAAATGTAACAGATCTAAGATGTACCTTTTCGATACGGTTGATAGATACGGTCTACCGTGGGTGTGTCAATACATATAAACGTCCATTAAAGATGGCGTGTATGTATGCGAGTAGAGCCTGTACTTGCAGCATAAGAGTAAGCGCTTGTGTTGCTACTATACTGGTCTAGCTACCAATAAACCTCTTAAACCGTTTGTAATAACAGTGATGAAATAACTTTACGATAGAATCAAATATTTATACTATTGAGAAGTATGCCTGAGAGCTGACCCAATCATGTATCTACCCCTTGTAGGAAAAAAAAAATTGACAACGGGGCCGGTCTTGGCGCAATACTGGACTGCCAAGGTTCGGCCTCCCAAGGCTGGTCCGAGATCTGACCAACGTTCGAGTGACGAGCCTCGGTTCGACAGTCTTGGGACAAGGTTCAGCCAATACTCAAGTGACAAGTCTTGGTTTGCCAGTCTTGGGACAAGATTCAGAATTTGAAATTGAGAATTGAAAAATTAATTTTAATTCAAAAACGTTTGATTAAACATTAAAAAAATAATTTTAATTCGGAAACACGGAATTCAAAATTCAAAAAAAACATTTCATTCGGCACGAGGGATTAAAAATCAAAAAATTAATTTTTAATTTGATACGTCGGATTAAAAATTCAAAAATTAATTTTAATTCAAACACGTGGAATTGAAAATTCAAAAATTAATTTTAATTTAAACACGGGCTAAAAATTAAAAAATTACTTGTCAATTTCAACACGTGGAATCAAAAATTTGAAATTAGAAATTAGAAAGAATTTTTTTATTCTGGTGTATAAATAAAATATTTTAATTTAATTTTTTATTCAAAAGTACGGGATTTTTTAACCCTTTTAGCAGATTAAAATATTTAATCCAATTTTTAATTCAAATGTATAGAATCAAAGATTAGAAAGTTATTATTTAATCTGGTTTTCCTAATTGAAATTTTTTATTTTTATTTTTTTTTTTTGTTAAAGTCAAATTAAAAACTGAGCAATGATATTTAACGCTACTTTACGAATTTAAAATTTGAAATTTAATTTTCAATTCAAAGATATTGGATTAAAAATCGAAAAATTATTTTCAATTAAAAAATTTGAGATTAGAAATTAAAAAATTATTTCTAATTCGTCGTTTTTAGATTATGGAATTTGAAAAAAATTTTAATTCAAGCACTAATGCAATTATAAATTTAATGCGCTATTTGCAACCCTGTACTCAAGTGACAAGCCTTGGTTTGCCAGTCGAAATAACAAATAGTCCCTAACAACCTCTGGCTTCTGTGAATAGCGTAGCAGCCTAGTGGATAAGACTAGCTTGCCTACCAGCCTTGAAGGACCAGGTTCGATACCCAGCACATGCAAAAAAAATTAGTTTCATCGATCTACCTGATTTCTCTGTGTACAAATTTATTTCCATATGTTACCATCACGCACATGTCTACTAATATTTTTTTTTTTTTTTAAATTTATTTTTAATAATTATAGGTATATTTTTTTTGCGCCAAAATATATTTAAGTTATATAAAAAAATATATTTTTGGACTGGACGAATCTACTAATGTTAAACTGAAACTTTTATATGATCTACTTATTTATTTTACTACAACCTCTCGATTTTATAGAATATAAAGAGCAATTTAACTAATATTTCAGTCAAAGAAGTTCATCTAATTACGATATCTATTTCTTATATTATGACATAATTATTAATAAGTGAATATCAGTATTAGAATTTTTTATAAAAATTATTTCATTATCAATAACCTATTATATACACTTGAAACAATAGTGTGACTTTTTTTCACAGGTTATATGTGTTTTAATTATAACATATATGAACCTCTACGTTTAAAATCGTCCTGTGCTCTTTTTCCACAGGTTACATGTGTGTATGATTATAAAATATATAAACCGATACACTTGTAATAGTAATGTATTATTTTCAAAGAAAGTTAGACCAATGCTTTTCAGAAAATTCTCGTCAATGAAATAATTGATATTAGTTAAAAAAAAAAAAAAATCGGTCTGTCGGTTGACCCTGTGGGCCAGCCCCAAAACTTCCCGCCTATTTCGAGCTCCTTGAGCTCGAGAAATTGTTGTGGATACATTTTCAAGCTCTTCGAGCTCGAAAATACTTTCGTATGCGTTTATTCTCGAAAAATAACGTTTTTTACCATTTTTTCTACAACGATATCTCTCGAACAAATGAACCGATTGAGACGTTTAAGGTGGCAATCGACGCGTTTTATTGAGTTCTACACCTGATCAAATTTTGAAATTGATTTATCAATTCGTTTTTGAGATATTTTCAAAATACTAAAAAAAATTTTTTTTTTTAATTCTTTCGTTAACAGTTTCTCTCGAACAAATAAACCGATTTTGATTTTTGAGGCGGCATTCGATGCGGCTTACAAAGCTTAAGAGCGGATTAGATTTTGGGATCAATCCATTCAGTGAATTAAAAGTTATTCAAAAAAAACAGTTTTGAAAAAATTTTATTTTTGAAATATCTCCGAACGTACCCGACCGATTAAGCTCAAATTTTTAGTGCTTATAGAAAATAAAAAGCCGCGTCGAATGACACCTTAAAGTTCAAAATCGGTTTATCCGTTCAAAAGTTACAGAATATTTACATATGTTCGTACGTACATACATACATACATACACTCGGACATCATCGTGAAATTAGTCAGAATAGCTTCCTAGGACCTCAAAACGTCGACATCTGTTGGAATTTCGATTTTCACAAATCGGACTGAAACCAATAACTTTCGAATTTTTGAAAATTTGCAATTTTCTTAGTGGGAAGTTAAAAAAGAAAACGTTAAATAATGAAGAAATTTTCAAAAAAAATGCGATAATATTTTGTCTGGATATATTTCGTCAAAGGATATTTTGTCTTGGGCCAAAACGCGTGTCACCGAGATTATAATGCTTATCATGATATTTTAAAATACATCCGTGAAAAGGAAAATGTTACGGCGTAACATGCGAAAATACGGAAATATTTCATAATTAAATAAACAAAACTTAAATTTTTATAAAAACTAAAACTAAACATATCAAGGTCAGGTAAGTAGTCAGAACTTGTTGATGTAAACAAATAATACTATAAATTTCTCTTTTTATTACTTATGAAGAAATATTAAACTAACTAATAAGGCTGATTCTAGTCGTCTGCTAATTGGACGATTAAATTATTTTATTCGTCCAAGTGTTGGACGATTAAATTACTTTATTCGTCCAAGTGTTGGATGACTAAATTATTTTGTTCGTCCATAACTAAAATATTTTACAGGCAAAATCAAATAAGCACTCGTTTTCGTCTATAGAGAATCGAAAATTTCGTTGAAACAGGTACTTAAGAATGATCCTGAAGTTAATGTAAAATAAACAATTTTCGATTTTTTTTTTTTTTTTTCAGCAATTTAATTTAAAAAAAAAAAATTGCACCTGTAGAAAGTTTAAAAAATTATAAAATTTGAAAGAATTGATCTCTCGAATTGTACATGAAAAGAATCGATCAAAATAATCGAATTGTCACTATAAAAGAATCGATTCTAGTGAAAATCGATCTTGAATTGCACATCCCTACTTCACAGTAATCATAACCTATAACCATGCAGGCATGCCTTCAGTACAAGATGAGAATACTCTTTGTGTTTCAAAGTAATAAGTACGTGTCCATCGCTTGTTGCATAAATCTTCATCGAATAAATTTTTATTTTCCAGCTTTCTAACCATTAATATATGTCTACACGGTAAGAGCATTGATGATCGTCCTAGACAATCGCAGGAGGATGATGTTGCTGATATTTTCATTGCAGATGTTCTACATTCTTCATAATTTTGTAATTCTTCATTATAAATAAGTTTCAAGTTGTTCATTTCGTTAAATTCATTCGTTATAAATTTCAAAGCATGATTTGTAAGGTACTCTGAATAATGAAACTCTGGTGTATTTTTTTGATAATTTAATATCTTCGTCTTTTGGTAGCTTGCTGCAGCTTTATGGTCTCTTTCTCTGTGGAAGCACTCAGTGAAAGTTAAAAAATTTTTCACAAAACCTTCCAACGACATAAATCGATCGAGATCTTGTTTTATTTTCGCATTTAATGATTCAAGACGATTGTTCGTGTCATTTCCAAAGCTATGTCGCATATAATTATTCGAGATCGACCATTCAGTGCGACATTCATGCCAATTTTTATTAAAATAATCCATTATCGACTGTGGTAATTTGTTTAACTCTTCATACAGCTCGTTGTACCGCTCTTCAGTTTCTGCATACACCATATTTTGTAATATTGCTTTTGCTTTGTCTCTTTCTGCTTGTGTTATGTTCCTTTTCTCTGTCGTAATTTCTCTCTTAAATGTTTTGAGAGTGTGAAAAGCGCACATAATTGAATTAATTTTGAGAGGTAATAAACTAGTCCTAATGGCGTCTTGTTCTGTCAAGTCTTTATCTGTCATTACGCATTTAATTTTTTCCCAAGAAGGATGACTTTTCTTAAAGCAGTCCATCATCCACTCAATGGATTCTTTATTTTCAGTAATTAAAATAGACACTCCAACAATTTCAGTGAAGCCATTCGAATCTTCAACTATTAACAAATATACTGGAGCTCGAATATTTAATAATTTAAATGTGCCGTCAACTGCAACTAATTCGGGATAAGACCTCATGGCTGACTTCATTGCTGGAGTGGCAAAGAAGAGACCTTTACAAATATTATCTCCATTCAAAAAGTAGCAGTCCGCTTTGCAATCGTCTCTCAAAATTTTTTCAACAGCTTCCAATTCATTTTTATCTTCTCCGCTATAATTTAAATTATGGATATCTTTTAATAGTACAACTTTTCCAGTCTCTTTTGAAATTAAATTTTTTATTTTATTTTTGTTTGCTTTTAGTTCCAAAAGTTCTTTCACTCTACTTTTTGTTTCCGGTGTCATTCGTCTTACTTGCAGAAGATGGTCGTACAATTCTTTCGTTAATCGATGATTATGGTCTAAATGTGCCGATAAAATAACCAATTTTTTTTCATCACCATTAAAATTTACTTTGAATGATGCTGGGCATTGTTTTTGAAAAGTACTTGAACTTCTCAGTCCTGTCCCCTTGCTTTTAAAATTTTTTCCTCCATTTATGCACCAATACGTAATTGAATAATATTTTAAATTCTCTTCGATGTGCCTTTTTACTCCTTGTTTTCTTGATTTTTGTATGGTAACACAATATCTTTTATAAAAAACACAAAACTGAGATTGCTGGTAATTATAAATTTTTTTTTCTAATTCTTCATATGAACCAAAAGTATCATTAACTTTCAATTCTATATTTTCTTTTATGTCCAATTCTTCATTATTTACATTTCCAGCTTCTACAGCCTCTTCGTCATCAATAATCTCATCAAAATCTAATTAATTACATAATTTTTATCATATTTAAATAAATTATTGCTAATGTATAATTTTAATATGTAAAATATTTCATATTTACCCATTTCAATTTAATTATAATTAATTAAAAACTTTTTAGCTTAAGCTTTAAACTTTTAAATAATGACAGCTGTCAAGTTTAATCTTTAATTAAATTAATTGATCGGCAGTTTAATTTATTGATTATCATTTACATTTATTTAAAAAACAAAATAATTTCAAAAAAATTGTGTGTGTGTGTGTGTGTGTGTGAATATTAAATTCACGTAATAAGTACTTATTAATGATTAAAATTAATAAACTCCACTTACCTATTAATAATTGTAAATAAATAAAAAAATAATAAATTTTTTATTTTTCCAATTAATTAAATGTTTCGAATAATTTTTTTTATAAAATATTTATTAAAATATTATAACACTAATAATAGCAGACATCAGAAATGGTTTGAATTTGACCTAATTTCCCTCATTAAAATACGTATGAAATATTTTTAATGATATTTAATTACTAATAAAATAAAAGTTTCTGATGTCTGATATTTTCAATGCCATAACGTATCCATAATATTCTACCAATTTATTCATATTAATCATATAAATTATGCTATTTGTTAATTCTATAGAAGTTTATTTACATATTTAAAAATTATTACGCACCGTTTTTTTAATGCAAAAAGCGCGGATGGTATTGCTGTAATACCCCTCTCACAACGTATAAATAATTATGATAGAGCGCTATCTAATGTCACAGATGCAAGGAGGAAGTAGAAACAGAATAATAACCATCAAAACTGATCATAATAATCATTACCATCAATAAGAAGTTAAAAAAAAAAGTATTTCTGCTATAACATGTACCCTATCATAAAAATTATTTTTATAAATAATTTATACAATTAAATTTGTAATAGTATATAGCTAAATAAGATAAATATGTTGTGAACATAATATTATAATTATTAAGCTATGATTCAGTAAATTTCTGACACCATTCAAATTAAAATTTTTAATTTTGGTGCCACTATTAGTTACGTTGCACGCGTACCCTCTTAACAAATTTAAGTTCATATGCGTGACGGAGTGTTTTTCGTCCATAACCTTTAAAATTATAAACATATTCTTGGATGACTAGTTACAGCGTTAAAAGATAGCCTAATAATCTAGTAAGTGGACGAATAAAATAAATTATTCGTCCGATTATATGATGAATATTTTATATTATTTCTATTGGTGGATAAATATTATATATTATTCGTCAAATTAGTGGATGAATATTATATATTAGTCGTCCGATTAGCAGATGACTAGACACACCGAACTCATAAATTGAGCAATCAATTAAACTATGATAAGCTTCCTAATGCCTGTAACCTAAACGGTACCATATTTCAATAATGCCACGCGAGGTTCTTCCGTTTTTTCTTAGAAGGCCAAGTGTCACTACCCCGATAACCTTTGTATCTACGCTTCATTGACTTTACATCTAATTCCTCTAGACCCTCTGCATTCTTTTTAGTATCTACCAGTCCAAATAAATATTAAATTTTATTTAAATTTTAAATAACTATAAAATAAACTGATAATTGTTAACAAATACAAGGGAATAAACTCTATAATCAACACTATTGACAGTAAATAGAATCATAAATAACGCGTAATGCGCAACAGTGTTGCACAATAACCCAAGAACTTTTTTTTATTAATAAATAATAATAAATTAAAGCGCAATATCCCAACGTACCGATACAACACAAGATAAGAGCTCACCAAACAACTACGCAGTATCGGACAACAATAACATACCATGATAGAATAAGTAACCATTATAATAATTCCTTAACCTCTAACAAAGAATGATCAAATTCATAACCACCTAGCTATAACAACAAGAGTAAACTATAATCAATCGGTAAATAAGGGAAAATAGAATTCACGTCTAGATAAAACCCTATATACTAACTAACTAACCATCAGAGGCCGATCAAGGAACCTAACTCTTTTGCTTCACCCGTGTCCCACTAACACATACGTAAGCACGTAACTTCTACTTTTAATAACTCAAATAATAAATAAAATAATGACTAACCAAAGTTCTCACGACAATCCACTAGCGTCCCTTTACCGACGAGATTAATAATAATTGCAAATTATTATATATTTAAACTCAAAAACAGGCATAACTTCGAAACCACTAACGATAGGGACAAATAATCATAACCCATCGATAGATAAGGAAAAATAGATTATTAATTATTAAACTCTCAAATCTTAATCTTAACGGACAATTCGAAGTAAACCATTCAAAATAAGCCCACCTAAAAGCATGTGATTGCCTCTCTGTCCCCCATTAGCGAAATTAATACGGCCTGCCTTCTCGCACTCCCGAGGTTCTTCTTGTGACGTACCGTGTGACGTACCTCGTCATTTCTCTCTCTAACTCATACGAATATATCACTAATTTCCACTTCCAATAACTCGATAAATAATCAACATAATTAGAACCTAGAAATATCATTATAATCCGGTCATATACTTCATCTAACTAGATCAACAATGCTTCCAGATTATCTAATAATTTTCCCGTAATAATTAAAAATAAGTTAGCATTCAACCAATAAAAGTAGAACGAAGCGACTATAATCAATCCAAAGATAATAACGAGAGGATTAATAATCAATAAACATCTACACCTTAAACCTAATTAATAATGCGTAATTAGCCATCCAAAATAAGGCTCAACTAATATATTGACTCAGATCTAGAACCTTCTCTCCAGGCGTGGCTCATGACTCGTCCTGTTGCTACCGCTACTTCTTGTGACGTATCGCCTGACGTATTTTGTCACTTCTCTCTCTAACACATACAATTATATCGATAAATTGTAGGTTAAATAACTCGATAACTAATTAAAATATCGACCAACTAAACATCTCACAATAATCCAGAAAAATAACCTATCTAATTGAATCAATAATAATTCCAGATTATTTAATAATTACCCCGCAATAATTAAAAATAAGTATAATATTGCAGCCAATAACAGTAGACGGGAATGACTACAATCGATTGAAAGCTAACAACGTAAGAATTAATAATCAATAAATCATCTATACCTTAATCCTAATTAATATTCGGTAATTAACCATTTAACATAAGGCTCATCTAATAACATTGAGCTGGATCTAGAAGCTTTGTTCTAAGGCGTGGCGCATGACTCATATGATCACTTCTTTCTCTAACGCATATAACTATATCGCTAAATTCAACTTTAAATAACTCGATAAATACTTAAAATAATGAAAAACTAAAATTATCACCATAATCCTCTAACGCAGATCTGTCTATGAACCTAATAATAATTTCCATTTATTGAATATTGTAACTGAAAATAGGTGTGACTTTTAAACCACTGACGATAGAAGGAAATAACTATAACCAATCAGAAGATAATGACAAAAGGGTCAAAAATCAATAACTACATATACGATAAACCTAATTAATAACCCGTAATTAACAGACTAAAATAACTCCTATCCACACGGAAAGAAAATTCTACCAAAATTTACGATGTCAACATCGTAATCGTGGACTAGACTTTCATTGGCGTCAAATTTTAAATATTTTATTTCAAAATTTACTATAGTCTTCGTTAAAACTACAATGTAAGTTGTATTCTTTACTATAGTATGAAAAATATAGTGTGTGAGTCAGAATAAAACACGATTTCAGACTGCGGGTGATGTCAGCCCTCGCCTGCGGCTCGGGCAGCCAACCTCACCCTAGTCTGAAATCGTCTTGTTTCATCCCTTGTCACACAATATACTATTAATATTACAATTATCTTGAACATTTATAGGAAGTTTGATTACTTTTTAGATTTTTAGAAAGAATTAATAAAAAAAAAAAAGCCAGAAGTTCATTATAAAACGTTTTTTGTCCCTCCTGAAAAGTAGTAGTTTTTAAGATACACGGTTGCATCAAAAATCCCTCGATTTCTGACTGAGAGAATTTTTCGTTTTTATTAAAGAAGCAAATTTTTGGAGCAAGAAATTTTTTTTCTTGGCCCAAGCAACTTTCATTTTCACTTAAGCAGTTTATTTTTCGGAGCAAGAGATTTTTTGCTTTGGCCAAGGGATTTTTTCTTGGCCCAATAGACTTTTTTTCTTATTCAAGGCGTTTATTTATTTGAGCGAGACTTTTTTTTGTAAGCAAGACCTTTTTTTCTTGTGGCAAGAAAGAGTTTCTTGGTCCTAGTAAACTTTTTTTTGTTCCAAACGTTGCTTTTTTGGAGTGAGATGACTGAGTTTCTCTAGCCAAGAATTTTTTTCCTTAAACCGAAAAATTTTCAATTTCACTTCAAAAAAAATCTGGGCATCGGTTGACCCTGCGGGCCAGCCCCAAAACTTCCCGCTGTTTTTGAGCTCATGGAGCTCAAAAACATCGTTGTAAATACATTTTCGAGCTCGAAAATACTTTTGCATGCCATTATTTTCGAAAAAAACAGTTTTTAGCATTTCTTTCTCCCGCGATAACTCTCGAACGAATCATCCGATTTTGATGTTTAAGGTGGCAATCGACGCGTTTTAATAAATTCTAAAGCTGATTAGATTTTTGGATTGTTTGGTTGAGTTGTTTCAAAGATATTCGCAAAAAACTGTTTTTTACCATTTCTTTCTCCAACGATAACTCTCGAACA
This sequence comes from Microplitis manilae, assembly GCA_030273425.1. Classification (NCBI taxonomy): domain Eukaryota; kingdom Metazoa; phylum Arthropoda; class Insecta; order Hymenoptera; family Braconidae; genus Microplitis; species Microplitis manilae. The sequence continues at coordinate 16,655,206 of CP092720.1, read as the reverse complement.
AATGATTCGATTTAGATGTTTGAGGTGGCAATCGACGCGTTTTATTGAGTTCTAGAGCTGATTAGATTTTGAAGTCGATCGTATAAGTCATTTTCGAGAAATCAATAAAAAACTAAAAAAAAAAAATTTTTTTTTTTCGTAATTGGCCAATATCTTCGAGTCTACTTGGTCAAATGATCTGAAATTTCCAGAAAAGTTGATGGCCAAAAAACTCTTTCGATTGCCGCCTTTACCATCCAAATCGGTTTATTAGTTAAAAAGTTATAAAGAGTTTACATACATACATACACACACACACACACACACACATACATACAGACACTCGGACATCATTCTAAAAATAGCCAGAATAGCTTCCTAGGACCTCAAAACGTCGACATCTGATGAAAACTCGATTTTTGAAAATCGGGGTGAAAACAATAACTTCCCGAAATTTTTGAAAATCATCGATTTTCTAAGCGGGAAGTTAATAAATTTATTTGGAGCAAAAGAATTTACTGTCTTGAACAAAAAAAAAGTTTTTGAATCAAGTGTTTGATTTTCATTCAATCAAGAAAGAAAATTCAAAAGACAATATTTTTCTTGAACCAAGTTAACTGCTTTTTCTGTGCAAAGAAAATATTTAATTATTACGAAACGTTTAGTAATACATTTAGTATTTACATTTTACTCTGCAAAAATATAAAAATTAATTAAAAGGATGCACTGAATGCCCTACAGTACACAAAAATTACAATCCGTTTAGTAATTTCTGTAACATATGAATAGCTATAGTATTATATAGTACATTGCATAACGAGTGGATTAAATAAGTCTTTATACGGGAAGCACAATGGTTTTAACACGAGTCGTAGGTGCATACGCACGAGCGCCACCAAGTACTTAGTGTGCACCGACGTAAATAATTTTTTTTTAATGAAATAAGTGATTGAAAAATAAATGCGGAAGTACGGCAACAGCGCACTAGTGTTTAGTAATTTTTTTGTGTATCATTATTGATTGCAAGGTTTATTTTCTAGCTGGAGCTCTGGTCCAACACAGGCACTATGTGGTAGTGTGCATTAGTGAGTAAACAGAAAAGAATGTCAGCTGATTTTTGTTTTGATTAATTACGGAAGAAAGTAATATTAAAATAAAGAAACATTGGAAAGGTAAATTAGTATCAGAAGCTGTTTATAATCAACGTTTAAAACTATCAGAAAAAGGATAAAAACAGAATAAAGAAGCTTATACGCTAGACGTATTTGAGGTTAAACACAGTAAAAATGATACTGGTGCTACAAGCTTATTAGTTGTTCAATTTTCCCGCGGTTGTGTTATTTTACGCTGTTGCCGTCGTTTCTTAGCTTCACGACACATGTGACGTCATTAACTAAAATTCGTCTCTTATTTCATTAATAATTCAATACCAATTCCAGGATTAAACTTAAAAAAAATATTAATGTGTACAGAAATGTTTAATTATTTGATACTGTATAATTTATAGCGATGGTATTATTGTAGCAAGAACTATAGCACTTTGAAAAATGATTCCCAATTACGCCCGTGTATAAAAACAAATTTTGAAAATTTATTTTTTGAAAACGGTCTCGTAAATCGATTTGAAATTTTAACAGTGATCCTTTTGTTTATATCCGGGAGAAACGAGTTATATATGGCCATATATAAATGCAACCTATGTGGTCATATATGGAAATTGGCGATATATCACGATATAAAATTTTATACGGCCATATATAGCTTGATATGACTATATATAGAAATTTTAATTAAAATTAAATTTTTTTTTTTTTTAATTATTTTGGCAACGCAGAGATTATCAGATCTGCGAATAATTAAATTCCTAAAAAAAAAACCCTGAATAAAACGTAAAAAAAATGTAAAACAAACTCTTGTTTTATTTCGTTTTTTGAAAAAAAATTTTTTTTTTCTCTTTACCTTACATTTACCGAATAACTAACGTGAAAATGGAAGAAAATCCGAAAAAATTAATTTTTTATTTTGGTAATGATTACACAAATTAAGGAACAAAACTTGTTCCTTTAATTGTTTTATAAAACTTTAAGCAATCGGTCCGGACAAACGGTTCGATGGATCAATCTGAAAATTTCCAGGGTTTTTGGGGGTACATAAAGCTGTAAAATAACCTGACAACATTATTTTTTTAATCGATATTTACAAAGTAGCGATAAGTTGACTAAAAAACCCGAAAATGGCCATTTTTTGTGGGTTTTTCAAATTGATATTGAGGATGAAAAAAAAATATTTTTCAAAAAAATCGAAAATAGAGCTTGTAAATCATTTATTCAAGTTTTTCAAACTGCCCATTCAATTACTGTGCGACCACTAGTTGCTGAGTTATCGATAATCAAAGACAAAAGGATCCTTTTTCATTTGAAGGCTGATATCTCAGCAGCATATTGTACAGAGAAACAAAAAAAAGCAAATTGTAGCTGAATAAATTTTCTAAACGAGCCATGATTGGGTTTTTGCGAAAAAAATTTTCCCGGCCCCGTAGACCTAAAAAACAAAACCGGAAAATTTAGAAAAATTTTTTCTCGGCCTATTTCTTATGATTCCGCAAAAACCGTGGCCCAGAAAATTATTTGGCTGAAAGATCTTTAAACTAGAGATTTCAAGCTTCAATGTGCTTTTTTTATTTTTTCGATACAATCATTTGTCACGACAATACGGACTTCCAAAAATCGCTAAAAATTTTATAAAATTTTCTTGTTCCTTTCATTTTTTGGATAAGTGTACACATATATATGCTCCATTGAAAACGAACATTTTTTTTTTTTAGCGGACACAAGAAAATTTTGTTATTTATGTTAAAAGAAAAATTCCCTGAAAATTTCAGCTCTTAATTTTAATTTTGAGTACTTCCTATCGAGCATCAAAGTTTTCCCGTTTAAAAAGCATGTAAATCGAATAACTTTTCATTTAAATTACTATAATTTAGCCCGATTCCGAGCTATCGTTTTGAAACTAGTTTGTATTTGTAGAGTATTTGTTGCTTTTCAAAAGTGTATGCGATGATTTTGGTCTAACTCGATCCACGTCGATTTTATCAACTCCGAAAGACAAATTTTCACTTCCCGGGAAAAAAAGTTTTTATATGATCATATAGAAACATATATATTCATACATAATTTATATATGGTTATATAAGAAATATATAAAAATCATATATGATTACATAAAAGCTTATATGATCTTATAAAATTCTTATAAGAATTCATATACTCTTATAAGGACTTTATAAAAATTGATATGATTTTATATAAAGATGTATATAACTTTATTACATTACTAGATCAAATTTGATATGCTTATATAAAATCATATATGATTATATAACGGTTTATATGATCTTATAAAAATCTTATAAGAATTTACATAGTCTTATGAGGATTTTATAAAAACTAATGTAATTTTATATAAACCCGGGAAAAAGTTCTTATATAATTATATATAAACATATATGTTTATATATGATTTACATATTATCTTTAAGAAATATATAAAAATCATATATGATTATATGGAAGCTTACATAATCTTATAAAATTCTTATAAGGATTCATATACTCTTATAAGGATTTTATAAAAATTAATGTGATTTTATATAAAATTATATATTAATTTATAACATTACAAAAAAAAGTTTCATGTGCTTATATATAATCATATATGATCATACAAGAGCTCATTTGATCTTATAAAATTCTTGTAAGAATTTATATAATTTTATAAAATTTAATGTGATTTTTTATAAAGTTATATATGAGTTTATAACATTACCAAATCAGAATTTATAACATACATAAAGTTATACATGATTATATAAAAACTCATATGATTTTATAAAATTCTTATAAGAATTAGTGTAATCTTATAAAATTTTTATAAAATTCCATGTAACTTTATATTAAGTTATATTGAACAGTATGAAATTACAAGAGCACGCTTTTGATGGTTATACATAACCATGTATGATCATATATAATCATATGAAATCTTATATGACGTTATAAAATTCTTATAAGAATTCAGATAATTCATAAAAATTTATGTGATTTTATATAAAGTTATAAATAAATTTGTATAATTACAAAAGAGTTTAATAAGGTGATATAAAATCATATTTGATTATATAAAAGTTCGTATAGTTTCATGATTTATATATATAAATTTCAATGTCTGTATGAGCAGTTTATCTTAAAACAACTTATAATTTTATAAAAAACACAAATCTGATGAAGTTTGATCATATTTGGTGCATTATTTATGTAGGATGTATCAATTTGAGTATTTGATTTAAGTAATATGCTATGGATTGTCAATACTATTAAGTGTAAAGCAGACTAGCGTAGCAGACCACGGACGCGCGATCTTCAAAGTTGAACAGCATTGTGGTAGTACATGAATTGGATGGGAGATCCCTTAGCAAAATAGCAGTTAACCAATGCTATATTTTTTTTTTTTTTAAATTCGTTCATGCATGATTATATATAATTACATGTCATCAGATCCTGCCAATCTTTAGATCTAATCATGTATAGGTTATTATATGGGTAATTAGACATAATCATTTTTTTCCGGGTATACCTATCATTATATGATTATATAAGACTTGATATGATTATATAAAATTTGATAAAGTCATATAAATTTTTATAGGACCAATTTTATTATAAAACTTTATATGATTTTATATGAGTCACTTTTATATGATTTATATATTTTCATATAAGAACTTTTTTTCCCGAATTTTTTCATTTATTTTTGTTGATTGTGAAGAAATGGTTCATCTCACAACTAATATGCATGGGACCAATCTTTTAGAAAAATTTATGCTCTACGAAATTGCTCAGACACTTATGTTGCTAAAGTCCACTGTTCATGAGATACATGCTCTTTAACATTTTACAATAAAAAAAATTGTTAGCTTACTATGGTACTAATTTTTTTATTGTAAAATGTTAAAATTCATGTATCTCATGAACAGTGGACTTTAGCAATATAATTTCCTAAAAGATTGGTCCTATGCATATTTGTTGTGAGATGAACCATTTCTTCACTATCAACAAAAATAAATAAAATAAAAGGCCATTCGGTAGCCGAAATGGAAGGTAGATTTTTCAATTAATCAATATAAAAAGTTAGTTTTATACATACATATCTTGTGATATATGTTAGTGTATAGTCATGTCATAAATTAAACTCATTTTCCAAGAGTTAGGGTAAAAAAGGACAACGATTATTTTCGATAGAGAACTTCAGATAGTTGATTTGACATAACATTATATAGGTAATAAACGTTGTACCAAACTAACCTTCACATAAATAAAAAATATTGAAAATTTAATTAGTATTAGATCATAATTGTAATCGCTGTTACAATGGCAAGATCAGTTATAATTGTAGGACATACAGGTACCATTGGAACATCATAAATAATAAGAGAAATACTTTTAAAATATGAAATAGCTGTGAAATTTACAGGTTATTTGGTTCACAATAAAATGCACGTAACAAAATTGTTTTATAATGAGAAGTGCATAAGTTATCTGGTATGGAAACCATATTTTCAACATTTTTCGATTCCATTAAAATTTTCAAGGCTATCAAATTATTGGAAGAAATAGTCAAAACATGAAGCTTAGAGTCATAAATTAAAGATTATTAGACGAGTTTTCAGATACTTTTTACGGAAATCGTCTATGAATATTAGTTTTGAAGTTATATAAGCTTTAGTAGTCATTAATAACTGATTTTTACGAAAAATCATGAAAATTTCAAACAGCCATAATTTCAAAACTATCTGAACGATTCAGCCCATCTTTGAACTTGATCGAGGTAGTCACCTATAGAATAAGTGTGGTAAATTTCATTAAAGTCCGATAAGAAGTGTGGGCGCTATCGTAATGACAAGACCAGTGATAATCATTGGGATGAGAGGTACATTTGATACATCATAAATAATAAAAGAAATACATTTAAAATACAAAATAGCAGTGAAATTTACAGGTTATTTTGTGCACAATAAAATACAACTGACGAAACTGGATTGTAATGAGACAAACATAATTTATGTGGGATGAAAACCATATTTACAACATTTTTTGATTCCGTTAAAATTTTCAAGGCTATAAAATTATTGGAAGAAATGGTGTAAATATAAAGTTTAAGGTCACAAATTGAAGCTTATTAGTCAAGCTTTAAAATACTTTTTACAGAAATTATCTATGAGTTTTAGTTTTAAAGTTATATGGACCTTAAAAGTGATTAAATACTGATTTTTTCGGAAAATCGTTAAAATTTCAAGCAGCTATAACTTCTAAACTAATCGACCGATTCAGCCCATCTTCGAACTTAACCGTGATAATTACACATAAAATAAGTGTAGAAAGTTTCATTAAGATCGGATAAGAACTGTAGACGCAATCGTGTCCTCAAAAGTCGGTTCTATTACATATATATATATATACATATATAAATTTTTTAACGAATGGTATTTTTGAACTCTACTCAACTAATTATGATAGTTTATGACAAAATTCCTTGTAGAATCGACCATGAGGACAAATACAATAGTTAGATTTTTAAAAAAATCTACCTAAAAAGTGGAAATTTGTCTTTCGGAGCTGATAAAATCGACGTGAATTGAGTTAGGCCAAAACCATCGTATACACTTTTGAAAAGCAACAAATACTCTACAAATAAAAACTGGTTTGAAAACGATAGCTCAAAATCGGGCTAAGTTATAGTAATTTTAAAGAAAAGTTATTCGATTTACATGCTTTTTAAATGGGAAAACTTTGATGCTCGATAGGAAGTACTTAAAATTAAAATTAAGAACTGAAATTTTCAGGGAAGTTTTCTTTTAACATAAATAACAAAATTTTCTTGTGTCCGCTAAAAAAAAAAAGTTCGTTTTAAATGGAGCACCCTAATATATATATATATATATATATATATATATATATATATATATATATATATATATATATATATATATATATATATATATATATATATATATATATATATGTATATGTATGTATATACATATATATGTATATATATATATATGTATGGGGCATTCCATGCCAAATCGTCCTATCAATGGATTTTGCATCTCCGATTTGGCTGAAATTGGATCACTTTTTTGTACCCCTAGAAAAAGGTTTCTATGAATTTTCTCATATTTTTTCATCCAGCCAATCGGAGGATACGAATTTTTTGAGATTTTGAGGATTCTTTTTTTTAAGTGGCCATAACTTAGTGAAAAATTGTCCGATTTGAGACTTTTTTTTTCAAATTTCGTGTTTCTTGTTGAATTTCCTACACTGATAGAAGGATTTAGTTGTATTTAACAAGATTTGGTTGTATGTACCAAATGATTTAGTAACGAATTTGTAATACTAAATATTTGGTTACAGGAACCAAATCATTTAGTAAAGCTCATTTATTTCCACCAAATAAATATTTTGTAGCATTTAAGAAATGATTTATTGGGGCACAATAAATCATTTATTAGGATTAAAGAACTAATTTTTTTAACTTATTTTAGCGCATAACCTAATTGTTCTACTTAAAATAAATTAAAATAATAATAATAAATAATTTTAAGTAAAAATATATAGTATTATAAAGAAAATAACCTCATTTTATTATAATTTTTTATTTTAGATAAATAATAAATGTTTCGTCAAATAAATTTTTGAAATTAAAATACATTAAAATGATAATAACAAATAATTTTAAGTAAAAATATATAGTATTACACTGATAGAAGGATTTATTACAGAGTACTAAATGGATTTAGTAACCAAATTTTTAGTCACTTATTTGGGAGAAAAAAATATTTTGTACCCATTACCATAATTTATTATAATTTAATAAATTATTTTTTTATCTCAATTAAATCTTATTATGGTAAAATAAATATTTGTTTCCATCAAAAAAATATTTGGTAATCGGTACTAAATATTTTTTTGGTAAGTTTTGTCGGTAGATGGCTTGTTTAGGAATAAAAACTACGTATGTATTCGTGGGGAAATATCAGTGTAGCGTGTGTGTGTGAATATATTGCCGCTTTCACAGTATAGTGCGTTTCGTCTCAATCGGAGTTACTATTGTGATTTCCAAATCAATTTATTGATTTTAAAAACTATTATTTTCAATTGATTAAAATGAATTATTTCAAATTATGGAGGAGCTCTTAAAATCTTATTTAACTAAAAATTTGTTATTTATCTTAAATAAAAAATTATAATAAAATGAGGTTATTTTCTTTATAATAATACTATATATTTTTACTTAAAATTATTTATTATTCTTATTTTAATCTATTTTAATTTCAAAAATTCATTTGACGAAAAATTTGTTATTTATCTTAAATAAAAAATTATAATAAAATGAGGTTATTCTCTTTATAATGCTCTATATTTTTATTTAAAATTATTTATTGTTATCATTTCAATTTATTTTAATTTCAAAAATTTATTTGACGAAAAATTTGTTATTTATGTAAAATAAAAAATTATAATAAAATGAGGCTATTTTCTTTATAATACTATATATTTTTACTTAAAATTATTTATTATTCTCATTTTAATCTATTTTAATTTCAAAAATTCATTTGACGAAAGATTTGTTATTTATCTTAAATAAAAAATTATAATAAAATGAGGTTATTTTCTTTACAATGCTCTATATTTTTATTTAAAATTATTTAATGTTATCATTTTTATTTATTTTAATTTCAAAAATTTATTTGACGAAAAATTTTTTATTTATCTAAAATATAAAATTACAATAAAATGAGGCTATTTTCTTTATAATACTATATATTTTTACTTAAAATTATTTGTTATTATCATTTTAATTTATTTTAATTTCAAAAATTTATTTGACGAAACATTTGTTATTTATCTAAAATAAAAAATTATAATAAAATGAGGTTATTTTCTTTATAGTACTATATATTTTTACTTAAAATTATTTATTATTATTATTTTAATTTATTTTAAGTAGAACAATTAGGTTATGCGCTAAAATAAGTTTAAAAAATTAGTTCTTTAATCCTAATAAATGATTTATTGTGCCCCAATAAATCATTTCTTAAATACTACAAAATATTTATTTGGTGGAAATAAATGAGCTTTACTAAATGATTTGGTTCCTGTAACCAAATATTTAGTATTACAAATTCGTTACTAAATCATTTGGTACATACAACCAAATCTTGTTAAATACAACTAAATCCTTCTATCAGTGTATAAAGAAAATAGCCTCATTTTATTGTAATTTTATATTTTAGATAAATAAAAAATTTTTCGTCAAATAAATTTTTGAAATTAAAATAAATTGAAATGATAACATTAAATAATTTTAAATAAAAATATAGAGCATTGTAAAGAAAATAACCTCATTTTATTATAATTTTTTATTTAAGATAAATAACAAATCTTTCGTCAAATGAATTTTTGAAATTAAAATAGATTAAAATAAGAATAATAAATAATTTTAAGTAAAAATATATAGTATTATAAAGAAAATAGCCTCATTTTATTATAATTTTTTATTTTAGATAAATAACAAATTTTTCGTCAAATAAATTTTTGAAATTGAAATAAATTGAAATGATAACAATAAATAATTTTAAATAAAAATATAGAGCATTATAAAGAAAATAACCTCATTTTATTATAATTTTTTATTTAAAATAAATAACAAATTTTTCGTCAAATGAATTTTTGAAATTAAAATAGATTAAAATAAGAATAATAAATAATTTTAAGTAAAAATATATAGTATTATTATAAAGAAAATAACCTCATTTTATTATAATTTTTTATTTAAGATAAATAACTAATTTTTAGTTAAATAAGATTTTAAGAGCTCCTCCATAATTTGAAATAATTCATTTTAATCAATTGAAAATAATTGTTTTTAAAATCAATAAATTGATTTGGAAATCACAATAGTAACTCCGATTGAGACGAAACGCACTATACTGTGAAAGCGGCAATATATTCACACACACACGCTACACTGATATTTCCCCACAAATACATACGTAGTTTTTATTCCTAAACAAGCCATCTACCGACAAAACTTACCAAAAAAATATTTAGTACCGATTACCAAATATTTTTTTGATGGAAACAAATATTTATTTTACCATAATAAGATTTAATTGAGATAAAAAAATAATTTATTAAATTATAATAAATTATGGTAATGGGTACAAAATATTTTTTTCTCCCAAATAAGTGACTAAAAATTTGGTTACTAAATCCATTTAGTACTCTGTAATAAATCCTTCTATCAGTGTATAAAATTAATGCAAAAGGGTATTCATTATGAATTTGATTGTTTTTTTATTATTTCAAACTTAAAACAGCGATTTTAAGATTGTTTGTATCCTTCGATTTTTTAAAAAAAATTTTCAAAAACATTACTCCACAAAACACGAATTTCGAGCCTAATCTCGTAATGGGATAATAATGGGTTATAATTGTTTATTAACTTCCCGCTTATAAAATTGAAAATTTTCACGGATTCGGGAAGTTATTATTTCAGTCCGATTTCCGAAAACCGAATTTCTATCAGATCTTGAAGTTTTGAGGTTCTAGGAAGCTATTCTGACTAATTTCACTATTATGTCCGAGTGTATGTAAATGTGTATGTACGGCCGTATGTGAATATCTGTAACTTTTAAACCGATGAACTGATTTTGATCGTTAAGGTGTCATTCGACACGGCTTATAAACTTCTAAAGCTGATCAGATTTTGGAATCAATCCATCGAGAAAATTAAAAATCTTAAAAAAAAAAAATATTTTTGGAAAAATTTTGTTTTTTAAATATCTCCGAACGCACCATATTGATTAACCTCAGATTTTCACAGCTTATAGATATTAACAAGACGCGTATATTTTTATATATAATAAAGGTATATTTTTCGTATGATAGAAATGTATATTTTATATATGCAAAACATATACAGACTCGTATATGATGAATAGGGGAGAGTGGGGTCAATTGAACCAAGGGGCAATTGAACCACTAAGCTTAAAAAATCGAAAAAAATATAAAAATGAGTCGTCCTCTTGGAATTATATTTTAATACACTGAACCTTAGTCTGATCAAAATTTCGAACCAGTATGATGATTTAATTTTAAAAAATTGAAGTTTTTGTGTTTTTAGGTATCTAAACCTTGATTTCAGCTCTTGGCAAATTGTTTAATAATTTTTCAATTTTCAAATGAAATCTTAAAATTTTTTTTGTAATACCTTCTTACATATATTAGTCATAAATTTCTAGCTTTACTTCTAGTAAAATAGTTCTTAAATATTTTTTTTTAAACTAATTATTTCAATAAAATCATATGGGGTCAATTGAACCAGTACTCTCGGGGACGGTTGAACCACACGAATCACACTGTGAGCATCAGACATGCGCGCGCATCTTGACAAAATGTGAAAATAAGCTAAGCTAACCAAGAAAAAAAATAATTATATTGACAGAAGTTTTAAAAGTGATTGTTATAACATATAATGTTATATAAAATAATCTATATTATTAGAAGTGTTGTAATTTTAATTTTAAGCTGTAATGAATAGAAAAATATTAATTAAAGTCATTCATTTGTGGTTCTAATACTCTTGGTTCAATTGTCCCCGACTAGTGGTTCAATTGCCCCCGCAAAAGGGAAGATTGAACCATTTGATGCAGTTGTACAATTTTGTATTTATTTAAAATTTTGATCATTTGTTAAGTTATGTGCTTATGAGAAATGATAGTCTATAAAATAAATTATAATTTTGTAAAAAAAAAAGTTATCATTTTGCTTTTATTCATATAAAAAAAAAATGTCAAAGTATTTTTGGTTCAATTGACCCCACTCTCCCCTACTGTATTTTTTAATATAAAAAAGAATACATCATAACATATAGTTAAAGTGGCCCCATATATTTCCTGATATGTATCATATATTTTTACATATATTTTGACCATATATGTTATTTACATACGGGTGAGTCGGTATACAATATTTTTAATCAGATAAAACTCTATTTGAAGTATACAATTTTGAATTCAGTAAATACAAGCTAGAAATAATATACATTTGATTGATTTAATTTTCAATAGCAATTAAGTAATATTAACATGTTTCTTTACAGTTGATGTGTATTGAATTGTGGTAAATGTAACATGTTGAATTCAATACGCCTATTAAATAGGTATATGTTCCACTTGAGTTTCCATTGTGACAAGTTTCAGTGAGAAAGTAAGAGAACAAGTGAGTTACAAAGATAAATTGAGATAAAGAATGATAGAGATAAAGTGAGAGGGAGAAAGAAAGTAAAAGAGAAATATGGCGTAGATGATACAAGGGTAGCCGGGCGTCAATGATGCATTCTACCGCCCTATTCCTCTTTTCTTCGCCACTTAAGCTATATAAGTCACCACAAATTGCACGAGCCACTTTCCACATAAAAACTAGGACAACGTAACGAGGTGATACGTGCGCAAAATTTGAATCTCTCACAACCGACCATGCGCTTCGATCACATCTTGACTACTTTTGTTTCTATTCCACACGAAAAATATCCTATATTTCTTTATCACTATATATTTTTGTCAAAATAGTGATATCTTGAGTTAGTCATACTTATTTTGTGCATTATGCTCTCTGCTTAAATAATTTTTATTCTCTATTCCTCTTGACCAAATTTACATTTTGTTGTTTGCCACAATATTTTAAGAACATTCAGTTTATATTATTTTCCTTTTTTTCTAACATATGTTACATGGAATATATTTTTATTCAACCCAGGTGAAAATAATTGGCCGAAAAAGGCCGAAATCACGCTCAAACTGTCAAATTTCATTGCAAGAGGCCGAAAACACGCCGAAAAATTTGTATTCTTCTCAAAGAGGCCGACATTTGGCCAACAAATTAATTGACTTTTTTTTGGCCAGAATATTTTTTTTTTTTTTTTTTTCGATAAAATTATCGCGAGTAAAAGTTTTTGGCTGAAAACATCCCAAAATTTGACAGTTGAATCGGCTTGTTTTCGGTCTTTATTCGGCCGTTGTATTTTTTGTTCTTTATAAAATTATATTACTTAAGACGCGTTTTCATTTGTTTCTTTATTCGCACTCATCTGGATAAACGGTACTATCTCTGTTGCACTTGTACATTAAATGGGAACTTTGTCCAAGCTTTTCTCGTAAACAAATGGAAGTTATCAAAAAATTGAAGTGCACTTCGCTAGATCATAGAGTAAAGCATCGGGTCTGTGTCTTTATTTTGCGTTTAGAGCTTTTATTTCAGAGAGAAGCTGGGACAAAATTATCTGAAAACCGTTCTTAATAACAATATCATGCAAGTCGAAATAGAACATAAAAAATTTTCAAGTTGTGGAATTAAAAAATTTGTTTCAAAATTTTGAGAAAAATTATGTTTTTAATTTATGAAATGTTGTGGTAACTCACTAAAATATAATTTTATATAAGACATAGGGAAACTATTTAATTATTTAATAGTTATAGCGACATCATTTTAATATGGGAACAGTTTATATTTTGGTACAATATAAAATTTTATTTCGTGCTATCATTGATTTATGTCATACGGCAGTTCGTGGCTAAGTGAAAATATATTCATGAGCGAAATTGAAATAGTATATTACTACCCTAGGCCAGAAAGTTGGATTTTCTGGCGCATGGAATATAGATGCCGAGGCGAAGCCGAGGCTTCTATATTCCATGTGTCAGGGTATCCAACATTCTGGCCGTGGGTTGTATACTATTTTTCTTGATCTCCAACCGAAAGTACGGAATTACGGATACAGGCGGGGGGAGGGGGCGGCCCGCCCGACTTTTGCAAAACCGAGGCGAAGCCGAGGTATTACTGGTCGGGGCGGGCTTAAAAAAAAAAAAAATCTGAAAAATAATTGATCCTGCAGGCCATTCCTTGAGCTTAGACAGTGTCCCCCACTATTTAAGAAATTTAAATGGCTTACATCTCTCATAACCGTATCAAAATTATATTAATTAATTAACAAAAAATTAAAACTTTAATCAAAAACGGGAAAACGTAGTCGTAATTTTGCTTCGATATAGATTTAAAAAAAAATTATTTGCAATTGATATCAATTGAAAGCTGAACGAAATTTGTAAAATAAATTTCAGTAAAATGTTAATGTCAATTTTATAATTCCAATTTTCAAATTTTATAGATTAAAATTTATTTAACAAATTTCATTTAACTCCCAACTGATATCAATTGCAAGTCATTTTTTTTTATAAATTGTATACCTCGGTGAAATTACGACTACGTTCTCCTTTTTCCAACTAAGGTTTTAATTTTTTTTCAACTAATTAATAAAATTTTCATATGGTTATAACAGTTGAAACCCATCGAAATTTTTTAAAAAGCGGGGGTTACAGTCTGAGAATGCCCTTAATATCACTCAGTAGTATTAACTCTTAAAAATTATAGTAATTATCACGATTTAAAATGATCTATGTTGGTTATGTTGTTGGTTATGTTGAGCTGTCAGTACGCCGGCACTGTATACTATACACTTTATAGTGTATTATTCATGTGTGAGTGTACTCACACCAGCGCGCTAGTAAATATAGTTACACGACTGAGCCAGAAAAAGAATGTAGTCCACCAGAGCGCGCTGTAATTCATGTAAGCCACAAAAGTTGTTCTTTCTGGAGCGAAAAGCAGCCAGGAAGTCCGTACTTTCGGGTCGGGGATCAAGAAAAATCGATTTCTTTAACTTCCTCTAAGTAAAATTTTCCATTATTATAACAGATTACGATTTTAAACAGTTATTTCTTATGAATATATGTAAATGAAGCTTGTAATTATTCTGTGGTCAATATAAATGTATATTTATACATAGGGGAGACCTGACTTCAATATGTATTAGTACTTTTTTTTATAATTATTATGTTCTAAAACTGTCTTTCGGAATGCAATTCACTCCGGGAGATCAAAAAAATAGAAAATCATTCACTTCACGTTCACTTCGGATTCAGTCCACGCTTACATCGCAAATTTTTTACAGAGTAAGCATAGTAATTAATCATCTAAGAGCAACGAATTGCATAGGAACATACATGACCATATATAGAGCCTATATTCTTTTTAATAAATTTTATGCATAACTACACTACTGGAAAAATTGAGGATTCAAAAAAAAATTCCAAATTTTTGGGTGATTTTCAACAGGCCGTAACTTGAAGAGAAATGGTCGTAGCAAGAAATAAAAAAGAAGGAAATTGTAGCTCCTAGAGTCTAGTTTTTGAGTGAGAACTATCAAATTTTATAGCGTCAGCGGTTTTTGAGTAATCTTAGAAAAACCAGCGACAACAAAATTTTTTTGTTTTTAGTCTACGGGCGTAGAAAATTTGTTTTTGCTTAACCACTATGAGGACCGGATACCTTCATTGTTCGACTTTAATTTCTTTTTTTATAGACCTTTTCACGACTACTTCTTGCCGAGATATCAGTCTTTAATTGGAAAAGGATCCTTTTGTCTTTGATTATCGATATCTCAGCAACCAATGATCGCACAGAAAGTTAATGGTGGGTTTCAAAAACTTGAATAAATTCCCTTTAACGATTAGCCATTGTTTTCTGAAAATAAAAATTTTTTCCTTTTGTCACGGGAATTTTAAAAATGCAATAAAAAAATGGCCTTTAGTGGTTTTTTGGAAAATCGAGCACTGGATCGAAAATATTGTAGAAGCCAATAATCTTAAGTGTGCCTTTTACAGTTCAATATTTCCACAACAACCCTCCAAAGAGCCAGAGTAATTCAGCTAGGTGTTTTTTTGTTTCACTCGATCGAATTTTTAAAAAAATTAAAGGGTCACGATTTTTGCTCTGAAAAGCTCATAATCTCTAACAAAATGAGCACAAAAATTTTTTTCTGAGCTTTGCCCACATTTTTATTGTAGGGTATCATTTTCAATAATGCGATGAATTACTCATTCTTTCCAGACTTAATAAAATCTGTGAAGGATTCGCCAATTTAAAAAAAAAAATAAAAATCAAAGCAAACCAACGAGTTATAGACCTATCAGTCTAACCTCTAACCTAGGTAAGGTTGATGAAATGATCATAAACAATCGTACACAATCATATTATCAAGCAATGCAGGGACAGCTGCTTAATACATGACCTACAGTTTGGCTTTCGGGCCAAGCACAGTACAATGCACGCTATACACAAACTTCTAGATATGATTTCTAAACACCTATAAAACAACCTTCGAGTGGCTGTGGTGCTGATAGACCTAGAAAAGTAGTTTGATTCAGTCTGGGTCAACGGTTTGCTCTTCAAACTCATGAGATACGGATTTCTGATCCGGTTACTGCTACTGATAACTGACATGATTATGAGACCACTGTTTGGACTGAATATTGACCCAAATCTATTTGCTACAGCGTACACAGACACTTGATAGCGGACATAGCTAGCAAAAGGCCCTAAGTTCACCTTCGTTGACCGGAAGCTGATTCCTCACACTTTTGGGCATACTTGCACTGTGAAATCCCTTCTTTTTGACTATAATGCGAACTGCTGGTTAAGCTGGTCTTGACATGTGCTTCTCCGATTTGGTGGAATACAAGCGCTGCAGTTATGTAAAATTACAGTCTTCGAGCGTAAATGCCTTAGGGCATGTATTGGGGCTTTTAGATCAAGTGAGTCTAACTACAATAAAGTTATTAGCAATGAAGACTTTCATAACATTGCCAATATCCCAAGAATTGACTGCCACATCATCACACTGAAAAAAAAAATATTGCTGCAATAGCACTAGGTTATAGTAACCATCTAAAATTTCGAAAAGCGTAAATTGTTAATATAGCAACACTTTATTTGCGTAAAAGTTAAACTGCTATTTTACCAATACGTATTGATATATTTATAATACAGATTGTTATATTAACCGATTAGATTGCTATATTAACAATTTGGACTGCTATAATAGTAATCTATAGGAATCGTTAAAACAGCAATACCAAGTATTGAGAATACAACCACAGAATACGGTTTAATTGACGATCCTTTTATTTAAAATTGAAGATAATTAATGGATCAATCTAATATTGCTAATTTAACGATACATTTTGTTATGACAACTATTTACCATTCGCGATACTTCAGATGGTTACGATAACCACATTTTTTTTTACAGTGCAGGCTAATCCAATACTACTTCGGCAACATTCCGAATATTGAGAACTCGGCAATCAAGGAGTTGGTAGTAATCAGTGACGATGAACTGGCAGAGTACAATGAACCGGGTTTCCTCCCCCCGCAAGCGTTCCTGTCACTTGACAGGAATGGCCATATCTAGAATGCAAACAAAATGCCAGTAATACACCACTGGAAAAGGCATAAAGCCTGCAAAAAAAATTAAATTCGCGCCTGAAGACTATGAAAGGAGATGGTTTGACTTTGGATACTTCAATGCTCTCCCAGAATGAGATCGGCAGGACCCACACAGACTTTGTGACAAATATTACTGGCTAACCGAAGAGACAATGCATAGAAAAAAGCTTAGAAGGAGGCTCAGCAATAAATAGAGATAATGATTTTCTCTTTTTGTGGATAGTGAATATATTAATTTTTTTTTTTTTACCTAATTTTTGTATTTAGCTTTTAAGTTTAGTTTCTTTTTGAGGAACCATCAAGAAACTTGGGAAGAAATCGATCTGTCGGTTGACCCTGCGGGTCAGCCCCAAAACATCCCGCATATTTCGAGCTCTTTGAGCTTAAAAATACTCTTGTATGCCTTTGTTTTCGAAAAAAAAAACGTTTTTTACCATTATTTCTCAAACGATATCTCTTGAACGAATAAACCGATTGAGACGTTTAAGGTGGCAATTGACGCATTTTATTGAGTTATACAACATATTATATTTTGGAATTGATTTATGTAGTCGTTTTGGCGAAATTCCGAAAATACTAAATGCAAATTTTTTTTTAACTTCCCGCTAAGAAAATTGCAAATTTTCGAAAATTTGGGAAGTTATTGGTTTCACCCCGATTTGTGAAAATTGAAATTCCAACAGATGTCGACGTTTTGAGGTTCTAGGAAGCTAATCTGACTAATTTCAAGATGATGTCCGAGTGTATGTATGTATGTATGCGCGTACGTACGTATGTAAATATTCTGTAACTTTTGAACGGATGAACTGATTTTCATCGTCGAGATGTCATTCAATGCGGCTTATTATTTACTTTAAGCACTGGATTTGATCAGTAGGGTACGTTCGGAGATATTTCAAAAATAAAATTTTTTCAAAAATGTTTTTATTGAATAACTTTTAATTCACTCGATGGATTAATTCCAAAATCTAATCAGCTCTAAAACTTTGTAAGCCGTGTCGAATGCCACCTTAACCATCAAAATCGGTTTATTTGTTCAAGAGAAACCGTTAACGAAAGAATTCAAAAAAAAATTTTTTTTAGTTTTTCTGAAATTTCTCAAAAACGACTCGATAAGCCAATTTCAAAATCTGATCATATGTAGAACTCAATAAAACGCGCCCATTGCCACCTTAAACGTGTCAATCGGTTTATTCGTTCGAGAGATATCATTTAAGAAAAAATGGTAAAAAACGTTTTTTTTTCGAAAACAAAGGTATACAAAAGTATTTTTGAGCTCGAAGAGCTTGAAAATGTATCCACAATAATTTTTCGAGCTCAAGGAGCTTGAAATGGGCGGTAAGTTTTGGGGCTGGCCTACAGGGTCAACCGACAGACAGATTTTTTAAATTCTTTCGACAACGGTTTCTCTTGAACAACTGTACCCATTTTGATGGTTAAGGTGGCATTCGATGCGGCTTATAAAGCTTCAGAGCCCAGTTGATTTTGAAATCAATCCGTCGAGCACATTACAAGTTATCCGAGAAAAACATTTTTGAGAAAAGTTTATTTTTGGAATATCTCTGAACGAGCCCTACCAATCAAACTTAATTTTTTTCAGTTCTTAGGTATTGGCTAGCCACGTCGAATGAAATTTTGACGATCAAAATCGGTCCATCCGTTCAAAAGTTATAGGTACTAACATACGTATGTATGTAGTACATACCTACACTCGGACATCATCGTGAAATTAGTCAGGATAGCTTCCTAGAACCTCGAAACGTCAAGACCTCTTAGATATTCGATTTTCGAAAATCAGACTGAAGCCAATAACTTCCCGAATTTTGACAACTTGCAATTTTCTTAGCGGGAAGTTAAAAAAAATCTGATCTTTAATCATTTTTGGAATTTTCAAAGTTTGTGAGTGACCTTAAAAATTTTCTAATGAGCTGATTCTTGAAAAGGGTTTTGAAAATACGTTAAGTTGTAACGGGGTAAAATTAACCCGAGCCGTAACCCCAAATGAGTACCCGTTAGAGTTTTTCGACTTGTCGCTGAGTGCGCTAATTGAAGAAGCTCGGACGTCGGTCCCAAAATTAATTAAGTGGGAAGACCATTTTCCGGAAATTGCCAAAGATGGCCGAGCTAAAAATATATAATCACAGAACAGTAGCAAAAACGAGGAGAGTCGGTCGAGCCGACAAGCTACACGGAGGTCCATCTGCCATGAGCCTTATTCAGGAAATCGACACCAAGGATATCATCGAATGTAAAAGTGTGAATTTGAGTGTTAACATGGTAGTGCTGTTGGTGAATTGATTCTCAGCAGGAAAAAGTCAGAGTTAATAAACTAACACCGAGTATTAAGTGATAAAGTGTTAACAACCCTGCGTCTAAAATAGAATAAATTCTCGGTGGGAAAGCCAGAATTTATTGCAAAGAAATAAAGTCAAAACTAATTACGTGTTTGGTCAAATAAATTCTCGGCAGGAAAGCCAGACTTTATTATAATTAAATTAAATAATTATTTTCAAAATTAATTCTTGGCTGGAGAGTCAGAATTAACTATTAATTTAATCGTTAAATTAATTTCTAGAAAATTTAATTCTTGGAAGGGAATCTAGAATTAACGATTACTTTAATTTAGTATAAGAAAAACTTAGCAATTAATTATAATTTAGAAGAAAAATTTCATTGAAGTAATTTGATATTATACGTTTACAATGTATACGTTCTCAATTCAATGTAATTTTCCCGACTAAAAATCACTTTGGGATGGTCCAGTGAATATATCTGGTTCCGCTGGGATACTACAAATAGGGAAATCCTTATGAGGACCCAATTCAAACCCAATCGGGAAATCCTAAACAAAAATAAAATAATTTACGGTCATTGTTCCTCAATGGAGGTCTGAATGGGACCTAAGCGGGAAAATCAATCGCAAAAATAAAAAAATTATTGTGATTTTTCCCCATTAGATTCCGCGTGGGACCTAAATAAGAAAACCCGAGGTTGAAATAAAAAAAATTATCGTCATTTTTTCCCATTGAGTTTTATGAAGGGTTAAAGTGGGAAAAAATCCAAACTTAAAAAAAAAAATTATATAGTCGGTATTTCCTCATTTAGTTCTATATGAAGCTTTAGAGGGAAATCCCAATTTGAAATGAAATTATTGTATTTACCAAAATCACGATTTTATAAGGAAATTAATTGCAAAAAACATCTGGACAAAATGATTCATAATTTCAGTGAAATCGGAAATTGTATTATAAATTTCATATGTAAGGGTGAACGTTTACTTTATACGTTTACTTATACGTTTATACGTTTACGTCTTATACGTTTACTTTATTTCAAATGTAACTGCTTCAATTTTGGGAAATTTTTTAATAGGATTTGAATTAAATTTGAGCAAAACAGGTCAGCTGGGGGGGGGGGGTACCCCGAAAATTTTATAAAAAAAGGTTTTCTAAACGTTCCGAAATTATTCTTGTGATTATAAACAAACCTCATTTGGATTTTTTTTTGTTGAACTTTTTCAAAAATCGAAAATGTCAATCGAAAAATATGAACGACTTATGCTTAATGATGATCAAAACTATCAAAATTTTTTTCTTAACGGTAGCTGAAAATTTTTTCTATACACTCTGAATATCATAATAAAAAAGATTCAACGTATTTGAATGCCCGAAAACTTAGTACTCCATTAAGTACCCTATTTGGTCCCCCTCCCTTTATATTTATATAAAGAGTATGTCGATCATTGCACCACGGATTTCTTATTTTTTTATCTGTCATTTTTTGGTATCATAATAAATTTACTGTAGTAAATAAATATACCCGTGAAAAAATTTTCTGATATGGCCTGATATGAACCGCCCATATCAGGCCTGATATGAAAATTGCCCGTATCAGACAATATATGTGCAGATCAGATTTTGTATGCTCTGATATGTCCATATCGTAACATATATAGTAAGATCAACATTGTTATCTTGGGAATAAAATTTATATATAATTTCATAAAATTGTATATAACTTTATGAAGCTGCATACACAATAATTGACATGAAAAAAAGAAAAAAAAACCAGCCACCTTATGGGCTCGATTCCAAGTCTTTTAGATTTGGAATCTGGTCTATTAACCACTAGGCCGAGTCACAAACTTGAAATGTGAAGTTGATTATATTTATTTGACTAAAATTGAACTTAAGAAAATTAAAAACATCAAATAAATGATTAATTTTGTTATTTGTATTAGGTTCAATTATGATATAGTTTATTGAGTAACGAGACTATTAGCAGTATGCCCACTAATAATGGTGCAAGAACTACTGCTTTTGGTAAATTAAAAAAAAATGAGAAGTAAAAATTTTTGAAAATTAATTTAAAATTTTTCATCATAATATCTCAGTTTTTTATATCTAAATTCATCATTGAAACTTTGAAATTCTCTTTGTTGTTTCGAAATTGGTCTCGTAAGCTTATTGAAACGAATTTCAAATAAAGTTTATATACTTTATAACAATTATAAATACGGTAAATTAAAAAATTTAGCTCGAAGAGCTTAAAAATTCACAAGTAATAATTTTTCCGAGCTCCCTGAGCTCGAAAACAGTGGAAGGTTTTGGGGCTGGCCCGCAGGGTCAGGCCTTTTTCAGATTTTTTTTTCGCATTTTAACATTTTCAACTTCCCACTAAGAAATTGGAAATTTTCTAAAATTCGGGAAGTTATTGATTTTGGTCCGATTTTCGAAAATCAAATTTCTATCAGATCTTGACGTTTCGAGGTTCTAGGAAGCTATTCTAACTAAATTCAAGATGATATCCAAGTGTATGTATGTGTGCATATACGTACGTATGGAAATATCTGTAACTTTTGAACGAATGAACCGATTTCGATCTCAAAGAAGGTATTCAACGAGGCTTATTAATTTCTACAAGCTGTAAAATAATGAGCTTCCCATGCAGGAGCTACCAGAGTTGAAAGACTGGGCTCTACTTGGCTCAGCACTGGGGAACCTAGCTTTGGCGCATATATATTGGCCCATGCTTCGCTCAAGATTGGATACTTGGTCCTGACCCTCCCAATCATTACCCAATCATTATACCTACGGTTTAGCGAGTAGATTATATAAAAGTATCAGTTCAACGTTAGTAGGTTTGTCCAGTAGCTAACGTTCCGACCCAGCAATCCGAAGGAAGGCAGTTCACGCCCAGAGCCCAGCTGGATTATAACCGAGTTTTTTCACATCATTTATCTCCCTTAGATACTTTAAGCGTTAATGATCATGAACTCTGCGAAGTTAATAATAATGAAATTTTTTTTTACTTGAATTTATTTGTTTCGTCGATTTATAGGCCAGATCTGGCAACGAAGCATGGGCCAGGTTTAGCAACTAGGACTGGCCCTGTGTTATCATCCCAAACTTTCACCAAGGCTAGTTTATAAGATTGGCCCAAGGTTTTACATACTTGGGCCAAGACTGGACCCGCAGTACTTTCCTCTTTGGAATACCATAACAAAAAATCGAACAATAAACTTATTTTCAACTTCCCGCCAAGAAAATCGATGATTTTAAAAAATTCAGGATGTTATTGTTTTCACCCCGATTTTCGAAAATCGATTTTTCATCAGATGTTGACGTTTTGAGGTCCTAGGAAGCTATTTTGACTATTATCAGAGTGATGTCCGCATGTGCATGTGTGCGTATCTGTGCGTGTGTGTGCGTGTGTGTGTATGAAATCTCTTTGTAGCTTTTTAACTAATAAACCGATTTGTATGATTGAGGCAGCAATCGAAAGAGCTCGTTGGCGATTAACTTTCCGGGAAATTTCAGATTGATTGATCAAGTATTCTCGAAAATATTGGCAAATTACGAAACAAAAAATTGTTTTTTTTAGTTTTTTATTAATTTCTCAGAAACAACTTAATCGATCGATTTCCAAATCTTACCAGCTCTAGTACTCAATGAAATGCGTCGATTGCCGCCCCAACCATCAAAATCGGTTAATTCGTTCGCGAGATATCGTGGGAAAAGGAAAGGCTAAAAAACAATTTTGTTCAAAAACAATACCATACATAATTACTTGCGAGCTCGAAAAGCTTGAAAATGTATTCACAACAATGTTATCGAACTCAAAGAGCTCGAAAACAGTAGGAAGTTTTGGGGCTGGCCCACAGGGTCAACCGATAGACCGATTCGTTTGATATAAGAACAGTGTCTCATTTTACTCCAGACATCTACCTAAAGACAAGTTCTTTACTTATACAAATAAACTTTTATTTAAGAGTAGGCTTTAACTATGAAATGCCCATACAAAAAAATGTATATCCGGGCGAATCTGCATGTATCAGAAATATTTGTATATATATTACAAATATGCAGATTTGCCCGGATGTATCCGAATATATTTTTTTTGTATAAGTGATTATAATTATGTAAGTTTAAACTGTAAATAATACACTGAGAGAACAATTTATTTGAGCCAACTAAATAGATTTATTTGACTGAACAAAATTATTAATTTCATTCAAATATATATTTGGTTATAGTTAACAAATCTTGGTTGAAAAAAATTCCACTAGGGCTGGTGGCGCTGTCAAATACAGATTTGTTAACTATAAACAAATCATTATTTCATTCAAATGAACCATATCTTCGTCTCAAATAAATGATAATTAGGTCCATTCAAATATGGGGTTTATTTGCCTGAAACAAATCTCATTTGGCTCAAATAAATTGTTCTCTCAGTGTAGTTTAAATGATATAGTTTGCATGGAAGATGAAATTTTTTGTAGTAAATAAGTTTGATTTCATATTTTTCTTTTTTCATTAAATATTACTCCTTACTTCGTCCTCTGTCCATTGTTATTGAACTCAACGATCATTTCGCGGTTCTATAAATTTGTATTTTCAATGGCCACTATACTACGAGTATTCTGCAAGAGTGTTCTCAGCGATGCAACGTAATTTAATGAGAAAACCGCTGCTCCCATCGTTAAAATTAAAGTTAAATTTCATTTTACCGACAAAGTATAGGTTTCAAGTCAGTTATAGTGCAGTGCGTACGTTGTACGATATGAGTAATGCAATTAAATAATACACTATCAAAATAAATAAGTTAAAATTTAATATGAAAAAAATTTTTCCTTTGTCGATCGGAGTGAAAATTTACGAAAACTATTAAATTAAAATAAAGAAATGTCTTTTCTGTTACTCGATTGAATTTCTATTGCTCAACTGTTCTACAAAACGTAGTTTCCAACTGTAATCGCATCCGTATGATTCACATCAGAAACTTTTAAATTTTTTAGAAAGCTCACATCCTCAAATGTTTTTTGCTGAAAAATAAAACGGCATCCTTATTTTGCACGCTTTAAGTGTAATACTTGACAGTTGTGCTGAATATGCGCTTGAAAATTTTTCATGGCCATAAACTTAAACTTGTCTTTACAATTTTTACAAGATGATAAAATAGTACACGTATTACCCAGTTATAAAAAATCGACAAGAATTTCAATATCTTCAACAATAAAACAGATTTTTCGAAGATCAGTTAACACTCAATTCATTCTAATGTAAAATATACTAATGCGAGTCAGTCAATTTATCGCTTTTAGTATATATTACTAAACAAACAGTCAAATTACAGAATGTTAATTGAAACTATACTAATTTAGCAAATAGTTTTTTAGAACTTCTATTACTATTTCTGTCGTATTTTTTTGGATAGAGTCCCGGGTAAAAAAAATTATATATAGTTATATAAGCCCTTATTAAAAGAAGTGATTGAAAACGATTTGCAATGTTAAATTCCCATTAGAAGGGCGATTTAAAAGTATTAAAAAGTATTTAAAATTTTTTTTTCGAATCGTTTTAAATCGCTATTTAAATGAAGGGAGATTATATATGATTTATATGATATAGTTATATCGCGTTACTAAAACAAAATGGGCATGTGAAAAAATTTTTTGCTCAAACCGATGTAAAAATGTTGAAATCATTAGAATCTACACTGTAAAAAATAAGGTACTGACTTCAAACTCCCTAGGAGTTTGACGAATTTCCTCTTCAGTGAAACCAAATTCGTTCAAACCAACAAAAACTAGTTTGTGTCAAGAAAATCATTTTTATTGAATTAAAATCTCTACTCGATTATGAGAAATTGCTTAAGCGTTTATGAGAAAGTTTTTAAGTTTGACCGTAATTAAACTAACATTTTATTGAATAGTAAAATATATTTAAATTAAAGTTTGGATGTACTTGATTTAAAAATAAAAACTTCTTGAAGCAAACTTTTAAATTTTGAGAAATTTAACTGAAACTCTTGAAACGTTTGGTTTGACAACTTTACATATTTCGATGAAATAAAAGTAGTTTCCTATAATACCGACCGTGTCGTGTCAACCGACGAGTTTCTTGGAGAGAGAATCCGATGAGGTTAAAGAAATAATTTCACGCACTCACATTAAAACTGAAAAATATTCGACAAGAATATAAACGTATTCATTACAAAATATCGAACTATATTTGAATGAAAGTCTTTATGTTATCGATTCGATAAAAGAATTTATTTATAAAAAGAGTCACATATTTATCTCGTTTATATCAATCTATAAGCAGTTGACTGTATATATCCATTCAATATGAGAACAAAGTACTAGAAGCACAACTAAACTAAAATTTTCCTGCTGGTTCCGTAGCGTAGCGGTAACGTGTCTGACTCTCGCGCGTAAGGTGCTGGGTTCGAATCCTCTGGACGTCAAAATTAAAATTATTTAATTTTTCACTAAAAACTGTGAGTACGTTAGGATGATTGGTAAAGTATAATTGATGTAATATAATAAAATAATGTAATTGTCCCAATACTTAATGAAAAAAAAAATAATAATAAAAACTCAAGAACCATAATATAAATAAATAAAAATAAAATCAAATTAAAAATAAATACATAAGAAAAAAAAATTTTTTTTTAATAAATTATTAATGAGATAATTAAAGGCAATATTTATTTGATTCAGATTACTGTTTTTTTGGATCAATCCAATACAGCAATTTGAAATAATTAGATTTTTTATTGAATCAATCGCAAAGAGAGTTTCTACGGACCTAAAAAGATATTACTTTTAACACTAAAATTCATTTGCTTTAATAAAATTTTGACTTAACTGAAAATGCATACCTTCAATTACCTTACAATTTACTTTGAGTGAAATTTTTAACTTATTTATATAAAACAAAAATCATTATTGTATCAACAGCATAAATGACTTGAACTAATTTCTATTTTTTTTAACTGAAAAAAGTTATTGAGTTATATCAAATACCATAGAGTTAGCTCAAACGATTCGGGATCTTCCCTCAAGAAACTTTCAGTTGAAGCAAAGTATACTGTCAAACGTAGAGGGCGGTAGACTCAATCGCTTGACGCGCTTGGCTGTATCCAAACGCACGGAGTACTTGAGCCAAACGAATCTGGTTTGATGTTAGGAATCTTTTTTTACAGTGTATAGAAAAAAAAAATTTTTTTTTGTTGTACGTCTTTTTGGTTTTAAGAAAAAATCTTTTTATAGTCGTATCCTGTTTTTTGGATTTATTATCAGTTATAGGTTAAATATATCGAGTAAAAAAAAAATTTGCCAGGGTAACAAAAATTATCACTCTACAATTTAATGTATATAAACAGATGTTTATTTAAGTGAAAAAACGAATGAAAAATAAAGAAAAAATAAATTAATCAGGGTCTTAATTGTTTTTATGAATAAAATAATAATAATATTTATAATAATAATAATAATAATAATAGTAATAAGACTTTTGTGTCTGCATTGGCTAAAGTCCCAACTTGTTCTCCGCAAGTTGAGTTTTTGGCATCGCGGATGCAAAAGGCTGTAATTCTCGGATTCCTCCGTCTCCTAAGGCAACGAAACTTGACCTGCTGCGCATGCTGATCATCTTATTGATGGAGCATCGCAGCAGTAACGGTTTGGCGCTCAGGTGAGGCCCTCGGTAGAGTCGGACTATCGGGGATAATCCCCTGAGCATTTAACTTGAAAAGAAATAATAACATCAATAATAACAATAATGGTAATAATAAATAATTTTATTAAAAACCGTAAGATGGACGGTGGAGAAAAAGGTCCTTGGTGATAAAATGTAATTCGAACGATTATTCTGCTAAAAGTTACATTTATCATTGAAAAGTAGTTATTATTAATAAAATAATAATGATAATAAAGGCATCTCACTGCTGCCGATATCTGTTGTCCTACGCTGTACCAGTGGATACTCAGTTGGCCCACCAACTGATCGGAAGTACTAGATCACTCACTTACTCTACGTAGATGATCTTGTAACGGGGTAAGTTCAAATTTATTACGTTCAAATAAGTCAAATTAAAATCTATTATGTGTATTGTCGGTCATGTGACATTAACACCCAGGGTATGCCGGGTAGGTAGCGACTAGTCGTCCGGAAGTGGAAATTCCAATTGCTCGACCGTCAACCCCACTTAAAATTAAGTAGGTGACGAGTGACCGCCAGAGTCAAGAGGTGCGCGAGCAATCATAAAACGGGGACCGGAACGAGAATCGGGCATTAACCATCGGAACACCCGAACCGTCAAGACGACAACAACGGACGCCATAACAGACGCCATTACGGACGTCGGCTTTTTGGACGCGGAGTTTTATCAGGTAATTAATTAATTGAAGGCTTGTGTTTACTTGTGGAACCAAGCGATAAATTATTTCAATCTTTGTATCAGATACCAGGCAGGTAGCCGGTATCTAATTTAAACAATACTGATTGTGTCTGAATAACAGGTGAAGGAGAGAACTTGGTAGGAGATTGGGAGATAAAGAAAGAGGAGAGACAGTAAGCAGTTAGAACGAGACCGAAAATTATAAAATTACCAGGACGAGACCAGGACAGACACGACGAGGAAAGGAAGTGAAGTTTCGATTGTAAACGTATTTATAAAATTTATTTCAGGCAGTAAGCCGGAAAATTTTATCAAATACTTGGTATACGTCTGGTAGCGTCGCGGCGTAGCGTTCGTAAATTAATTAAATCCGCAAATCAAAAGTATAAGTTAAACTCGGATTTGATTATATAAAAATGAATTAATTAATAAACTCCAGGCAGGTTGCCGGAGCTATTACGTAGTCAAATATTTCCATGCAGGTCACCGGAAATATTCTAGAAGTTTCCAGGTGAATCGTAGAATTAACGCATCGGAATTGTCGAATCTAGTCATAATTGCTAGTCGTAAAATTAATTAATTATAAGTAGATTTAATAACCGAATAAAATTAATCAATTAATGTAAGACTAATAGAATTTCGAAAAATAAATTAATACTCCGTATAAAGTAAAGTGAGAAGTCAAGTGGCCGCGGAAAAGAAAGATGGCGGAGCTCGAGTAAAAGCAAGAGTCGAGTAAAGAAATAGAGCCGAGGTAATTACTGACCAAAACTCGAAACACTAAGTCTCGTGATTCTGGACCGCTATTAAAATTGATAATTAATGTGAGTCGTTGAAAAGGAGTTATATGAAAATTAATTAATTAGTAATAATTAATTTCTTCAAATTTTAATTAATTAGTTTAATGAGGTGCGTGGTGGGAAAAGCCATTTTAAATTCAGAGTGCGTGTGAATCATAGTCCAGGGGACTCGAGCGTGTGTGTGTGTAATAAAATATTTTAAAAATTAATATGTTAATAAATTAATCGGGGGGTAACCGACATTTTAATGTAAGTCCAAAGGTAGTTGGCAATAACTTAATCGAGTGCGTGTGCGAGTGAAACGAATAGATAAGATTTAATGAAAAATTGTAGTTATTAAGTATCGTGAGGGTGAAGCGATTTTTAACTATTGTGTGTGTGAGTGTGTGTAATATTGCCGAAGGTAGTTGGCCAATGTTAAAGGGAAATATTGCGGGTCAAATAATGAATTAGGTTTAAGTGTAAAATTGTGGGTCAAATAAATAAATTAGGTTTAAGGAAAATATCGCGGGTTAATAATTATAAAGGTTATAAGTTATAAGTGATAAAGGTTCATAAAGGTATAAAAGGTCAATAAGGTTATAAGGTTTATAAGTAATAAAGTTATAAGTGATAAAGGTTATAAAGGTATAAAAGGTCAATAAGCTTTCTAAGGTTTATAAAGTTATAAGGTTAGTATAAGGTATAAAAAGTTATAAAGGTTTATAAGAAGTTATAAGGTTCATAAAGGTCAGAAGGTTAAAAGGTCTATTAATTATATAAAGGTCATAATTGTTAATTGAAATTATATAATTATTTATAAATTATCCTTCCTCATCCTTCTCTTGCAATTAAATAAATTACACCGACCCTGAACGATTAAGACCCGGTTCTGAAAGACCGTTTAATACTTCCTGTGGAGCCCTTAAAAAAAGACGACCTAGATAGCAGACACCCTGTTATAAATTTTAAGAATAAATAAAATAAAATATTTAGATATTAGAATTTAAACTAAATAAAATAAAAATATTGAAAAGAAACACTACAATCTTTAAAATAAATAAACTACTATTTAAAACATTAGAATTTAAATTAAATGAAATAAGTATTAAAATTGAAACAAATAAATTCACACCTAACAATAAAACAAGAAAATAATTTGGACATTAAAAATGAATATTTCAATTAAATAAAATAAAATTGAAAGTAATAAATTTTAACCACAATTCTAGAAAATTAGATAAACTAAAATTAAAATTTTAAAATATTAACGTTCAAACTTATTAAATTAAAGAAAAGTTAAACAAAATAACAAAATATTCCAAATAAAAATAAATGAAAAATTAAAATGAAACCAAGTTATAAAAATTAAGTAAGATAAATAAATTTACAAATAGTAAAAATATTAAATAATCATAAATATAAGATCGACTTATTAATTATTTAAGATAAAATTAATACAATCTATAAAAATAAGATAATTCATAGAAATAAAGAAATTTATGAAAATAGTAATTTATTCAATAAGATAAAAGGGCAGGATGTGAAGGACCCAAGTAGAGGGGGTTCGAAGCAACTACGTCAATTGGAAAACAATGTGGAAGGGATAGAGCGGCCCCGAAACAATGGGTTACCGGAAGGAAGTGGAAAACTTTGGATGGACACGGCAGAGCGTAGGCATGAATTTCCCCCAAGGTTGCGAACTTGGCTCCACCCTAAAGAAACCCTATATCTAGGTGGATTTTACATTTTTACATGTACTCGCTCTTTCGTGTCCCGGCAAGCCTAGTGTTAATTTCATTAAGCCGTTAAAGAATAAGTTTCGAGCAATTTTATATCCAATAAACTATAACAGAAATCGGGTACAATTTTTAATTAAATATCATTAAATACATTTTTTTTTTTTTTTAATATAATTTTGAGTATCAATTAGAGTAGGCTGGCCACCTAATAATTTATTTTAATAATTTGTTTTTTTTTTTTATTGTAAATCAGAATCGGCTGATCAGCCACTGAATAGTTAATTTTTATCATTTTTAATTGCAAATTAGAGTAGGTTGACAAGCCACCTTATATTCCCCAAAAATTGCTTGACTAAAACAGGCAAGAAGCCATTTTATTTATTTCTTGTAGATCATTAATTTCAAACCAATTTTAATTATACGTTGAGGTGCTGCTATCCCTGATTCAGAAATTTAATTTGAAATGATTCAATCCATGTTAGTAGTAGGGGAGCCCAAGCGGGGATTTCGGGATTTACTAAAGCGCGGCAGATTAATATACAGGGGGATACCTTGTACCCGATTAAGTACCTCCACAAAACATGAGGCCCATATATAAAGCCCCCCGTGAAGGATACAGGATCAGATTAGTAAAAAAAATTGACCATCAGAAATTCTCGAGCGCGTCAGATTAAGGTAGGGTGAGTTAATTACATCCTAAAAAATGTATATTCCACTAATCTGACAACTTGAGAGTGACGTAAAAAAAGGGGAGGGCAACTAAAATGTAAAAAAAAAACGTCATCTCGACATTCTCGAGCGTAGCTAAATTTTTTTTTATTTTAAAGGAAATGATTCAAGAATAATGAAAAATATATAATCTGACGACTTCCGCAAGCCGAAATAACGAAAAATTCGTCGATAAAGTTAAATGCGAGCTGCTGCGTGATGCCTACATTTCCTTCTCCGGATTTCTATTCCTATTTTTTGGAATAACTTTTAACCGGATTTATCGATTAAATTCAGAAACTAATTCGCCTTTGAGCTTAAAAAACCACGTCGATTGCCACCAATCTTGTCAAAATCGGTTGATTCGTTCGAGAGATATCATGAACGAAAAAAACCCGAAAAAGTGTTTTTTCGGGATTACTCCGAAATTTGTGGTTCGATCAATTAAAATTGCAAAATTACTTATGAGGTTGATAAAACTGCGTCAAATGGTGTTAACCGCGTGAAAATTGGTTGATTCATTCAAAAGTTATTGCGGTTTGAAAATTCCAAAAATAGTGTTCTATGAAACTTCTATCAGACTTTCGAGCTGGGAGAGCTCAAATGCATAGAAATATTATTTCTTTGAACTTCGCAAGCTCAAAATATCACATAAATTATATTTTGAGCTCAAATATTTCATAAGTACAATTTCAAGCGCCCAGGAATCGAATTAGCGGGAAGTTGCAGGGATGGCCTTTAAAGTGAACCGTTTTTCTAATTTTTTTTTGTCAGATCAGGCGAATCCCTCTAGATAATCTTCAGATTATGAAACAGTACGTTTAGAACATAAAGATAAACCATACATATCTTAATCTGACGCGCTTGAGTATTTCAAAATGACGATTTTTTTCGCACATTATAAAAATGGCCGCGAGTTTGCGTCCCATCGAAATCGTCAGATTAGTGAATGAGAGCTTTTTTTGGTGTATTAACATTCCTTTAGAAAATCTGACGCGCTCGATTAAATTTTTTTAACTTCCCGCTAAGAAAATCGACGATTTTCGAAAATTTCGGGAAGTTATTGTTTTCACCCCGATTTTCAAAAATCGAGTTTTCATCAGATGTCGACGTTTTGAGGTCTTAGGAAGCTATTCTGACTATTTTCGGAATGATGTCCGAGTGTGTGTATGGATATATGTGTGTGTGTGTGTGTGTGTGTGTGTGTGTGTGTGCGTGTGTGTGTGTATGTATGTAAACTCTTTGTAACTTTTGAACTAATGAACCGATTTGGATGTTTAAGGCGACGATTAAAAGAGCATGTTGGCCATCAACTTTCCCAGAAATTTCAGATCATTTAATCGAATAGACTCGAAAATATCTGTGAATTACGAAAAAAAAAAGATTTTTTTTTTTTAGTTTTTTATTGATTTCTCAGAAACGACTCATACGATCGACTTTAAAATCTAATCAGCTCGAGTACTTGAAAAAACGCGTCGATTGCCACCTTAAACATCAAAATCGGATAATTCGTTCGAGAGTTATCGCGGGAGAAAGAAATGGTGAAAAACGGTTTTTTCTAAATATTTTCGAAACGACTGACACGATCGATTCCAAATTTTAATCAGCTCTAGAATTCAATAAAACGCGCCGATTGCCACCTCTAACGTCAAAATCGATCGATTAGTTCGAAAGATATCGGCGTTGAAAAATTAAAAAAATAACATTTTATGTTATTTTTCCCAGATGAATCATAATATAACCTACTAAAATGTGTCTGAAGTCATACCAGCTCATCTTTTATATGGTTACTTTCGATACATTATGTCATCGAACTTGGTTTTTAGTTTAAATCATCGTACCAACAATGAAATCGATAAAACGTAGTTTTCAATATTTTTCTTGGATATTTCATATTTGATTGATTGTCACATGAGTCAAAACTCATTTAAATCTTGATTTGAATCCCTGGCATTGATTTCTGCCTGAATACACTTATTTTATTGAACATAATCAGGGATTAAATTTTAAAAACTGCTTCGTTAACAATTCTTGATTCTTAAATTTTCAAACTTTAGCATAACAGGCAACTTGTTAGAGCTTGAGAAGATCGTAAAAAAACAATCGCGTGTGATAGCATTTTCGAGCTCGAAGAGCTCGAAAATAATTCTACACTAATGTTTTCGAGCTCTTTGAGGTCGAAAATAGCGGGAAGTTTTGGGGCTGGCCCGCAGGGCCAACCGACGCCCAGATTTTTTTTTTTCATTTTCAACCCTTAAATACAACCACCTGCATCATGCAAACGATCAGATAAACATACGTACATTATTAAAAATACGTAGGGCATTGATGCTATCAATATCTGATGCGCTCGAGGATGTCCATGCAACAGTTTTTTTTACATATTTAAAAATCTAAAGCCGCTTCCCCCACCGATGTAAAGGTATATATCATATAACATTTTTTTCTTCTTAACATCTAAGCTTTGCATCCCAATAGGTCTCTACGACGCTCGAGTAAATCCCCATTTAGCCTCGTGGGCTCCCCTACTATAATGACTTTGATATTTTAATAATAAGTTGATATTTTTTAATTTGGTAAATATAATTTTTATTAAAAATTATGCTTGAGTTTTTTTTTTAACTGCATAAAGAAATTGAAATTGAAATGTAAAGTTATTAACTTCTAGTAAACTTCCGCAACAATTATCTTTAAGAAAAGAAAAAATCTTCTATATAATACATATTCAAAATAAACACCGTTAAATGCCTAACCTTGGCCTCATAAACTTTTTCATTAAACACTCGGCACTTCTGATTGGCCAAATGCAGTGTTTAAATTTTTTTAAAGCATTTGTGCATCCCTTCTACCGCAAAATTCGACGAAAATCGGGATGATATATCCATATTCTATAGGCTGGGTGTGCGACGAAAACGACATCTGTCGACCGCATTAAATCATCCTCAAAAAGCACAGAGAGAATACGGCATGTTTTTATAAACAAATAGTTAAAATATTTAAAGATCGCGAAATATATGTGCAACACTACATTTGAAACGTAGAATAAAATTAATCAGATTGTGCTAAAAAAATTAAGCATAAACAATTTTAATAAATACAAAATAAATATTATTTTGAACGATATAAGGTTAGCCAGTAATAGCAACAATCACAACAATAATGGTCATAATAACAAATAAGTTAAAATAATCATGATTACAATTTTTTTCGAATTTAAAAATATTAATTAGCATTAAGTAAATGAATTAAAGTGATTTCAATTATTCGTAATTTAAAATTTCAAAAATCAATAATTTAAAAAGCTTTGTGTTAAAAATTTGTAATTAAAAAAATTCCCCGTAGTAATTTTTAGCCAAAAATGAATATCATGGATAAAAATATGCAAAATTTGCAATTACTATTGTTGCCAGTATTTTTGCAATTAACAACATAACAACTATTTGTTTTCATTTTTTAACACTGCTTTCATTTGACTATTCACAAGACAAGTGCGATTTAACGCGTATTTCATCCACTGCGAGCGCTGCAATCGATTCGATTGTCCCCACCTTATACTCCGCACCCTGCCATCTTGGCAAGTATATGGCAAGTATATGGGTAGGATACTACATCAATACTACATTATATATATACCCCGAACTAGAAATTACAATCTCAAATATTAATTTTATTTTCCGGAATAGCAATTTATCTTACCGACTTTCTAAAATGTACACTACTGAGGTAGAATTATATTAGAGATGTAATATTTATCAACTATGAAACATAAGTTAAGACTAATGTACTAACTTTTAATAATTCTAATAACGATTTCTATTTTTTGTGAGATTGAACTATTTTTATATGATTAAGTAAATATTGATTTTTCCAAGCGAAAATTTACCGAACTTCAATGTAATTTTTACAGTTGATTTGCATTTTTTATAAATGATAGTAATTCTCAATATGTAATGTAATTTTTCATTTTAGATAACATTGTTTAATACCTAATGATAATTATTATAAAATTTAAAATTTAATTTTAGTTGATACAATTAAACTTTTCATTAAATGTGATAATACCGTTTTAATTTTAAATAAAGTAAAAATGACAATTTTAAAATGAAAATTATTAAAGTTGTGAGTGATTTTTGAATTTGTTCAGTAATTATCTCTACTTAGGATTGTAATTATTATAATAAGTAAAAATTAAAATCTAGATAGTAATAATTGAAATAAAAAATTAATTCTCTACTAATCATCGTAATTTTTTTTATGGATTGTAGTTTCTTATTTGAGATAGCAAATTTTTAGTTATGGTTGTAATTACTATTTAATTTTGAGCGGCATTTTTCTCCGTGTGCTTGGTTACCCTTTTTTCCAAATTCCAAAATTTTTTTAGCTATGAAAGTTGTCTCATGAAAACTGTTTAACTCTAAAAAAAAAGTGTAATAGGGAACTGATACTTTTAAAAATTAAGTTAAAAAAAATTTTTTCCCAATATATCAGTGGAACAACTATCCTGAAAAAAAATTTTTGCATATTATGTATATTTAAATATTTTTTTTTTTTTTAAGTTATAAAAATGCTGTTTTAATGTTTTTAAGCACTCCTGTATATTTTACAAAAAAGGAATTAGGCAGTTTTCTACTGAGATCGACAATATAATATCTTGAATGACAACAGAGGAAACAATATGAATGCGGGCCAGGAGGAAGTTGTCCACCTGTCATCGTCCACGCCTGCATTCATGTTCCATACTGTGTCACTCATAATATTTTTCATAATATCTACTCGGAATTCCGAATTTCAATGCTGAAGGCCCACCGAAAGAAGTTTATTACAGATTGATGATGTGACAAGTTGTTGGCGTAGGTTTAAATTACGAAATACAATCGCGATAAATTTTGATTACTTATAAGTAGAAGATACGCAAAAGAAACAGTTAACTTGATTCAAGAAAAATATTGTTGATTCAAGAAATTTTTGTTGATTGATTCGGAAAATTAAAATTTACTTTGTACTTTACGTAAACAATTATCTTAAAATTTTGATCTTGAATGAAATTTTTAACTTCCCGCTAAGAAAATTGCAAATTTTCAAAAATTCGGGAAGTTATTGGTTTCAGTCCGATTTGTGAAAATCGAAATTCCAACAGATGTCGACGTTTTGAGGTCCTAGGAAGCTATTCTGACTGATTTCGGAATGATGTCAGAGTGTATGTATGTATGTATGTACGTACGTACGTATGTAAATATTCTGTAACTTTCGAACGGATGAACCGATTTTGAACTTCAAGGTGTCATTCGATGCGGCTTGTTATTTACTATGAACACTGAGAATTTGAGCTCAATCAGTCGGGTACGTTCGAAGATATTTCAAAAATAAAATTTTTTCAAAAATGTTTTTTTTGAATAACTTTTAATTCACTCCATAGATTAATTCCAAAATCTAATCAGCTCTAAAACTTTGTGAGCCGCATCGAATGCCACCTCAACCATCAAAATCGAAAATGGTAAAAAACGTTATTTTTCGAAAATAACCGCACACAAAAGTATTTTCGAGCTCGAAGAGCTCAAAAATGTATCCACAATATTTTTTCGAGCTCAAGGAGCTCGAAATGGGCGGAAAGTTTTGGGGCTGGTCCACAGGGTCAAGCGACAGACCGATTTTTTTTCTTGACCCAAGCAACTTTTATTTTCACTTAAGCAGTTTATTTTTTGGAGCAAGAGAATTTTTTTTTGGGCCAAGAGATTTTTTTTCAGCCCAAAAGGTTTTTTTTTATTCAAGACTTTTATTTAACGTGGCAAGAGATTTTTTTCTTGTGGCAAAAACAAGTTTTTTGGCCCAAATAAACTTTTTTTCGTTCAGAACGTTGATTTTTTTGGAGTGAAATGACTTATTTTCTTTATCCAAAAATTGTTTTCCGTAAACCAAGATATTTTCAATTTCACTCCAAAAATAAATTTTTTTGGGGCAAGAGAATTTACTATCTTGAACCAAAATAAAAACTTTTTGAATCAAGTGTTCCATTTTTATTCAATCAAGAAAAAAAATTCGGAGGACAACATTTTTTTTGAACCAAGGTAACTGTTTTTTCTATGTATTAGTTAATCGGAATTTTTGAATATAATTGAGGGCAAAATGAAATATATTGAGGTTTAAATAAAATATATTAAGGTTAAAAAAAAAAAACAATCCAATTCATTATGAATAATTTTTTGCATAAATTTTTTAGAAAATTCATCAAAAAACATGAATTAAAAAAAAAAGAGCCATCCGGCCTTACCCGGAATGGAAAGGTAGATTTCTTATAGATGTGAATACAATAAAGCGACAATAGTGTAATTAATACTTTTTTTGTAAGCTCAAACACGAATTTTAAGGAAATGGGTTATGCCTTATTATTTAGAAGTTATTAGATGACTAAGCTGCAGAAATAAGCTTTTTGTATTTTTTGTGAAATTTTTGATATCATCAAATTGTTAGAAAAGATGTTTCAAAAAATCCAGTATCGCAGTGAAAATTGAAGCTAATCGTTCAAATCTTAAGATACTTTTTACAGAATTGAGTTATCATTTTCGGTTCAAAAGTTATTTAAGGATAAACCCAGAAAATTCATTTTTATGAAAATCAAAAAAAATTTTAAACACTCACAACTTCCAAACTAATCAACCGATTGGGCTCATCTTCGAAATTGATCAAGGTAATCGTCCAATAAATAAGTGTATAAAATTTCATTAAGATCCGTTAAGAATAGCGAGTGCTATCGTGATGACAAGGCGCGTTATATTGTATGTATATATATATATATATATATATATACATATATATATACACATATATATAATATATATATACATACATATATAAATTTTTGAGCGGATGGTATTTTTTAACTTTACGAAGTAAAATAAGATATATGGTACCAAATTTTTTTGTTAATTCGATCATGAGAGTCTTTGCAATAGGCCGATTTCTAAAGAAATAAACCTAAAAAAAAGACCCAAGTCGGAAAATTTTCCACTAAGTTATGGCTATTTAAAAAGAAAATCCCCGAAATCTTGAAAAATTCATGTCTACCGGTGGCTGGATGAAAAAATTTGAAAAATACATGAAAACCTTTTTCTAGGGGTACAAAAAAATGTCCCAATTTCCGCGAAATCGGAGATGCAAAATCAATTGGTAGAATGAGTTGGCGTGGAATGCCCCATACCTATGAAGTTGAAATAAATGCACGAAAAAAAATCGGTCTGTCGGTTGACCCTGTGGGCCAGCCCCAAAACTTCCCGCCTATTTCGAGCTCCTTGAGCTCGAGAAATTGTTGTGGATACATTTTCAAGCTCTTCGAGCTCGAAAATACTTTTGTATGCGTTTATTCTCGAAAAATAACGTTTTTTACCATTTTTTTTACAACGATATCTCTCGAACAAATGAACCGATTGAGACGTTTAAGGTAGCAATCGACGCGTTTTATCGAGTTCTACACCTGATCAAATTTTGAAATTGATTTATCGAGTCGTTTTTGAGATATTTTCAAAATACTAAAAAAAATTTTTTTTTTTAATTCTTTCGTTAACAGTTTCTCTCGAACAAATAAACTGATTTTGATTTTTGAGGCAGCATTCGATGCGGCTTACAAAGCTTAAGAGCGGATTAGATTTTGGAATTAATCCATTCAGTGAATTAAAAGTTTTTCAAAAAAAACAGTTTTGAAAAAATTTTATTTTTGAAATATCTCCGAACGTACCTGACCGATTGAGCTCAAATTCTCAGTGTTCATAGTAAATAAAAAGCCGCGTTGAATGACACCTTAAAGTTCAAAATCGGTTCATCCGTTCAAAAGTTACAGAATATTTACATACGTACATACGTACGTACGTACATACATACATACATACACTCGGACATCATCGTGAAATTAGTCAGAATATCTTCCTAGGACCTTAAAACGTCGACATCTGTTGGAATTTCGATTTTCACAAATCGGACTGAAACCAATAACTTCCCGAATTTTTGAAAATTTGCACTTTTCTTAGCGGGAAGTTAAAAATGCCGGTAAAATTTACGATGTTGACATCGTAATCATGCACTGAAAGAATAAAAACTGTATTCAAGTATCTGCGTGTTTGTATGCCCCCGAGAAAATTATTTGATTAATCTTAGTAAAAATTTACTGCAACCAAGTATATTTTCTTAAAATAAATATACAAATTCTTAAATCAAAAAAATGTTACTCGTTTGGAGTATATTTTTAATATGATTAAACAAATATTTACTTGGGAGAATACAAACACGCAAATACTTGAATACAGGGTTTTTTTTTCAGTGTGGACTGTACTTTTATTACCGTTAATTTTGAGATATCCTATACATTTCAAAATTTACTGTGTAGGTCACATTTTTCACTATTGAACATCGTAATTTTAATAAAGGCTTTTTTAATTGAAATTCATTCAAAAAATTTTAATGTTCATATTGTAAAAAGAACAAAACAAAAAAAGAAAAATTGCAATCTTAAAACTATATTTATTTCTATACTTGACTTTTGATTTACTTTTGAATAAAATAAATATAACAATGCTACCTCTGTTAAAATACGATGTAAGTTATAAAAATTACAATGTTACATCGAAATTTTTAAATAGTAACTGTGTTCACCGTAAGAAGCGTTTTCGTGACTTATGACTTATATCATTTCTTACATCGTTTATATGAATCTCAACACTCTATATACTTTGGAGTCTTCCTGTGCTCGAGTGATCCAAGGCGTCAGTTTATTCACGATCTAAAGATTCCATTTTCAAACCCAACTTCAGTTAGAGCGATTATTATTTTATGCTCTTATTTAAAACTTCCAATACATTGACTTCTGAATTTTTACGATATAAACATTGTAAATTTAACTGGAATTTTCTTTCCATGTATGAATTAAACTTTAGCAGGATAAAATCAAAGGTCTTTTATTTCGCTTTATTGAATTCGAGATTTAAGCATACGTTACAGTTTATTACGGCATTAGTCTAAAATTAGCTGGTTTTGACCGAGTAAGTAAGCATTGAAAGTTCGAATTTAGAGCAGATGTTATAAGAAAAAAAATTTATTATTATCTCGTTTTTATTGGAAAACAATAACGTAAAGTAGACCAACTTGAATGAATAATTAATAAAAATAATGAATTCAAGCTAAATAAATAAAATGACTAGCAATAAAAGCTAAATAAAGGGACGAAAATAAATAATCGAAAATTAAATAATGAATCAGGTTGATTGTAGATGCTATAGAATTAAAAGATTATATCTAATATCAAGAAGGTACTTATTTCTTGTGATATGCATTGTAACAAAGTTAAAACATGGTTGTTTTGTGTTCATCTTTTCCATCCCTATATTTTTCCATTGAGTGGAAATAAAATAAAACTAAAATTTATAGAGAAAAAAAAATTTTTTAATCGTACTAACGAACGAACGTTATTGTACTTTTATCAGCCATTTTTTTTAATAATTTTTTTTTTTTTGACATTGAGTCTGTTGATATGAATTTTATGATAAGGTCACAGTCGACGGAAAAACGTCCTTGTCTCATTCCCCATATTTCACGTTCCCTCGCAGTACCTACTTTTTTTGAACAAAAAAGCTGAATCGATGAACGACAGCCGGTGCTCTGAGTTTTAGAAAACCCGAAGGGTTTCTCCTCCTCCCACTCTTAACAAACTGTTACAGCTCAAATCGATTATCGAAAACGAGATAAGTTGACGGAGGAACTTGTTACGCGTACCACCAAATATCGACACCACCAAAATTCACATTTTTTTATAATAACACAAAAAAATAAACATAACCTAGAGTTTGTTGTGAAAAATCGATACTCCTCGACGGGTATTACATTGAATGCCGCGCAATCGTGCAAAGACTGCCAAGAATTTACTTTCGATGTTCCGAAAAAAAAAAAAGAAATATCTTGATGAATGATAAAAAAAAAAAATTAACAAAATAACTTGCTTTTTATGAAAATATTTTAGTAATTGTTCAACAACTTGTTTAACATATTTTTCGTTCTTTTTTTTTTTTTTTTGTTCAGATTTTATCAAAATGAGAAACAACGTACTATAAATGTAAATTATCTTGATTAAAGATATACCATTCACAAGATTATTAATAGTTCTATTGAGAATAATAGCAACTTTGAATTTACAAATAATGAAATATAAAAATAAGATTCATATCTATTAAATATTATTAAAAACTCTAATAACAAATTCGAATTTTAATAATACTTCAGTTAAATAAATAATAAATCCTAAAACTTTTGGTTCAAGTAATGTCCAATAATGTTTACAACTAATTATGAATTATTCGGTAGGTTATCACATGAAAATATGTTTTTAAATACTCATAAAGTATTATTACATGGAATGGTTTGTCTTTCTTAAGTAAACTCCGGAAGTAAGAAAAGGATGTATAACATTCACATTCCAATTCGTACACACCGTCGAGTATTTTTATAGTTCCCGGTAACGCGCAGACTGTACCTGCTGGCCATGCACTATTATCATTGAGGTCGAATTCATGCAATAGAGCCAAAATGAATGTTAAGAAAAATTAAATTTGAAAATAATAATGTGTAACTACTTTAAAAGAACAAGTTATTCATTTTTATTAAATGAAATTGATCATTTTGAATTGAGCATTTGTTTATTTTTATAAAACAAATTAAAAAATAAATCAAAAAATGCTATAAACAGACAGTAATCGAAAACTCAGCTCCCTAAATTTAAAAATAGATATCATCCCTTTTGATCCAAGTTTAAAAAGCTCACCGGTAAAACGCCTATACTATGAATAAGTGATACAGATAAAAAGAAAGTCGTACGAAGCGTTAAGAATGAACAATTTAGTCAGCATGAAAAAACAGTAGTATAATAGACGTTATCTTAAAACACTACCCGTTTTTAGATATAAGAAAAAAAAACTTGCATCGTATTTAAATTTTTTTCCTTAATATATTCTGCTTACCAGTATTTTTATCGGTAATTCAAACGAAGAATGTGCTTCGTACTTTACTTTTCCATTAGCTTCATTGGCATTAAGAAATGTTTTAATAAATAACTTCACCTATTACTTATCTACAATAAAGTCCATATTTACTACTTTAGTATATTATTTATTTATTCATTATTAAACTCATGGTTGATTGAAATTATTATGATTTGGATTAAAAATTAATTTTAATTATTATAAGTTTTTTTTTTAATTAGTTTAATAATTTATTATCACGATTATTATCAGTCAATAATTTTTTATATGTTTATTATAAACTACCCCGTTAAATGACACTTTAGAGGCCAAAACGCGATAAGGAGCAAAACGCCAAAGATAAACGTACTCTCGAGACGATAGTCGCGACGATACTGCGCCCTATTGAACGGCCTTGCGCAAATATACCAACTCCCCACCCCATCACAAAATATAGTGATAGAGCATTTTCTCCCCCTCTTTTGTATTCTTGCTTGGTTTAACCCTCCATACGCTCACGTTATAACCCTACCGAGTAACTTTACCCTTCTCATATACCTTTTGGCTTTTATCAAGACAACTCTTACATGAGTGTTAATCCGTTCGCGTGAATGAAATTCCATAAGTAATTTTTTTATTCTTGAATGAATATCTATATATGTAAATATATGTTTATGTATATCTATATATTTGTTTTATAAATGAGAAGAGAGAAAGATGGATGAGTACACACATGGCTGATGGTTA
This sequence comes from Microplitis manilae, assembly GCA_030273425.1. Classification (NCBI taxonomy): domain Eukaryota; kingdom Metazoa; phylum Arthropoda; class Insecta; order Hymenoptera; family Braconidae; genus Microplitis; species Microplitis manilae. The sequence goes on along the minus strand of CP092720.1, from coordinate 16,612,106 downwards.
GAACGCACCCATGGAAGCATGTGCACTAAAATCTTTTGTTAATTTTAATTGTGGAAATTGTAAAACCGAACGAAGTGGATAATTAACATTGTTACTTGATACATTTCATTGAGTTGTAAAAGAAAGAATGTTTAAAAATAAAATTAAAAAAAAAACGATGACAGAGATGGGGTTAATGGCTCTTTAGGTGCACGCAAGTCGGTCCTTGATTGACATTAGTCACGAGTATGCTTTACTTAACTTCTTCTTTTAAGTTCTATACTAGTTGTTATAGTTTTTTACTTTAAATTTCTCTGCATGTGCTTATACACATAAAGATGAAACACTTCGGTAAATCAGAGATTGAAGGATTCTCAAGATAGTTTGGATGGTAAACTTTAAAACCTGTGCAAATGTTTTAACGCTGGATTATAAAGAAATTATATCTCTGGATTTAAAGATTAAGATATTAAGCTGACTTGACATTTTATCCATATTTTTAAACTTCCCGCTAGCAAAATTGTAAATTTTCAAAAAATCGGGAAGCTATTGTTTTCACCCCGATTTTCAAAAATCGAGTTTTCATCAGATGTCAACGTTCTAAGATCCTAGGAAGCTATTCTGACTATTTTCAGAATGATATCTGAGTGTCTGTATGTGTGTGTGTATGTGTGTAAACTCTTTGTAACTTTTTAACTATTGAGCTGATTTGGATGGTTAAGGTAGCAATTGAAAGAGCTTGTTGTTACTCATCGAATTACTGTTCAAAATGTTTCGTAATTTCAATCGATTTAATATCTAATTGTACTTGAAAATTCATGTCCTTTCACCATAATTCGAATTGATAAACATTCTTTGTAAAATTGAAATAAAAAGGCCATTCGGCAGCTGAAATGGAAGGTAGATTTTTCAATTAATCGATACAAAATGTTAGTTTTATACATACATATCTCGTGATACATACATGTTAGTGTGTAGTCGTGATATGAAATTAGGCTCGTTTTCTAAGAGTGAGGGTAAAAATGGACAACGATAATTTTCAATAGAGAACTTCAGATAGTTAGATTGACATAAAATTATATAGGTAATGTACCAAAATAACCTTCACATAAATAAAGTATAGAAAATTTAATTCGTTCGAGATGGAACCCGAGTCGAAATTTAAATCGTAGATTGAATGTACTAGACGTTAAAAACGAAAATTCAACCTATGAAGACGTAAACGGCCGTGAAAACGTAGTAAAGACGTAGTTCACGTATGAAAACGTATTAAAGACGTAGTTGACGTACGAAAACAGAAATAAGATTTGCGTATTAATCGTAAATCGTAAATACAAGCTTTCAAAACGTTAAATAAGAAAATTAAACCGTATCAAAAACAATTTATGGCAAAAAAAAGATATGTCTAGTAGCCAGGAAACCACAAACTCTACTGACAGTTAGTTTCTTGGGCTCCTTTGGGTCTTACAGACTGCCTAGCAGCTTGAGACACAAAAACAATAATTCTCAGCATTTTTAAAAAAATATTTTGGTGCCCTGCAAGAAAAAACTCTACTGACAGCTACTTTCTTGGGCTCCTTTGGATCTTACGGGCTACCTAGCAGCTCTGTGTCAAAGATTAAAATTTTCAGCATCTTTAAAAAATCTGTATGGAGCATCTTACAAATATTTTCCTATTAATCCTGGTTTATTAATTTGTTTAATTACGTCATTGTTATTTAGTTGAGTTATGTTATCTTATATAATGCATTCATTCGTGTATTTTAGCAGTCAGTGATCCATATTACGTAGTCAAATGATTATAATTACCATATAGTCCTTTGTATAAACGTTTATGGATGCCTGGACGTTTCGTCGAATTTTTTCACTTTGCTGAGAAATTCACTAAGTTTTCACCGTACACTTCATCTGGCGTTTTAGTTACTATTTTCCGCCAATTGTCTTTCGCCTCATTTTCGATAACTTCTATATTTCGTTTCGCCATACAAAAACCTGATCTTTGTGTTATTTCTGTCTGAAATTTTTATTTGTTATGAGTTTTTAATTTCCCGCTAAGAAAATTGTATTTTCAAAAAATCGGGAAGTTATTGGTTTCAGTCCGATTTTCGAAAATCGATTTTTCATCAGATGTTGACGTTTTGAGGTCCTAGGAAGCTATTCTGACTATTTTCAGAATGATGTCCGAGTGTCTGTATTAAGGTGTTTCAAAAAATAACAAAATTTTTTTTTCTTCTCGGAATCAAGTTCAAAAGTTTGATTTAAATATAAAAATACGCCTGTGAAAATTAGAGTTATTAATATTAATATTAAGGAGTTCTGCATCGCACTTTCTATTTTCCATAAGAATAACATGGAAAAAATTTTTTTGGTGTCTTCTGATTTTTGTAACTAGCCAACGATGCGCCGTAGGAAAAATCTGCAAACCAATTTTCGTAAGTTTTGAGATCTTTTTACTTTTTCGGCGAAACTATCAGACTTATCACAAAATGTCACAGTATCTTTTTTATAGACAATTTTATTCCATACGAATTTTCTCTCATAAAGTTTTTTGAAATTCCGCATTGGTTTCTAGTTATTACCATTTTAATGACAAGCTTCTGAAATCGATCAGAACACTCTTTTTTTAAGAGCTTGGTATTAAAATAGTAATAACTAGAAAACAATACAGAATTTTAAAAAACTTTATGGGAACCCGGGTAAAAAAAATTATATATAATTCATATAGAATTATATATATTTATACAGAATTATATATAATTATATATAACGATGAGAAAAAATCTCAACTGATTATATATAATTATATATAATTTTACAAGATTATATACAATTATATAGAACGCTAAGAAAAATCTCAGATGATTATATATAATTATATATAGTTACATACAATTATATATAATTGCATATAATTATATATGATCATCTGTCATTTTTTTTAGCGTTATATATAATTATATATAAAAACATATAATTCTATGGGTTTTATCAAAAAATTATGTGTGACTTTTTTTGTAGAGCGTTCAATTTCCTACGAAAACATTTATTGTGCATAAAAATCCGTTGATTGCTTTGTGAGCTAAAAAATTAAAAAAAAAAAATTTTTTTTTTCCGTGTTATTTAAACGGAAAATAGAAAAATTGATTGAGACAAACCTTAATACCATTAGGAGCCTGGAGTGGTACCAAAATTTTCATTTTTATTTATACTTTTAATTTTTGGATACCACAAAAAAAAAATTTTTTTTTTTTTAACCTCTTATGAGCTCAAAAGTTACTTTATATTACTATAAAAATTCTCACTAAATTTCAGCCAAAGATCTTTTAAATTGAGTTATCACAAATGGGGGCCCCCTTTTCCATTTAAAGTACACGCGAAAACTTTTCATTTTAATTTTTCGTTATTAAGACTGTGAAAAAATTTTTTTTTTAAATTCAACCTGGTATCATTTTGTAGAAAATCAATTCTCTACAAAAAAGTGATTATGCATTATGTACGTCAAACAAACTGGAAAAAGGCACGGGGCTTCAAAGATCGACAGAAATTTAGTCTCCTCAAATAATTTTTTGTTATTTTTAATTTTTATTCGATCAAAAAAAATTTTTTCAAATAATGACAAGCACAGTCTTGTAGGAAATTTAATTTCCTACAAAAAGTATTTGATATTATACATACGTTAAATGAATGAAAAAAAAGTTACAGAGATTTAAATGTCAACGAAAAAACAAGTTTAAAAAATATCAATTTTCTGAACTTAAATATCAACGAAAAGTGAACTTGATTTTTCATTGATATTTAAAACCCTTTAACTTTTTTCGCATTCATTTGACGTATATATAATACCGGATACTTTTTGTAGGAAATTAAATTCGCTACAAGACCGTGCTTGTCATTATTTGAAAACAAAATTTCGATAGAATTAAAATAAAAAAGAACAAAAAATAATTTAATACTGAGGAAACTAAATTTTTGTCGATGTTTTACGCCCCGTAACTTTTTCCCAGTTTGTATGATGTACAAATTGCATCAGCACTTTTTGTAGGGAATTTTATTTCCTACGAAATTATACCAGGCAGAATTAAAAAAAAATTTTTTATAGTCTTAATAACTAAAAACTAAACTGAAAAATTTTCGTATGTATTTTAAATGGGAAAGGGGACCCCCTTTGTGATAGTTCAAGTCTAAAGATATCTGGCTAAAATTAGGTGAAGTTTTTTTTTATAATATAAAGTAACTTTTGGGCTCATAAGAGTTTAAAAAAAAAGTATTTGTTTTTTTTTGGGACACCCCAATATATATGTATGTAGGAGAGGGAAGTCACCAGTGCTATAAGCAGCATTGGAAGTAGTTCGGAGCTCGCCACGAGATCACGCCCACCACTTGTAGTGTGTCTCTAGTAAGAAACTTATTTCAGAACTGTTAAATTCGAAACTTGAGACTATTCTGGCCCGGGTACGCCTCCGTTATTTGGCAGAGTGACAAGTACCTTTTTTGATGGTAATATAGTACATTCTATATTACATAATGACAAAAATATTTATTATCAATGTTTCCATAAATAATTTTTCTTAGAAATTAAACTTGGACTTTACAAAAAAAATGATTTAAATACAAAGCGTACACGGAAAAAAAAATTTCGTCACTCCAAGATTAGATAACTTACGGTAACAAATATCTGCCTTAGTATACGGATAACGAAACATTCGTTGTAGTCACAATGATTTTGTAATGGTAGCAAATCGCTTGTTCTGTCTAGCAATGGTTTGTTACTGTAACAAAACTGTTGTGTTACAGTAAAAAAATTGATTTGTTAAAGTAACAAACTGCATTTTTAGCACTGACAAAAATTTTTTGTAACCATAAGCTAAAATTACTTATGGCAAAAATTTTTAGGTTTGTAGCACGAACAACGAAACTTTTGCTAAAGTTACATTGTCTTTGTAATACTAACAAACTATTTGTTACGCTAAGTAATGGTTTGTAACTGTAGCAAAACTGATTTGTTAGAATAACACACACTGTAAAAAATTTGATGGACCCGGTGTGGTGTAGATGCATCGGAGTAAAAATTTTGGTGTGAATATTACACCAAATCCCGTGTGAAATTTGAGCAATATAAATTTTAGTTTTTCACACCGCCAAATGAGTAAATGTATAAATGTAAGGGAAGGAGCTGGGCAAAATGGGCCGCCTAAAATTTCTGACGCCTTGATATATTTGGAGGCAAATTGGGCCTACCGAAATTCTCAACATGAAAAGTGTTGGGACGGGGAGGGGTGAAATGGGTCAGCGGGGCAAAATGGGCCAGTGAGACGAATTGGGCCCGCCGAAATTCGTAACATGAAAAGTGTTAGGAGGAGGAAGGGTAAAATGGGTCACCGGGGCAAAAGGGGCCCGCCAAAATTCGTAACGTGAAAAGTGAGGGGGGGGGGAGGATAAATGGGCTGCCTGGACTTTGAAAACCTATGAATATGTTTGAGCCATTGCGTTCGTATAATTTTTTCATCAGAATTGAATAGAGAATTATGGTGAGGGGTTCTTTGACGGGGGGATTGTTTGAAAAATTATGTTTTGGCGCGAAAATTCAATTTTCTTTTAATTAATCGACTAATATTTGAACAGAAAACTTTAAATTTAGTTATTTTAAGATCCACATCTTTACTATTAACTCTTTTTTATAGTAAATACATAGCAAAAAGTTTCAAAACATAAAACAAACGAGAAGCATACATTGAGTTTTGTTGGCGCCCGTTTTAGCCAACTTTTCAGGATTTTTCACTTTTAATAAACACAACTAATTACGGCCAAAAACTCAGCAGAAGAAAAAAAAAGCAAAACAAGCTTAAAAACTCACATTATAAAAAATGTTTAAGGGGGGCCTATTTTGACCAGATTTTTTTATTTTTCATTTTTAATGAACAGCAAAAATTAAGGTCAAAAACAAAGCAAGAGAGTAAAAAAAAGTAAAAGAAGTAAAAAAAACTGAGGGTTCGAAAATTTTGTTCTTAAGGGGCCCATTTTGCCCCAATGACCCATTTTACCCCTCTCCCTCCCAACACTTTTCATGTTACGAATTTCGGCAGGTCCAATTCGCCGCAGTGGCCCATTTTGCCCTGTTGGCCCGTTTTACCCCTCCCCGTCCCAAGACTTTTCATGTTCAGAATTTTAGTAGGTACAATTTGCTCCCAAATACATTAAGGCATCAGAAATTTCAGGGGGCCCATTTTGCCGCGCCCCCTTCCCTTACATTTATACATTTACTCGTTTGGCGATGTAAAAAATAAAAGTTCACATTGCTTAAATTTCACACGGGATTCAGTGTAATTTTCACACCAAAATTTTCACACCGATGCATTTACACCACACCAGGTCCATCAAATTTTTTACAGTGCATACGATTTGTCATAGCAAATACTGGAAATGTTTTGTACCCAGAGAAGAAAGTACACTGTGAAAAATTCCCATTAAATTTTACAATAGGTGCACTGTAACCCCGGTCCATAAGAAAACTGGTACAAAATTAACAAGTGTACCATAGTAAACGGTGTGCGCATAGGACCCAATCGTGTCGTCTGCGCATACCGTTTACTATGAGACACTTGTAAATTTTGTACCAGTTTTCTTATGGTCCAGTGTTACAATGCACCCATTGTAAAATTTGTTGGAAATTGTTCACAGTGTACGACGGGTCCACACGGAAAAAATAATCGGTAGCCGCTACCGATCAATTTTCGGTAACAGTTACTGATTTTTTTGATAGCAGTTACCGGTTTTATTTTGGTAGCCGTTACTGTAGTAATCGGTAGCTGTTACCAAATCATCGGTAGCCGTTGCCAAAACAATCGGTAGCTGTTACCGATTAATTTTCAGTAGCCGTTACTGATTATTTCGGTAGCTATTACCGATTTTTTCGGTATCAGTTACGTACACACACACTCTCTCACATACACACACTCTCACACACACACACGCTCTCACACACGCACTCGCACACACACACGCTTACACAGCCGCATTCACGCGCACTCACGCATGTACGAACACACTCGCCCTCGCACATGTGTGAACGTACTCTCACACACACGTCCGTACACACTCATACGCACACACTCGGCCTACACACTCGGGCACACACATACGTTCGCACACTCTCATACGCACTAGGGATGGCAAAGTCGATTCCGATTCTAATCAAAAATCGACTTTTCTTTCAAAAAAATCGATTTTTTAGAATCGACTTTCAGTTTCTGAAGTCGATCAAGAATCGATTTTCAACATTCAACTTTGAGATAAATTCGTCCAAGCCAAGTTGGTCCGAGAGGTGATGAAATAGTTTAATGAAGTATTTGCTGCACTTTGAAATTTTGCACGGTAACACTTTTAGAATACATAAATAATAAAGCATATGTTTGGCTGATCCTTTTTGTAAAGGAGATACTGCGTATAGCGAAATTTGCAAAAATTAAGTCAGATAATCTGTTTGCTTCACGGTCAACATAAAATTAAATGAAATTGATAAAAATTTTTAAGACAGAAATGAATAAGCCAGTTACTTTTAGAAATAAAAATATAGAACCAAACAACCCAAAAATTGGATTTTTATATTATAAAAACGAAGTGATTGATTCAAGCTGAAATTTTAATAGCATCTAAATAATATTTATATAAAAATACTTAAAAAAAGCCTTACACTTTCGTTAATGTTAAACAACAACTAAACTTTAAATAAATTTCACGTGAGCTAAAGTAAGAATCGCTTTAGACAGTGATATATGGGGCATCCCACACCAATCACTCAGGTCGTGGACCTAATAATTGTTTATTTACTCAATTACTTTACATGTTGTAGTCTTTGTTGTAAGACACATCCACGATTTATTTCCAATTTTTTAATCGCTTTTTCAAAAAGTTACGGATTTTTGAAAATTTTGGATAAACAATATTTAAATGTGACTGCGTATTAATTCTGACTCAGAAATCGATTAAAATCGACTTGTTGTATCGATTAATCGATTCCAAGAATCGAAATGAACACAGTCGACGTGGGAATCGAAAATCGATTCTTTGATAGATCTTTCCATCCCTAATACGCACAAGCACGCATATGCGCACACATGGGCTCTTATGCACACTGATACCAAAAAAATCGGTAACAGCTACCGAAAAATAATCGGTAGCGTCTACCGAATAATAATTGGTAGCGTCTACCGATTATTTTTTTCCGTGCAGGCTTGGCCCAGCAGGCTTAGCCCAAGTATGTAAGACCTTGGGCCAAGCTTGTAAACCAGCCTTGGTAGAAGCCGGGAATGATAACACGGGGCCGGTTCTGGTTGCTAGACCTGGGCCAAGCTTCGTTGCCAGAATTGACCCATAAATCGAGAAAACGAATAAATTTAATGAAAAAAAAATTTTATTATTATTAACCTCGTAGAAATCATGATCATTAAAGTTTCAACTATCTAAGGGAGGTAAACGATGTAACAAAAACTTGGTGAAAATTCTGCCAGGCTCTGGGCGCTAACTGCCGTCCTTTTGCTTGCTGGGTCCAAAGGGTAGCTACTGGACGTACCTACTAATGTTGAACTGATGCATTTATATGATCTACTTATTAAACCACAGGTATATCCAAACTTCGATAATCCTACCTTGACCCAAGTCTGGATTGCCATTGGAAGGCCCAAGCCTGGCTTGCCATTGAATTGCCAGGGCTAGGTTACCCACCCGTTCGGCATCCATGTCAGAAAGGCATCATTATGTTATCTGAAAAAAGATATCTTTTAGAGGCCAGACAAATGTTATCTTTTTGACAACGATTTACGGATATCGATTTATCGAGATCTAAAAGATAACTTTATGATAACTTCTGTAGATGTCCTTATGAAGTCAATAAGATATCTTTTTGTAAACATTTGATCATAACCTAAATTTATCAGCTGACGTTTGGTATTCATATATTTTATGTTTAGTTTAGTCTAACCTACAAAATAGGTATACGTGCAAAAAGTGCTCGATAAAAAATGTCTTTCAGAAAAACATTTAAAGAATTATCTACGAGACAAAAAAATGATCATTTACAAAAATTCTTGAAGAATTCAATAAACAATTCTAATCTGTAGGAACCTCAGATTATTGGGCCTCAATCATTATACCCTGAATAAGAAAAGTGATTTAATCCATACTAAGTGTATAGTTATATATTAGTCGATTAAAATTGCTTTAAATTATTTCGAATTGTTTTGAATCATTTCAAATAATTTTTCTTAATTAGGGTACCAAACTTTGAAGTTAATAGTAAATGTCAAATGAATTATACTAAAAATGATAGTATAAATAATAACAGTGATAAAAGTGGTGAAAAAAATGATCATGGTGATAAACAAGTTGGAGTGAATTTGAAGATTACTATTATTATTATATTATTATTATTAATATTATTATTCGCTCCGAGGCCATCGAGGCCAGCGCCAGAGGCGGCGCTTTTACGCACTGCATGACGAATATTATGACAGTTCCTTGGTGCGATTATATGTAAATAAGTGATTTGTTTTATAAAAAAAAAGTGCAATTATCAATAAGAAATCATGAAAATAAATAAAAAATCATATTACGATTGTTCAGTAAATGATTGTAATAATACTACAGTCAATTCTAATTACGAATTTTATTCTTTTCCAACGGCTAATCCACAGTTCTCTTTTAGAGGGGTTAGACTTTTTAACAAATAAATTATACTAGAAAAATTTAAAAAAAATTCAATCTTTAAAAACTAAAAAATTGTAAATGTAATTTTTTAAAATATTTTTCTAGACTTAGTTTATTTTGATAGAAAAATTAAAAAAATTATCAAGTCCCTACTAATTTCAGTGTCATTAAAATATATGATACATCAAAATATTAATGCGAGTAAATTAAATAAATACTTAAAAAGTATATTTGCAATTGACATACCTCCAATTTTACTTTATATGGAGGACTGATGACACTTGTTTGTCTTATAACACTAGCTGTTATTATTGTTGAAAAATTGGGGTTACTACTCTCTTCTACCCTTTTGACATTTGTTCCTGCTAATTTTTTTCCATTAATTATTTTTTGAGGATTGAATTCTATCGAGTGAGTAACATTTTTAAATCCTGTTCGTGAAATACGTATCATCATCAGAGGTTAAATGATACAAAACATTTAATTAAGCAATTAAATTATTATTTTTGCTAGGCGATTAAATTTTTTTTTTAATTATACTAATATAGTAATTGTTAAAAATAATTTTTTTGTTCACGAAAAATCTTTGATTATTTAAAAATTAAAATTTTTAACTCATTTGCTAATTACTTGTATACATAAATGTTCGTCATACAGTGTAAAATATGACCATGGGCGGCTTTGCGCGCGGTTGGCCTCGGAGCGAATTGATATTACTATTATTATGAGTATTATCATCAAAACTAAATTATTATTATTATTATTATTAATTACATTTAAGTTACTCTATAATTTTGAATTAATTACTTTCTTACAAATAATAAACAATAAAAACCGAAAAATTTTTAAATATTAATTATTATTAAGTAACCTCAAAATCGTATCTATTTAGAGATAACTTTATTATATCATTGATCCGCTATCTTTTTGACATCAGAAAAATGTTATTTTTCTGATACCTTTTCGAAGAGATCTAAAAGATGTCAGTAGGTGGCGCATTAGATATCTTTCTGATATCTTTATGTTATCTTTAAGATGAGACTTAAAGTTATCAGATCCAAAAAATGTTATCTTTGTGAGAACTTTATGATAACTTTTTGCCGACCGGGCAGTCTTGGCCGAAGCCTGGGTAATCATTGTGACGGCCAGGATTGAGTACCCAATCTTAAGCCAAGCATGGGCCAATGTAGGTGTGCCAAAACTAGGTTCCCCAGTGCTGGGGAACCTGTCATCGGTTGTCCCTGACTTCAAAGGAGTATGGGTTACTCTCATTCAAATGTAAATAGTAACAACGTACTTGAGACCTGTAATTCGCTTCCTATCATATGAGACATATAAATGAAGATATTTCTTGTGTGTCAGCTAAAAGTACAGCATAGAATAATGACAAAGATAAATAATAATGATAATGAAAATAATAATGCAGACTCACACAGCAGACCTGTAATTCCTAAAAAGGCATAAAATACCATCGTCAATCCTCTATTTAATTTATTACTTCCTATAACTATCAGCAATGAGCTTCAAAACACTTGGACCAATTGGTGATCGACAAATGGAACGTTTAAAACTCAAACAATGCCTGTATTCTACTTCCTAAGGCCCCAAATAATTTATTGTACCTTGTACCCGTGACTAACCTACTTTGAAGCACCTGGAGACGTTGCAGACTCTTACGGCAGACCTGAAATTCCTAAAAATGCAGAGATTACCATCCATAAACATATTTCATTTCTTCCTGCCTAACATCTATAAGCTAACGACATCAATCCTCGGATGAATTAGTGACACATACACGGAGAAAAATGTTGGCTCGAAACCTACCAATTTTTATTATGCTGCCGACCAAACTTGAAACAGGAAGGGAAGCATCCAAAAAATTATTATGCTCATACGAAAAATGATTATGCTGCATCACAATACTTACTACGAGCGAGAAACTTATCGATAAGATTTAATAACAATTACTTTTATACATTATAATAATTGTGATGCGGCATAATAATTTTCGTATGAGCATAATATTTTTTTGGGTGCTTCCCTTCCTGTTTCAAGTTTGGTCGGCAGCATAATGAAAATTGGTAGATTTTGAGCCAACATTTTTCTCCGTGTAACCAGAACGTTCAGGACTCAAATGTTTAAGTTCTCGGAACCTTAAATGATTTATTCGTTCGTACCCGTGACTATGTTTCTCCGAAACACCTGAATTTTTCGGTTAATGTAAATTTAAATTTTTATGTCTATATGATGTATGATCTCATTGCATTAACAGATTTTTTTTTTTACAAATTTAGTTTGCTATGATAACGAATCTACTTCGATATGATTACAAGAATAAGTTTGCTTCTACAACAAATATTATTCGCTATGACAGCAAAATGTGATTTGTTGCTGTAAAAAATCTTGTGGTGCCCTAAGAAATCGACTTCTCAACTACGACACAATTCCATTTGTTGTCACAACAAATCGATGTATTACCGTAAGCTAAGCGTGTCTGTTACTATAACAAAGTTTTTCTTTATCCCGTCTTTTGTTATGATGACGAAACTCTTTTTCTCCGTGTAGAGCCTCTACTATACAAAAATTCACAATTTATTTAACAAATTGCATAGGAATTCTATTATATATAGTTCTACATAATTATATATAGTTATATATAATTCTATATAGTTATATATAATTATATATAGTTATATGTAATTATATATAATTATATAGGGCCATTTTTCATATATAATTATGCATAATTATATATAATTTTTTTTACCCGGGAAATAATTTGTAAGGAATAAAATTGTCTACAAAAGAGATTCTCTAACATTTCGTGATAAGTCCGATAGTTTGTAGAGTAAGATAATTAAGCTGGGTTCTTGAAAAATAATCAATTACATTCAATAAATTTTATTTTAAAAAATTATGTAATTATAATATGAGTAATACGAAATTATTTTTTTTTCTTAATCAAAAATATTAATTAAATTACTCTTTATATTTCATAAGACCGAGGGGTTGTAGTAAAATGAATAAGTAGAACATGTAAATGTTTCAATTCAACATTAGTAGGTTCGTCCAATAGCTAGCGTTCAGAGCCAGCAATCAGAAGGACGTCAGTTCACGTCCAGAGCCCAGCAGAATTTTCACCGACTTTTTTTCACGTCATTTATTAACTTAAATAGTTTAAACGTTAATGATCACAAGCTCTAGTACTTTCATAATAATAAAATTTTTTGTTTAATTAAATTTATTTGTTTTTTCGATGCATGGGCCAGGTCTGACAACCAAGGATGGGCCAGATCTGGCAAGTAAGCATCGGTCAGGGCTGGCAATCAGGCTTGGCACGCTGTGATCATTCCAGACTTCTACCAAGGCTTGAACAAGGCTGGCTTACAAACTTGGCCCAGAGTTCAACATAGTTGAACCAAACCTGAGCCAAGCCTAGGCCCGTCGTACTTTCCTGTCTGGGTGGTGCCGAGAAGAAAAAAAAATTTTGTTATTGTTTGAAACACCCTAGTCTGTATGTATGTGTTTGTATGTGTGTGTGTGTGTGTGCGTGTGTGTGTGTGTATGGATGTTAACTCTTCATATCTTTTTAATGAACTGACCCATTTAGATAGTTGAGGTGTCAATCGAAAGAGTTTGTAGGCTGTTCAATTTTCTGGAAATTTCAAGTCGATCGGTCAAATAGACTTTAAGATATAGAAGAAGTACAAAAAAAATAAAATTTTGTTTTTTTAGTTTTTTTCAAATTTTTCAGAAATGGCTCGATCGATCGATTTCACAATTTAATCAGCTCTAGCATTCAATAAAATTCGTCGATTGCCGCCTCAACGTTCAAGAGATATGGATCGAGAGAGAAATAGTGAAAAACGGTTTTCTTCAATTATCTTTGAAGCGACTTATTTGATAAATTTCCGAAATTGATCAACTCCAGAAGTCAATAAAACGTGTCGATTCCACCTCAACCGTTTCAATCGGTCAATTCTTTTGAGAGATATCGTTGAAAAAAAAATGGTAAAAAACGGTTTTTTTCGAAAACAAGGGCATACATAAGTATTTACGAGCTCTTTGAGCTCGAAAATATATTCACAACAATGTTTTCGAGCTCAAAGAGCACGAAAACTGCGGGAAGTATCGGGGCTTGCCCGCAGGGTCAACCGATAGACTGATTTTTTTTATTAATTTTGTTTATTTTATCAAGGGAATTTCTCATTTCATCGTCACCTCCTTGTAAATACTAACGTGGAATCTAATTATATAAAAAAAAATGTATGCATTATAAGTCTTACGGAAATTTATAATATATTGAGTAGTTAATATAAGCTTACTGTCAATGAGTTTGATTTTCCATGATCATTATCATTTTCTTTATTATATTCACTTCTCAGAACAGCTGTAAGCGCTTCCATTAACTCAACGACTTCTTTTGTTACTTTAATGAAATCAGCATAAAATGTACAATAACAGTACACGGAGGAAAAAATTAAGTAATTTTTACTAAATTTAAAATAAATTACAATCTGAGAAGTAATCTTGGAGCGTTAAAAAAAATCAAAACCTACAAAACTCAAAGTAAAAATTACCACATATTATTTAGAATAATAATTTCTATTAATTATAAAAATTACTACATTCAAAATAAAATTTACTGGCGACAAATAAAAATTATAATTTACCAATAACTTGTGCTATTGGACTTAGTAAATATGAGTTAATGCACTTTGTGAAAGATATATCCTGGCGAGTAATTTTTACAATCTCAAATAGTAATTTTATCTCCTGGCGTAGCAATTTGTCTTACCAACATTCTGAAATGTATAGTAACTTACGTAAAATTACATTGGAGATGTAATATTCATCAGCTACGAAACAAAAATTGCGACTAGTGTACTAACTTTTAATAATTCTGAAAACAATTTCTACTTTTTTGTAACATTGAACTATTTTTACATAAATAAGTAAATATTGATTGTTTCGAATCGAAAATTTAACGAAGCTGTAATGTATTTGGGTCATTCCATGTCAAATCGACTAGTAGTTGAAATCGACCCCTTTCAGTAGGAACGAAATTTGGTCAAAACTTTTCTTTTATCATAAAATAAAGATTTGCTCAAGGAAAAAAATTAGAAAAATTTTCTGCGAAAGTTACACAGAAAAAAAACTATCTAGGCTGAATATAAAATTTGTTGAGTCAAAAAAATTTATGGGTCAAAGAAGGAAGGCCAGAATTTTTTTTGATCAAATATTAAATTTACTTGAATTTTAAATCTTATGTCAGTAAATCGTTTCTTCAGTCAAAAACACTTGTACAATTGAATGAAAATACTTCTTCTTTAATTCAAGATACTTGATGTTCTTATTTAAAGAAAAATTTTGTTCATTCAAGATTTGTTATTTACTTGTATTAAGAATGAATTTATTCATTCGAAGTTAATACATTTATTAAGGTAAATAGTTTTTTTTTTTTAAACAAGAACCTTAATTTACTTCAATCAATAACAATATCTTTTGATTGAAGAGAATAAATTCATTCTGCTAACAAAATTTTGTTCTCCTGTTGGTAATATAGTTTCTCCAGGCAAGCTGTGTGACTGACTTGAGCAAAGAGTAAATTTTCTTAGCCGAAGAAAATTATGTAAAGGAATGAATTCTAACTTACCCTCTCTTTCTCACTCTAGCACAGTAAATGGATACCGAGTCTACATTTTTTATTGAAACAAATTAAAATTAAATAATTGAATTATATTATTATAATAAATAAATTTATTTATATAATTCAATAATATGAAATAAATTTGTATTTTTTTTCTAACCGATTTTTTTTTTATTAAAAATTTTATTATTTTTATATCAAAATTGTTTTATGAAAGATTCATATAATCTATTCAGTATTTTGCTAAAGTGTAACATTTTTTCAAATTATTGGCGATAACATTTTTATTCTAAATTCTGTATTTAAGATTGAAAAATATGACTGACCGTAAGACCAGTGAAGCTTAATAGATGTGGACAAAGTAAATGTAGCCTGACAATGGCTTAGTTGGTAAAGTTCTCGCGCTATGCCAAATCGGTTTGGGTTCGATTTTTGCGATAAGCGACAATTGTTTTTCTTAATTTGTTACAATAATTTAGCTCATTATGAAATTTTCCTATCCCATATAAATGCCTCTGATGAAGTATTTATCTGCTTCACAGCATTGTTAATAATATTCAAACCAGACAATAATTTTTTAGATGAAAAATAAAAAGTTTTTTAGCTCAATAAATTTGTTTACTCTGCTGAAGAAATTTATTTCTTAAGTGAAATTATTTTTTGATTGCGACAAAAAAAAGTTCTTGGCCCAAGAAAGTTTTTTCTTAATATATAAAATTATTTTTCTTAGCTCAAAAACATTTCCGTTTTAACTCAAGACATTTTTTCTTAACTTAACAAGATAAAAGCATTTTGGAGTAAGAGACGCGATTTTTTTGAAAGGAGAATATTTTTTTTAAACAAAATAAAAACACTTTGGAGCGAGAATTTAAATTTTCTGAAAAGAAGAACATTTTCTATGATAAAGATCGAATCAATTACGTAAAGAAATTGAATTTTCTCGAAAAAACAAAAAATTTTTTGAAACAAGAGAAACTTCTCAAACTAAAATGCAAATTCATTAAAGCAACAAAAAAAAAATTCTGAAAACAAGAAACTTTTCTGGAAACAATAAATGATTTTTTTTCATTTAAGAATAAAATTATGAAGAAAATATTTCTCTTGAACCAAGGAAATCTTTTTTTCTGTGCATTCAAAATCCAAAATTTTAATATTTTTCTAAGTTTTCAACTTTATTTTTTTTTAATATCTCGAAAACTATAATAGATACAGAAATGGCCATGGCTTTGTTTTAAAAGGAACACTTGGGGCTATTGAAAAAAAAAAATTTTGAAAAATGAAAAAGTTTTCGAATTTCGAATTTTGAAAAACCGTCAAAATCGTATGGCAACACAAAATTTAGGGTTCAAATTTTTTACTACACTACCATCAAACAATCTTATGAGAACCTGAAAATTTCTACGAGGTGTTTTTTTGTTTTGTTTCAAAATTACAAATTTTTTAATTTTGGCAAAAAAAAAATTTTTTTTTTCACCCTTGAGTCTAGAATAGTTAATAAAAAATTTCATTTTGTATTCATAGTTCATTTGTATATAGAGTGTATATAGGAATATAGTATAGTGCCGGATAGCTCAACTGGTAGAGCACTCGGCGCGATACCGGCATGGTCTGGGTTCGATTCCCAGTTCGAGCTATATATATTTTTCTCAATTTATCTATAAATTGTCTTATTGAGAAGGTTTGCATGTTTTAGGTTTCCACTATATTTAAATGGTGGAAATTTAAATGGTGAAAAAAAACCAATTTAAATATAGTGGGAACCTAAAACATGCAAACCTTCTCAATAAGACAATTTATAGACAAATTGAGAAAAATATAGATTGCCCGAACTGGGAATCGAACCCAGACCATGTCGATATCACGCCGAGTGCTCTACCAGTTGAGCTATTCGGCACTATACTATATTCCGTTCAATTTAATCTATAACTTATTGAGCCACACCATCCATCGTACGGTATTACACCATTTAAATATAGTGGAAACCTAAAACATGCAAACCTTCTCAATAAGACAATTTATAGATAAATTGAGAAAAATATAGATAGCCCGAACTGGGAATCGAACCCAGACCATGTCGGTATCGCGCCGAGTGATCTATATACACACTCCTATATAGAGTGCATTTGTATATATTCATGTGTAAGAGGAAGTTTGTACGATGTAGAACGAGAAACGTAAAATGCATGCAAAACATGACTATAAGAGTATAGAGTGGAGCAATTGATGAGAAAACTCACATATCGGTTCATTTCATTTGAGTGCAATGAAATTGTTAGTTAAACAATTTGTTGCGTAATTAGAAACTATATTTAAATTTAAATATAGTTTCACTTCCGCAGATAGAGGCAGCACCTACTGGGGCCTCGTCCATAAATTTAAACTTGATCATGCGCAACTCGGCGCATGCGCATCTCCGCTTTCCTGCTTCGTGTCGAGAAGATGGCCGCCATTATCTTTCGCATACGTACGATCAACAAGTAACACGTGTTATAATTCATCGTTTTATTTTGCGCTCATCTCGAGTAATTAATCAAAAGTATCAATTAATATCAATTAAGTGATCATTAAGCTCAACAAAAATATAATTATTTTTGTAATCGTGGGCACCAGAGCTCATTAATAAATTAATAAAAAACTCAAGCATTCAAGTGATCAACGACCACGTTTTTCAAGAGGTTATTCCAACGGAAAACATCACAGGTGCTTATTTATTTCATAAATAATTATATCCAGTGTTCATAAATATAAAAGACTCAATTTATTATTAATTAATTATCAACATTCTCAATATTTTTAATAATATAACAGTAAATTCTCGCTCGGTAGCCTCTGCAATCATGCTACCACGTGTTCATACAATAAATGCAATACAGTGCAATTTATTATAAACTCATAAATTAAATTAAATTCAGTGATCAATACCCTCGCAACCTTGAGCTCACCGTGGAAATACCGTGGAAACACTGTATTTGTGGAAACACCGTGCAACCTATGCAGTTTCCACGGTTGATTTGTTCCATTTTTCCACGATATTTCCACGATAGTTTTTCGCTAGGTCCACGGTGTTTCCATACCAAATCTACGGTAAAAACACAATGAATAATTACCGTGATTTCACGCTAAATCCACGTTCGTTACACTTTGAACCCATAGTTAATCGACAATGATTTCATTGTGCTTATGTCATTGATCCACAATGAAAACACGATGTATTTACGATGGGTTTGCAATTAGTTTTTGCAATGATTAAACGAAGAATCCATGGTAAATTCGCGGTGATTATGTAATAGTTACACAGTAATAACATCGAGAATTTACGATGAAAACTCGATAATCTAACAGTAACAACATACTGTCTATGAGAAATTAACATAAAAAATCAATTGTGTGGCATCTACTTAACTGGGAAACTCTTATCAATATTATCTAATTGAATAATTAAAAAAATCGGTCTATCGGTTGACCCTGCGGGCCAGCCCCAAAACTTCCCGCTGTTTTCGAGCTCAAGGAAATCCAAAATATTAATGAGACTTTATTTTCGAACTCTTCGAGCTCGAAAATCTAATTGCATGCGATTGTTTTTTTATGAGTTTTTCAAACTCTAACAAGTTATGCTTTATGCTAAAGTTTAAAAGTTTAAGAATCGAAAATCATTCATGGACAAACGGTTTTTCAATTTTAATTCCCGATTATGTTAAATAAAATAAATATGTTGATGCAGAAATCAATGTCAGTGATCAAAATCAAGATTCGAATGAGTTTTAGCTTAGGTCAGAGCGATAATATATAAAATATCGGAGAAATTCATTAAAAACGGTGTTTTTTCAATTTTTTCGTTGATAATATGGTTTAAACAAAAGAACAAGTTTTACGGTATTATACGATGATCAAAAGAGACCATAAGGAGGAAAAGTTTATGAGATTTTTGACACATTTTAGTACAGTACATTTTGATTTATCTGGAAAAAATTACATAGAATGTTATTTTTTTAACTTTTCAACACTGATATCTTTTGAACTAATTAACCAATTTTGGGGTTTGAGGTGGCAATAGGCGCGTTTCATTGAATTCTAGAGGTGATTAAAATTTAAAAGCAATCGATTCAGCCGTCTTGAAGATATTTGAAAAAAACCGTTTTTTACCATTTCTTTCTCCAACGATATCTCCCGAACAAACTAACCAATTGAGATGTTTAAGGCGGCATTCGACGCGTTTTATTGAGTTCTAGAGCTGATTAGATTTTGAAGTCGATTTTTCAATTCGGTTCTGAGAAATAAATAAAAAACTAAAAAAAAAAATTCTTTTTTTTTCGTAATTCGCCAATATTTTCGAGTCTACTTGATCGAACGATCTGAAATTTTTAGGAAAGTTGACGGCCAACAAGCTCTTTCAATCGCCGCCTCAAACATCCAAATCGATTCATTAGTTAAAAAGTTATAGACCATTCACACACATACATACACACACACATACATACATACAGACACTCGGACATCATTCTGAAAATAGTCAGATTAGACATTTGATGAAAACTCGATTTTCGAAAATCGGGGTGAAAACAATAACTTCCCGAAATTTTTGAAAATCATCGATTTTCTAAGCGGGAAGTTAAAAAAAGCGCTTATGAGAGCTTACCTATAACAGTTAAATGAACATCTTATTTATATTTATATCCAACAATTTCTATTAAAATAAATAAAAATGTCGTTAAATATTTTTCCAATAATTTGATTTCGTTTCACTCAATATCAAAATTATTTGGATTTTTTTATTTTTTGACTGGTTAAATTTTAAATTCTAATTTAAAATTATAAAACGATTAAGTATAAAATATTAATAATTAAATAATTCTATATAGTTACAATTTAGCGATGAATATATAAGGGTTGGCCAAAAAACAACTAATTTTTTGAAGTTGACTTCTTTTGGCGCGTTTAGTAGAGAGTAAAATTGAGAGCTGCACGCGCAAGCGTACCGCAAAAACGACATGATGAAGTTGGACACCAAATATAATTAAAAATGTATATTTATTTTACTGACTATTAGGTTAACTCGTATACAGAATAATCGCAAGGTATCCAACAAAACATGTGGTTATATTTGGAATCGATAGAAAAGCCAATGTACGAAAAACATTTCATATACATTAATTATAAAACGTGAATTACTTATATAAATATAAATATATTATCTATAAATGTTTCCTAAATTATGGTGTAAAAAACGTATCAGTGATAAAAAATTTGTTAAAACTTCAAGTGTTTTAAAAATTTGAGGTTAATTTTTTTAAATTGAGTAAAACCTTTGAAAGTTTTAAGTATTTGAACTTGATTTTATGTAAGTATTATTTTTAATAAGTTAATGAAATAATTACTAATTCAAGTAATAAGTAATTGAATATTTCATAATCTATATTATTAAGAGAATAAGGAAAATTTTGTTCTCGGCATATCTGTATGATAGAATTGGTTAGTGCTATTAAAATTGGTATCGTTAGAAAGGTTTTGGCTTGAATTTGTGCCTTTTCATAGTTTCAACTCTTTTTTATTATCAATCATTGAGAAAAATCGATTTATCTGTATCATTCGAATTACATTTAAATTACGCGAGAAAAAATACGATCGTAATTATTTTCTTTAAAGAAATTAATATTCTAATTACTCTGTCACTAAATATGACTGAATGTCACTGAATATATACTATATTATTTATATCGCGTTACTTATTCCAAAATGACAAAGTTTTATATTTCCATTTGGTTTTAGGAAGCTTCTCAAAGCCAAAAAAGTGTGCATAGAAAAAAAAAGGATTCATTGACACAAAAAATCTTTACTCGCCTAAAGAAATTTTTTCTTACCCCAAGAAATTTTTCGCATTGTGAATTAAAACCAAAAAGTTATTTAGAACTAGAAAAAATTTTGTTGGTGCAAGGAATAATTTCTTGAGCAAAATAATCTATTCTCGCCTCAAGAAAATTTTTGTATTGAATTTTTAATGCCTAAAATTTCTTGGTGCAAATAAAATTTTTTGAGGCACGAAATCGTTTTCTTCTGGGTATTTTATAAAATCAGTAGTGATATTTGGGCAGTCACGTAGTGACTGCCAGTTGCTCGTACATATTTATTTTTAATAAATAATTAAAAACAATTTTCATTATTTTTAATGAGTAATTTAACAAAATTTCAACACATTGTTACAAAAAAAATCTATGCATATATATATATTGAAAAAAAGTAATGAATAAATAAATTTTATTATTTTGAGAAGAAAAAAACATATAACAATAAATTTTATTTTAAAAGAAAGAGAAATAATTTTTTTTTTTTTTGCGAAAATAAAGAATTTCATTCAATATTGAAAGATTTTAGTAAATACATTAATTTTAGAGTTACGTTACAATTATTTACAATTAACAACTGTAAATAAATAAATTACACTCAATAATTTTATAATATTTTACCCCTTTTGTAACGAAAGAAAAAAAAATATAAATTAAAAATAAAAAGTAAATAAATGAATTTTATTTTAAAAGAAAGGGAAATAAATTATTTTTGCAAAAAAATTACTTATTTCTTTTCCTTGTAAAATTGAATTTGTTATTATATATTTTTTTTTTTTTGTTAGAATTTGTTAAAATTGTCTTAAAAACGGTTATCAGATAATTTTGTCCCAGCTTTTCTCTGAAATAAAAGCTCTAAACGCAAAATAAAGACACAGACCCGATACTTTATTCTATGAACTAGCGAAGTGCTCTTCAATTTTTTGATAACTTCCATTTGTTTACGAGAAAAGCTTGGACAAAGATCCCATTTAATGTACAAGTGCAACAGAGATAGAACCGTTTATCCAGTTGAGTGTGAATAGAGAAACAAATGAAAACGAATCTTAAATTACTCATTAAAAATAATGAAAATTGTTTTTAATTATTTATTAAAAATAAATATATCTTATGAAAATATTCAATGACTTATTACTTAAATTAGTAAATATTCTATTAACTTATTAAAAATAATACTTACATAAAATAAACTTCAAATACTTAAAACATTTAAAGTTTTTACACAATTTTTAAAATTAACTTCAGATTTTTAAAAGACTTTTAAAGCTTTGACACAATTTTTATCACTGATAAATTTTTCACACCATAATCTAGGAAAAATTCATAAATAATATTTTTATATTTATATATATAATTCACAATTTACAATTAATATACATGAAATGTTTTTCATAAACTGGCTTTTCTGTCGATTTCAAAAATAACGACGTGTTTTGTAATAAGTATGATAGTTTATAGTGATAAGTATGACAGTTTCGCCGGACAAGTAAAAAGATCTTGGAATTTACTACAATTTGACTTCAAGCTCCAATAACTTTTGAACAGATGGATTTATCAAAAAATGATAAGAAACTTTTTGTAGAACGTTTGATTTTCTACGAAATAATATCTCATAGTTCTAAATGAAAATTATGAAAATTTAACTTATTATACACGTTACTCAGACGTAAATAATGAAAAAAAGATATGTGGTGTTATATCTAACAAAATATGTTTTAGTTGTAGAATGTAATTATAAGAATAATGATTACTGATATTAGTATATTGACTACTGCTTAAGTTATTTAATGATTTAAATTTAATCTAATTGTTTTAATGTTTAGCATTATCAATATAATTAATATTGTTATAAGGCTGTTTTGTAATGTTTTTATGTTTTGAAAAAATAAATTATTCTTCGAATGAAAGCGTATTTGTAATTAAATAATGATATTAGTATGGATATCTTAAAAAAATTGGAGTTTAGCTACTCAGCGGTGTATGGCTACTTGAATTTCACTGAATGTTTCTACCGTGAATTTATCGTATAATAATTGCGAATACGTTGAATTATCAGTGACAAACTTCTACTAAACCGTGGTACATTTAGCGTATTTTCAGCATTACTACACCATGTGTTTGTCGTGGAATGACTGTGGGAACACCGTGGAAACACATCAGAAATATTGGGAAAACGTAGTCAAATTGCTATGGAACTACTGTGGTTTCATCGTGGAAAAATGGAACAAATCCACGGTGTTCCCATCGAGCATTCATGGTGAGTCTGTAGAGTTTCCACGGTGTTTCTACGGTGAGCTCAAGGTTGCGAGGGTAACATTATTAAACGATGAACTCAATTATTTATGTAATTTGTGCTATTACAAATAGTAATTCAAGTGTTCAATAATTTAACTTCGCTCGGTAACCTCTGAATTCATGTTACTTATTCTCATGACAATTTTGCGATCAACTCAGTGTTCAATTACACTCAAATCAATAATTTCAATTATTTACTCGAGATTAATTTTACTCTTTGCATTCATTTAATTACGTAATCATGAGCTCAAAAAATTAAACAGTATTAATAAATTAAATCAACGATTTAATTTTGTAACCCAGTGATATTATGTGCTGTGACAAATAAAAATATTGTTATATTTTTTAATATGCGTATTTTTCAAACATCCCAACCACCAACCAGTCCTGGCATGTATTTATTTAATTATTATTACAACACAATTAATGCATCAATTATCGGTTGCATGCGTCCCACGTTTATCGTTTTAGATCATAAGTATTTTCATATCTATTAAAACTCCCCATCATAAATTTTCAGGACTATCTGTAAGAAGTTCGGAGTCTGTATATGGTTTTAAATCTTCATGAGCCTCAGAAATATTATTTTACAGTTGTGAGTCTGTTTTAAAAACGCGATATATTGAAACGCTTTTTTATTTCGATCATTATTTTCTGTTTTTCAATGTTATGTGTGTGAAGTTTTGAAATCGATTTTGAATACCTTGATAACACCGAATTATATCTGAAATAAAAAATTGTTACATCTGTTTACCAGTAATCTATCAAACTGGTTAATTGTTTTCGTTTTATTTCTGAAAAATAAAATTAAGAAGAAAGCAAAAATCATGTATAACATTCTGACTCAATTTTAAATGATATTATTTATTATTTCATTAAATAAGAATTGAATATTTCCCAGGTAGACATCATTGGAAAATTTATAGACTCCCTGTGATGTCACTGTTTGACTCTCATAGTTTTTGAATTTTGATTGAAGGGTTTAAACTTAAGTAATGCAAAATTTAAAATGAATTTAAGACGCGTTTTCATTTGTTTCTCTATTCTTACTCAACTGGATAAACGGTACTCTCTTTGTTACACATGTACAGTAAATGGGAACTTTGTCCAAGCTTTTCTCGCAAACAAATTGAAGTTATCAAAAAATTGAAGTGCACTTCGCTAATTCATAGAGTAAAGCATCGGGTCTGTGTCTTTATTTTGCGTTTAGAGCTTTTATTTCAGAGAAAAGCTTGGACAAAATTATCTGATAACTGTTCTTAAGTGTATTCTTAAATAAAACATTAAAGTTTAAGTCAGTCGGTCACCGGACAGAGATCCGGGGCCATAGATGTTCGTCGGCTGACTGACCGTTATTCCTCCGCAGATCCGGTACAAAAAAATTATAAAATTATAAATCGTCCAACTCCGCATCTCAGGTTACCCTAGAAAACATCATTAAGACCTGGGTTTCATGCCTCGTCATGAGTTTAGACTACAGGCCACGACGGTGTTCGCGAAAATCGCTTGTCTGCTTTCGTTACTCTGCTAAAGAATTTTTCTTTATCAGAGTGACCAAAGTTTTATTATACATTGCTAAAAAAAAATTCGAAAATTTATATTTAAGTACACTGATAAAAAGAAACCTTTGAGTCAACTTGGTTTGAGTTGAGCCAATTACGCCACGACTTTAAATACGGCGAAGCACGCTACGACTTTGGCTGAAAGGCCACACGTATTTGGAGGGAATTATCTAATCAAATACATGGCGTACTTGTGAACATATCATTCGTATTTGCGATAGCTTTTACGCACTCAATTAAAAAATATATGTAATTGAGTCAACATACCAGAGACTTCATCTCGCTTACTTTTTTTTTGTTTCTATAATAATTAAATTCGATGCAAAAAAAAAATGATATTGCATCTATTTTTTTTAATTTTGAGTAAACTTTCATTTAGTTGTAAGAATAAAATTTTTCTTTAACTCGATTGCTTTATAGGGTAAATGCACCAGTAGTTGACCGGGCACCAGTAGTTGACCGCTTTTGTATAAAACCCCTAAAATAATGATGAAATAAATATTTTATGGCTTTAAACTGAATATTTAATTATTCTTAAACTTATAATAATCATAATAAGTTGCTACTTCAAATATTATATAATTTTTATAACGTTGAAAATAATTCATGAAAATTTCTTATAGCGTGATCTCACTAAAATCGGTCAATTACTATAGTAAAGTATCTGAGAGGTGAGTACATTCTTTAATTGACTAAATAACTCCTATTGGGTTAATCTTGTCAAATTAAATTCCGTACTAGTCATTAATAATTATTTAACAAATTTATTAATGAGATTTTGCAAAAATATTCATGTAAGTACTAATTTAATAACCGGTCAGACACTGGAACAGTCAAAACACCATTGTACCACAAATAAATGACTTCGGTCATCTATTGGAACCCGCGATTTTTTATAACACCAATAGTTGACCGCATGCGCGTTTGTAAGTTTTTAACCTATATTAAATAAATGTGTCAAACAAAATAAAAGTTTATATGAATGTCTTTTATTTATAATAATAAGTAATTTTTAAATGTAATGATTATAAAATAATATTTTTAGTTTATATTATTTGTGTTGCAAATAATGTGACTGCTGAGTCAAGTTTATATTTGGAGTAAATATAAATATGTATTATTTTTATTGACATTGAAAATTGCCGATATAAATATATAATAGTTTATTGTTTATTTTTTAAAATAAGTATCATTATTTTTATTAATAATCTGATGCATGTACATCAACAAAATCATAAAAAGTATGAGTACAAACATACTAAATATTTCTATTACAATATTTTATTTATTTAAAATCCAAAAATCTTCTCGGTGTCTGACAATTTCAATGTCAATATTCTTATTGTTTAATAATTGAATTTTATTAATAATTATTTTTATACATTGTAGACTAGACTGATACATGTCTGAAGTATAAAATATCTGAAAAAAAAAGCAAACAAACAGCCGAAAACTAAAAGATGTTCATGGGAGGATTTGACTGCAGCAATTACGGCAGTACGAGAAAAAAAAATGAGCGCTAATAAGGCTAGTAAATATTTTAATATTCCAAAAGGAACATTAATTAATAAACTACACAATGATGGTCCTCTCGATTCCAAAATGGGCCCTACTACTGTACTTTTACCATCAGAAAAGCTTTGTTTCAAGAACTGGATTGTTGACAAAGCAAGATTAGGCTTTCCAATGCATTCAGAAGATGTGAAGGACGCAGTACAGAAAATTTTAATAGATGAGAAACGCCCTAATCCCTTCACTAACAGTAGACCAGGGAGGAAGTGGTTTTCATTATTTTTACAAAGGCATCCTGACGTTGTCTTAAAAAATACAGAAACCCTCTCTAAAGCTCAAGCTTCTGTTACAAAAGAAAATATTTTGGACTGGTTTAATGGATTAAAAAATTATGTAAAAGAAGAAGGTGTTGAAGAAATATTGAAAGACCCAAAACGTATAATTAACCTAGATGAATTAGGAATGTCAACATGTCCTAAAACTGGTAAACTACTTGGTCCTTAAGGTGAAAAAAATTTTTACCAAGTCGCAGCGGGTCCAGAAAAACAGTCAATTAGCGTTCTGTGTATATATTCTGCAGATGGTACATGGTATGATCCTATGATCATATATGTACAAAAGAATTCCCCGTGATGTAGCTGCATCTGTACCTGATCGGGTTGCATTAGGATTAAGTGACACCGGTTGGATAACAAGTGTAACATACTATGAATATATCGCTAATGTGCTGTACCCGCGCTTAGTGTTAAATAAAGTCACATTTCCTGTTTTACTTCTCTTCGATGGACACAAATCTCATATCAATATTCAATTACACAATTTTTGTATTGAACATCAAATGCTTCTTTACTGTTTGTACCCAAATGCTACTCATATTTTGCAACCTTGCGATGTGGGTATATTTCGGCCTCTCAAAGTAGAATGGAAAAAAGTTACTGCAAAACATGCCCAAACAACAACACAATCAATAACTAAAATTAATTTTGCTCAATTATTTGCATCAGCTTTCACAGCATCCATGAAGCCTGATATAATTAAGAAGGCCTTTACAGCTTGCGGCCTTTATCCCTTTGATCCTACAAGAGTTGATTATTTCAAATGCATTTCAACGAGACGAAAAAATTTAAGCGGTGATTACTTGCCATTTGAGGTAAATGATAATGACGATCACAAAAATGCACATTGTATGAATCAAGCATGTTTACGATTCATTGAAGCTAATATCCCGATTGATTTGACAAATTCATTCAAAGAAGCATATGACTGTAACCAAGATCCATCGAGCGAACAATTATTGTTTACAATATGGAAAAAACTGAACACTTCAATTGAATTGAATATCAATAAAAGTATAGATCTTGAACTTCAGCATGAATTAGAGAGTGATTCAAACTCATTGGTCCTCTCAGCATCAGTTTCTCAAGACATTTTAGATAAGTTATCTACGGATCAAACAGAAAGTATTGAGATAATCATTAGTCAAGGTCAGGAAATTCTGCCGTTCGATGTTGATGACACTCAAGTCAAGTTACATGATATTGTAGCATTAGGATCAAATAATTTAAATTTAGCGAAGAACTTAGATGATACTCTAATATTCGAATCATCCAGCTGTTCTGCTTTAGTCAATTTAGATGATACTGTGATTTTGCCAAAGGACAGCTTCAGTGACACCAAAGTGTTGGAATCACCCAGCTGTTCTGCTTTAGTCAATTTAGAAGATACTGTGATTTTGCCAAAGGACAGCTTCAGTGACACCAAAGTGTTGGAATCACCCAGCTGTTCTGCTTTAGTCAATTTAGAAGATACTGTGATTTTGCCAAAGGACAGCTTCAGTGACACCAAAGTGTTGGAATCATCCAGCTATAAACCTTTAATAAATTTAGATAATACTGTGATTATAGAATGTTATAATGAGTTGAATAATAATAATATTAATTGCAAATCGAGTGAAGCTTTGAACGAAGTTGAGCGTAATCAAATTTGGAAAAAACATCTACACTTTCCTCAGATAGCAACAGACAGAAAACAAAAAAAGAGAAGATTTTTGCAATTACCCGGGGAAAAAGGTTTAGATCTGATCACATATAATTATACCTGATCAGATCTGACAAAATAGATCTGGCCAGATCTTTAAATTGTCTCTATCTGGCGAGATCTGGCCAGATCTGATCAGATATAAATATATGTGATCAGATCTGAACCTTTTTCCCCGGTGATCCCTACTAAAAAAAAAATATTAAATTATGAAAAAAAAAAAAGATAATTTTAATTCAATCCTAAATTTAATCTGATATATTAGGAACATTACTTAGAGGAATTACAAATCATTATAATTAATTGAAAAATCCTGGTCACTGCTGGGCTCGAACCTGTATCCTTCCGATTCAAAGTCTTTGATGCTATCCACTGCGCTGACCCACGTATGTGATCGCGTGAGTGTAAATAACTACATATGAACAATTTTCAATAATAATACAATGTATACATGATTATATCTGAGCAGATATAATAAGATCTGATTATGTTAAGTGTTGTATTTAGTTTAGATAAAGTTATATCTAATCAGATCTTACGAGATACACGCAGATCTGACCAGATATAATCATGTCTGATATTGAATCTAGCCCAGATCTAATTATATCTGATTAGATCTGACCAGATATAACCAGTGGTTGGTCAGATATAATGAGATCTGATCATGTCTAAATATTAGATCTGATCAGATATAAATAGATCTGCCAAGATATAATTTTATCTGGTTAGATATAATTATATCTTGGCAGATCTAAATCATTTTCCACGGATACTTCTAAGCAATTCCAAGAACTTGAAATGAAAATACTTCAATTAGAAGTCGAAGAAAAACAATTGAAATTACAAAAGCAAACTGAAAAATTAATTAAAAAGGAGAAAATTGAAAATGAAAAAATCGAAAAAGAAAAAAAGAGAGCAGAACGGTTATTAAACCAAAAATTACAAGAAGAAGCTAAACTTAAAAAAAACAGGAAATAGAAAAGAAAAAACAAGAACTTGAAGCTAAAAAGAAAAATCCTTCAACTCGACGTCGAAAACAACAAACCAAAGACGTTCAAGATGAGTCTGAAGGTGATGCTAAAAAATAAATATTTTTTCCTAAAAATTAATGGGCAATTTTTGCAATTCACATATTTTATTTATATTTAAATTATAAATCTTAGTTCATAAAATATTTTACTGTCATCACTTATAAATTTAAGTTTAATATGCTATAATCTGTTACGTATTCAATAAACGTATTATTATAAACTAAACGACTTTTATTAACTAATAATATAAATTTAACTAAATAAAATAATTAAACACAATAAAATTATAGATTAAACATTAAAAAAACTCATTTATGCGGGAAAAGTAATCGATGTTTTGTAATCGGTCAACTACTGGAACACTCCGGTCAATTACTGGTTTGAACCGGTCAACTACTGGTGTTTTCGTCTTACCTCCATTGTACAGTGATTTTTATTTAATTTCGATAATAATTTGAATAAATAACATCACGTATTTAAAACTTAACTATTTAAGTATGATATAAACTTTGAATTATCCATTTTCACCCCATAGCAATTAATATACGATAAATTGAAAGGCTTAAAATCCTTAACCGGTCAACCACTGGTACATCTACCCTACCTTTATAACGTAAACCGTTTTTCTTTTCGCGACGGAGACGCGAATAAAAATCCGGAGTCGTATGTGGTCACCCAAGTGTATTAAAAATTAAAAATAAAAATTATAAATATAACTCAAAATAATAAATAATTATAAACAAAATAAAATTGTGCCTGGACCAGCTCCTCAGGCTGGGTTAGTGCACGAGGGCGCCATTCCGTTTTTACAAAAAACGAACAAAAATAATAACAATTCAGGGGAGAGATCACGGGACAGTATCTTGAGCGAGAATGTATGCACCAAGCGAAATGACAACCAAATAAATATATAATGAACAAAAATAATAATAATAAGAAATAATTACTATTGAATACATCCAGGAAATAAACAAACAAATATTGGCTATCACTGGATTCCTTTTTCTAAATTATTTAATTC
The DNA here is from genome assembly GCA_030273425.1 of Microplitis manilae. Taxonomy (NCBI): domain Eukaryota; kingdom Metazoa; phylum Arthropoda; class Insecta; order Hymenoptera; family Braconidae; genus Microplitis; species Microplitis manilae. Next base: position 16,581,477 of record CP092720.1, on the reverse strand, counting down.
AAAATATATTTAAATAAACTTTTAAATTATTACAATACCCAAATATTGTTTAATATAATTAAATCTCTATAATAAATTTTTATCAAATTAAAATATACTCATTACAATCAAATGATAATAATAATAATTCATTTAAATTATCCACTGGGGAATTCAAATACAAACTTACAAATAATATAACATATAAATTGTAAACTAATAAAATAATAATAATCTTTTTCCTTTATTTTAAATTATTTACTCTGGGGAGAGAAAGACGCGGGTACTCAATACATTTGGCAACACTGGGTTGCATACCATCAAATTATAAAATAAATTTTACCCAGAGAAATAATATTCAATACTCAAATATACTTTTAAAATAATAGGTAAAATACTAGTGTAAGACAAGGAGCCACTCTTGCTATCCTTGTCTAATCCTCTAAGGAATTTGCTCGACGCGTCTACGTACTTGAAACGCACGCCGGACAAATTCAACTTATTATGACAATATAACTCAGGTTCAATTATTTATCAATTAAATACCGCGATCAACTCTACTGAAGGACCAGCGATAGCCGATGCAACAAATGAAAATACCAATTGACTTACCGGCGTTGATAACAATTTACTTCTTGAGTTTATTAATAATAAATATCACAATCCAAATTAAATACTTTAATTATGCAATTATTTTATTACGGCACCTGGGCCAGAACAATTTACTCCAAAATAATCACGGACAACAACACGTCCTATCTTTACAAAAACCCGGTCCTCTCTGACTATATTTTCGTTGATTTTTCCGAGGGAGGGGTATCACTCACGTGTTATCCCCTCTAACGACCTCGGACCCGAAATTATCAATTAAAATAAAATATTTAAATCATGAAGCGACCTGAGTTATACCATAATAATAAATTAAATAATATTTTCTATATATAAACATAAACATAATGATTATTAATCCTTTAAACAATAAACAATAATTATTTCAGTGCACCACGTGACTGGAGAAAAATATCGATTTTTATCCCCACTTTATCGACTTACTCTCCCTTCGGTCGATATTTTTATGTACGCTCTATAACACGTGTGCTACTGACTGAAATGAAAATATTGATTAAGTACATCAAAATCCAAATAATTATCAAAATATAAATATAAACATAATAAACAATAATATCAATAAATTCATAATTAAATCATAATAAAATAATCCAATAAAATAATATAAATATTTAAATAATAACAAATTATAATAAATAAATGCGCTTAATTTGAGCTAGGAGGTGTTGTTAAATTCACGGCGAGATGGGAAAGCGCGCGCAGCGATTCACGTTTGAATCGCTACGTGACACCTTCCTTTTAAAACACCGTAAGTTGTAAGAAATCCACATAACGTTGTCGCAATTTAGTCTAGTTGTCGAGTTATTAATGATGAATTTTGCGTCAAAACAATACTTTGCAGAATATAATAATTACGTATATTGTTTAAAAAAAAAAAACGTACTTATTTTAAAAATAATTTTTTTGGGTCAAACATCAATTTAACTGTTTTTACTACAAGGTGATGCTGATTTGAAATTAAAAAATATTGTCTTAAAAAATTTATTATTTATCCTAAGTTTCTCTGAAGTTTCATCAGCCACACATAACATCAACTCAACGAAAAAAATTTATTGTTTAAATTTCACAGCTTTTTTCTTTCGAGTTATGGTTGAACTTCACTAAGCAAATTATATTTCTCATTTAATCAGTTGAACATTTTCAGGGTTAAGGTATTTAAATGAGTAATCGATTATATTACTTGATTAAATTACATAGGATTATAATTTATTTTATTCAAGACATACATTTATTATAAACATTAAATCAAAAGTGTATTGTATAAACTGATTCAACATAATTTATTACGCTCAGCATACTAAAAATTTTTGATTAAATTTATATTTTAAAATTATTTTCTCAGTACAAACTTTTTCACAGGTACAACAGTATTTTATGATTGAAAATTTTCGAGATCATGAAAAATACAGCCAATAATAAACAGCAAACTTTATTATATAAGTAATTACTAAAATTATTTATTTATTTACACTCTATCTAAATTATTCTAGCCTTATATGATATGGATAGCACATTTTATTATTACTTATTATTAACTATATTGTCTTATTTTACTTAATTTCTAACATTGCACATAATAGTTTCCATTATTTAAATGATATAAATTTTTAGGTTTCACGTTAAGAATATTTTTATGTGAAATATTACCCCACTCACAAGTAATGGTAACTTTAAATGTATGATAATGATGCTCAAACTCGACCGTTTGATATTTATTAAATAAAAACATAACTTCATCGTCGTTTAATAATATATTTTTAATTTTTCCGAATATTTTCAAACTGTCAATTTCATCGATTATAATCATCATTTCAGACGAGTACTTCGTACCATTTATTGTTACCCAATTTGATTCTGTATGCAGTAAAGTTAACAATGAGTCTGGTATAAAATCTTTAAAATTATCAAAATTTTTAAGTTTCATTAAAAAAGTTTTATGAACAGGACCTGTTTCAATTCGATCATTGAATCCTTTATTTTCAATTAAACGTTTAATAGATATCATTTGATTTTTTAAAGCCAAACTGTAACAAATATCTTTTCTACAACGTATTTCATTTGCATACTCTTTCATCGGTTTATGATTAGCTTCCCGAGTCGAAATATTCAACGTAAATTCAACGTTTTCAACGTTTTCAACGTGAATTCAACGTTTTCAACGTTTTAAACGTGAATTCAACGTTTTCAACGTTTTAAACGTGAATTCAACGTTTTCAACGTTTTGAACGTGAATTCAACGTTTTCAACGTAAATTCAACGTTTTCAACGTAAATTCAACGTTTTCAACGTTTTGAACTTGAATTGAACATTTTGGACAGTGACTGGCCTATGAGAAAGAAAAGAGATCGGGAAAAGAAAGCACTGAGCTCTATCGCAAAGTTTTCCAGACTAATTATCAAAAAGATGAGTAGTATCCTAAAGGTCTTTCTCTAGAACACAATCTACGATGCTGTCACTTAATCCAAGAACATTAAATTGAAGACTGACACTGCCATAAGATTGCCCGATCGAAAATGATCTTAAATTATTATAATTGAGTATAAATTAAATTATAATAATTTGAAATCATTTTTGATCGGGCAATCTTATGGCAGTGTCAGTCTTCAATTTAATGTTCTTGGATTAAGTGACAGTATCATAGATTGTGTTCTAGAGAAAGACCTTGAGGGTACTACGTATCTTTTTGATAATTAGTTTGGAAAACTTCGCGATAGAGCTCAGTGCTTTCTTTTTCCGATCTCTTTTCTTTCTCATAGGCCGGTCACTGTCCAAAATGTTCAATTCAAGTTCAAAACGTTGAAAACGTTGAATTTACGTTGAAAACGTTGAATTTACGCTGAAAACGTTGAATTTACGTTAAAAACGTTGAATACGTTGAATTTACGTTGAAAACGTTAAAAACGTTGAAATTACGTTGAAAACGTTAAAAACGTTGAATTTACGTTAAATATTTCGACTCGGGTTCAAATCTCATACATGATTGTGGCCAGACAGGGCCTATGGTTTGAATTACTCTTTTATAGTGGAGGAGAAAATGAAATTTAGGCTTTAACTTTTCATTAGTGAGATTCATGTATTCCTTCAAATGAACTGTAATCAGATCGTCTAATTTTTGAAGATCATTTGAAGTAAAACAAGTTTTCAATAAAATACATGTTATTTCTCGCAATTGAATATATACTTTCCAGGCTTGATTATTGGAAGAAACGAGATCTCCAATAATCAAACTTAAAAATTCAATTAAACAACGCATTTCTGATGCTGAACATTGAAAATATTTATTATTGAAATGTGTTGGAGTAAATTTCAGAATACATTTATTGAACACCGTGTTACCATAAGCAAAATATTTTATTCTCTCATTTAAATAATCTAGTGAAATTAGTTGATTCACGTAAATGATATGATATAATATCGCAGGCAATTCATGACGACAAACTCCCTCTAATAAATCATGCATGACGTCCACATATAAATATTTAGTTACATGATAATTAGGCAAATCTTTAAAAAGACTATTGCGCTTTATTCCGCGTTGCAATGAAGATAAATCAGTAGTGTAATTTTCAACGGATCGAAGAGCATTAACATTTTCTTCCGTTTGCGTTTCAATTATTTCTTTGGGTTCGCGACAAAACCGGCAACAATAATTTGAATTAAAACTTTCATTAAATCCATTCATTAAATATATACCTAAATTATCTCCTGCAAATATTACAGGAACGAAAAAAACTTGTTTCTTACCCTCAATAGTACTAATAGATATGCCAGATTGTTGGAGGAATTTTAATTCGTCTATTAACGGTTTAAATATGATTTGTAAAGCTTCATCGTTTAGGAGTTTCCTATCACCGGCCTTATGTAATGTTGCCAGAAATATATTTTCTATTTTAGATGCAAATGACAGAGGTAGTGAATAAATTTTATAATAAACAGCTCCTAACTTGTTGATACCACTGTGAGATCCGAGTGGATTGTTGACTTCAAAATCATCGAAGTATAAAGTTAGAGGTAGTACTATTTTCCGTGAAAATTGAAGTCTTATTTTCTTCCAAAGAGAACCTTTCAAAATACTATTAATTAATCCATCGTTAGTATTTTGTATTTTAGCCATATAGGTTAATATAGAAGAAAATACTTTCGGTAATTGTAAAAATTTTGTTAGCATTATACGCATTGGGATGTATTGAGCAGTCGTACATTCTAATTGTAAAGTCTGGAGGTTATTATGGGTTTTAAGTCGAGAAATCGGTGCAATAGAATAAGATATTGGCTCAATCAAATAAGATAATGTTTTAAAATTCTTTTGGCGTAAACAATCAGTACTTAACTCGATAAAAGGATTTTTTATGATATTTAGCATATCAATTTTTGAATCTATAACATTTTTATTAACTAGAATGTGTTTTAAATGATCAATTCCACATGAATCAAATAAATTTGAAGTATTCTCAACTATACTTTGTATAACAGTTCTAGGTATTTTAGGATTAGAATATAATTGCGCAAGAAAAGATAATGCTGCTTCATCTATTGATTTCCGTACATTATCAATCGTAATAGAATTAATATCGGCATTAATTAAGCTCGATCCTTGTGTAGCAGTTGAAGACGTATAATCAATTGAAGTTATGCTATCATTATATGTATGATTTCGGATAGATGTCTGTTCTATATTTTCTGATAATATATTATCCTCCCCGGGAAAAAATATTTTTATGAAATTTTATAAAATTTTAGTACTAACATTTTATAAAAATTTATAAAATTTTATAAAGTTTTATAAAGTTTTGTAAAATTTTATAAAATTTTACCGGGTCATTTTCAGTATAAAATTTTATAAGATTTTGTAAAACTTTATAAAATTTAATAAAATCATTTTTTTTTCCGGGATGGGTCACCCATCCAATTCATATCCCTCCCCGATGCTGCTCGACTTTTGTGATCGATAGATTGTAGTCTGCTCCGCTCGTCCATTGACGACTTGTAGTTATGAGGAATTCGTGGGTGTATTTATGATTACACATAAATTCTTATCCACCACATTTCATAGCATTAATTTATGATAATATAATAATTCGCACACTATTGCAGATATAACTTGTTTCTCAAACACGATCAGGTTAAATTTTAATGATTTATGTTTTCGAATTAATGGCAAAACTTTTGAACTTTTTCGAGAGTAATGAGGATTTAATTTTAATTGATGGTTGATAAAATAAAAGTTTATTAACATTAAAATTAAAATTGACACATTATGTAATATATATATATGTGTGGGGAAAAGGGAGGCGGGGGTAGGCAAAACGAGGTACTCCCAAAATTTTATAAAAAAATAATTTTATTTTTTAAATGTATTTTAACCATTCCAAAATTACTTTCGTAAATATAATTGAGCATTATTTTGAATTTTTAACTTCCCGCTAAGGAAATTGCAAATTTTCAAAAATTCGGGAAGTTATTGGTTTCAGTCCGAATTGTGAAAATCGAAATTCCAACAGATGTCGACGTTTTGAGGTCCTAGGAAGCTATTCTGACTAATTTCACGATGATGTCCGAGTGTATGTATTAGAGTGTTTCATTTTTAGGCAATATTTTTTTTTTCTTTGTTATACCAGAAAATCTCATACTTTGTAGAAAATAATAAATATTGCCGCCGGGTAGAAGTTTTTATGTAGATTAGTGGCTTAGCTCATTCAAAAATTCGATTTGCCGTCTAAATAACACAAAAAATTTTTTTTTTGTTTTGATTGAATTTTTCAATGTTAAAAAATTTTTTTTGGAATAAACTTTTCATAGCTTTTAAAGGAAATTAAATTCTCTACAAAAATATCTCAGTGGTTGAAGACCGTACAACCTGTAGTTTCAGAGTTATAGCGCGCCAGACATAAACATTTTTTAAAATAGACCTTAAATTCCATTTAATTACTAATTTATTAATTTTACATAAATAAATTAATCATATTATACATTTTAGAGCTTTGAAATATTTAATTTGGAAATTGATTCATTTTAATCAAGCAATTAAATTATTAGTATTATCATTATTAATCAATCGTTAGAGTCACTGAAAATTTATTTTTGTTTATTCTTCTAAAAACGGCAACATTAAAGTCTTTTTGTTAGTATTAGGAAATTTTTTTCTGTGCAAAGCTACAACCTGCAACAAGTACTGCTTTTGCTCTTCATTAGCAGTTAAACTTTTATTGTAGGCTTCCATTAATTGAACCACCCGTTCCGCAGGATCATTAACAACATGTAAGCTTTGAAAAATTTTTAAACAAGTGTTATAACTATTGTCAGGTTTCCACTGATCAGGATGTAAATTTAGAAAATCAGTTGGAAGTTGAAACCTTTCAAAAATGATCAACGATTCTTGCGAAGCAAAGTCATACAATTGTTTGTTTAAGAATGAATTAATTCTCACATTTTTCACATTAATTCGTTTAAAATTTTTAACTTGACTTTTTTTTTCTCAATCGATTCAATCAATTTTAATTTGATTTCCGCATCAACATTATCATCAAATAATGGTGAACAAATAAATTGTTCAGATAGATACCACAGGTGAGTACTGAACTTTTTTGATGCGGCTTCTGAAATATTTTTATTTATTTTTTTATAGTTTAGTAAATTTTTCATGAATTCCAAATCTTGTCGAGGAGCTTGGATTGCTGAAGGCGCACAATACCATGCTTTTATGTATAGTAAAACAATAAAAATACAAATATGGCGAAGTCCCAGTGCTTCTACCCGGCTTAGTGAAAATTGTTCTTGAAACATATAGATTTTTAAGCAATATATGGCTTTAGAAAGCCATCGTGCATGATGTGTCGGCCCAGGAGATTTAAAAGTCATATTTTCAATTGCTCGGTTTCCCAAAAACACTGATGATAATTCTAACAGTTCACGGTAGTCATCACGTGGTTGATTTTCCTATGGATAAAAAGTTTTTATATTTTAGATTAGTTAGAGTAAAAAGTTTAGAGTTTTACATAAATTTTCAATTTTACTTCAATGATATTTGTATAATAATATTCGTAATGTATTTTAATTTGTGATTTATTGAAATTAATAAAAAGATAATCTTAAATACCTGTAATTGTTGAGAGATGAAAAGCAGGATGTCATCTTTTTTGTCATGGATAACTGAGGCTATCATTTCATCATCTAATCCAGTTTTATAATTTTCTTCATTGATAGTTGGCCATGATTGCTGAAATCTATTAAAAACCAACACATTTGGGCCTGAAGTGACTGGCCAGTAAATTTCAAAAGTGCATCGTAAAATCAACTCATGAATATGATGTCGACAAGCAAGATTTAACAAATTTTTTTTCAATTTTTTTTCCAACAATTTGCACACACCTCTTGTTTCACCTATAAAAACAAGAACATTTTAGAGAAAACTAATGAACAGGATAATGTCAAGTATAAAAATACTGTACCAGTATTGACACTCGTAGTGTCAAAACATAGAGCTCCAACTTCATTTTCAAGATTCCAATCTTTTAACAACTTAAAAATCACATCACTTTGAATTACAGCACCTAAATCAATTAGTTTTGGCACTCCTAATAATTGCTCACAATCGACACCCGTTACAATCACTGGAAGTCTTTCAACTTTTTTAGAACTTGTCATTTCCGGTAAGAGTTTTCCGTCCCAATGCAGAGTTAAAATAGTCGTAGGTTTAAAATTATTTTTTATATTTCTCCCAATCTTTTTTCTGTCTTCTTGACGATGTCTGTAAATAGTAATCGATGACATGTTGACTTTTTCTAAAGGAATACCTAAACTTTGTGTAATTGCGGCAAAAATAATTGCTGCATTTCTTGGTGTTGTATTGGTTCGATCTAGTGCAGAAGATACCAGAGGTGTCATAAGGTCTATTTTTTCTTCTTTTGAAGTCGTGGGCAGTTCATCTTCAAAATTAGAAGGGATTCTCTGCAAAGACTGGAAACTATCAGTGCGTGATTCATATGAAATAGTAATATTTGACATTGACTTGCTCAATTCTAAAAATAAATAATAATTAATAATAATAATAATAATAAATAATATTATGTCAAATACCACCGAAATAAAATCACATGAAAGTACCTTTCACCAACTGCTCAGATTCAGAATTTGATTCCTCAGAATCGAACGGTATAATACTACGACGTTTGTTGTTTCTTTCATTCACCAAAAATGTTTCTTGCTCGCTTGTTAAGCAAACATCCTTATTTCTACTTGCTATATCAAATAACTTTTTTGATAAATCCTTAAAAGTCTCTTCTTTAGTTTTTTGAGTAGCCGATTCTGTACGTGAACGATTTTTTTTAATTTTAATCCACTTTTGATACAGGTTTTTTAATTTCTCAGCACCCGGGAAAAAATCAGCATGCAAGACCATGCTTGATCGAGCATGAACCAGACATGATCATACATGAATCATGTATGATTGTGCACGAATCAGGCACGAGCATGCATGAATCATGCAAGGTTGTGCAAAGTCCTACTCAACCATATATCTCAATCATGAATAGTCATATAACATCATGCATGAACTTGCATGATTAATGCAGTCATTCTTGACAGTGCACGACCATGTACAATAGAAATTCGAAGATTGTGCACGGGCCTGCATAATAAAGCTTGTTTTTGCCTGACCATTTATGATTTTCGTTTGATCAAGCCTGATTATGCACGATTCATGCTTGGTCAAGCCTGGTCATGTATAATAATACTTAACCCAGTCAAGACCATCATGCACGACTGCGCATGGCTTTGAATGAGCATTGATGATCATTCTTGATCATACATGAACACCCATGTCTATTTTCGAGCGGCCAGAATGATCGAGCTCGAGCCTACCTGACCGAGTATAGCTTTGTATGAGTATGCATAATCAGACTTGATCAAGCTTGATCATTCACATTTATTTTTTCCGTACTTTATAAGATCATATATATGCTTGCATGATTACGTATGACTTTGTACGGTCATACACAATTCATGCTTGGTCAAGCCTGGTCATGCACGATAACACTTAACACACTCAAGACCATCATGCATGACTGCGCACGGCTTTAAATGGGCATCCATGATCATACATGACCATCCATGTCTATTTTCGAGCGGCTAGAATGATCGAACTCGAGCCTACCTAACCGTGTATAGCATTGTATGAGCATGTAAAATAAGACTTGATCAAGCTTGATCATGCACAATTATTTTTTGCGTGCTTTATACGATCATATATGAGTGTGCATGATTGCGTATGATTTTGTATGGTCGTACACAATTCATGCTTGGTCAAGACTGGTCATGCTCAACCATTTTTTACGTCAATGAATCGATCATACATGTACTTACAAGAGTTCTTATGAGTTTGAATGGTTGGCTATATTTATACGGATTTATACTCATACGAAATTATAGTCATACAAGAACATTAAAACAGTAAAATCATGTTATTTCATTATTTATCTCCAATATATTAACCTACTAATTACAAAAAAATAAAATTTTTTTACAAATAAAATATTAAACACCTAAAAGTTATTTTTTAATAATTTCAAATTATCACATACAAAGTTCCTTATACGCAATACGTGACTTATCATTTTCACTTGATTTATAATAAAAAAAAAGTTAATTTTTTACTTTCAATTATAGGTATTATATGATCTATTTTAACTTGGTGTTTTTAATTAAAAAAGAATTTCTTTTTTTCAATAACAAATTTCTCTAAAACAAAACACACAATTTCATTCATTTCTACAAAAAATTTTATTGATCCATAATTTTCAGTATTGTTAATGAAAATAAATTTTACTGTAAATCTATTTATTTTTATAGTTTTATAAATATCAGAAGTAAATAGTTTTCGTTGAATTTCTGCTCTGCAATAAATTCGTAACCTTTTTGAGTCTATGCTGAGTGATTCAAATAGATGTAACTCATTATCGTCAAATTAATGATCAACGACTTACCCCCTTCAGGATAAAATCAGCATGCATGATTAAGCATGATTAAGGCAAGACCAAGCATAATCAAGTATGGATCACGCATGAATTATGCACGATCAAGCATAATTCATGCAAAGTCATGTCTGATCATGCAAAAAAATACAATCAAAATCCGATCGAGCTTCAATCGGATTTAATCAAAGTTTTTAATGAGGGATAATCACATATTTTTGATGAAAAACTTTAAATAATAAAACACTTATTTTAATTTTGGCGATAGTAGTTAGAATTATTATGTTTGTTTTATCGATGATAAAAATAAATTCAATTTATAATTATTGATTCAGTTAATAATTAAAGTTAATTTTTTTTTCCAAAAAATAATAAAAATAGATTTAATTACATTTTTTTTTTAATTAATTGAAGAATTGAATCAATAAAGTTTTGCGAAATTGATAATAATAATCAATACAATTACATTTTTACTTTTTTTAATTAATAATAAAGATTAATTTAAGTGTTAGATTTGCTTGTAATTTATAACCAGAATTATTTTCATTCATTGTTAAAAAAAAATCTAACGAACAAATCTAAATTGAATTCCAATAATATTTTATTTTTTATAACCCTGAGTTTTCAAAAGGTGTTAAAAATCTTTGTAAACTGAACGAGACAGGGCAGCGGTCGTGCTTCATAACACAACGGTCGTGGGTTCGAGACCCATCACGGGTAAAATTTCAATATTACTTTTCAGCCAGTAAACATTAACTATACGACAATACTAGCAAAATAAGTTAATTTAAAGTTGAATTATTGTTATTTAAATTATTTTTTTTAAATAATGGTAGGGATTGTGTTTGAGCAGGCCTGATCATGCTTGGTCAAACATGATTATGCTTGCTCAAGCATGATCTTGCATGAATATTCGCCAGCTATCAGCATGCGTGATCATGTATGAGAGAGTATGATCATGCCTGACCAAGCATGATCACGCATGCTGATAGCTGGCGAATATTTATGCAAGATCATGCATGAGATTAACACATGATCATGCATGATCATGTCTGGTGATTTTTTCCCGGGCACTATTCGGATTCTTCATCACAGGAATCTTTGTTTTACTCCAAATAGTATTTACTCTATTAATAACAATTTTTATGCTATTTTGAAGTGGATTACCCAGAGATTTATAATTGTATATCAAATAACTAAGTACCTCCTGGTTATTAGGAAGTTTCCGGTGCGATAAACATTTGCGTTCATGTCCGAGCAAAAAGAAATCTTCAGAAAATTTCCCAGCTGGCATTGTGCCGAAATTATTTATTTAATGACAAACTTTCATCACAAATCGGGATAATATTAAGTACAACTAATATTTATTGTCAAGAAAACTTTCTGTATGTGAGCAATAATAGTAAACTACACCATATATACAAAAGAGAAATATCAATAACATTGAGGTTATTAATGTTGATCTATATCTAGTAACAATCAATTCAAATCAGCAAAAAAAAATAAAGAATAGACAGTTACCATAAATCTCAAATGCAGACACCGATAAAATTAGGAAACAGCGCCAACCTTGATAAAACATCTAACTGGAAAAACTAAAAATTTGCGCGAATATATGATTTTTGTATTTGAGTTTTACTATTTTAATTTAGTTTTAATTAATTAATTAATTAATTAAATAATTAATTAATAATAATAATTTAATTGCTTGATTAAAATAAATCAATTTCCAAATTAAATATTTCAAAGCTCTAAAATGTATAATATGATTAATTTATTTATGTAAAATTAATAAATTAGTAATTAAATGGAATTTAAGGTCTATTTTAAAAAATGTTTATGTTTGGCGCGCTATAACTCTGAAACTACAGGTTGTACGGTCTTCAACCACTGAGATATTTTTGTAGAAAATTCAATTTCCTTTAAAAGCTATGAAATGTTTATTCCAAAAAAAAATTTTTTAACAATGAAAAATTCAATCAAAACAAAAAAAAAATTTTTGATGTGTTATTTAGACGGCAAATCGAATTTTTGAATGAGCTAAGCCACTAATCTACATAAAAACTTCTACCCGGCGGCAATATTTTTTATTTTCTACAAAGTATGAGATTTTCTGGTATAACAAAGAAAAAAAAAATATTGCCTAAAAATGAAACACCTTAGTATGTATGTATGTATGCATGTATGTACGTACGTACGTACGGACGTATATAAATATTCTGTAACTTTTAAACGGATTAACCGATTTTGAACTTTAAGGTATCATTCGACGCGGCTTTTTATTTACTATAAACACTGAAAATTTGAGCTTAATCGGTCGGGTACGTTCGGAGATATTTCAAAAATAAAATTTTTCAAAAATATTTTTTTTGAATAACTTTTAATTCGCTGAATGGATTGATCCCAAAATCTAATCAGCTTTTAAACTTTGTAAGCCGCATCGAATGCCGCCTTAAAAATTAAAATCGGTTTATTTGTTCGAGAGAAACCATTAACGAAAGAATTAAAAAAATAAGTTTTTTTTAGTATTTTGGAAATTTCTCAAAAACGACTCGATAAATCAATTTCAAAATTTGATTAGGTGTAGAACTCAATAAAACGCGTCGATTGCCACCTTAAACGTCTCAATCGGTTTATTCGTTCGAGAGATATCGTTGTAGAAAAAATTGTAAAAAACGTTATTTTTCGAAAATAAACGCATGCAAAAGTATTTTCGAGCTCGAAAATGTATCCATAACAATTTTTCGAGCTCAAGGAGCTCGAAATGGGCGGAAAGTTTTGGGGCTGGCCCGCAGGGTCAACCGACAGACCGATTTTTTTCGTTGAACTTTTCCAAAAATCGAGTATCGGTCGAAAAATGTTAATGACTTTTGTATTATGATAAAAACTATTGAAAATTTTTTTATCTTCCTTTGCATTTAATAACTGCGTAGAATATAATTTTTCTTAATGTAACTTACAAAAAATTTTAATAAAATCAAACTTTCTCAATATTCAGATTTTTTTTTTTTTTTACATTTTTCAGGGGGTACCCTACATATTGCCTACAAAAATGATTTTTTCTTTTTATGGCGATTGAAAATTTTGTCTATTTACTTTGAATTTATAACAACTTTTATAATAATTTGTTATAAACTTCATAAAATTGTGTGAAATTTTATCAAATTTTACAAAATGCTACCCCACACTAGATGCAATAATGACATCAAAGTCTCTAAAGTTTTATGAAATGTTATAAAATTTTATAAAATTTCATACAATTATATAAAATTTCATCTAATTATTACTTCCCTTTTAAGATCTCACTTCATAAAATTGTATAAGATTGTATAAAATTTTATATAATTTTATGAAATCGCATAAAACTTTATAAAACTTTGTATAATTTCATCAAATTTCATTTAATTATTACTTCCCTCACTAAGATCTTACTTTATAAAATTTTATAAGATTGTATAAAATTTCATATAATTTTGTGAAATTGTATAAAAGTTTATACAATTTTATAAAATTTCATACAATTATATAAAATTTTATCTAATTATTACTTTCCTTTTAAGATCTTACTATATAAAATTTTATGAAATTGTATAAAATTTGATAAAATTCTTTAAAATTTCGCTGTGCAGTCTTATAAAATTGTATAAACTTTTATAAAATTGTGTAAAACTTTATAATATTTCATACAATTTTATAAAATGTTATACAATTTTATAAAATTACATTTATTTATTACGTTCTGTACTTAGATTATTGTATTTAATAAAATTTTATAAGATTTTATAAAATTCTATAAAATTTTATAAAATTGTATGAATTTTTATGAAATTTTGCTCTGAAATTTTATAAAATCTTACAAAATTTTATAAAATTGTATAAAATTTTATATTATTTTATAAAAACATTTTTTTTCGGGTCATTATTATGCACTTTTAATAAGTGCTGTTTATATTTATAAAAATTATAGTAAGATCTCATACAGTTAGATTCTTTACAACGCACTATTTGGTTGAAATTATAACCATGTTTTAATTTAGAATGACCAATAAGTGAGCGTGTAGTGATGAATTTATCGTCACGAAAAACACATGAGAAACCTATGATTTCTAGTTTGAAGAATCAGTTTTACCACGTTCTCTTCACACTCATCTTTTGTAAAATTTTTGTCAGGTGAGGTTAACTTAAGTCTTTCTTTGACCCAAAATTATACAATGAATATTGTAAAAATAGCCAAGCTTGTTGGGATTCTGGAGCAAAATTTACATCTCAGGTAAAAAATAGTTTAAAACAAGTATCTAATGCTTTTAATGGAGACTCAAATTTATATTTTAATTCGTCCACTACCACATAAAAATCGGTGACCTCTTCTAATGATTGTCCAATGCCAATAATGTATGGCTGTACTGGCAAATCCATATGAAATTTTCTATCGATTTTTTCTCTCTGTAATTCATGAATGTCACTAGGTTCCTGGAACAATTTTCAGAAACATAATTTTAAAAAATAAAAATTTAGTGGTTCAATATAAAATATCTGGAGTAAATTATAGATCTTTAACACTGTTATTTACCTTGACATGAATTGCGATACCATTCTGACTTTCAATTGTTGTAGGCTTCCAAGCTTTTTGTTTTTTTTATAGGAATTGAACCTCTCGGTGGAATAAGGTGTGCTAATAATAATATTTGCACAAACTCTTTAGCGTCTAGAAAAAAAAATAAAACATATAATATTAAATACTATTTAAACAAACAAATATTTATATTATAATTATGCTATACTTACGTTGATTTACAGTTTCTTTAGCAAGAATACCATCAAAAGTAGTTATTTGAGCTGTTATTTTTTTTTTTTTTTTGGTTACATTCAATAATTTATCATAATTATCATTCCATTTTAAATACAAGTTCTTCTCATCAGTCTCGAACAGTGCATTGAAATCGATATCAATTAATTTATATCCATGGTTTGGATCTCTAAGTACAGGGTACTGTTGCAAATATTGTGAGACACTTCTATTTGTACTTTGTAATGATTGAAATCGAGCGTGAGACGTGTTAAACCAATGAGCTGGAAGCTCTTCAGTTAAAAATATATTATTATACTCTAACCACGACAGACTGTGTTGAACTACGGCATCTATTGATATTGTGCATATATTAATTATCACATAATAACTCTCGAATAATAAAATAAAGAAAATAGGACAAAAATATAGAAAAATATTAAAAAATTTACCTGCCGTTGGAAGTTTGCGAAGTTGCTGGGTAGGAATATTTAGAGATTTTGTAAAACCAGACATTCGACGGTATGTTTGAAGTTTATTATGAAATTTAAAATATAATCGTCCACGAGCATGTTGAGATTTATTAACTTTGGAGCATTTTTTTAAAACTGGAGGCTCATAATAAACGGTTTTTTCTTCATTTGGAAATAATTCAATTATTTCGTCGGCAATGTCAGAAAAATCGTCATTACTTATTTTGCTGTAGAGAAAAATACAAGTTAGTATACAAATGTAAATAATTAATCCTACTATAAAAGTGTTCATAAATTAATCATATTACAAACCTTTCACAACTAACAATCTATGACAGAGTGTTTAGCTTGCCAAGTCTGGTCGCACCTAGTATTATAGACGAATATTAGGGCGCCACTGGGAGATGGACTCGGCCTTTCAGAACCGGATGTTGTATGATTTTATTTTAATTAATTAAATTAAATTAATATATTTCTCAGAGTCGTTTGTAATATTTTGTGAGAGAGGTGAGGAATGGAAAATTAACTGAATTAAAGTTAATCAAAATTTTATTGATTTAAGCACTTTGCTTTATTCAATTTACCAATAACAATTTTCTTATGACAAACTAATACTTATGACAAACTAATAATCTTATGACAAACTAAATTCCTCGTCCCCTGGACGGTATTACTTATGACAAACTAATTTTCTTCGTCCCCTGGACGGTATTACACACACACATACCCACAATTATTAACCTCGTCCCCTGGACGGAAAACCTTAAAATAGTCCCCTGCCCGTGAAAAATGAATCATACATGGCCATGCATGGCCGTATATGGCTCATACATGAAGCATATATGGCCATGCATGAAGCATATATGGCCATGCATGAAGCATATATGGCCATGCATGCAGTATATATGACCATGCATGAAGCATATATGGCCATGCATGAAGCATGTATGGCCATACAAACTTTTTTAATACAGTCATGCATGGCCATATGCAGTCATACAAAATCATGTATGGCCATACATGGCCTTGTATGGCTGTATTAAAAAAGTTGGTAGGTCCATGAATGATCATATATGCTCCATGTATGGCCATGCATGACCATACATGCTCCATGTATGGCCATGTATGATTCATTTTTCACTAGAATGCACGCCATGAACGCCCGTCTTGTAATAAATGAATCAATACTCGACCATGCATAAGTGTATATGGTTCATATAGGGTCATACGTGGGCATACAAACTTTTTCTATCCAGTCATGCATGGCCATATGCAGTCATGAAAACCATGTATGGCCATACATGGCCTTGTATGGTTCATATATGGCCATGTATGACTGTTTTAAAAAAGTTGGTAGGTCCATGAATGGTCATATATGCTCCATGTATGGCCATGCATGACCATATATGCTCCATGTATGGCCTTGCATGATTCATTTTTTACCAGAATGCACGCCATGAACGCTCGTCTTGTAATAAATGAATCATACTCGACCATGCATAGGTGTATATGGTTCATATATGGTCATACGTGGGCATACAAACTTTTTCTATACAGTCAATAATGGCCATATGCAGTCATACAAAATCATGTATGGCCATACACGGCCTTGTATGGTTCATATATGTCCATGTATGGCCATATATGCTCCATGTATGGTCATGCATGGCCATGTATGATTAATTTTTCGACTATTACAATGACTTATAAACAGGATGTTGCAGTGTTAAAAAAATAAGAAATTTTTTTGATATCACTAACAGCATATTGATGATTATATTGTGCTTTTTCGAAAGTGATTATATTCTTTGAACGTTACGTAGCACAACTAAACTTTGTTGTAACTGTCGGTCGCATAGCCTAGTTGTCAAAGCGTCAGTCTCTCGTACGGAAGGTCCTGGGTTCGAATCCTACTAAGCGGGTGTGGTTATTAATAAGTCCAGCGTTTGTTCTCTGAATTAAGAATTTCCATTTCGATTAGGAATTCAATTAATCGCATATCTGATAATCTCTGCGTCGCCAAAATAATAAAAAAAAAAAAAAAAAAAATTAAAATTTTTTTTTCAATTTAGTTAAAATTTCTGTACATAGTCATGTATGGCCGTATCAAGCCATGTATGGCCATACATGGCCATGTCTGGCCAATTTTCATACATGGCCATGCATGGAGCATTCATACATGGCCATATATGACTCATTTTTCACGGGTGGGCATAAACCTTAACCTATAACCTCGTCCCCTGGACGATAAACCTTAATATTAATTTAAAAACATCCCCTGGATGTATATTTACTTATAACTAAGATGTCCCCTGGACTTATCACAGACACAGTTAAATTTTACTTAAAACTAATTGACTCTACTTTGTACTCAGTTTTATTTTCTCTCAATGACATCATAACTTTTACTTAATACTCGACTTTAATTTCTCAATATAAAAATTCCACTAAAAATTTTAATTCTTATTACTTTTCACTGATTTATTTATTTAATTCACTTTATATTAATTAATTAATTAATTTTGGTTTTAATTGTAATTATTAATTAATTAATTTTTCACCAATAACTTTTATTATCATTTACTTCCAAAATTATATATTTTTAATTCGCTTAATCATTTCTGATAATTATACTTAAGTATTCAACTCAATTTACTAACAAAATAATCAGTATTTATTAGTTTTACTCGACAACAATTCTACCGGAATTTTTCAAGCGTCTTTTGATTTTTTTATTATTAATTTATACTCATTTTAAAATTAGTTTAAAATTATTTTGAAACTAAATTTACGACTAGAATTACGTTAAAATTGACTAGAATATTCCGCCCGGGAAATGGCGTCACGAGGCCTGAATTTGCGATTTTAAAAACATGGATAAATTACTCAAAGCGGCCGACAGGCCTGGGATACTTTAATAATTAATATTGTATTTAAATTAAATTTATCAATGAACAATTGACGCGGAAATTTATTTTATTCCAGCCGAGAGGCCTTGAATATAATAAATTGAGAGTAACAACAAAATGGCGATTGCGCGGCAAAAGATGCGATGGAAAGTTCGAGTACACGAGACGCGTGATTGAACCGGCTAACAGGCCTTGAACTATGATTTTATTGAACCCGCGGAAAGATGCCAAGTACTTTATCTATAATTAATTCGGCCCTCTAACAATTATGAGAGGCCTTAATTAATTATAAATTTTACCTTTATGAATTATCCAGCAACTGAATGAAGAACGTATCCTGTGGGCTACTTCGTTCCGTCGGCTGGTTGGTACTTGAAAATTCTCTCTCGTCTCGTTTTCTTTCAGTTAAATTTGATTTTTGATTGAAAATCTGTCAATGAACAGTATGCATTGTACAATATAATTAATTATTGATTAAAGCAATTATCGGCCTAAAGGCTTAATAATTTATTATCCAGTTAAATATTAATTAATGAATCGCCTTGTTCCACGTGAAGCGGATGTAGGCTTATATATTTACCTTTTTTATTATTGCGTCTTGCCGCTGTCGTCGTTTGTACAACTCTGATGTTTCTCACGTTCCACCGTCCATTACATGGTTTCACTCCCGTTCACTACTCCGGAAACCTATTCCCACTTTCTTAGACTAAGGAAATGACGAACGGGCCGTAGTGATCCATGTAACACCCGGTGACTAGTCGCAACACTAACTCGCAACTTACGAGGTCGTTGGCCGGTTATCGGCGGGAACGAAATTCAAATTCAAATTATTTAATTATTCATACTAATTATTTTACCCTGTTACAAATCAAATCCGAAGCTATAATGTCACAAAGCAACAGTGAAGTTACATCCGACAAATAATTGTTAAGCTCATATTCAGATTTTAGAGCATTGCCAAAATTATTGCGTTCTAGAAGATTTATCATATAGTAGTTATTTCCAGTCTTCTTTAATCTTTTTCTATACACACTCTCGGTTGAATTATCGATATGTTTACATTTGTTAGGTGTTATGTTTTTGTCATTGGCCTCATTAGTTGTTAAGTCAACATCCTGTCAAAATACATTTATCATTACAACTTATGTATACGTGTGTATGAATAAATATGTGAGTGTGTTTTCAATAAAATAATGAATGGTAGTAATTTATTTACACTTACAACGTCGCTCAAACTACTATTTGACGTACCACCGAATTCTTGTTCAAATTTTTCAATAAAATCCAGGCGATTTCCAATTTCCGGAATTAACTCTTGAATCAAATTCGATCGTAATATTTTAAAATGATCGAAGGTTATTTTATGATCTGAGAAATGGAGTACAATAAAAATCATAATAGATAAAAATAACAACAAATTCTAAAAAGCCACAAATTTACATTCCAATTGATCATAAAATTTTTTACAAGAAAAAAAATAAGAATTGATGGTTTTTTTTTATTTCTTTTTTTTTCAAGTTTACTTTTTTGCGTACAATATTTTGTAACTGAAATAAGCTTTTTTAAAAAAAACAATTTGGGCATCGGTTGCCCCTGTGGGCCAGCCCCGTAACTTCCCGCTGTTTTCGAGCTCTAAGATCTCCAAAACGTTAGTATAAATACATTTTCGAGCTCTTCGAGCTTGAAAATACCTTTGTTTTATTTTTTATGAGCTTTCCAAGCTCAAAAGGATTACGTATTATATTAAAATTAAAAAATTTAGGCTCCAAAATAATTAATAAATTAGCGTTTTTTACATATTTACTGACAATTATGTTCAATAGTTCGCTTGAAAAAAAGTTTGCGTGATACGTTGCATCTATACGGTGTCAGTTTATTCTGAAACGAGCAAACATGATGATTTTTCAGAAGTCACTTCCAATTACTCACATAAACAAAAACATATCAGTTTTGAGTTATGTTGTTCAGTAATCATGATATTATTCAATAAAAAAAGCTGATACAGATTTTACATTGATTATTCCGTCAACGATATCTCTCGAACGAACGATCTGATTGAGACGTTTTTGGCAGCAATCGAATGCTTTTATCGAGTTCTAGAGCCGATTCGATTTTGGAATTGATCGACTCGATAGTTTCCGAAATATTCACGAAAAACGGAAAAAAACCGATTTTTTCTCATTCTTCCGCCGACGATATCTCTCGAATGAACTATCCGATTGAGACGTTTAAGGTGGCGATCGGCGCGTTTTATTGAGGTCTAGAGCTGATTAAATTTTGTGAATGATTGGTTTCGTCATTACGATGATTTTCGCAAAAAACCGTTTTTTACTATTTCTTTCGTCGACGATATCTTCCAAACAGATTATCCGATTGAAACGTTCTTGGCGTTAATCGAAAGCTTTTATCGAGTTCTAGAGCTGATTAGATTTTGGAATTGATCGATCCGACAGTTTTCAAAATATCCAAAAAAAACGGAAAAAAAAATTTTTTTTTTTTCGTACTTCTTAAATATCTCAGAGACTATTTGACTAAATGATCTCAAATTCTCTAAAAATCTAAGATGAGAAGAAATCTTTCAAATGCCGCCAAAAAAATGTAAATCGGTTCATTTATTCAAAAGATATGAGAGGTTTACATCCACACACACAGACACACACACACACACACACACACACACACACACACACACACACACACACAAACACACACACACACACACACACACACACACACACACACACACACACACCCGTAAAGACATCGCTCTGAAAGTGTCTAAGTAGCATCCTCACACCTTCAAATGTCAACATATGATGAAAACCCGAATTTTGAATATCGGGGTGAAACCAATAACTTCCCGAATTTTTTGAAAATCGTCGATTTTCTTAGTGGGAAGTTAAAAAAAATTGATAATTCAACGTATGTTTCAAATATTGGTTTTTCATCCCTTCAAACACTAATAGAACGTAAGTAAAAAATTATAAATTTAGAAAAAAAAAACATATTATTTTATCAATTAGCAAGAAAGCAAGTAAAACGATATTAAGTGAAAAAAGAAGCAAAAGCAAGTAACAGCACACACTATAGGATGAGAGTGAACTTTGAACCCTAACTGCATTTCAGTTTGATCTTTTCTTTTTATACTCTAAAATTTACACTTTTTTTTTATAAACATTAAAAATTTATGTTTTCATAAGACACAAGCGTAAAAAAGTCAAGTTTATAATAGCTAAACAAAAAGCATGGTTTTTTTAATATGACCATTTTACCCAGCTTGCCCCGATAATATTTGAAATTGATATAAATAAATTATTACTTACTTCTGACTGTTTCTATTAATTCTACCAAATTCCATTTGACCAGATATTCCACTGTTTTTTCGTCGGCCATTTCCAGTACTTCAAGTTAATCAAAATGTTTCCGAGTTGAAATCTAATCTAAATACGATTGTCGATATAGCGATAATGGTATTGATGATTTATATTAAGTTATAAATATTGAAGCTCTTAATTGTCATTAAAAAATCAACTATAATTACTCAGAATGATTACTATCGAAGTTTATAGAATAAGACAGCTAGAAGGACTGATTTCTGGTGGTTTCACAATCACGATTAACGGACAACTAATTGGCGTCGAATTTACGATGACTGCACGATACAAGATAGTAATCCATATCATGGCTGAAATGTACTATTTTTACAATGAAAAGTTGGTAGGTTCGGACTACTCTTCTATCAACCATGCTCAGATGATTAAAATATGGCGAATTCATTGTTTTTTAATCGTCAGCACACCTGATTTCTATCAAAAAATCATCGTACGCATGCCTACTGTTTTATTTGTATATTTCCATTCAAACTTTTTCTCGGTATATTATAAACATTTACAATAAAATTAAATTTATTGGCAATTCGAATTATAGCTATAAACAATTAACAATTATTTACTCTCACTATCTTTATGATGGTGGGCCAGTTAGTACGGACCAGTTTTTGTTGCTGTGATTGTTTTTTTTGTTTATTTATTTATTACTAGTGTGTTTTACTTAAGACTATTGCTTATAAACTAATATCTTTTGAACTAGTACTACTTTTATTTACTATGACTTATTACTACGCGTGATATAATACTATGTCTACTACTATTACTATTTTTGTACTTATACTACTTCTTATTACTATGACTTACTCACTAGAGTATTACTATTTTGACTTATAACTAGTATTATAATTTATAACTACGACTAAACTTAAAAACTATGGTGCTATTGTTATGTTTTTATTACTTAAATACTACATGATCTACTACGACTATTGTAATTATAACTATTTCCTTAATTACTGTTGATCTCTATTTTTTGCATTGAATATACTAAAAATTATCACTAAAAACTATATTGATTTATTATTTACTATGGCTGTGTATTATTATTGATAAGATTCGATGTGATATTACGAGTATTCGAATGTACTGTATGAAAGTAAAATACGGACCGAGCAAAAATTATTTTAAGTCCCGAGCCGACGGGAATCAAAGGGAAAGAAAGAAAACGTGAAAAATAATTCTATACAATTCGTTTAAAAGATTCAAGAGATTGAAAGAAATACAAAATAAGGCAGAATATGTAAAAATAATGTGAGAGAGTTTAAAAGAACTTAGTTTTTTTTTAATCGCGTATTCTTTCATTCTCTTTCCATTCGCTCGCGAGTGTGTAAGCCGCACGGCTAATTTTGCCGTATTAGATGTTTACTCAAAGGCTTAAACACATTCTTTTTCTCTCCAAATCATTCTTATATTTCGTTTAAATTATATTTTTCAAGTTCTCCTTGATATTGCTGCACAAATACAGAAGAAATTCAATCTCTTGAGATATTATTTTGTAATTTTAGTTTCCCATTGATTTATTTGGTTTGGACTTAGAATAATTTCTCGATCGCCGTATTTTCACGAGCGACGCTAGAGGGCGACGGAAAGTATCCCTTTCCGTATGTGTGACGGATGGCTCAGGTAATAAGAGCGCTCGGGAGGGCTCGTATTGGCAACTTAGTCTCTCGAGACGTTCTCTAGAGAAGACCATTCCCTGGACAACATCTGGAACTTCGACTATCCCGAGTCCGACCGGACCAAGGTAAGCGAAATTTTTATTCTCGGGGAGATTTAAGGGTCCCCACTCTGAGGCCTTCAGCCAAGGGGTGGTAGGTGAAACTAGCCGCTTAGGTGGGGGCTAGACGGAGACCATCCGTTTACCCTCGGGGAAGGGGAACTCGTACAGGGCCGACGGGGAAGTCGACCAGACACCCCTGAAGCACCCGGGAGAGGGTAGAACCGCGTTGTAGACCGCGAACTTTGAATATGTGTGTGCTTATATTTTACGTGTAGACCGTGTAAACCGTGCAAACCGTGTAAACCGTGTAAGCCGTATAAACCGTGTGTAAAATTGTTTGAATAGCATTGAACATTGTAAATTTGTATAAATAAACGATATCAAAACCGCGTCTAATTATCAAGTTTAATTATTGTAAACAGGTAGTAGAACAAGGGCACGAAGCCCATGTAAAGTTATGATTTGAATAAAATTTAAGGTGTTATATATTAATATGGTCTGTCTTTTGAAAACCCCTTTGCAACCCTGGACTCCGGCGAGCTAAACCGAGCAAAAAGGGGTAGTTTTGTGTATTTCTAATTTTGCTTTCTAGGAGATTTTGTGTTGTTTTAACGTATTATTGTTTAATTATTAAATTCATTGCATTTAAAGTCTTTTTCTTTTAACTGGTTCATCTTTTCTAGTTCTGTCGGTTCATTTTCAACTTTGTCTACTAATTATTAACCTTTAAACTAAACTTAAAAATAAACCCCAGTTTTACCCGTTACATCTTCCTATATAAGTTTATACTTTAATCAATAACCACTTACATACCTGAATTTTTTTGTAGCTTTTTAAAATTTAATTTCATAATCACTGAATTACTTCATTATTATTTTTATTATTCACAGCAAAAAAGTATAACCTTAACCTTGAATGTAGAAAGGTATTACTAAATTTGAACATTAAGCACTGTTCAGTAATGAGCTCATTCAAAAAACCATCGAGTTTTACATTTTTTGATATTAAACACAGTTGATTTATAATAATTAACAAATAAATAAATTAATTTATCAAAAATTTTTTTAACAATAACATCACTCGATCAGGTTACATTGTAGCCACATGTGTTTAAAATAACTTCGTGATACAAAAGTATCCGAATTGTGCCGAATGGATCCGAACATTCAAATTTCCACTACTCACTTTTAGTCTTTCTTTTTTTTGAATTTACGATACAATAAATGATCCAGTTAAATTCACAAATAATTTGTCAGAGTGTAATTTCACTTGATGATAACTGATAATATATGAATTTATTTAACTCAAGTACAAATAGGACGTGGGGGGGGGGGTATTTAAGGAAATACTAAGTTTTCAGGGACTCAAATACTTTTAAATCTTTTGCTTTAAAGATATTTAGAGTAAATAGAAAAAAAATTCAGCTGCTGTAAAAAAAAAAATTCATTTTTTGCGGTAAAGGGCTACTCCCTATATAACTAAACGAAAAAAATTCGTGGATGTAACAATCGGTACACCTGAGTCACCACTCAACTGAACCTTAAGTTCAGAAATAATTTTCTTATTTTATTATTTTATAAATATTAGCCTGGAGAATGCGGAGCACACTCACCAAAAGTACAATAATACATGAGTACCCGTACATACGTATGTGTGCATGAGTTTTTCTACATAAGCGTGTGTTGTATATGTTCGCATTGACCATATATGGATATCTACGACGTATTTTGAGCTTGCTCTGAATTCCCACAGAAAGGTATGCGAGTATGAGCGGTCAAGTTACAAGAAGGAGAGACGTAGGTAAGAACAAGCAACTAGAAAATAGTACGTCTTTCTTTCTCTATGCACAGCTGCACCACCACGGCCGGTCCCTTACGAAGATACACCGACTCAATGTCTTCCAGATGTCCCATGTAAAGATTTCTCTGAATCTTTCGCGGCCGCGAGTCCCTGGTCATAAAAAAAGTCATCGTAAAGGCCTTAATAAATATGTCAAAACATTTTCTTGTTCTAGTTCGACTCAAATTTTTACGACTTTTCTATTTAAGCCAATAGGTCCCACGTCTCCCGCGGATCCTTACTATTTCTTTTTCAATGTAGAAATCTATCTCTAATTCTATTTATTTTTAATTTTTTTTAATTGCATTTCTCAGAAGTGTCTAAAATATCGATAGTAAATGTCACCATATATTTTGAAGAAACATTGTTTTACAGAATCTCACGGTCTCCCGCGGATTCTTATTTTTCCCTTTCCCACCATAGGAAGCTCTTCTATTTTAAAAATTTTAATTTCATTTCTTGGAATTACCTAAAATATTGGTAATAAATGTCATCATAGAAACGTAGTCTCTAAAATTTTACATGGTTCCCCGCAGAACCTCTCCGTCCCTTTTTCTATCCTCGAAGATTTTTCATCTCAATTTTGTATTATTTTTAAAATTATATTTTTCCTAGAGTATGTAATATATCGACCGTAAATGTCATCATATATTTATCACTTTATTTTTAAGCGGTCTACCGCGGACTTATTTTTCTATTTACATCCTGTTTGCTATAAAATTCCAAGAACTCCCGTAATAAAAATGTCATTTTCAGCTGTCCAAAGAAATCAAACCCTTCCATATTATTTTTCTCTTTGTCTTTAACCCATTCTTTGTATCATCTTTGGCCCCACTTTTCTTTCAAACCTTTTCATATATAAACCCCGGAAAAATAATCAAAATCAGTCATTACTTCAGCTACTAAAATCCTTGTCGGATCTATCTAAGAGTAAGACTCACTGAGTCGATTTCAAAGTTCGTTCTCGTGACGCTCCACGCCTAGGCAATCGGGGGTCCTAGATCGATAATCGTAAGTCGATTCTTTTATTTAAAATATAAATTACGCAACTTAAATTTTATTCTTAAAAACTTTCCTCGTGAGGTCCTACGCCTAGGCACCTGGACTCCTAGGTTGGATACTTAGAGTAAAATCATTTGAGTTTGCATTAGAATTAACCAAACCCCTTTCACGTGACGTCCACCACCTAGGCAATCGGAGTCCTTGTTCGGGAATAATTAATTCTATTAATAAAACCCTAAAAATCATTATAAATTCACTCGAAGGCTAAGCCGGCCGTTCGGTTCAGCGTGCATAGCATCTTCATGAAAAGATTCAAACTGTGAATCTCAATTAATTGCTATCATAAATCATTATAAAAATCTGCGTACACAGATTCAAATTGGTGAATTTGAAGTGAGTGTGTGTGCAGGTATATCAACCCATTGGGGTAAGTTCATTATTATAATATTTCGTAAAATTTAATCTGTCAATAAACTACACATGTTTTTGTATACATTTGTCTTTTCATTTACTGTCCTTTTCTCTGGCATTCGAGTGCTGGTAGTTTAAGTCATAGTAACTTTAAAGTAAGACAAAGAAAGAACACGGTCTTCTCGAGGGCCCATATTCGTCGACCCAATATCCCTCTCGCTCAGAAATCCCCGACCTACCCTAACGCTACGCAGGTCATTGAACGGGATAGTCTATAGTACATCCGCTCGGTACAAATACACAAATAAGTTATAAACGACAAGAAATTATAACATTCTTATATCAGCCACGTGACCCAAATTCCTTGGTTGGATGACAGAATAAATATAATCTCATATTGTAACTTATGATTAATTATAAATTAATAATCGGTGCCCAATCACGCATACGTTCTCACACTAACCACGTGACGGTTCAATCGAACTCCTTGGCTGAGTTATAGAACAGGGTAATTCGACATTACGATATTGAATAATAATTTAAAATAACCCTTTCGCCTGTCACCTTCACTCACTTCGATCGTGACATGGATTTTAAATAAATTTAAGTAAATTAAATCTTTATGTAAGTAATTTACATAAAGAAAAGTTATATTTCACAAAATCATTGGATGCAAAGGAAGAAAAAAAATGTTAGTAGTTTTTATGATAAAACAAAGGTCATAAAATTTTGGGGGCACTCTGTTTTGCCCCCCCCCCCTTATAACTTATAATAAATAATAAAATATTTAACTTCTTCAATTACAAAAATACATTGCCGGTAGTAAATAAGTAGTCATATAAAAATGAAATAAAATTCAATCGGCGGTACTAGTTCATTGTGGCCAGAAAGTATCCAATTATTTCAAAGTCATTCGTATTATTATTGAGTAAATCATATGATTGACTCACCACCATAATATATTGAGGAAAATAAAAAGTAAGTTAAGATAATTGCATGAAACTTTTCATCAACAGCATTTGCCAAATTGATTGAAAGAAATTAATGATTTTTATCAACTCAAAACAGTATTTTTTTCAAATTCACAGTTGTTCTTATCACATACATAGATGACTTCAGCTCCATCTCTTATTTTTTACTGTAATCTCACATTTCTTTACCTCGAATACATCGTTTTTGATAGCAATACTTCTATAGTAAACCTAAAACCGTAGAGTTTTTTATTCAAACCTCTCTATCCCAGACAGGAAAGTACCACGGGCCCAGGTTTGGCTCAGGCTTGGTTCAACTATGTTGAACTCTGGGCCAAGTTTGTAAGCCAGCTTTGTTCCGACCTTGGTAGAAGTCTGGAATGATAACATCGTGCCAAGCCTGGTTGCCAGCCCTAACCCATGCTTGCTTGCCAGACCTGGCCCATGCTTGGTTGTCAGACCTGACCCAAGCTTGGTTGCCAGACCTGAACCATGCATCGAAAAAATCAATAAATTTAATTAAAAAAAAATTTTATTATTATTTAAATACTAGAGTTTGTGATTATTAACGTTTAAACTATTTAAGTGAGGTAAATGACTTGAAATAAACTCGCTGAAAATTCTGCTGGGCTCTGGGCGCGAACTGTCGTCCTTCTGATTGCTGGGTCTGAACGCTGGCTACTGGACGAACCTACTAATGTTGAATTGAAACTTTTATATGTTCTACTTATTCGTTTTACTACAACCCCTCGGTCCTATGAAATATAAAGAGCAATTTAATTAATATTTTTGATTAAGAAAAAAATAAATAATAATCCCGTATTATTTATATTATAATTACATAATTTTTTAAAATAAAATTTATTAAATTTAATTGATTATTTATCAAAAACCCAGCTTAATTATCTTACTCTACCACCATTATTAAAAATAACGATTATTATAGAAATTCATGAGTTATTTCTTAATTAAATTAATTTTTATAAGTAAAAGTATGAAATTACGGTTGTTAATTGCAAATAATAACGAACTGGAAAATGTATTAATTCTTAATTGTTAATAATTTCAATCAGAATGTTAAAATACTTATTTATTAAAACTTATTTTAATTCAAAAATAAATAATTATTTATTTAAAAAACCATAATAATAAGATGATTGAATAATTAATTAAAAAACTAGATTAGCCAATCTTGGCCTAAGGATGGGAAACTATAGGTATCCCGAACTTGGATAATCCTACCTTGGCCCAAGTCTGGGTTGCCATTGAATGATCAAGGCAGAGGAACCTAGTCTTGGCTTAAACTCGGATAATCATTGGGTCGGCCAAGGCTAAGTTACCCAGTCCTGGCCTAAGTGTGGGAGTCCATTGGGTGGCCAAGACAAGAGAACCTAGTCTTGGCCCAAGCCCGGGTAATTATTGTAACGGCCAAGGCTAGGTTACCCAGACCTGGCCCGAACCTGAGTTACCATTGAATGGCCAAGGCTAGATTACTCAGTCCTGGCCCAAGTGTGGGTTTCCGTTGTATGGCCAAGATAGGAGAAGCCGGTCCTGGCCCAAGTCCGGGTAATTATTGTAATGGCCAAGGCTAGGTTATCCAGTCCTGGTCCAAACCTGGGTCACCATGGAATGGCCAAAATAGGGGAACCCAGTCCTGGCCCAGACTTGGGTAATGATTGGAATGGCCAGGATTGAGTAGCCTTTCTTGACCCAAGCATGGGCCAATATAGACGTGCCAAAGCTCGGTTCCCTAGTGCTGAGCCAAGGACGGTCCCTTTGTTCAACTTAGGCAGCTCTTGCATGGGATGAACTTGTTTCGATTACCGTAATTTTTAATCAATTGAAATTCAGTTGACTCAAGTGTGGATAGGCCAAGTACGCAGCGTATTTCAGAAAAAAACACGATTTTTATCAGTGTATAAATTTAGCCAGAATGTGACACCTGTTTCATACAATTTCTATTTAAAAATATCAAAGCAAATTAAAGCCAGATCTTTTTTAGTTAAAAATTTCAAATATATCTGGTTCTAGCTATCGCAATATTAGGACCCGTTATCGACCGTGGACAAATTTAAATTTAAATATTAATAAATAATCATGGGAATCTATTTTACCCCGTTACGATTCCGTTCTCTAACTTCGATTTTTCTTTTAACTCACTTTTTTTTTTTTTCAACTTCGGGAGTAAATATTTTTTGAGAATTTATGGCTATTTCTCCATTAGTGTCCACAAGTATCTGTTTCAATTTACCTTCATTTGCTAAAAATTTAAATATGAATCTATTAATTACGTTTCATTATTGATTATGCCAGTAATTATTATTTTAATGATATCCAAATTATTCTTTAATTTTATAGTCTATAATAATAGTCTTGATAATTAAATACGGTTTAATTGACTACTAAACAATATTGGAGTTAGTCAATTAAAATATCGGATTGTTTAGTGTATAAGTTAATGATAATAGATTTGTCAGAACAAAATATTTTAATAGTTAATTAAATGATAATTCTTTACTTAAAATAATCTGGGAAGCCTAATATTGCAACATAAAATTAATATGCATGCAAATTTCAAAATTATACATGATATATGACGTATTGAAATAATATCACTTACTATCGATAGCCAGTATTTTCATTTTTGACTTAGATGATTTTTTTGTGATATTATTTCGCCATTATATTTCTCTCTCTGCTCTTTTTTGACAGTATTTCTTAGGAATTTTTAACATCGGTAAAACATCTGATTCAGCCGAGTCAACCCACCATATTAAAGCGTATTTTCTCTGTCATACTTTACCCATAGATTAATAATTTTTATAATTATCAGTCAAATCGACATCTAAATTACAATACTGTAAAAAATGTCATTGAAACTTATGCTTCAAAATGAACGATTATTTGTTATTAATAAATTTTTTTTTTTTGTGATTTGTCTGACATGAACCATATTCACACTACTAAAAAGTTGAAGTCGTTTTAACATCCTATGACAACGTCCCGTCCGGCATCAATGTCAAAAAGATGACATAATGTTATCCAAAAAATGATACATTTAAGTGCTCAGAAAAACGTTATCGTTTTGATAACTTTATGTTGAGGTCATTTAAAAGAAATCTGAAAGTTAGTAAAATGATAACTATTTATGGATGTCTCTAGAAAATCAATAAAATAACTTTCTTATGAAACTATTATAACCTCAACTTTTGTCCGCTAATGTCATTGTAACCTATAAGTACCAATGATTATAAACATTATTTATTGAATCTGCTCTAAAGTAATTACATATAATTAGTTATTATAAATACAATAGCAAAATGTCGAAAAGAAAAAATTTGTGTGAAGGTAAAAAAAATCAACGAATACGTTGTTTTTTAAATAAATTACATAATTTTGAAAATTCATCAAGTGATGAAAGTGAAACAGTAGAAAATAATTCATGATTTGTAAGTAATAATCTAATAATATATCTTGTGATGCATTGGATAATGTTGATAATGAAAGAAATATTAATACAGACAATGATATTGATGGCGAAAAACTTAATGAAAATGAAGTAAGTAATTACAGTTCTAACAGTGAAACTAGTGGCAATTCCGACTCACGTATATTATCGACCTGTAATCAATTAAAAAAGAATGCTTTAGTAGTTATCAATGAAACAAGTTTATCATCAAAACTAGCTTAGTGGGTGACTGATTTCAATATATCACATGAAGCAGCGAATAAACTCCTAAACATATTAAAAACATCGAATCAAGAAGAAGTCAGTAATCTACCTCTTGATTCTCGGACCTTACTTAGTGCACCTGAAGCAACGATAGTAACTCGTGAAGTTCCTCCTGGTCAATATATATATATATATATATACGATATAACGCGCGGTTCTCCCACGATAGCGTCCACAATTCTGTACCGATCTTAATGAAACTTTTTTTGCATATTCTTTGGCTAAAAAGCTCGGTTCAGTTCGAAGATGAGCTCAATCGGACAAAAAGTTTAAAAGTTATAGTCGTTTAAAGATTTTTTAATTTTTCAAAAAATTTAACTTTTCTTGATTTACCTTTAAATAACTTTTGATCCTAAAGAGACAATCTATTTTTGGTGATTTAATCTTTATGTTCATTCGATTTGCTTCAATTTAAGCTATGTTGATTACTCTTTTGATAATTTTTACTAGTACTCTGATGAATTTCAAAATTTTTAGAAAAATATAAAAAACTATTTTTTTTTACTTTCTCATTTGATAACTTTCAAGTAATTCATAATAGTTGAATTTTGTTAATATTTTTATGTAGCTTATCTAATGAGCTTTATATTTCAGTACTATTTTTTCATATTTAACGAAAATTACCTATTTATTTATTGAAATTTAGCTGTTGCATTCGTTCTTCCACTTTTCAATAAATTCATGTAACTGTTCCAATTCTGATTACTACCGTGTAACACTTTTAAAATCTCAACATTAAAGTATGTATAAAGTATTTTTTCAAAATTGACAAGCCTAAATATAATTGATTTTATAAGCTTTAGATGAACCATTAAACGTCACCGTCTACCTTACAGATTTAAATATATAAATAAATAATGAAAAATCTACTTCCATTTCGGCTGCCGGATGGCCTTTTCTTTCTGCTGGACAGGGTCATAATAATATTTAATTAAAAAGAATAATCATGATCTTTACGATTTACATTATTCAAAAAACTTCATGACTAAATAACAAATCAAATGTAAGAAAAATTACATTTCTTGTGTAAATTATTTATAATAATTTTATGATAAAAAACATTGTAGTGAGTGATTAATTATGTTTTCTAGCTGTTATATTCAATTCATGTTATAGATGCTACAAGAATAAATTTCTTTAAAAAGTGACATCAAAGCAAAACGTGTATGTAAGAATTTTGAATCGGTCGCTATATAAATTAAAGAAATTTTAATTACATGGCATCAAACAACTTTGTAATTTTCTATTTTATCTACATTGTAAAAAGACCGGTGTTAAAATTAAATAACACTGGTGTAGGCAGTGTAATTTAGAGGTGTTACATTATCAGTGTTATATCGTTGTAAAAAAAATTTCCACGTATAGAAATTGGAAAAAAAATGTATAACATATAAAAAAATCCGGGCGTCGGTTAGCCCTGCTGGCCAACCCCGACACTTTCCACTGTTATCGACCTTAAGGAGCTCGAAAACATTAGTGTCGGAATATTTTTAAGCTCTTCGAGCTCGAAAATGCTATCACATGCAGTTGTTTGTTTAAGATCGTTTCAAGCTTTAACAAGTTACGTTTTATGCTAAAGTTTGAAAATTTAAGAATCTAAAATTAATGAAGAAGCGGTTTTTAAAATTTAATTCCTGATTATATTAAATAAAATGAATGTGTTGAGGTAAAAATCAACGTCAGGGATCAAAATCAAAATTTAAAAAAGTTTTGACTCATGTAAGAAACAATAAAAAATGGAATATCCGAGAGAAATATCAAAAACTGAGTTTTTTCAATTTTTTTGTTGATAATATGATTT
Source organism: Microplitis manilae (assembly GCA_030273425.1). Lineage (NCBI taxonomy): Eukaryota > Metazoa > Arthropoda > Insecta > Hymenoptera > Braconidae > Microplitis > Microplitis manilae. The sequence continues at coordinate 16,547,866 of CP092720.1, read as the reverse complement.
AAACTCAAAAACAAGTTCGATGACATTATATGATGATCGGAAAAAACCTTAAAGAGGAAGAGTTGGTATGATTTTAGACACTTTTGGTACATTATATTATGATTTATCCGGAAAAAATAACATAAAATGTTATTTTTTTAACTTTTCAACGCCGATATCTTTTAAACTAATTAACCGATTTTGAGGTTTAAGGTACCAATCGACGTATTTTATTGAGTTCTTGAGCTAATCAGATTTCGAAATTCACGATTAAGTTATTTCAAAGATATTCCCAAATAACTGTTTTTTATCATTTCTTCTTCCCACAATATCTCTTGAACAAATTAACCGATTAAGATGGCTGAGGCGACAATCGACACGTTTCATCAAATTATAGAGCTGATTAGATTTTGAAGTCGATCGTTCCAGTCCATCGAGAAATCACTAAGAAACTAATAAAAAATTTTTTTTTTTTGTAATTCGCAAATATTTTCGAGTCTACTTGATCAAATGATTTGAAATTTTCTCAAAAGTTGAGAATACATTTTCGAGCTCTTCAAGCTTGAAAATACTCTTGTATGCCTTTGTTTTCAAAAAATAATGTTTTTTTAGTAACAAAGTTACTAGAATACTACAGTAAAATTACTATAAAAATACCGAACTTTTACCGAAAAAATGCTGCGTACAAACCATAATAATACGATAATTTTATCATAATAACATTATATTTTTTTGGTAATGATATCGTAGTTATCCCGCAATTTTGCCAGATTTACGCTGATATAATGGAAAATCGTAAAAAATTTAGTTTTATTTTTTGTTGGCATCTGCATTTAAAATGATTGAAAATGTGTAAAGTATAAAATTTTTTATTTTATTCTATTAGTTCAGACGTTTCTAATTCAAACAAAAGAATGTAAGTGAAAATAGTTATCCGGGAAAATTGATGTCTTCAATTTTCTTAACATCCCGGGAAAAAAAGTTTTTATATGATCATATATGAACATATATATACATTTATGTATATATATAATTTATATATTATATATAATTTATATATGATCATATAAGAAATATATAAAAATCATATATGAATACATAAAAGCTCATATGATCTTATAAAATTCTTAAAAGAATTCATATACTCTTATAAGGACTTTATAAAAATTGATATGATTTTATATAAGATGTATATAACTTTATTACATTACTAGATCAAATTTGATATGCTTATATAAAATCATATATGATTATATAACGGTTTATATGATCTTATAGAAAATCTTATAAGAATTTATATAGACTTATGAGAATTTCATAAAAATTAATGTAATTTTATATAAACCCGGGAAAAAGTTCTTATATAATCATACATAAACATATATGTTTATATATGATTTACATATTATCTGTAAGAAATATGTAAAAATCATATATGATTATATGGAAGCTTACATAATCTTATAAAATTCTTATAAGGATTCATATACTCTTATAAGGATTTTATGAAAATTGATATGATTTTATATAAAATTATATACACTTATCCAAAAAATTAAAGGAACAAGAAAATTTCCTAAATTTTTTAGTGATTTTCGGAAGGCTGTATTTTCGCGAAAAATGATCGTATCGAAAACAAAAAAAAAGCAAATTGAAGCTTGAAATCTCTAGTTTGAAGATCTTTCAGCCAAATAATTTTTTGAGCCACGGTTTTTGCGGAATCATATGAAATAGCTCGAGACAAAATTTTTCTAAATTTTTTTGTTTCGTTTTTTAGGTCTACGGGGCCGGGAAAAATTTTTTTGAAAAAACGAATTTATGGCTCGTTTAGGAAATTTATTCAGCTACAATTTGCTTTTTTTTGTTTCTCTGTTCGACAATTTGCTGCTGAGATATCAGTCTTCAAATAAAAAAGGATCCTTTTGTCTTTGACTATTGATATCTCAGCAACTAATAGTCGCACAGTAATTTAAAGGGCGGTTTGAGAAACTTGAATAAATTCTCTACAAGCTTAATTTTTGATTTTTCAAAAAAAAAATTGTTTTTTATCCTCAATATCAATTTGAAAAACCCTTAAAAAATGGCCATTTTCTGGTTTTTTAGTCAACTCATCGCTACTTTGTAAATATTGATAAAAAAAATAATGTTGCCAGGTGATTTTACAGCTTAATGTACCCCCAAAAACCCTGTAAATTTTCAGATTGATCCATTGAACCGTTTGTCCGGACCGATTGCTCAAAGTTTTACAAAACAATTAAAGGAACAAGTTTTGTTCCTTAAATTGTGAAATCATGTTCAAAATGAAAAAATTTAATTTTTATCGAGTTTTCTTCCGGTTTTTCGTTAGTTACTCGATAAATTTGAGGTAAAAAAAAAAAAAAAAAAAAAAAAAATTGTTTTTTTTTTTTGATTTGTAAAAACTTGTGGAGCATCATTGGAAATAACACTGATTCATTTTGGAAATGACTCGGCCTTTGTGTACCACATTTCCAATTTTTCGAATCAATTGCATTAATTTAAAGTCGATACCCCCAAGGTGTATTCAGTGCTCGGTCTGCGAAAATTCAAACGATTTATTCTTATTACTTTCTGTGAAATTCATTAGTGCCAAAAAAAAACAATTTTTTTCAAAACTCATTTATTTTTATCTTTTTTTTTTTTGGAAAATCAAAATTATTCATAAGCTTTTGTAAACTTAAATTTTTTTTTTCCATTTTTAATCATGCCTAGGCGGCATTTATCTGAGCCTGAAGTCGCTCGATTGGTGACCCTTATCGAAGAGGGCTATAGATATCGGGATGTCGGTGACATGTTGGGCGTCAGCGCATCAGTCGTCTCCCGTGCCTATACGCGTTTCCGAGAAACCGCCGGATACGGTCGACGGCGGGGACAAGGTCGACGTCGAGAAACAACACCTCGAGACGATCGTGCAATTGTTCGACGTGTTCAACGAGAACCATTTGCCTATGCAAGCGTCATTGCTCGGGACTTTCCGAACCGTCGACAACAACAACAACAACAACGACATCAACGACAACAACCACAACAACGACAACAACGACAACAACCACAACGACAACAACCACAACGACAACAACCACAACGACAACAACCACAACGACAACAACCACAACGACAACAACCACAACGACAACAACCACAACGACAACAACCACAACGACAACAACAACGACAACAACGACAGCAACGACGGCCGCGAAACATTTCGTATCAAACCGTTATCAACCGATACCGTGAGACTGGATTACGAGCCAGACGTCCCGCCCGTGTGCCTATGTTGACAGACAGACATCGCCGAGCCCGTCTGGCGTATGCTCGCCAACATCGTCAGTGGAACATGAGGCAATGGGGACAAGTTTTATTCAGTGACGAGTCACGGTTTTGTTTATACGGTAGCGACAGAGGACCCCGAGTTTGGCGTCGTCAGGGAGAGCGTTTTTCTCAAAACTTTACTCGCCCCGTTGTCGCTTTTAATGGAGAATCGGTGATGGTTTGGGCTGGAATCTCAAGGTGGTGGCGAACTCCGTTAGTGATTGTCCACCAAACCCTTAATGCTCGTCGCTACATCGACCAAATTCTAAGGCCAATTGTGTTGCCACGTCGACAAAATGTGAGGGGGTTCATTTTTATGCAAGATAATGCTCGCCCACACACAGCAAACGTGACAAGACAGTTTTTCGAGAGGCACGATATAACGTTATTAAGACATCCATCGATGAGCCCCGATCTCAACTCCATAGAACACGTGTGGGACATCATGGGGCGGCGATTGCGTCGCGAATATCCAAACTTGCCAAACTTAGCGGCGTTGGAGCGCGCACTGATAAGAATTTGGCAAACGATTACACAATCCGCAATCCGACGCTGCATCAGTATGCCCGATAGATTAGCTGCAGTGATAAGAAGTCGCGGCGGCAACACCCGATATTAAACACAGACACACATATAGACAGACACACACGCATGGACGCACACACAGGCATACAGACAGATGGGCACTCACAGATAGACACACACGCACACACAACAGACAGTCGGACACACACAAACAGATTAACATACACACACACAGCCAGACAGACGGACACGCACAACAAGACAAACAGACACACACACAGACATGTGCGTAATGCACAAGAAGCGTAAATCCGACCGTGCAACCTCCACGTGGTACGCTTTGGGTAACGCAAATGCCGGCGGTTAACGATACAAATTTTCGCAAAAAAAAAAAAAATCAATTTTTTTTTTTTTTTTTTTACCTCAAATTTATCGAATAACTAGCGAAAAACCGGAAGAAAACTCGATAAAAATTAAATTTTTTCATTTTGAACATGATTTCACAATTTAAGGAACAAAACTTGTTCCTTTAATTGTTTTGTAAAACTTTGAGCAATTGGTCCGGACAAACGGTTCAATGGATCAATCTGAAAATTTACAGGGATTTTGGGGGTACATTAAGCTGTAAAATCACCTGGCAACATTATTTTTTTTATCAATATTTACAAAGTAGCGGAGTTGACTAAAAAACCAAAAAATGGCCATTTTTTAAGGGTTTTTCAAATTGATATTGAGGATAAAAAAAAATTTTTTTTTTGAAAAATCAAAAATTAAGCTTGTAGAGAATTTATTCAAGTTTCTCAAACCGCCCTTTAAATTACTGTGCGACCATTAGTTGCTGAGATATCAACAGTCAAAGACAAAAGGATCCTTTTTCATTTGAAGACTGATATCTCAGCAGCAAATTGTCGTACAGAGAAACAAAAAAAAGCAAATTGTAGCTGAATAAATTTCCTAAATGAGCCATGAATTCGTTTTTTTAAAAAAATTTTTCCCGGCCCCGTAGACCTAAAAAACGAAACAAAAAAATTTAGAAAAATTTTGTCTCGAGCTATTTCATATGATTCCGCAAAGACCGTGGCTCAAAAAATTATTTGGCTGAAAGATCTTCAAACTAGAGATTTCAAGCTTCAATTTGCTTTTTTTTTGTTTTCGATACGATCATTTTTCGCGAAAATACAGCCTTCCGAAAGTCACCAAAAAATTTAGGAAATTTTCTTGTTCCTTTAATTTTTTGGATAAGTGTATTAATTTATAACATGACAAAAAAAAGTTTCATGTGCTTATATATAATCATATATGATCATATAAGAGCTCATATGATCTTATAAAATTCTTGTAAGAGTTTATATAATTTTATAAAAGTTGATGCGATTTTTTATAAAGTTATATATGAGTTTATAACATTACTAAATCAGAATTTATAACATACATAAAGTTATACATGATTATATAAAAACTCATATGATCTTATGAAATTCTTATAAGAATTAGTGATATCTTATATAATTTTATATCACTTTATTAAACTCTTTTGTAATTATACAAATTTATTTATAACTTTATATAAAATCACATACATTTTTATGAATTATCTGAATTCTTATAAAAATTTTATAAGGTCATATATGATTTCATATGATCATATATGATCATACATGGTTATGTATAACCATCAAAAGCGTGCTCTTGTAATTTCGTAATGTTCAATGTAACTTAATATAAAATTCCATGTAACTTTATATTAAGTTATATTGAACATTGTGAAATTACAAGAGCACGCTTTTGATGGTTATACATAACCATGTATGATCATATATGATCATATGAAATCATATCTGACCTTATAAAATTTTTATAAGAATTCAGATAATTCATAAAAATTTATGTGATTTTATATAAAGTTATAAATAAATTTGTATAATTACAAAAGAGTTTAATAAGGTGATATAAAATTATATATGATTTTATAAAAGTTTGTATAGCTTCATGATTTATGTATATAAATTTCTATGTCTGTATGAGCAGTTAATCTTAAAACAACTTATAATTTTATAAAAAACACAAAGGTGATGAAGTTTTATCATATTTGGTGCATCACTTATGTAGGATGTATCAATTTGAGTATTTGATTTAAGTAATATGCTATGGATTGTTAATACTATCAAGTGTAAAGCAGACTAGTGAAGCAGACCAAGGAGGCGCGTTCATCAAAGTTGAACAGCATTGTGGTAGTACATGAATTGGATGGATGACCCCTTAGCAAAATAGCAGTTAACCAATACTGTATTTTTTTTTAACTTCCCGCTAAGAAAATCGACGATTTTCAAAAAATTCGGGAAGTTATTGGTTTCACCCCGATTTTCAAAATTCGGGTTTTCATCATATGTTGACATTTGAAGGTGCGAGGATGCTACTTAGACATTTTCAGAGCGATGTCTGTATGGGTGTATGTGTGTGTGTGTGTGTGTGTGTGTGTGTGTGTGTGTGTGTGTGTGTGTGTGTGTGTGTGTGGATGTAAACCTCTCATATCTTTTTAATGAATGAACCGATTTACATGTTTTTGGCGAATATCATCGTAATGACCAAACCAGTCATTTACAAAATTTAATCAGCTCTAGACCTCAATAAAACGCGTCGATCGCTACCTTAAACGTCTCAATCGGATAGTTCATTCGAGAGATATCGTCGACGGAAGAATGAGAAAAAATCGGTTTTTTTCCGTTTTTCGTGAATATTTCGGAAACTATCGAGTCGATCAATTCCAAAATCGAATCGGCTCTAGAACTCGATAAATGCATTCGATTGCTGCCCAAAACGTCCCAATCAGATCATTCATTCGAGAGATATCGTTGACGGAATAATCAATGTAAAATCTGTATCAGCTTTTTTCATTGATAATATCATAATTACTGAACAACATAACTCAAAACTGATATGTTCTTGTTTATGTGAGTCATTGGAAGTAACTTCTTAAAAATCATCATGTTCGCTCGTTTCACGTTATCCTTACACCATATAGATACAACGTATCACGTAAACTTATTTTTGAGCGAACTATTGAACATAATTGTCAATAAATATGTAAAAAACGCTTATTTATTAATTATTTTGGAGTCTAAATTATTCAATTTTAATGTGATACGTAATCCTTTTGAGCTTGGAAAGCTCATAAAAAATAAAACAAAAGTATTTTCGAGCTCGAAGAGCTCGAAAATGTATTTATACTAACATTTTCGAGATCTTAGAGCTCGAAAACAGCGGGAAGTTACGGGGCTGGCCCACAGGGCCAACCGATGCCCAGATTTTTTTTTTTAAATTCGTTCATGCATGATTGTATATAATTACATGTCATTAGATCCTGCCAATTTTTAGATCTAATCATAGATAGGTTATTATATGTGTAATTAGACAAAATCATTTTTTTCCGGGTCTACATATCTTTATATGATTATATAAGACTTTAAATGATTATATAAAATTTTATAAAGTCATGTTAGTTTTTGTAGGACCAATTTTATTATAAAACTTTATATGATTTTATAAGAGTCACTTTTATATGATTTATATATGATCATATAAGAACTTTTTTTCCCGGGATTATTGGTATCAACATTAATATAATTAACATCTTTCTTCAAGTAAGTGATTCGGCACAGTGGTTAACAGATCAGATTTCAAATATTAAGGAGTTGGGATTAATCCCACGAGAAGGCGGTTTTTTTTTTTTACATGACAGTTACTGTATATATAATTTTATAAAGTTATATATAATTATATAAAATAATATATAACTAAATAAAATTTTATGTAATATTACACAAATTTATTTTCTCGGTAGGACGGTTTGATTCTGCAAAAATGCCGAAAATATACTATAAATATGCTGTATAATTACGGTTTTAATGCTGCAAAAATACCGGATTTTTCTGTTTTATTACCGTGAATATTCTGAAATCATTTCGTAAATTTTTGGTAATAGTTCGACAAAAAAACTGGCCAAAATAACTTAAATAATACCGTATTTACGCAGTATTTATACCATATAATTCCGGGACTATTTCGATATTTTCGAAACCGCGAGGGATTCCTTGAACGAATTCACTGATTGCGACGATTGGGGTAGCAATCGACGCGTTTTATTGAGTTCTATAGCTGATCAAATTTTTAAATTCATTTATCGAGTCGTTTTTGAGAAATTTCAAAAAAACTAAAAAAATAATTTTTTTTTAATTCTTTCGTTAACCGTTTCTCTTTGTTTAAACAATTAATATCTAATTAATCATAAGGATGAAAGGATCTGGTGTGTGTGAATTGGCGGGTGATGAATAAATTTATTTAACACTGAGATTGTATAAATATTAACTTTTAATATTTTATTTACACTATATACACTGATGAGAAATATTATTGAATGAGATTAGCACTAAAAAGCGTTTATGTTTATTTATTTGGTGAGAATTTAATAACGCGTACACGCGGTCAAGATGGCGGCTAGGCGCGAATACTGCCGGTACACGTGTTGCTGAGGATTAATTTAGAATCACTGAATTTACGCAAATGAGAGCAAAAATAATGCAAGAAATTATTACTACAAATTATTTAACTCAAAATTCACAAGTAAAAATAATGAGAACGCAAATGATTACAAAAAAGCACTGAGATTAAAGAATGCACGAGGCGTCAGCCATGAGAACACTTTAAGCAATATGTAAGAGAGAGAGCGCAAACGTGTGAGAGAGATAGAGCTTCCTTCTTCTTCATCCCCACTCGAGCGGTCGTTGCGATGAGAATGCGACTAGCGGAGCCGCTTATAATGGATAAGTGATCGACTGCAGTATCGACTATAGTATCGATCATTTATCCGCCGTGAGAATCATGATGAGAGCGCGGGAGATTTGAACACTCTTGAATGAATGGACTGATTGTGATGGCTGAGGTAGCATTCGACGTAGCTCATAAAGTTTGAGAGCTGATTAGATTTTGAATCAAAAGTTATTAGAAAAAAAAAACATTTTTGAAAACATTTTATATTTGAAATAACTCCAATCACACCTTACCGATTAAGCTTAAATTTTAAGTGCTTATAGTATTTAACAAACCGCGTCAAATGCTTCATTGACGATCAAAATCGGTTCATCCGTTCAAAAGTTACAGAATATTTACATACGTACATATTTACATCATCTTGAATTTAGTCAGAATAGCTTCCTACAACCTCAAAATATCGACATCTGTTGAAATTTCGATTTTCACGAATTGGGGTGAAAACAATAACTTCCCGAAGTTTTGGAAAATCATCGATTTTCTTAGCAGAAAGTTAAAAACATAAAAATTAATGAATATTATCAGGAGGAAATTTCAATTTTGCTATGTACTTATTTAAAAAATTATTGAAATCATACGTAATTTATTTATTTGAAAATCATACAATTTTACGGCCGCTATTACAATTATCAACAATTTAATCAATTAATAAAAATATTTCAACACCGGGAAAATTTTTTAATACCAATTAAGAATATTTACACCAAAGACGAATATTTATACTGCTTTTAGTGTTGATATTTAACACCAAAAATTTTAACACCTACACTGCTTGGACAATAAAAAATAGCACGGAAAAAAAATAGGTACTGCAAAAGGACGTGATCCTGTGATAGCAACAAGACTAAATCATGTAGCAGCAACAGGATTTTCATGTTTCTGCAACAGAACAAAATCACGTTGTAACATCACGATTTTCCTGTGGAATCAACAGTATAAGAAACAAGTTTCATGTACCTATTTTTCTTGTCAGTATAATCAAAATTCAAATTTTGAGAAAAAAATTTCAAATTCCGAAAAACAGTTTTTCATCACTATGAGAAGCACACTGTTACGTCCCCGTAATATTTTATTGATTAAATTAAATTAATTATTTTTGATAAATAAATCTTATGCAATCTAACGGAAATCGGTTACGATAAGAGTCATCGTGGCCACGACAATTGTCTCACAGGGAACCTGATATGCAGCATCAACATTTTGTCAACTCTGTTGGCTTTATTATATTTTTATAACGACTAATAGTCAGCCCTTTAAAAGAGCTCATGGAGCTCGAATCTTTGCTCTCCAGCCATAATTAATACAATACACAATTAATTCTAAATTAATTTAACCTTATTTTGGGGTGCCGAATGGCACCCCCAATACTTTCACCAACACCATTACCTCCCCATAACACTATTACCACTCAGGGGCGAGCGCTTATCAGCTGTTCCACCCTGTCCTGTAATTCTGAGCGCTCAACAGCAGTTCGGGTTTCCTACCGATTTTCCTACCATTTACCTACTATAATAAAAATATGAAGTTGGAGACCAGGTCGTGAAATAGTTAAAACAACGAAAATTAAATAAAATAATAATTTATAAAATAATCGATGACTACGTGCTACCAGGGATCTATAGACAATCGAACGAGGCCAAACCTGGACATTATAAGATAATTAGATATTTAAAAATATTTTAATTAATATTAGAAATTTTCCAATATATAACAATACAAATTTTATCATATTGTTTCGACATGAAAAATCCTGTTCTTGCAGCAGAATTTTGGCCTATTGTTGCAGCGGAAATTTGTACTGTTGCAGAGCATATAAATTGTAATGAGTTCTGGTGATAGAGTAGAGCCCTCGCTAAGCATCATCAGTCAGGTCTAAGTGATGGCCAGAGCATAAGTCCTTGACCAAGTGTTTGCTGGCTATTTTATATGTTAATTTTGGAGGCGTGGAATTACCCTACTGTCGTCTAAATTCAACTACAATTCGATCTACGGGGCCTCTAACATGGCCCCGAGTGAGTGAGGAGAGATAATTAACATACCATTCTTCTAATACATGGCCGTAGAATTAGATTTTGCACTCGATTTTTAAGTCGAAAAATCAGAAACGCACGGTTACACTAAACCAAATCCCAATTTCTTTATGAGCAAATTTGAAAATCAATTCTCAACACTTGCTGAAGGGATCAATGTCAAATGGCCGGACCTTATTGAACCTCTTGAAGTAAGAGGTATTCTGATAGTAGGAACATACGATACTCCGGTAAAATCTGATTTTTTCAATTTTAAAAAATTTAATGATAGATTTCGATATATGGCGTATTGCAGTGAAGGATGTAATATTGATACTGAGAACGGATCAACTCACGTTTACCCTTATGAAGAGCGAATGGTCCCGAGAACATCCATTAACTGCGTCAATTGGTCTCAAACAGCAACAGAAAAAGATCCTATTTCTGATATTAAAGGTCATACAGCACTTGCTAATTATATGCCGGACTTCATTGGAAGAATAGCAACCGATAGGATGCACTGTGTCGATGGAGGCGTGATTAAAAAAATTTTAACTTTGCATTTTGATATTCGGTATTGTGAAGAAGTTTTCTCAATGTTCCACGTAATAGAAACAGTAAATGCACGCTTGACTTCAATTAAACAAACAAAGTTTATACATCGCATGACTCGTTCCATCAAAGGAATAATCCATTGGAAAGCATCTGAGTTTAGAGTGTAGGCAGCTTATTATTCACTTTCCGTATGAGAAGAAATTTGACGGCCAGATTCCTTTGAGGATTATAAACTGCTATTCGTTGGATGTGCAATTCTCAGTTCTGATAACATCACATCGGCTTCAATCGTCAATGTTGCTGAGAAATTTTTAGATAAATTTGCTAAAGACTTTCAAGAACTCTATGAACTAAGGCACTGGAACATTGTGGTCTACTTCATGTTATATAGATGAGAACATGAATAGTCTTATTTTAAAATCAATTCATGGAACGAATCAAATTGATACACAGGTGGCAATGTCTGACATGAAAAATATGAGAAGAATAAGATACATTGAAGGCTTGCCAGATGGAAATATTTTGGACTTCTGTCTGAATAAAAAAATCTGGGCATCGGTTGGCCCTGTGGGCCAGCCCCGTAACTTCCCGCTGTTTTCGAGCTCTAAGATCTCGAAAACATGAGTATAAATACCTTTTCGAGCTCTTCGAGCTCAAAAGTACCTTTGTTTCACTTTTTTATGAGCTTTCCAAGCTCAAAAGGATTACGTATTATATTAAAATTGAAAAATTTAGACTCCGAAATAATTAATGAATAAGCGTTTTTACATATTTATTTACAATTATGTTCAATAGTTTGCTCAAAAATAAAATTACTTGATACGTTTCATCTATATGGTGTAAGTATATCATGAAACGAGTGAACGTGAAGATTTTTAAGAAGTCACTTCCAATGACTCACATTAACAAAAACATATCAGTTTTGAATTATGTTGTTCTGTAATTATGATATTATTCAATGGAAAAAGCTGATACAGATTTTAGATTGATTATTTCGTCAACGATATCTCTCGAACGAATTATCTGATTGGGACGTTCTTGGCAGCAATCGAATGCATTTATCAAGTTCTAGAGCTGATGAGATTTTGGAATTGATCGATCTGACAGTTTTCAAAATATCCAAAAAAAAACAAAAAAAAGAATTTTTTTTTTTCGAATTTCTTAAATATCTCAGAGACTATTTGACTAAATGATTTGAAATTTTCTGAAAATTTAAGTTGAGAAGAAATCTTTCGAATGCCGTGAAAAAAATATGAATCGGTTCATTCATTAAAATGATATGAGAGGTTTACACCTACACACACACACACACACACACAGACACACACACAGACACACACACAGACACACACACACAAACACACACAAACACACGCGCACACACACACACACACATACAGACATCGCTCTGAAAATGTCTGAGTAGCATTCTCGCACCTTCAAACGTCAACATATGATGAAAACCCGATATTTGAAAATCGGGGTAAAACCAATAACTTTCCGAATTTTTTGAAAATCATCGATTTTCTTAGCGGGAAGTTAAAAATCGTCAAGATAAAAATAGTCATGATATAATGAAACATGAAGTCACAGGTTTTTGAGTTACAATAATTAGTTGGGAAAGTGAAAAAAAAAATAAAAAGAAATAATAATAAGAAGAAAAATTAAAGTTAATAATAAATTTATTAATAATTATTTATTTCTTTTGAATTAATTTATTCATTTATTGAAAATTTTGTGGTGGAAAATTAGTTGTTGGCGGCAGGACGCTATTTTGAATTCAGTGTGCGTGTGATAATTTATTTATTCGCGGGAAAATTATTTTAAATCAGTGTGTGTGAAATGTAGTCCAGGGACAAGAGTGAGTGTGTATAATGGATCAGATCTTAATAGAAAAATTATTGTGATATTAATTAAGGTTTCATGAAGGTAAAGCGATTTTAAAATTGACGTTTAAAAAAAAAAGCCAAAGAAACTTGGCTTAGGATAAATTGTTTTAAAAAATAATTGCCAAAGGTAGTTGGCTTATTAAGGTATAGAAGTTACGTATGTAAATGTGTGTAAATGCCAAAGGTATTTGGCTGAAACAAGTTAATTAATTAATTAGTCAGAGGTAGTTGACAAATATGGCTTACACACTAATGGAAAAAATTAAAGGATCAAAAAAAAATTCCAAATTTTTGGGTGGTTTTCAACAGGCCGTAACTTCGAGAGAAATGGTCGTACAAGGAAAAAAAAAGGAAGGAAATTGTAGCTCCAAGTGTCTACTTTTTGGATTAGAACTTTAAAATTTTTTTGCGTCAGCGGTTTTTGAGTAATCTTAGAAAAACCAGTGACAAAAAAATTTTCAAATTTTTTTTACTTTATGTTTTGGTCTACGGGCGTGAGAAAATTTTTTTTTTTTTGTTAACCACTATAAGGATCGGATACCTTCATTATTCAGCTTTAATTTCATTTTTTATAGACCTTGATACGTCCATATGTCGCCGAGATATCGGTCTTCAAATGAAAAAGGATCCTTTTGTCTTTGATTATCGATATCTCAGCAACCAATGATCGCACAGAAAGTTAATGGTGGGTTTCAAAAACTCAAATAAATTCTCTTGAACGATTAGTTACTTTTTTTTGAAAAAAAAATGTTTTCCTGTCGTCACATGAATTTGAAAATGCAACAAAAAAAGGGCTTTTGGTGGTTTTTTGGAAAATCAAGTGCTGGATCGAAAATATTGTAGAAATCAATAATGTTGAGTGTGCATTTTTCAGTTCAATATGCCCACAAAAAATACCACAAGGAGCCAGATTGATCCAACCAGCCGTTTTTTTGTTTCAATCGATCGAATGTTTGAAAAAATTAAACGATCACTTTTTTGCTCTGAAAAGCCCATAATCTTTAACAAAATGGAAGAACGAATTTTTCCGAGCTTATTCCACATTTTCATTCCAAACAGTGCTCAAATTTTCAAAAAATAGAAAAATTTAAAAAAAAACAAAAATTTTTTCAAAAAAAAATTTAAAAAAAAAATTTTTTTTTTTTAACAACTTCAAGACATTTAAGAGACCAACGCCCAATTATTTTAAACACGTTTTCTTCGCTGCATTCCGTGGTCTCTTAAATTTCTTGAAGTTGTTGAAAATAAAAATTTTTTTTTCTGAAAAAATTTTTCTTTTTTTTTAAATTTTTCTATTTTTTGAAAATTTGAGCACTGTTCGGAATGAAAATGTGGAATAAGCTCGGAAAAATTCGTTTTTTCATTTTGTTAACGATTATGGGCTTTTCAGAGCAAAAAAGTGATCCTTTAATTTTTTCAAAAATTTGATCAATTGAAACAAAAAAACGGCTGGTTTGATCAATCTGGCTCTTTGTGGTGGTTTTTGTGGGCATATTGAACTGTGAAATGCACACTCAACATTATTGATTTCTACAATATTTTCGATCCAGCGCTTGATTTTCCAAAAAACCACCAAAAGCCCTTTTTTTGTTGCATTTTCAAATTCATCTGACGACATGAAAAAATTTTTTTTTCGAAAAAAAGTAACTAATCGTTCAAGGGAATTTATTTAAGTTCTTGAAACCCACCATTAACTTGCTGTGCGATCATTGGTTGCTGAGATATCAATAATTGTCGCGCACTGATTTGAACGACAATCGATTAAGGAGCTTTTCTTGTTAGGATCGTTAACTTATTTTAAATCTAAATAAATTTGAATTTTTAAAACAATATTTTAATGCTACTAAATCACTATATTTATAACAATCACTATTAACGAAAGTTTACGATTGTTTACAATGTATAAGAAACTATTAAATTGAATTTTTGTGGGAGCAAGACGTTCGCGTTTGAGTTTTGGTTTCTAACTAACTTGTGTGTATGTTGTAAAGCTGATTCTTCCCTTTTTTACGTTAGAATACAAGGTTTTTATTTCGCGTCAAGAAGGGATGTTTTAGATATTCAAGAGTGTAATTCGTTAAGACATCTTAGGTAGGAGTAAGTGGGTGTGGACATAGATGACGTAGCTTGTGACGTATTAGAGAAAAAGCAAAAGAGAGAGAGAGAGAGAGAGAGAGAGAGAGAGAGAGAGCGAGAGCAAGCGCAAGACCCACAGGATCCACGAGCGTGGGCCGTAAGTAAAAAAAAGGTCTATGTGTTACTTCACGTAGTGAGGTCGTAAATAATATTTTGTTACGATCCGAAGGATATTTGAGTTGGTTTAAAATAAAGATTATTTATACATAAAAAAAAAGGAAAAGGTTTTAAAACAAAATTTTAGTAAAGAAATTTAGAAA
This sequence comes from Microplitis manilae, assembly GCA_030273425.1. Taxonomy (NCBI): domain Eukaryota; kingdom Metazoa; phylum Arthropoda; class Insecta; order Hymenoptera; family Braconidae; genus Microplitis; species Microplitis manilae. The sequence goes on along the minus strand of CP092720.1, from coordinate 16,532,353 downwards.
ATATATAAAGTAAGGTTTTTGAATATGAGAGTAAACGCGTAGTAAACTTATAAAATTTCGAAAGCGTGTGAATGTACCCTCTTTTATGTCATGAGTACCTTTCAGCCATTTTCGTCTTACATTCAAGCCGTTAATATATTCTTTATGCCAACGTTTTCAGAAAGCTTGTTTTAACTTCTGGATTAGTTGCCACGAGGATAATTTGTTGAATGCTGTATCAGACCAGTCCCAATCAGGCAAACTCGTTATCGAATCACCAATCAAAAAATGACCTGGTGTAATAGCTATGGGATCGTTTGGTTCTGATGAACTCGGTGTTAATGGTCTTGAATTTAAAAGTACTTCAATTTCGATTACAAAGGTGTTAAGTTCTTCAAATGTGAGAAGTGTATCGCCTACAATTCTCATTGAATGACCTTTAAATGACTTAACTGCCGCTTCCTACAAACCACCGAAATTCGGTGATCTTGCACGAATGAATTTTCACTGGATTCCTTCTTCTGTAAGATATCTATGTACTTTCAGTTGATGTTCTTCTGAATTAATTTGTTAATAGATCTCTTTTAGTTGATTATTGGCACCGACGAAATTGGTTCCATCGTCTGAATGAATACTGTAACACTTGCCTCAACGTGATATGAATCTCCGCAATGCTGCTGTGAATCCCTCACTGGTCAGATCACTGACAACATCAAAGTGTGTAGCCTTGACTGCTAGACAGACAAACACAGCTACATATACTTTGACTCTGCCACGATTTCGATGTTTCTTTTCCTTGATGTAAAATGGACCGCAGTAATCTACATCAGTATGATGGAAAGGACGAGTTTGTGTGACACGCTCTCTCAGCAGCTCTCCCATTGGGTAAACAGCTGTCTGAGGATTTGATTTTCTATATCTTACGCAGCGATATGTGACTCTCTTAACTTCGTTTCGCCCGTTTAGTGGCCAGAAGTTTCTCCTCACAACATACAAAGTTGTTTGAGGATCGGCAGGGAAGTGCCTTTGATGGGCTTCTTGGATAATCAAGGTTGTATATGGATGTGATTGAGGTAAAATTATCGGAAGTTTTTGATTGTATGACATATTTGCATGATTTAGTCTTCCACCAACACGAATTATATCATAATCATCAAAAAATGGACTAAGATGTTTTAATTTACTATTTTCGTGTATTTTTTTTATGTTTCAAGTTGTGAATATCTTTCGTAAAGTGTATATTTTGTATTAACTTGATAACTTTTACCTGAGATTGACGAAGTTGGGTATATTCACCAATATACTTATTATTTGGACTCCAACGCAAGATGCGAGCAATTGCACGATGCAGATTACTTGCTGAACTGAAGAATTTGATGAATGAATCATCAAGAGAAGTTGTTTTTATGCAAGTTGTAAGACAAGTGAGTTTTTTTCCATTCATTGTCTTCGATTGGAGTAGATATTACTGAAATAGGCCAGTCGTTCTCTGAATATTTCAGCCAGGTTGGGCCAGTGGCCCAAAGTGAATTGTCTATAAATTCTTTTGGTGTTAGTCCTCTTGAAGATGCGTCTGCAGGATTATCTTCCGACTTGATGTGTCTCCAACTGGTAATCGGTGTTTTTTCTTGTATCTGAGAGACTCGATTTGCTACAAATGTCTTCAACTGATATGGGGGTGTTTTGATCCAATGAAGAGCTATTGTTGAATCTGACCAGAATATAACATTGGATAATTGAGCAGGTAAAAGTTCCTTTATAGTATCATATAGATTAGCTAACATGAGAGCTGCACAGAGCTCTAATCGTGCTAATGTTTGAGTTTGTAACGGTGCAACTTTGGTTTTCGCACACAATAGATTCGTTCTTACAACACCTGATGATGCCATCCGCCTTAGGTATATGCATGCACCATAGGCTTTTTCACTTGCATCTGCAAATCCATGTACTTGAATATCGCAGGTGTCTCGCAGTACTAGTGGACGATTGTATAAAACTTGATTAATTGTATTAAATTCAAATGCATATGACGTCCAAGCATTTTGTATATAAGTTGGAAGTTCTTGGTCCCAGGTAATTTCTTGACTCCAGCATTCTTGAAGAATCAACCGCGCGGCTAAAATTACAGGTCCTAATAATCCTAGTGGATCAAATATCTTAGCTATTTCAGCTAAAATTACTCTTATGGTTACGTTAATTGGTAATTTTTTAAAGTTATAAGTTAGATCATCTGATTGAGTTTGCCAGTGTATACCTAAAGTTTTTAGCATTGGATCTACTTCAATTTGTAGTTTTTTATTGATATGTTCTTCTGGGATTCCTTTCAGGACTTCTGAATTAATTGAAACCCATTGTCGTATATTAAAACCACCTCGTTTTAGTAGTTCGGTTAAATCGTTTCTAATTTTTATTGCTTTATGAACAGTATCAGTACCTGCGATTAAGTCATCGACGTGGAATTGCTCCTTGATGATTTTTGCTGCTTCTGGAAATTTATTTCTTTCATCCTCGGCTACTTACACAACACTCCGGACTGCTAGGAACGTTGCTGCTGTAGTGCCAAATGTATCTATCGTCAATTGATAGTCCATGATTTCTCCTGTTTGATCTCTCCATAAAATTTTGAGATATTTACGGTTTTCTGGTCTTACCTGGACATAACGAAACATCTTTTCCAAATCACCTATAAGAATGATTGGGTGTAATCAAAAACGAATTAGGTGAATGAAAATTGGTTTTTGTAGCGTGGCTCCTGTTAAAAGCGTATCATTTAATGATATTCCAGAGCTTGATTTGGCAGATCCATCAAATACGATTCGTAGTTTTGTAGTGTTGCTGGATTCTTTCACGACCGCATGATGTGGAAGGTAGAATCCTTCAGCACCAGTTGAGTCCGTTGATCGTTCCATATGTCCTAGATCAAGATATTCTTGGATAATAGCTTTATATTGTTCAGCAAATGCTGGATTTCTTTTGAATTTATTTTCAAGAGATTTTAATCGGTTCATAGCTCGAGTCCGAGTTTCTCCGATGAGAGATTTCTTAGAGTTAAATGGAAGTGCTACCATGTAGCTTCTGTCTTTATTTTGCTTTGTATGATTTTTGTAATGTAGTTCACATGCCATCTCTTCTTCTGACAAGTGTTGTTGTTTTGGACCTTCTTCTATGGCCCACGTCTTTGTAAGTTGTTGGAGAGCTTGTGTGGTCGTAATATGACACATTTTTAGATTTGGTTTTGAATTATTGTATTTTGTTTGAACTGATATTGCACTACCGATGATCCAGCCAAAATGTGTATTTTGCATGAATAAATCTTGCCCTTCAGGATTTTAAATATTCCTTTGTCCAGGTATGATTAATGATAATGCTGGTCCTGCACCAATAAGTAAGTCAATGTTACTTGGTATATTGAATGTTGGATCAGCTAGCTTTATCTTATTGGATATTGGTATTTTTGTTTTGTCAATATAGTTCACTGGATGCTGTTTAGTTATTTCAGGAACTGAGAAGAATTCTAATGTCTTTTCGAAGTTACTGTATCTTGATTGGATAGTTGCCGTAATTTTGAATGACGTTGATGTTTGAATATCACCAAGTCCACCAACAGCAAGAGAGCATTTTTGTTTTGGTAGGTTTAAAGACGTAGCTAATCGCTCTGTGATAAGGTTGGACGTTGCTGCTGTATCGAGCAATGCCTCGCAGCGTATTGGACGTTTATTTTTATCGATAATATTGACTAAGGCAGTAACCATTATCTCTTCAATTTTACCTTGATTTAGTAGTACAATGCTGCTGGTAGTTAGGCTTGATGACGCTGGTAGTCAATCATTCTTCTCTTCTTCCTTGGTTTCTGGTTTATGTAAATGTAGTAAAGTGTGATGGACCTTACCACACTTGAAACAATTAGGTTTATTACAGTCATTAGTTTTATGATTGTTTCGAAGACAGTTAAAACATAGATTAGCAGTTTTTACGGCATTGATCCGTTGTGGTACAGATAAATAAAGTAACTCATCACACCTGTATGTTGCGTGTCCATCTTGTTTGCAAATTGGACAATTCTTAAAAATCATCGTTGTGAGTACTTGCTGTTGTTTTTGTTGCGTAAATTTATCTGGATTGTTGTTTATTGGGTTACTTGGTTTTGCTGGTGGTTTATTGTCTTTGTTTAAGTTGGTTTGTGGTTTCATCGCCTCTTCTCGGAGAAATTCAATTAACTCGTTGAAGGTGCGTTTCTTATTATTTTTTTTTTCTGCAATACCACTCTCGTTTAGTTGAATTATCTAATTTTGAGATAGTGTGAAATAGCAATAGTATATACGTCCCATTTCTCGGTCAGTTCGCCTAGAACTTTCATACCACACACATGTACTAATGTTCCATTCACTAATTGTCTGATTGCATCACCTGAATTATTTTGTACTTTGGGTATTGCTGTAAGCAGTTAAAAATGACGCGTAATAATCGCTTGTTCATTGTTATAAGTTGCTTTTAAAAGTTCCCTTGCTTCTTTATAATTTTCATTAGTTGCTTCAAGACCAGCTATAGTCTTTGCTGCTTCACCAACTAAAGTATCTTGTAAGTAGGACATACGCGTACTATCTGAGATGCCAACACGATCATGTACGTTTGCTTTGAACCATTGATAAAATGATCTCCATTCTTCCAGCTTTCCGTCAAATTTACGTAATTCCCGTTTGGGCATTTTAGTTGAATTATAATCTTGATTACTTGTATCTGATAATGCTGGAGTATGTGCATTATCTCGGTTTGTTTCTTGATTGTTTAAGTTACTTTTCAGCTCTGCTTGAGCCAAAATATCCATGTAATCTTCCATCATTTCCTCTTCTATTGCATCATGACCACCTTCCGGTTCTTTTGTTGCAAGATGCACTGTGATTTCTGGAAGCACTTTGAATATTTCTTTAAGATTGTTGATTCTCTGTTGTAGTTTTGCTTGATTGATTGGTGTGTCAGTGAAACCACTGAGAAATGTCTCAAATTTGGTAATAGCAGCTTTAAGCTGACCACGCCTAAATGCATGTGACATGTTCGGTTGTTTGCTGTTAACTAAGTCACACGGTCTTGGACTCACAAATTGATTGACTGGATTTTTATCTTAGTTGTAGAGCAAGTTGCATAAACTGTTTTCACTTCACTATGCACTGGCACTTACACTCGTAAATCCAGCTCGAAGGGCCATAAAATGTCGCGCACTGATTTGAACGACAATCGATTAGGGAGCTTTTCTTGTTAGGATCGTTAACATATTTTAAATCTAAATAAATTTGAATTTTTAACACAATATTTTAATGCTATCAAATCACTTTATTTATAACAATAACTATTAACGGAAGTTTACGATTGTTTACAATGTATAAAAGACTATTAAATTGAATTTTTTTGGGAGCAAGACATTCGCGTTTGAGTTTTGGTTTCTAACTAACTTGTGTGTATGTTGTAAAGCTGATTCTTCCCTTTTTGACGTTAGAATACAAGTATTTCTTTTGCGTCAAGAAGGGATGTTTTAGATATTCAAGAGTGTAATTGGTTAAGACATTTTAGGTAGGAGTAAGTGGGTGTGGACTTATAGATGACGTAGCTTGTGACGTATTAGAGAAAAAGCAAAAGAGAGAGAGAGAGAGAGAGAGCGAGAGCAAGCGCAAGACCCAAAGGGTCCACGAGCGTGGGCCGTAAGTAAAAAAAAAGGTCTATGTGTTACTTCACGTAGTGAGGTCATAAATAATATTTTATTACCATCCGAAGGATATTTGAGTTGGTTTAAAATAAAGATTATATATACATAAAAAAAAGGGAAAGGTTTTAAAACAAAATTTTGGTAAAGAAATTTAGAAAATATATAAAATAAGGTTTTTGAATATGAGAGTAAACGCGTAGTAAACTTATAAAATTTCGAAAGCGTGTGAATCTGAAAACTAAACATTTGGCTAGCAGATTTTGAATGATAAGATTTCGAGAAATTATGTGTTTTAAATTTCAGGTTTTATGATTTTTTCGTGAGAAAATAATTTGGTGTAGTTACGTGTGTTTTGGTACGGAACAATAATCAAAGGCAAAAGGATCCTTCTTCATTTGAAGACCGATATCTCGGCGACAAATGGACGTATCAAGGTCTATAAAAAATGAAATTAAAGCTGAATAATAAAGGTATCTGATCCTTATAGTGGTTAATCAAAAAAAAAAAAAATTTCCCACGCCCGTAGACTAAAAAAAAAAAAGTAAAAAAAATTTGAAAATTTTTTGTTGCTGGTATTTCTAAGATTACTCAAAAACCGCTGATGCAAAAAAATTTTAAAGTTCTAATCCAAAAAGTAGACACTTGAAGCTACAATTGTCTTTTGCACGCCTCGGACGCGAAGCGGTAGAGGTTGTGCTCTATAATCGACTTGTCGTGAAAACCGGATTTTCTGATCTTCAATCATTTCTGCTAACTTTATAAATCACCTATATAGATAAAAAAAAGTGCACCAATGTTTAGAAAAAATTCTAAAGAATAATTTGGATTCAGTTAAATATTTTATTAAGCTACACTATTATGAGAAAAAAATTATTTAAAATGAGACTAGTAGGACGTCAATTGGGATGTCCGTGTGTGAGCGAGATATCACACGAAAAACTTAACTAATTAGCTTAATTTTTTTTTCAATAGCTTCAGAATTTGCTAAAGTAGAAGCCTTTTGAATATCACTACTGTAGTCCTTCTCGTTGATTTATTATCAATTAAAAACTAAAAACTTATAATGTTCACTAATGCTAAAACCGCCATTTTTTTCCCCCGTAAATATAAGTAGGCATACAAATTTTTATCATTTTGTGATCTGTTTATCATTAAACTAAGCTGATATTGTTATTAATTTCTACTTTACCAACAGATGACTTTCTTTAGATTCAAAAATGTTTTTTATCATCAGGTAATTCATTTTTTCTTTTTTTTCACTTTTGCCGTTACCCTGGTAGCCAAGTTGGCCGCAACTTGTCGACAATCTATTGTAGCAACCTGTCGCTAAGTTGGCCACAAGAATCAGCATTTCCATAAGTTGATGGCAACTTTCCGAGAAACTTGTCGACAACTTTTAGCTCGTGTAACTGTTGGCTACAAGTTGCTCAGAAACTTGGCGACAGATTGCGGAAGTAGGTTGTTGGCAAATTGCTGAGTAACTTGTAGCCAACTTGTCGCCAACAGTTTCACAGTATGAAGTCGCAAACAAGTTGGTCGCAATTCATGTACACGAACTTTTTGATCAGAAACTCTGGCTATCAGGGAGGTTGCGGCAGTACATTGTCACCAAGCTTCTGAGCAACTTGTAGTCAAAAATTCAAGTTACAACAACAAAGAATCAACCAACCATGAGGATCATCACGAACGATAAATATTTAAAATAAAAATTTCACATAATTACCCTTTATTTAAGAAACCTCAGACAAATTAGATCATTCATAACGCAAAAAAATGCCCAAATGTTAATTATTAATTACTCCATAAACTAATCACGCAAAAGTTTAAACTCTACCAAATAAAATTTTTTACTCACTATAATAATTATAAAAAAAAATCGCGAAAAAAAATGGTCATTTTAAAAATAAATAACTTAACAAAATACAAATAATATTTTGTTTTATTTATTTATAACAACATATTTACTTCATACTTGTTTTCATATAACTTCAACTGAGGTAAGAGGCTCAGAACTCCATCACTTCACGTATTTGTATATTTATATGTGATAAAATTTAGCGAACAGAGATATACAAACGCATAAGTGATCAGGTGCTATTACAGTTTCTTGATCGAGTACTGGCTCTTTTACCTTAATGTTAATTAAACATTTGTGATCAATGAAAAGTACCTTTCCTAACATCAATATATACGTTGAAAAATCATACAATAAAATAAAAAAGAAAAACAAAATGGCTTTTTAAATCACCCTCTTTTACGGTGAAAAATCATCAAATGAGAAAATTATTTCTCAGACCATCAATTTTTTACGGTAAAAAATCATAAAATAAAAGAATTATTTTTCTAATCAACGATTTTTACGATGAACAATCATGATTTAAACGAATAACAAACTTTCACAATATCAATTTTTACGGTGAAAAATAATAAAATCAAAAATTCACTTTTCAAATCACCAATTTTTACGGTCAAAAATCATGAAATAAGGAAAAATAATTTTTCAGACCATTAATTTTTACGGTGAAAAACAATAAAATCAAAAAACTACTTTTGAAATCACCGATTTTTACGGTGAAAAACAATAAAATCGAAAATTCACTTTTGAAATCACCAATTTTTACGGTGAAAAATCATTGATAAAAAAAAAAATAACACCAATTTTTACGGTGAAAAATCATAAAATAAAAAAAAATTAAAACATCAAGTCTTAAACCTATACATAGTCTAGTCGAGAAGTGAGTTTTCTGAGAAAAATCGTTGATATTCTCTTAAAAATATGGTGATTGGTGCATTGGATTCAGAATTTCATCCTGAGAAATGGGTACTTTTTTTTTTTTATCCGCCATTAAAAATTGCATTTGTTATAAACAAAAAACGAAGAGACAAAAAGGGAGTCTTCGTTTTTTAGCTGTAACTTCAAAACTATTAAAGATATCTGAAATTAAAAAAAAGATCCTGAAAGAAGAGAAAATTTCAGTAAAATAAGTCGGGACTCCCCCAGTTGTAGCTCCATTATTTATAATTTTAATTTAACGTTGAAAGTTGGGCTCCGCGCGGCCGTTTCGGTGCCTACGCGCCGTCGCCAAGCAAAGTATGCAACACAAAATAATTTTTTTATAACATAAAATATTAATTTAAAAATCTGAATAAATTATAGTGTCATCTAGACACTTAAAGGAATATAGTCCCGCATAAAAAAAATTTTTAGCTCGATTATTGTTTAAGTTATTTGATTGTTAATTAACAAATTTTTCGAAGACTTGAGTTTTTATAAAATCTCGTAAAAATGTTTAAAAAATGTGTCTATAAATTTTGTTTCTTTTGGGAGCTCTTGTTATAAGAATAATGAACAAGATTCCGTTGTAATAGTTTATAAAAGTTTTTTCATTTGTTTATAACGATTTTTCAAAGTTATCAAAAAGTGAAATATCCGGTTAATGTTATAAAAAAAATTTTTTTCCCAAAATCTTTAATTTTGGTTGTTTTTGTATTCATCTATTGCGTTTAGCAGCTTGGCTAAAAAATTTTTAACATTAATTGTTTAAAAATTTTTTATAAACAAATAGACAAATTGAATATTTTTGAAAAATTTTTTTTTGTCATTTTGTTGTCTTAGTAAAATAATGATTTTTAAAAAAAAAATTTTTTTCTTAAAAAAATTTTTTAATTGTTTATAATTGTTTTTTTCATTTATCCACCATTTAAATTATTTATTGAGAAATCATTTTTTTTTCAAAAATCATTATTTACAACTCTCAATATAATTGTGAAAAAAAACAATTTTTTTATTTAAATTTTCTTTGTTTATTTTATAAACAATTTGTTATAAACAAATTTCCATTTTCACTATATTTTTTTTCCGTAGCTTTAAAAAATTACAAATACAGTCATGTGCATTAAAGTTGTGAAAAAAATTTTCCTCTATTTTTTATTGAATTTTAAAATACTTTACCCCATTAAAGTTGAAGCGGTCAACTATTTTATCAACTTATAAATTGTTATAACTTTTAAACTATTGATGATACGGTCTTAGACATTTAAGCCGATCTTTTAGACAATTTATTGATTTATATAATAAATTTTTTACATGCTTGATATCTATCATGGTTCAATTTTTATAAGCATTTGTTTATAAAAAAATGCATTACTTGAATTTTTAAATATCTCTATCTTTTAAACTATTGAAGTCACGGCTTTTATGATTCGAGACAATTTTATAGAGTAATTAATAAACTACTCAAAAATAATTTTTTTATATTTTTAATTCCATTTGTTTATCATTTTTTTTTATTTATTCAAATTATTGCACAGTTAAAGGTACATTCTTTGGATTTTATTGACTTTATACTCCTACCCAACGCCAATAATTTATGTTGTTCTTGCTGATTTCTTTTGGTTTTGGAATTTTTCAATTCATTACTTAACGTTTGTCAAAGCAAACACTTAAAATTTTTGCCAGTAGTGCAGCCTGAAAGTCATTTACGGAATTGAACGAACTTTTTAAAATTTTTTAGTCAGACTTGCGTAAAGAAGAATGAAAATACTTACTTGTGTAAGTAAGAGAAAGTAAACGTAAGTAACGTAAGTAAAGTAATAAAGCAACGTAAGTAACAGAATGACAAAAAAAAATTTTTCAAAAATATTCAATTTGTCTATTTGTTTATAAAAAATTTTTAAACAATTAATGTTAAAAATTTTTTAGCCAAGCTACTAAACGCAATAGATGAATACAAAAACAACCAAAATTAAAGATTTTGGGAAAAAAATTTTTTTTATAACATTAACCGGATATTTCACTTTTTGATAACTTTGAAAAATCGTTATAAACAAATGAAAAAACTTTTATAAACTATTACAACGGAATCTTGTTCATTATTCTTATAACAAGAGCTCCCAAAAGAAACAAAATTTATAGACACATTTTTTAAACATTTTTACGAGATTTTATAAAAACTCAAGTCTCCGAAAAATTTGTTAATTAACAATCAAATAACTTAAACAATAATCGAGCTAAAAATTTTTTTTATGCGGGACTATATTCCTTTAAGTGTCTAGATGACACTATAATTTATTCAGATTTTTAAATTAATATTTTATGTTATAAAAAAATTATTTTGTGTTGCATACTTTGCTTGGCGACGGCGCGTAGGCACCGAAACGGCCGCGCGGAGCCCAACTTTCAACGTTAAATTAAAATTATAAATAATGGAGCTACAACTAGGGGAGTCGAGACTTATTTTACTGAAATTTTCTCTTCTTTCAGGATCTTTTTTTTAATTTCAGATATCTTTAATAGTTTTGAAGTTACAGCTAAAAAACGAAGACTCCCTTTTTGTCTCTTCGTTTTTTGTTTATAACAAATGCAATTTTTAATGGCGGATAAAAAAAAAAAGTACCCATTTCTCAGGATGAAATTCTGAATCCAATGCACCAATCGCCATATTTTTAAGAGAATATCAACGATTTTTCTCAGAAAACTCACTTCTCGACTAGACTAACAATGAAATGTAGATCTATAATAATAATAATCTACTAATTCAACATCTATTACACTGCTTTGCACAAAAATCTTGTCAACTCTTACAATTCTGCGGGCACTGATTGTTTTGGTAGTTTTCAAAACGACGATTATTATTGTAGTAATTGTTATTATTATTAAGTGCATTCGAGCGCGAATCCGTTTTTTTTCTCAGAACCAGCTGATTGCTCGAGAAGTAATGCTAATTTTTCGAGCATTATTTCCTTAGTATCAACATTACTCTGCTGATTAGTAGGAACATACATCTGCTTTTGTGGACGATTCTCTGAAGTTTTATTATTCAAATGATTCCCCATTATTTGAGGCTGTTGAGGTACAGCAGATAACTGTTGCCATTTCAAATTATCCATCCTATTTAACTGCTGAAATGTAGCGCCGACCATTGGACTTTCCAGAACACCACTCTGTTGAACCGATGAAGGTATTAATTCAGGACTTGGACCACTTTGTTGCTGAAATGTCATAGGAACTACTTGGCTATTTGGTCCAACTTGCTGATAATTATGATGAATTAGTTGACCGTTTGGTCCTATGAATTATTGATATGCAGGGTGTACCAATTGATTACCATACTGCTGGTAAAAAGAATATTCTAATTCACAATCTGATCGACTAACATGCTGGAGATGAGGATGAATCACTTGCTGAGTTGTTGTAGTGACAAGTTTTCGACCCAATGAACTATTTTGTTGCTGTGCAGCTTGTTCTTGTTGTGACGGTTGTGTTGATATAAGAGTTTTTTCAGTGATTGACGAATCTCTTTTCTGCTGTTGTGTTGAACTTGACAGATCTTCTCCAACAAGTTTCTGTTGATCTAATGAATCAGAAGGCACTTTTGGAATCGTCGGTCCACCTAGCTGCTCGATTTTATCAGAAACATTTGTTGATTCGTTGCTTTGCTCAGTCTGAGCATCAGAAGATTCCTGATTAACTAAAATGCTTGGTGGCTGAGGTAATGGAGGAAATTCCTCCCGAGATTCGATTGCGATTTTCTGCTGAGCAACAGATGAAATTTGTGAGGCTTTAGTAGTACATTGCTGCTGGGATATGGATGGAGGCAAATAATATCTTGTATTTCTATGCTGATGTACTACAGGGTATGACGAACCTGGTAAATTACCAGGGTATTGCAATCCCATTTGATCTTGCAATGAATTAAGACCTCCATGGTTATTTAGAATCTGCGCACCCAGAATCTGATCTCTGAACATAAAATAATGTTCTGGTAAAGATCCATTCTGCTGGTCTCGGCCTAGAGAAAATAAATATTTGATGTTAAAAAAAAATAATAATAATTTGCCTCAACAAAAAGTGGATTGAAAATTATAATTAATTATAATTTCAAATTTTTTATTTTTGTGTCTTATCACTTGGGTCATCCATGATTTCATAAAACGTAATAGAGGCTGAGTATTATCTTGCAAATAGTTAAAGATACGGTCTTGTGAGGAAGACATAAAGAAAGATGACCTGTGATTAATAGAAAAAAAAAATGATAAAAGAACGTTTTTTAATTTAAGTTAAATGTACAAAGAATAAAATTCATATCAATTAAGTGTAAATAAGTAAAAATAATGAAAAAAAAAAAAAAAAAATTAGTAATAAAAAATTCAGTTTCTTAATGATGTATTTATATAGAGGTTAGTAAAAAAATTTAAAAAAAAATTACATATTTAGTATTTAGTAGAATTTAATAGAATAAATGAGAAGACAAAACGCAAAAATAATCGTAAAAACAATGATTTTCATTTATTAAACTTACGTCAGTAAAAATTAATTAATTTTGTTCAAATACTTACACTAGATGTTCCGGGTTAATACGATATTCATGTAATTCTCAAACTATTCGTGATCGGTTCCGTAGACGATTGAAGCCGGAAGTCATGTATTTCGTCATTATAGACGATAGAGTGCTTTAGTTACCCATTCTATACTTCCCGTAAATGAGCAAGCTCAGCCAGAATGAGACCGAGGTTACTAGAATCGGGAGGTTGGGTCAACCATTATCCCAACGTTAAATTTTGTCGCTGGTCCCTTTCTAGGGATAAATGCTGGTCTACCAATCAGCTTTCCCGAAGCATTTGGATTCATTTTCAACTAAATTCCGCTGATTTATATTGAGAGTAGTGATGCGGAATGATCGTCCTTTTGCGTTTTGGTCACAAGACGGTTCGCTGACGATCTTGTGACCGACGGACCTAAATGACGAGCCTGTTCTATTGCAAAATGACCGTCATAAATTTTCCAGTCAGAGTCCGTCATTTCAGACCGTAAAAAATTTTTTTGTCACAAATTTGATCAGTCGCATCTAGCTAAATGATTTGTGACCGTCATTAAATTTTCGGTCACAATTTTGGGCTTGGTCATGAATTTTGTCAGTCACAACCAGCTAGATGATTAGATGCAATCTTTTTTGCAAATGATTGAAAAATTTATTTTTTTCCCTTCATATTCTTATCTCGTGGTATTTTTAAGAAAATTGCGGTTTTAAAATTTGAATTTGTATAATAGTTAGAAAGGCGTTTGTAAGATGTCGCCACAATTGTAACGGTCTGTCACTTTATGAACGGTCCGCTGATGGTCTTGTGACCATGACGTGACGGTCAAAAAATGACCTGACGGTCAGCTTCACATCACTAATTAAGAGTGTAGGGAACAAATTTCATTAGAAAATAATTATTTTCAAATTTAATTTTGTCAAACTTTGTTTTCAAATTTACTTTTGTCAAACTTTGCAATTAACTAAACTAAATTTGTAAAGGAACATGGAGCTAGTATATGGTCGTTTAAAAATTTTCAGCAGAAGAATTTTTTTTTTTTCATAATGTGGTTTTTTTAACTCAAAATAAGTTACTAACTAAAAATTATCATGAAAAAAAAAATTTTATAAAACTTCTTGGACAACGATTATTTCATACTAAAATGAAATTAAAATTAAAAAATTCAATCAAAATTATGTCTTTTATACAAAGTAAAAAGACTGCGTTGATTAATTTTATATGAATTTACAAAACTGAAAAACGTCAAATTTGAGTATTTTAGTGTAAGCCAGTGAGTCCTGATTTTTTATAAATTTTCTTTGGCGTTGATCCTAGCTAAAACTAATATCTCGATCGAATTTTCGAGTCATTTTTTTTTTTTTTCAAGTCTACAGAGCCATTAATATCCACTACAATATTTTATATACATTTTATAAAGCATGCACTAATTTTTTTTTTTACAATTTTTATTCAGTCCGTCATCATTTTTTGTAGGAATTTTCATACAGAAGAATTCGATTATTGTTTTCCTTTTTCCTACAAGCAAAACTACCCGGATAAAAATTATTGCTCATAAATGTGTTATTAAACATGATACTGTATTTTCTGTACCATGCATGATCCCGTGGTTTTTTAATTTTTCTAAGAGTTATATGAAAGTTTTGAATATTAAAATTACGGCATCTAACAGATGTAACAAAATTGGAGAATTCGTTACTACTATCGGTAATGAAAATCACGGAACGATTAATCCCTGATAGCCAGTTGAACTCAACTAACAGCCAAGTTGCGCGTAAATTTGACGTCAGATGAAAGTCGCTATTTGACGTACTCGGGACATCAAATTGAGTAGCAAAATTCGAATGCAGAATTAGCTCAAATTGACCTAAATTATTTAGATTCGATTTTACCGTTTGATACATATTGAAGAAAAGTCAGCTCATGATATCTAGCAACTATTCAACAAAGTAAATTCAAAAATCAAAAAGTAAAAAATATCTCTCTCGTTGAGGTCTTGTTGACGTCATTTGTTGCGTCTCTTATTTTTTTTGTAATGTCTCACAGACGTCAAATAGCAGTTTTAAACTTACGTCAAATTTGAGTGAAATTTGACGTCAAAGAGAGCTCAAAAGTTGACATTGAAATTTTTTATGTGTACCGTACGTCACTGAGACGACAAAAGTATCAGCTCAAAAATTGCGCTGAAAATTTAGTTATCTGGGTAACTATCACTCTGAAATGCTACAGACACAAACGATATTATGGTAGTGCTTTCATAGAAAAAAATGACATGCGATAAAAAAAAGGGACCAGAGACACAAACTTGTCCCAACCTCCCTCTTCTAGTAACCTTGAATGAAACAGCTTAGCTAAGCATATTTACCCTGATAGCCAAGTTGGCGAGAAACTGGCGTCAAACTTACAGCCGCACTTAGACGCCAAGTTGATCGCAAAAGTTGGTACTTTCAAAGTTGATAGACACATTTTGAGAAAGTTGGTAGCAAAAGTTGGAAGCCCAATAAGTTGACGGTCACTTTCTGAGAAACTTGGCAATTATAAGTTGACGGAAAGTTGCCTTCGATTTTCTCAGAAACCTGCTTTTGAAATGCGGCTCTTCTCTGGCGTCAACTTTCTTAAAAAATTGCCGGTAACTTGTTGCCAAAAGTTGCAAAAGCTAGAGTTGTCGACAACTTATCAAGTTCGTCAACGTCGACTTCGGGCTTTCCGTTTTTGTCGACAATTTTTATACAATTTATAAAACTTTTGAAGTGAATTACGTTTTAGTTCGGGTAGTAAATTTACGTCAAATTGTATATCAAGTTATATACAAACTGTCATCAAAAATGGAAGAGCACGAAGTTATCGGACATTTAACAAAAAATTCAAGGAAACTTTTGTAAAGGAAACTTTCGCTGAGCAAACTGTGATATTAGGGTAGGTGTCAATTTGAATACCGATTCAAGGCTTATTAGGTTATTGACAGTTAATACTTTCAGTGCCTATTATCGTTAATTAAGCAATCCACAATTCTACAATTGCAAAATCGTTGAAATTTTATACTTTATGTTTTTTTTTCAGCCTCCATTAAATTGAATCGGTTGAAAAAAAGTTTTTTCGCCTTCATTAATTGAATTGGTTGAAAAAAAACTTTTGGCAAAAAGAGTACGTTACGTCAAGATATATTTACAGGATGACCCTAAAGTTTGCAGGCAATTAACAATTTTTGAATTTTTTTTAACAAATTGATTACAATAAAATAAACTAAAAAAAATATGCACATGCAGTAGATTTAAAGATCTCTAAGTGCAATTTTTTTTAATCCTTTTTTTTTTGTAATTTACAGTTGTTAAAAAGATCCAAAAATAATTAGACGTCGACTAACTCCAGTATCATATTTACAGTTTATATTATAAAATAAAATTAACTGGGTAAGTTGAAATAATACATTTATCTTTTTTTTTTTATTTTAAAACATTGTTTTTAATTCTATGTCATTTCCATCCAGAACTTTCAATAAAAACGTAAATCAATTTTTTTCTTGAATTCTTCTAGTTTAACTTTCTTAAAAGCAATTGTTAACATTTATAAAGTTGTTTGATAAAAATTGAGTGTCACGATCGAAGTGAGTGAAGGCGACGGGCGAAAGGGTTATTTTAAATTATTATTTAATATCGTAATGCCGAATTACCCTATTCTATAACTCAGCCAAGGAGTTCGATTGAACCGTCACGTGGTTAGTGTGAGAACATATGCGTGATTGGGCACCGATTATTAATTTATAATTAATCATAAGTTACAATAAGAGATTATATTTATTCTGTCATCCAACCAAGGAATTTGGGTCACGTGGCTGATATAAGAATGTTATAATTTCTTTGTCGTTTATAACTTATTTGTCTATTCGTACCGAGCGGATGTACTATAGACTATCCCGTTCAATGACCTGCGTGGCGTTAGGGTAGGTCCGGGATTTCTGAACGAGAGGGATATTGGGTCGATGAATATGGGCCCTCGAGAAGACCGTGTTCTTTCCTTGTCTTAGTTTAAAATTACTATGACTTAAACTACCAGCACTCGAATGCTAGAGAAAAGGACAGTAAATGAAAAGACAAATGTATACAAAAACATGTGTAGTATATTGACAGATTAAATTTTACAAAATATTATAATAATGAACTTACCCCAATGGGTTGATATACCTGCACACACACTCACTTCAGATTCACCAATTTGAATCTGTGTACGCAGATTTTTATAATGATTTATGATAGAAATTAATTGAGATTCACAGTTTGAATCTTTTCACGAAGATGCTATGCACGCTGAACCGAACGGCCGGCTTAGCCTTCGAGTGAAGTTATAATGATTTTTAGGGTTTTATTAATAGAATTAATTATTCCCGAACAAGGACTCCGATTGCCTAGGCGGTGGACGTCACGAGAAAAGGGTTTGGTTAATTCTAATGCAAACTCAAATGATTTTACTCTAAGTATCCAACCTAGGAGTCCAGGTGCCTAGGCGTAGGACCTCACGAGGAAAGTTTTTAAGAATAAAATTTAAGTTGCGTAATTTATATTTTAAATAAAAGAACCGACTTACGATTATCGATCTAGGACCCCCGATTGCCTAGGCGTGGAGCGTCACGAGAACGAACTTTGAAATCGACTCAGTGAGTCTTACTCGTAGATAGATCCGACAAGGGTTTTAGTAGCTGAAGTAATGACTGATTTTGATTATTTTTCCGGGGTTTATATATGAAAAGGTTCGAAAGAAGAGTGGGACCAAAGATGATACAAAGAATGGGTTAAAGACAAAGAGAAAAATAATATGGAAGGGTTTGATTTCTTTGGACAGCTGAAAATGACATTTTTATTACGGGAGTTCTTGGAATTTTATAGCAAACAGGATGTAAATAGAAAAATAAGTCCGCGGTGGACCGCTTAAAAATAAAGTAATAAATATATGATGACATTTACGGTCGATATATTACATACTCCAGGAAAAATATAATTTTAAAAATAATACAAAATTGAGATGAAAAATCTTCGAGGATAGAAAAAGGGACGGAGAGGTTCTGCGGGGAACCATGTAAAATTTTAGAGACTACGTTTCTATGATGACATTTATTACCAATATTTTAGGTAATTCCAAGAAATGAAATTAAAATTCTTAAAATAGAAGAGCTTCCTATGGTGGGAAAGGGAAAAATAAGAATCCGCGGGAGACCGTGAGATTCTGTAAAACAATGTTTCTTCAAAATATATGGTGACATTTACTATCGATATTTTAGACACTTCTGAGAAATGCAATTAAAAAAAATTAAAAATAAATAGAATTAGAGATAGATTTCTACATTGAAAAAGAAATAGTAAGGATCCGCGGGAGACGTGGGACCTATTGGTTTAAATAGAAAAGTCGTAAAAATTTGAGTCGAACTAGAACAAGAAAATGTTTTGACATATTTATTAAGGCCTTTACGATGACTTTTATTATGACGAGGGACTCGCGGCCGCGGAAGACTCAGAGAAATCTTTACATAGGACATCTGGAAGACATTGAGTCGGTGTATCTTCGTAAGAGACCGGCCGTGGTGGTGCAGCTGTGCATAGAGAAAGAAAGACGTACTATTTTCTAGTTGCTTGTTCTTATCTACGTCTCTCCTTCTTGTAACTTGACCGCTCATACTCGCATACCTTTCTGTGGGAATTCAGAGCAAGCTCAAAATACGTCGTAGATATCCATATATGGTCAATGCACACATATACAACACACGCTTATGTAGAAAAACTCATGCACACATACGTATGTACGGGTACTCATGTATTATTGTACTTTTGGTGAGCGTGCTCCGAATTCTCCAGGCTAATATTTATAAAATAAAAATAAGAAAATTATTTCTGAACTTAAGCTTCAGTTGAGTGGTGACTCAGGTGTACCGATTGTTACATGAGATTGTTTTGATCACGAGATTGTTATGTTCGTTTTATTATTAATATGTGAACAGCTGTGTGCTGCTAATCTGTGAGTTTTTTCTTACAATTCAATTCCAGTAGATTCAACAAAATCCGTTTTTCTACATCAACTTTCTGCTAAATTCAATTGATAGTGATAGATTATAAAATTGAGAAGAAGACTTTTAATGTTCAATAATTCTGAATAATTTATGAAATGACAGAATAAGGATGTTTCGAATTTGATTATAAATTCGAGAGCCGCAAAGAAATTCAATCTTAAATTATTAATAATTGTTCTTTATTGAGTTTAAGTAACTGAATAACTTCTATTACTCGATTGTAAAAATATTTTGGTCAATATTTAATATATTTTTTATTAATATTTTACATCACGTACTGCGAGATTATATAATATTTTTTTTTGTTCTAGAAGCTCAACTCAAATTCAGTTTGCTGATTGGGACTGCTATAAATTTTAAGTCAATCAAAATACCAAAAGCTCAGTCTGCCAAGTGCGGCTCTTATATATTTAAGTCGCTTACTCAAACGCCAAAGCTCAGTTTGTCAGGTGCGACTCCTATACATTTAAGTTGCTTATTTTTTTAAAATACGAAAAACTTATTCTGCCATATATATTTATCTATATATATATATTGAGACAATGTGAATTGCCTTCGTCGTTCTCAGCCTTGCGGTTCCCAATTTTCTCCGTCTCGTTGCCGCCTAAATTCAGTACGTCATAGTGCCATGGTCACATGACTTAATTTTCACGTCGATGCATGTCCGTAAGGGTGAAGTGGGGATAGTTCAGAGGCGAGTCTCAGACCCTCAATTATCGGTCAATCACTTCGATCCTGGATCAATTAGTGTCTAGACGTGTTATCTAGTATTTATTTGCGATTATTTTCTATTAATTATATTGATATTCTTCCAATTATTACTCTGGCAATTTTACTTGCGATATTATTTTTATCATTTCGTATAAACGGTTATTATTATCCTAAATAAAGATTTAATAATGTAAATCATATTGTGCGTCACCGAGGAATTATTCGCGGTATTAATTATTATAATCTCTTAAATATTAAATATTGTGTGTAACTGCGTCATTCCACTGTAAGGAACCATTGTATATTCTGTAACCACGAGGACACTACGTTCATTGCAAATTGCGCAGTATTTACTGTAAGTAACTGAAACTTATTATAATTGGCAATAAACTTGCATTTTTCTGGTTAATCCTTATTATTCTATCTTTCACTCACACTATTTATTTCCTTATTCTACTGGTAAGAATTATTAAATCGTTTATTAAAAGTATTATTATTATTAATCAAGAACTGATAAGTCTAGTTTAGTATAAGAAATCTATTGATAATTAATAAGCCGTGGGGTAAGTTGATGACCTTTTCATACGTTGCCGAGTTTGAATAAGTGCGGGTCCTTGCTTTGCAAGAACCCTCGCCCATTGCTCTGTCCAAGTCAATAAAAATTTGTTAGAGGCCAGCCTAAGCCAGGGTTCAACCTGCGAATTCTGGTGGCTGCTGGTAAAAATCGCGAAGTTAAAAAGCGATTTGTCTCAATATATATATATTTGCACGAGTCGATTATACTTTATTATCTTTTTTTTTTCAAAGCATGTAAAAAGTATGTTCAACTAGTAGTAGGACTGATCAGAATCGAATGCGCTAACGATTTTGATTTTGAATATTATGTTTATTTATCAGTTTGCGGTTTACAGAGTAAAGGAATTTATAATTTCGTACAATTCTGTACCTATTGCTTGCGCATCATAACCAGCTACATTTGTTCTGTTGATTGATAATGTTTGTATTTTAATATTTTTAAGTATGTTTCTTGTAAGTTTATTTATTTGTATTGGGTAAAAATTTATAAAAAATCCCATGATATCGTTTTTTGCTTACTTACTACTTATATACTACTTACATACTACTATTTACATCTTATATCTACTTTTGCCTAGCTATGTACAAGGATCATCCCACAGCAAGCTGTGGGGTAGTTTATGTTTAATTTTGAATGGTGCGTTGTTTTTGTTCAATGTTCCCACATCATTTAGTATGCTGTGTTGTCTTACACTATTTTCATAGAACTTCTTAGATTGTATATAGATATCGCTTGTAATATCGTTTATATTTAGCTTATTTCTTATTTTACTATTCGATTCTTCCGGTCCCGCGTTTGCTATTACTCTTAACGTTTTATTTTGAACAATTTGCATTTTATAAATGAGCGCCTTAGCAGCATTGCCCCATATTGGGGTTGCATGTAGTAAAATCGGTTTTATTAGCGCTTTATACGAAATTAACTTATTTTTTGTAGATAGTTTACTCTTCTTGTTTAGAAGAGGAAAAAGAAGGTTTCTTATGGCATATGCTTTATTGCACACATTGGTTATATGTAATTTGTGATTTAATTTATTACTTAGCGTTACTCCTAGGTATTTAACATTGTTTTTAGGTTTTATGACTTCGTTATTTATTATAATATTGAGATTATTTTCTCCTTTCTTTAATTTATTTTTATGGCTAAAAATGATACTCTCTGTTTTGCCCGCATTAATTTTAATTTTCCATTTGTTATAAAACTTTATAAAGCCATTCAGGGTTTTTTGTAGCTTTTTGATTGCGTTACTTTTGTTCCAGGAGGCTATATACACCGCAGTGTCATCAGCGAATAGCGCTGTGTTTGTATTTGGATCTATAGGCAAATCATTTATGTAGTATGAGAAGAGCTGTGGTCCAAGGATAGATCCTTGTGGCACCCCAGCCACCACTGTTTGTATGATCGATGCAGCACCATTCACCATGACACTGAATGTTCTTTTTTTGAGGTAGCTTTGCATCAATTTAACAATATACATTGGCATACCAATGAGTTTTAATTTATAGAGGAGGCCTTTATGCCAGACCGTGTCGAAGGCCTTCTCGATATCGAGTAGGATCATAGCTGTAGATTTATTAAGATTGAAATTAGTTGCTATATAATTTGTAATTCTTGCGAGTTGCTGGATTGTGCCTCTATTGTCTCGAAAGCCAAACTGTTCCTCCCTCATGATTTTGTTTATAGCTTCATGTCTCTTGATTCTATTATGTATAATTATTTCAAATATTTTACTCATGGTAGGGAGTAGGCTGATAGGACGATAGTTTTGGGGGAACAATTTGTCTTTGCTTGGCTTGAGAAAAGCCAGTATATTGGCTTCTTTCCATGCGTCGGGAAAGTAAGATATTAACATACAAGCGTTGAAGATATACATGAGTTGAACAATGGCTTTTTTGGGAAGATTTTTCAGTAGAATATTTTGTATTCCATCTGGGCCCGGGGCTTTTTTTGCTTTAGTTTTCTTTATAGCTTGGACTATTTCGTTTGGTGTTGTTAGGTTTACGTCGTCTCTGTTTATGCATGTATTTTTAATTTCTTTGTATACATGGCTTACTAACGTTTCTATATCGTCGTCTCCGTCATTTTCAGTTAGATGGTGTACTTTCTTGAAGTTTTCTGCCAGCACATTTGCCTTATCAGTAACAGTAAATGCTAAACCATTCGGTCCGTGTAGTGTTGGAATTTGGTTTTCTAATTTTTTTGTAAAGGATTTAGCCATTTTCCAGATGGAGTTGTCTTTGACGTTTAGGTTTTGTAGTTTTTTGTCCCGGATTTCATTGTTCAACCTACGTATCTCTCTAGTTATTATATTTGTGAGATTATTTTTCTGTTGTCTGTAGATGTCAAGTTTGGTTCTTTGGTATTTGCGCCTTATCGCATTTCTTTTACGTATTAGTTCTAGTATTCAGTCAGGAAGTTCTATTTTGTCGGGACGTAGGGGTTTGTGTGGGATAGTACGGTCTTTGGCTTTGTTGATAATTGTCTCTAATGAACTTATAGTGTCATCTATTTCTTCTTTAGTTTTAATTTTACAGTTAACCGTCAGTTCGTCATTAATTACCATCCTAAAAAGTTGCCAGTCTGCGTTTTTATAGTCAATGATAAATTTTGGGTCGTATCTTATGTCATTGGTGGTGCCCAATTCAAGGCATACAGGTAGGTGATCAGAATCAAGGTCATTGATTGTTTCTATGTTTGTAATGGAATTGCAGTTTTTTACTAAAGCGAAATCTACTATGCTAGCTTGACCGCCATCAGTTGGATATAGGGTGTACTGTTGTGGTGCCACTACGGTTAGTTGTTTGCTGCTTGTATACCTTTGAATTACGCGGCCACTCGTGTTGTATACTTTCCAGCCCCATACCTGGTGTTTTGCGTTGTAGTCACCTATAGCTATGACTTTAGAGGCACAGGCCATCAAGTGGTCAAGATCTACTGTATCTATGACGTTAACTTTTTTGTTGACTTCTGGTCTGGCATAAACCGATAGTATAGCTAAGTTATTCTCTAATTTGACCCCAATGGCTTCTATCGATGAAAAATTATAATTAATGGTTATTGGGCTAAGTTTGAGGTTATTATTGACTAGTATCAATAAGCCACCACCAGCGTGCTGGCCCGGCCTGTCTAACCTATAACGAGCGTAACCTCTTAAGGTGTAAGAATACTTTTGCGGTGTACGAATTTCGTTAACGAGCATCAGGTCTATGTTATTATGGTTAATAATCTTTTTTAACTCAGTCCATTTGTGCATCAGCCCATTGGCATTCCAATGGGCTATTTTTAAGTTACTAATTATACTATTTTTATTCGCCATCATTCAGTTCTTCGATAAATTTGAAAAAAGTTAGGCATTTGGCTGTGTTGTCTTTACATAATCTCATTCTGTTGTTTAGTTGTTTAACCATTAGTAACATATTCTTGATGTTACATAGTTGATTTAAAGTATTTAATTCTGACATTAATTCGTTAATATCGCTAATTTTTTCTTTTAAATTATCAGTCTTTACAATATTACTATAGAAAGGAATAATATTACCATTTTTCGTTGTTTGGTCATTGGTGTTTCTTGAAGTCTCCGCATGTTGGTGTTGTTGTTGCTCCGTAGGTAGCGAAGGGAAGTTCCGGATCGAGTAGGCTGGTGCTGGTGGTTTCTTTGGCTTCGAGGAAATCATCGATTTCTGCCTCCTTTGTTCGATAGCTTCCAGGTGTGAAAGATATGATGGGCATTTAGAGAAGTTAGCTGGATGTTCACCCTTGCAATTGGCGCATTTCAGTTTGTCATCTTTAACAAGTTTGCAGTCTTTTGCTGCGTGCTCACCGGCACATTTGACGCACCTCGGCTTGTTATGGCAATTAGTTGTTCCGTGCCCGAACCTTTGGCAGTTATAACATTGCGTCACACGCTTAGGATTTTTATATTTTTCCCATTTGATCTTTACTCCGCAGATGAATCTTATTTTAAAGATAGATGATGTGTCTGCGTCATGTGGGGCAGCCATATAATACGTAGCCACTTCTTTATCTTCTTCATTTTTAGCCCTGGTGTCTTTTGGTCTTTTCATTAGTGTTACTTTTTTGAGGTTAATACCCTGGCTGTTTAGATCTTCAACGATGTCCTTGATATCGAGTGGTGGGAGACCTTTGATGACAAATTTTTGATCACGTTCATTTTTACGAGAGAACGTGTGATATTGTATTTTATGTTTATCCAGGAATTCTGCTATAGTCTTATGGTCCACTTCAGCCGTAGTGTAGAAGGTTAACGTTTTTGGCGTGTACTTCATGTTTACTTCTGGCAGCTTTTCTCTGACTTTTTTCATTAGTAACTTAGTGTAATTGATATCTATAGCGCTGATGTCCACGATTATTGGGATTGTTGTTTTTTTTTATTTAGTAGTATGCGTGTCCATTGCATTGTCATCATCAAGATCCTCACTTGATGAATCTTCGTGATTCGATAAAACATCAAATCGGTTCTGGAGTGTTATGTCAACCTTTTGTGTCTTGTTTGAGTTCTTCATTTCTGCGTCTTTAAGTTTTCTTTTCTGATTTATCTTTTTTGTATTAATTGCATCAGTTAGTGACTGTTCGAGTTTCTTGTTTAATATTGGAGGCTGCCTGCCGGCATCTCCTTGAGATATATTGCTATTGGTATAGCTAATTTGATCAAGGCTCATAAACCTTGAGTATCTAACTAGATGGCACTACTGAAGGCACTACACACGTCTGTTTCGGTCGAGAGCTCGATTTCGAATCTCAATCTCCAATTGTCTGTGAATTCAATCGATTTTCAATCGTCGAATTCGTAATCAATAGTCAATCGAATAATTAAAAAACGTAATACCGAATGCGTTAACGCTCTCAGATCACCTTCTTTTATACCCGAGAGTCCGGCTTCTAGAAGGTTCTCGGCGGAGTGGAAGAAGTCGGTATCTGCGCTCCAATGAGATGGCTTGGTTGAGGACAAGTTAAGAGCGGGCGAATGAGAAGTCTTCGTTGAGTGTGGAGGGGGTCGAGTCAACTCTTATTGGTTGGTCGCGTACGGAGAGCGAGCAGTCTCTCTCACGGTCCGTGCGAAGTTGATGAGCCATGGTATCTCTCCATGGTCCGCGCAAAGTTGATGACTTACTTTCGAACAAAGTACTAAGCAGTTTTTTTTTATTTCAAATTTTTAAAATAAGTCTATTTTTTTGTAATAAAAGTTTAATAAACGAATTTTTCATTTAGCATCATCATACATATTGTCTTCGTTATTTTACCCAAGCATCAATCAGCATTAAGAATTATAGGCATAGTTGTGAGATTCATACTATTAAAATTTTAATAATTACGTGAACTATAAAAAACTTTGGAAATGCCTAAAACGAAAAAACAATCTATCGAAAAGCGTCGTAAATCCAATTGCATTGCAATGAAATAAACTCGCGAAAATGAAGATTATCATCTCGCCGAAATGAGTAAAAATAAACAGCGATGACTGAAATGCGTGAAAATGAAATTTTTCGTTTGATAGAAAATAAATCTAGAACTACTCAACTATCTCGAAAACGAAGTGACAATGATTACTATCAAAATGAATGTAAAAAGAATAAAGAAATTAAAAGAAAGCAGCGTGAAGATCCAGAAAAACGAAAGATGCATAGTGATGATGTTAATACTACTGCGAAAAAAAACCGAGTTGATCCCAAATCCGGACCCAGATTACGCCAATTGCAAAAAGAAGCGAAACGTAAACAACGTACAGATAACTTATTCAAGCACAGTGAAAATTATTTAAATAACCTGAAAAAACAAGTGAAAATTGGAAGCAAATCGGCAGAGTTATATGTTAAAGTTTTAACGAAACAACGTAAAATACCTTAGATTTGTACGTGTTGTATGCGAAAACTATATGACAGTATACATAAATTAACGAATTACAGAAAAGAAATAATTATGAAAAAGGGTATGAATGATCATGCATATAAATATAAACAATCTGAGTATCTTTGTATCTCATGTTGGAAAAGTTTAAAAAACGGTACAATTTCTAAAAGAGCTGCTACGAAAACTCTTTCTTTTGTAGGAGTTCCAGATTATTTGAAACGTTCAAGTCCCATTGGGGTTGCATCAGTGTCACCTTGGTTACCATTCTTACAAATTGTACCTCTTCAACAATCTACAGCAAATCCACAATTATCTCTGAAAGGATATATTGTGAACGTTCAAGTTGACATTGGAGAAATGATAAAATGTTTACCTCGACGTCTTGAAGATACTCAGGTAGTTCAAGTTATAATAAATCGTAAAAAAGAATACGAACATAGTTACATGGCTGAAGTTATTATTGTTGAAGATTTAAGACTGTCGTGGGAATATCTCCAAAAATCTACATTATATAAGAGATATGGTATCAAAGAAAATGAAGCATTTTTCTCACAATATTCCCAAGAAAAACTTCCATTTGTTGTTGACGAAAATGATAGAAAGTGTTTACTGAATTCTGAAAATCAATTGTTTGAGAAATTTTTTGAAAATAAAGATGAAAACAATGATTATGGGAACTTCGATCGTGATAAAGTTTTGATCATAGACAAAAATCGCGAATCAGCTGAACTTACACGAATTATTGCACCTGGTGAAAACAAAATTCCAACGCCAATCTACAATATTCCTCATTACGAAATTTCATCTAACCCACAAATATTTTGTGGTGAACCTTTTGATAAAGCTAATACTTTAACTGCTAATGAAAGACATAAACTTTGGCTAACTCATAAAGATCCACGTTGTCGTCAAGATCCGACTTTTATGCTTCAGCTCGGTCAAATGACTGTACAAAAACGAACTAAAGATTCAATGAACTTTGTTACTCGAAGAGGCATCAAACACGAATCTATAACTGCAAAAGATCTTTTAAGGTGTGATGTAGTTGAAGAGTTAATCAATAAAGATTTAGCATACAAATTTTTGAAGTTTGTTGTCGGCTCACCTGCTTATTCTGAAGATAAAAGAAAATTTATGATTGCTTTTATGGCACAAAGACCTTTATTTAATGTCTTTTACACATTCTCAATTTCGATAAATGATGACCCCTACTTACTACAACAACTCTATGAAGAACAACATGACAAAAAAATCAGCTTAAATGACGTACTTCAATTAAAACCTGACGATAAATCGTATTTAATACGTAATAATTCAGTCACTTGTGCACGTTACATTCATCGCTATTTTAACGCGATACTAGATTGCCTGAGAAGAAAAAAACATGGCCCTTTTAAGGAATATTATGTTGAAGGTTCGGTTCACAAAACAGAAGTTCAACAGAAGGATGTGTTACATTTTCATATAGTAGCTCAATTACATAACGCACCAGAATAAAATCCAGATGATAATCAATCTGAACAGAAATGTGTTGATTTTATCGACAGATTTATCACATGCCGATTGGGAAAAAAAATCCATACGTTATGGAATATCAACAGCATAAACATACTTTTACGTGTTATGAAGGTATGAAAAATGTCAAAACATGCCATTTCCACTATCTTCTGTGGCCAATGCCTGAAACAAAAATTTTAACTAAATTACCTCCAGAAGAACGAAACGAATAAGTTAAAGTGAATTTTGAAAAAGTTGAAAATTTTCTTAACGAATTGACGAAAACACCACGAGAAATCCCATTTTCACAAATTTTGAAAGAACTTGAAATAACGAAAACTGAATATTTACAAGCTGCTAGATATCCTCTCAAGTCTACTCGAGTATTTTTGAAACGTCAAAGCAATGAGATTTTTGTAAATGCATACAATGTAGATATTTTATCCTTATTGAAATCTAATATGGATACTCAATTTATTTGTGATCCATATGCATGGGTAAAATATTTAACTGATTATGTTGTTAAAGTCGAACAAGAAATGGCAAAGATATTTCGAACTTTAACTGAACAATTTGCTCATGAGGATTTTATTAACCTCGAAAAAGTAATAAAGTTTGGGAATGCGTTTATTAACTCTAGAGTCTTAGCAGCTCAGGAAGCAGCGTGTCTTGTTCTTCACTTACCATTTTTAACTTCCCGCTAAGAAAATCGACGATTTTCGAAAATTTCGGGAAGTTATTGTTTTCACCCCGATTTTCGAAAATCGAGTTTTCATCAGATGTCGACGTTTTGAGGTCCTAGGAAGCTATTCTGACTATTTTTGGAATGATGTCCGAGTGTGTATGTGTGTGTGTGTGTGTGTGTGTGTGTGTGTGTGTGTGTGTGTGTGTGTGTGTGTGTGTATGTAAACTCTTTGTAACTTTTGAACCAATGAACCGATTCGGATGTTTAAGGCGGCGATTGAAAGAGCTTGTTGGCCATCAACTTTCCTGAAAATTTCAGATCATTTGATCGAATAGATTTGAAAATATCTGCGCATTACGAAAAAAAAAATTTTTTTTTTTAGTTTTTTATTGATTTCTCAGAAACGACTCATACGATCGACTTCAAAATCTAATCAGCTCTAGTACTCAAAGAAACTCGTCAATTGCCACCTCAAACATCAAAATCGGATAATTCGTTCGAGAGTTATCGCGGGAGAAAAAAATGGTGAAAAACGGTTTTTTCTAAATATTTTCGAAACGACTGACGCGATCGATTTCAAATTTTTATCAGCTCTAGAATTCAATAAAACGCGCCGATTGCCACCTCAAACGTCAAAATCGATCAATTAGTTCGAAAGATATCGGCATGGAAAAGTTAAAAAAATAACATTTTATGTTATTTTTCCTGGATAAATCATAATGTAACCTACTAAAATGTGTCTGAAGTCATACTAACTCATCCTTTATATGGTTACTTTCGATACATAATGTCATCAAACTTGGTTTTTAGTTTAAATCATAATATAAACATAAAATCGATAAAACGTAGTTTTCAATATTTTTCCCGGATATTTCATATTTGATTGTATCTCACATGAGTCAACACTCATATAAGTCTTCATTTGAATCTCTGGCATTAATTTCTGCCTGAATACACTTATTTTATTGAACATAATCAGGGATTACATTTTAAAAAACGCTTCATTAACCATTCTTGATTCTTAAATTTTCAAACTTCAGCATAACAGGCAACTTGTTAGAGCTTGAGAAGATCGTAAAAAAACAACCGCAGATGAAAGCATTTTCGAGCTCGAAGAGCTCGAAAATATATCTACACCAATGTTTTCGAGGTCTTTGAGGTCGAAAACAGCGGGAAGTTTTGGGGCTGGCCCGCAGGGCCAACCGACGCCCAGATTTTTTAAGTCCAGTCTAGCTGGAGTATTTGTTCCTACTTTTCCGATAGAAGAAAGAAATAGAGTAGTTGAACGAAACAAAGAATTAGCAAAGTTGGCACCTGATTCTACAGATATTTATCAAGATAATATAATTGATAAATACTCTAAACGTGATAAACGGTATGATGAAATGTGTTTAGCTGATTTTGCTACAGGATGTAGCGATCATAATCAACTTTTGATGAAAACTGAACTAAAGAAAGTTGAACTTGATTCAGGAAATGAAAACAGCAGCTGTGGCGATAGTGATGATAGTAACAATCAAAAGGAAGATGTTAAAGAACGCGCAAAGCGTAAGATTTTACGGATACGTAATTATAATAAACATCAAGATGAAAACAATTACATTTGAGAACAGCTACTTTTATTTTTACCATTCCGTGATGAAAATATTGAAATCGAAAAGTTCACCTTACTTGAAAAACAAGAAGTTTATGAAAAAAATAAAACTTTACTTGAAAAAAATTGAGCATTAATTTATTATATAGATGAAAACTTTATTGAAAATATTTTTAAAAACGTAGAAGATGACGTTAATGATGAGGAGTAGAATCAAAATGCATTCAATTTCGAAAAAAAAATTGAAGATGAGTTTGTTGATAGGTTTATTGAAACCGAAAGAACAAAATCTTCTGATTCAAAAGAAAAGGATTATAAGATTAGTGTACCAAAAGTATTGAAAAATAATGATATTCTAGAATTATTATTGAAAGCAAATGAACATCAACTTCAAATAATTATGCATTGTTCATATGCTCAGAAATGTAGTAAACCAATCCGATTGATTATTTCTGGTCAAGCAGGAACTGGAAAGTCGTTTTTAACTAAACTTTTATACCAAACAATTTCTGATTATTACAACAAACAAATCCATTGTTTAGATATCAACTCGGCTAAAGTCATACTAGCTGCTCCTTCTGGCAAAGCTGCATTCTTAATCGGAGGTTCAACTATTCATAGCTGCTTCAATTTACCTGTTGATAACATGAGAGGAAACATTCCATCTCTTAGTTCTAGTGCTGTCGTGTCCTTAAGATTTGAAATGCGCCCTGTAAAAGTTGTTATTATAGATGAAGTTTCAATGATTGGTCGTAATCGTTTGAATCAAATTGATACCCGTCTTCAGCAAATGACTGGTAACAATTCTCCTTTTGGTGGTTTATCATTTATTTTTGTTGGAGACTTGAAGCAACTACCACCTGTGATGGATAAGCCAATTTATTATACAGCACAGCATTACTTAAGAGATAGAAAATTAGAATGGAATAAAGCAAGCCCCGGTAAACCGTTTCAACCAAATATCGCTGATCCTGCTTATAACGCGTTATTTACTGCTGACAATTGAATCGATTTCGAATTTTACGAATTGACCCAAGTTATGCGTTAAGATAATATTAATTTCATTAATGCTTTAAATAATCTTTCTATGAGAACAATAACTGATAGTTATATAAAACTGTTTGAATCACGATGCAATTTACCAAATATTCCTCATAATGCAATTCATCTTTTTTACACGAATAAAGACGTTGAAGCATATAATAATAATAAAATTCCTAATATGCCTGGTAAACTGTTTGAACATGAAGCTGAAGATCATATTCAAAACGACAAAACATTAAGTGAAAAAGTAGTTGAAAGTACCCTTAAAACACTTCGTAATTTACCAGCTAATAAAAGTGGTGGTTTACCAACGACTATTTTAACAAAAAACAGGTACTAAATTAATGATTATACGTCACATCAGTACACAGGAAGGATTGGTAAATGGAGCAACAGGCACACTAAGACATGTAATGAGAAATAAAAACTCGAAGAAAATCAAAATATTTTGGTTAGAGTTTGATGACAATAATATAGAACGAGAAACTCGATGTTGCAATTTAAAATTATTCAAAGAAAATAATTTGAATAGAAATTCAAATTTTGTTTCGATTTTCCCAGTCGTAATTACAGACATTGCAGTTGGGAAGAAAATGGCTGTACGAAAGCAATTTCCTTTAATTTCTGCAGAAAGTGTAACAGTTCATAAAAGCCAAGGTCAAACTTATCTATCTTGCTGTGTTCATACTAAAGGGATGTCAAGAATGATGAAATATGTTGCCTTTAGTCGTGTTACAAATCCTGACAACCTATATATTTAGGGGGCGTTCAAACCACCACCTCCTTTAGATAATAATAGTGATTTGAAAATAGAATTGGATCGTTCGAAAAATGAAAAAAGATTATTGACTTTTGAGCAGCCATTAAATCAATTACATGGAATAAAAATTATTTTCCACAACCCGTTATCACTCCACAAATACATAGGCTGTGTCAGAAACGATAAATGGTTTCATGGAGCAGATATTATGATTTTCGCTGAAGCACGAACTTTACCTACGGATCATATTAGTATAAATGGCTACGAAATTATTTACAGATCTGATGGCAATAATACAGGTAAGAAATTTCTTCGTGGAGTAATTATCTATAAAAAGTATCATCTTAATGTTTCTATAGCCAATAATTTGACTCATGACTCTCAGTCTACAGACAAAGTTGAACATGTGGATTTAGTAACTTTTATTATAAATGACTTGTGTATCATAGGAGGCTATATTTCACCTAAAGTTTCTCGAGAGTTATTCAAAAAGAGTATGAATATTATGATTAATTCTTGTAAAGAAAAGAATGATTTGGTAATAATTGGTGATTTCAATGAAGATTGCTACGGTAATAAAGTTATATGGTTAGAAAAATGCATAAATGAAAGGAAAAATTTAAAAAGAGCATTGCCACCAGCAGTACCAACAACCAATTTTAATACACAGCTTGATGTAATTTTTACTAATGTACATGATTATATGTGTGGTACTTATGAAAGTATTACTTCAGATCATAAACCAATTTACTTCTGTAACCAAGCTAATAATGTACCAGATAGATCCTTGGTTGATCATTTAGAATCATTCAAATTTACTGTTTCTAAACCAATTATTGTGAGTAGCCGAATAGAAGGAGAAACTAAGAAAAATGACAATGAAACAGACAGTATAAAATTTAAAAAATTTACTAAAAAATCGAAAAATCCTCCTAAAATGAGAACAAAATGTCATTTGAATGATAAACAAAAAGCTCTACTTAACAAAAAAAATGTAAACAAGGATAATACAAGTTTTTCAAATGAAAAGACAAAAGTTACAGTTCAAGAATCATATTTTTTCTTACCGTCTATTCCACAAATTTCACTCAATATAACTAGAAGTTCGTCTTTGGAGGAAATTTCAGTAATTTTAGAACGAAATCGTGAAACTATTTCCAATCTTTCAATTGAAGTTGATTCTAACATTAATGCAAAGAACACAAAAGAATCATCGAGTTATCAGTTTGATAATTTAGATTCAAATAAAAAATTTATGCTTAATGAAAAACGTTTGCCGAGCTATTATGCTGAAATAAATCAAACTCTTAATAATGTATATTCTTTTGTTAATGTAAAAGGCGATGGTAATTGTTTATTCCGTGCATTAGCTGAATTAATTTATTATGATGAAAAGAAATATTATAATATTAAACTGTTTATCATTAATAGTATTTTTTGTAATGAAATTATTTATGGGTTATTGCTTTCCCGTGGTGCTATTTCAGTTCAAGATGAGTATGAATATAATATAGAATACCCTAGATTAGATGATTTTATACGAATGGTTGCTCGGGACAATACCTGGGGACCCTCGCGGACTTGGAATCACTATGAAATTATGGTGAAATTCTGGTAAGATTATAGTAAAAACATCGTGAGATCATGATGAAACTACGGTGAAATCACCATGATTTTGTGCCATTCGGTCACTGTAGTTTTTTGGTGATCCCACAGTGGTTCGATAGTGGTTTCACAGCAAATTCACAATGAATTTAGAATGAGCTTACAGTGAATTCACAGTAAATTCACAGTGAATTTACAGTAAACTTACTCATAGTGAACTTGCAGTGAATTTGCAATGAACTTACAGTAAATTCACTGTGAATTTACTGTTAGTTCACTGTGAATTTACAGTGAATAGACACGGAGAAAAAAATGGAGTAAATTTTAATAAAAAATATGAAACTAATTTTACTATCCCGTTTAGTAAATTTTACTATATTAGAATGAAAATAAATTAAATTAAATTTTTAATAACTTTTAACTTTTTATTATTAGTGCTATCTCATTTGGATTATTATTGTTATTTATGTCATCTGTATTGGTGTTTGTGTCGACTTTTATTTTTAAAAAACCACTCGTTTAATCCGAGATTCGAACCCTGATCTCCCGCGTGCGAGTCCTTTCCTATGTCTAACGGCCTGATGTATAGTTTGAGCAAAAGTTGTTGAACTTGTAATACATAGTTGTATCTGCTATCCCTACCAAATTTTAACTTTATCTATACATAGTAGAATTTAATATACAGATAATATGATCATGTTAGCAAAAAATACATTACATAAGATAATTTTTAATATCTTCTATTGTAATAATTGCCAACCATAATTGTAGTTTTTACAATATTTTTTTTTCATCGTGTACAGTGAATTGACAGTAAATTTTTGGTAAATTTACAGTCAATATACAGTAAATTAGCAGTGAATTCACAGTGAATATACAGTGGATTTCCTGTGAATTTCTTACTATTTTATTTGTAAACTTTGAAACTGATAATAATAATAACAATAAAAATAATAATAACAGTTACGAAATCTGAATTAAAATTATTTTGACAACTTATTAAAATTGTTTTTAAAAAGGAAAGCTGCATATACACACAGCCATACAGACGTTACACGGGAAATGATATGAACAAATGTCCGGGGCCTCCTAACCTCGCGTTCTAATGAAAACTCGATTTTCGAATATCGAGGTAAATGAAAGAAATTGTCACTATACCACTCTAAAGCTACGATTTGATGACTGTGATGTCAAATCACCATAAAACTAAAGTTAATTCATCCTAAATTTGCTGTGGAATCATGGTGAAATCATCATTAATTTATTGTGGAATCATGGTGAAATCACCATTAATTTACTGTGAAATCACTACTAATTCACGGTGAAATCATGGTGAAATCACCATAAAGTTACTGTAAACTCGCAGTGAAATCACAGTGAAATCACTACTAAGTCACAATGACAAAATGGCACAAAATCACTGTGAATTCACTATGAAATCACCGTAAACACACCACGAATTCACGGTGAAAATGAATTCACTGTGATTTCACTGCGATTTCACAGTGATTTTAAGTCCGCGAGGGGAAACGAAGGTTCCCTTTATGCCATCAGCATTGCATTGAAAGTAATAGTGATCACTATTTGTGTAGACAAGGACATACATAAAAAAAGTCACATTAATAAAATTATACCACCTGTTACACAATCACTAATACCGTTAACGATAGTTAATGACATTAATTATCACTTCGTCGCAGCTCACAGAAAATTAAACTCTCCTGAATTTAATGATGATGTATGGAAAAATATCCCTGTCATCAATATTAATTTGAATTCATTCTTTAACCGTGAATTCAATCGTGTGAGTACAAATATTACAAGAAATGAAAATAATCTAATAGAAAGTAAGAATATTGACGGGTTCGATGTGCACGATATTCATAAAATTTCAAATAGAATACACCAAAGTAAATCTCTTTCAGAAATCAAGCAAATCCAAAATGACAACGAAAAGCTTATATTAGAAGTATGCTTCACCATCAGAAATAAAATCGATAATAAACCATTAATTAAAAATGACTCAATAAAGAAAAGCATACCAAAAAAACGGTTTCCTGAAATACTTTTAAATTATTTTGAAATTGATAACGTAGAAAGTGATGGTAATTGCTTTTTTCGGGTTATTGCTGAACTTTTGTTGAATAATGATGAAAAATATCCTGTAATTAAACTTTTTATCATTCATCAAATTCTTTCTAAGCTTGATTATTATGAAGTATTTTGTAAGACAAGACTCATAAATGTGTATTCTGAGAATGATGAGGGTAGTCT
The DNA here is from genome assembly GCA_030273425.1 of Microplitis manilae. Classification (NCBI taxonomy): domain Eukaryota; kingdom Metazoa; phylum Arthropoda; class Insecta; order Hymenoptera; family Braconidae; genus Microplitis; species Microplitis manilae. The sequence goes on along the minus strand of CP092720.1, from coordinate 16,496,689 downwards.
TCTAGTAGATCCTAGTGTCGATGATTTTATGAGAATGATAGCTGCTGATAAAATTTGGGGTAACGAAGGTTCGATAATTGCAATAAGTCATGCTCTAGAAGTAAAAGTAGTTATTTTTTTTGTTGATGGTCTACAATCTCAACTATTATCGATTGTTAGTTCTGGTCCCAAAAATCCATGCTCATTAAAAATAATAACTATAATTAACACAGACAACACTCATTTTTATGTCGCCCGTCCCAATGATGGTGAAGTTATTGATAATATTATAAATCTTGAGAGCGGAATATGGAGAAACATTTATCGGATTGATTATAATATAAATTTTTTATATGAAGAGTACTGCCCAGATTATAAAAAAAAATATGTAGAAATTATTTGAAGAAGTGCTAGCATAAAATATTATGATACAAATGGTAAAAATGTTCTCTATGTTAGTAGCAATAATGGATATTGGGATTAATAATGAAGATATACATTTTAACAATAAATTCATAAAACAAATAGTTTTACCTACAGTACGAAAAAAAAGGTTGGATCTTAGTGGTGGAATGAGGGTGGAGGTGGGTTCTTTTGAAAATTAAAATTTCTTTGTTTGAATATCTCTTGATTTCTATTTTAAATTGATTTCATAGAAATCTATCTCTTTCTTTTGCATTTGTCCTCATGGTGGAATTTTCAATAAATTTTGCCATAATCTATCATACCTCATTGAGTAGGTTCCAAAAATACCATTGGTTCAAAATGTTATATATATACATATGTAATATAACGTGCCTTGTTGCGACGACAGCGGCCACAATTTTTAACGAATCTTTATAAAACTTGGAACACTTATTCTATGAACGATTATCACGGTTAAATTCGAAGATGAGCAAAAATAACGAAAAATCCTACGTTTTTGACTTTTTTCGTAAATAAATTTTTAACGGATATATCTATCCTTATTATGTAAAAAGAACTTGATAGCCGACAGAAAAAGCTACTGTTTTTTCCTCTTTTATTTTTTTTTTTTTTTTTTTTACGATAATTGTTCCTCTTTTAATAAGGGCTCAAAATCAAATAATTGACTCATGTGTTATGGCGATAGTGCCATTGTTTATATCTATGAATGTGAATATAATATTCAAAGTCATAAATATAAGAATATCATATTCATGTCATGATAGCCTATCTCACTTGGATAGCTAGATGACATTAGAATATTTGAAATCCTAATGTTAACAGTTTGATTGAAGCGAGAAATCTACTTTCATTTCGGATACTAAATGTCCTTCTTTTTTTTTTATGACTATCACGACAAATCGACTTATGGACTGTCATGCAATTAACTGAATGAAAAAAAAAAAAAAAAAAAAAAAACGAAGAATTTTTTTTAGATTTTTGTAAAGAAATTTTGTGATTAAAAAATAAAAAAATTAATAACTTTTGGATTTTCCAAACATTTATTTTTTTCCTTGTACGACCATTTCTCTCGAAGTTACGGCCTGTTGAAAATCACCCAAAAATTTGGAATTTTTTTTTGATCCTTTAATTTCTTCCATTAGTGTATGTAAATAAGGTTCATAAGAAAAAAGGTTTAATAAAGTTATAGGGTTTATAAGGTTTATAAATGTTGATAAGGGTTATGAAATAGAGGGTCAAAATGAGGTTAAAAAGGTGTATTAAATAAATAAAAGGTTAAAATTGTTAATTAAGTATATCTAAATTATTATAAATTATATACAATACGACGCGGGTTTGCTTTGAACCTCGAGGAGGAATTCTTCCATATAATATTATAAAAATCGATACCATGTATTTACTTCCATGACTACAGCTGTGCTTTTACTTTTTGCGTATTTATACATTCATATTTTTTATTTTTTTTTTCATCATTACTTTTTTATAAATTATCCTTCCTCTTCCTTCTCTTACAATTAAATAAAATTAAACCGACCCTGACGATTAAAGATCCGGCTCTGGGAGGCCGTTAATACTTCCAGAGGTGCTCTTGATAAAGGACGACCAGAGTAGCAACATAGCCCCGTTATAAAAGATGCTGAGAAGTATTATTTTTGTCTCCCAAGCTACTCGGTAGTCTGTAAGACCCAAAGGAGCCTAAAAAAGTAGCTGTTAGTAGAGTTTTCTTTTGCAAGGCTCTGAACTATTTCCTTAAAAATGATGAGAATTTTAAGTTTTCACCAGACCTGCTGGGTAGTCTGTAAGACCCAAAGGATTCCAAGAAAGCAGATGTCAGTAGAGTTTGTGGTTTCCTGGCTACTAGACATGTTTTTTTTTCGACGGGAATTGTTTCGATGCGGTTTAATTTTTTTATTTTACGTTTTGAAAGGTTGTATTTATGATTTACGATAACGCAAGTCTTATTGACGGTTTGGTACGTCAACTACGTCTTCAATACGTTTTCACGGCCATATACGTCTTCAAAGGTTGAATTTTCGTTCTTAACGTCTAGTATGTTCAATCTACGATTCAAATTTCGACTCGGGTATTACGATGACGAGACCAGTTATAATTGTAGGACGTACAGAAACGATTGAAACATCGTAAATAATAAAAGGAATACTTTTAAAATATAAAATAGCTGTAAAATATAGAGGTTATTTTGATCACAATAAAATACAAGTGAGAAAATTGTATTATGATGGAAAACACATAAGTTATGCAAAATGAAAACCATATTTTCAACATTTTTTGAGTCCATTAAAATTTTTAAGGCTATCAAATTATTGGAAGAAATGGTCAAAACATAAAGCTGAAGGTAATTAAGTGGCTATTATTAGACAAGCTTTCAGATACTTTTTACAAAAATTGTCTATGAATAATAGTTTTGAAGTTACACAAACTTTAACAGTGATGAAAAACTGATTTTTACCAAAATACGAAAAAATTTCAAAATGTCATAACTTAAAATTTATTTGACCGATTCAGCCCATCTTCGAATTTGATCAAGATGATCACATATAGAATAAGTGTAAATTTCATTAAGATCTGATATAAACTGTGGGTGCTATCGTAATGACTAGACAAATAATAATCTTAGGGCGTAGAGGTGCATTTGAAACATCATAATTAATAAAAGAAATACTTTTGAAATGTAAAATAGCTGTGAAATTTACAGGTTATTTTATTCACAATCGAACCCTAATTAAAAATACTCATTGAAAAGGATTCAGAATTATTTCAATTCTTTTCAATCCATACGGAGGTTTTGTAAAGTATTGAATGGAATTGAAATTTTGATCATTTGAATACTTCGTAATTCTTAAAATGGAATTTGAAAGTATTGAAAAGAATTCAATCTTTCATCATTTCAATACCTTTCAATGTGAAATTATTTTGATATTGAGGAGGGTTCAGAAAGATTCAAAAATGTCAATTCATTTTAATTCTTTTCAATCCTACACTCGATCCGAAATATGGAACTATTTTGGTATTGAGAAGGATTCAAAAAGATTCAAAAATGTCGATTCGCTTGAATGTTTTTCAATCCCACATGAGACCCGCGGGATATGTGATATTATTTTAGTATTGAAAAGTATTCAGAAAGATTAAAAATATCAATTCTTTTGAATCTTTTTCAATTCCTCGAAAGTTTAGAAATTCTCATATTATTTTGGGATTCAATAGAATTGAAAAGTATTAATGTTCGGCCCAGATGAAAATCTAGTGGTATAGAAAGTATTAAAAAGTATTCAATTCTCATCTTCTTCAATCCTTTTAAATGTATTTTTAATAAGGGAATACAACTACCAAAATTAGATTATAATGGGAAATAAATAACTTATGAGGAATGAAAAGCATATTTTCAAAATTTTTTGATTTCATTAAAACTTTCAGGCTAACAAATTATTGGAAGAAATGGTCAAAACATAAAGCTTACAGTAAAATAAAACTTAGTAGGTAAGATACTTTTTACAGAATCTGTGTATAAGTATTAGTTTTAAAGTTATGTGAACTTTAAAGTGGATAAAAACTGAATTTTTTGAAAGATCGTGGAAATTTCAAACTGCCATAACTTCTAAACTAATCAACCGATTTAGCCCACCCGATAAAAAATGATTTTGTATAATTATATATAATTATATATGAGTCCATATATAATCAGATCTGAAAATTGGCCAGATTTGATCATATCTAATTATATATAGTTATATATAATCATGTATACTTATCCATGTATGGTTATATATGATTATATATAATCATATATGCTTATTCATATATGATTATACATAATCAGATCTGAAAATTGGCCAGATTTGACCATATCTAATTATATATAGTTTTATATAATCATATATCTACATATTTATATACTGTAAATAAAAACTTTTTGGTGCACATCATTATTTTTAATATTTTAATTTTATTGGTTTATTGATAACATAATACTTGATTTTAACTACTATTTTACAATCTTTTAACAAATATATATTTATATCTATATAAATATATTGACGCGTTTATGAATAATATATTTTAATAAATTATCTAGGCACAGCCCCTCGTTCTTAATTTTATTTAATCAATATTTTTAAATAATAACATAATATTTGGTATCAAAATATATCTTTCAAGACTGTAAAGAGTATATACTTAATTGTAGTACGTATTAATTAATCTTGTTTGTCGAAGCCGATGCTTGCTTATTGTTATTATTTATTTCAATCTCCCTTTTTAACTCTCCAATTCTTTGTGACATAACTTTCTTGAGGTCTCCTCTAGTTTAGGGAATCCCGTTTCGGCCAATCCAATTTTTCTCGGCGGCTATTTTTAAGGCAAAATCTTTAAAAGAATCAAAATATTAGTAAATAAATTTATAAAGTTTGCTATATTAAAATGTTATGTACTATAGCGAACACACCCCAGAAGTGATGCTGGCGCCCTCTAGGGGGCGCCAAATTCAGCAAGTACCACCCTCTTCGCGGGTTCTGGGACCAGTACTCCAACCGGTAGCGGTGCCCGCATGTCTTGCACCCGTAACATGCTGCAACTCCGTGGTTGCAGGAAGCCAATAGGTACCTCTGCGTGGGCGAAGCCGACCCCTTTTGAACGTCTTAAAACTCTAAGGGTAATAGCCCGCACACAACACTATCACTCTCATACAGTGATAATCACTCGGTAATAATAATAATTGAGGGCAATTATATTTGACTGCTGTCTTAAATCCGAGTGAGTATAAGTGGAGGAAACCCGTATGGGTTGGGGAGAACTTGCATCCCACCACTTAACTGAAGCAAGCAGCTGACCAGAGCTGAAGTCTGGTACCATGGGAGACCCATTCCAAGCCCCACTTCGACCAGAGTCTCTCTATTTCCTGAGATGGGAGGAGTGTGGGTCGATTTGAGGTTGGATTCGTGGTGGTTTGTGCGTGAGGCACCCACATGCACTGCATGCCTAATGGGTACGCTAATGTGAGCTTATGCTCATATTTCGCTTTTATAATATTATGGTGGAAGATAGGCGATTACGCAGCGCGAGTATGCCCAAAAGGGCGTGGTATCGGCCTCCCGTCAAACGGAGGTGAACGGTCATGCCGTTCCGTTACATTAATTAATTATAGCGAACACATCAGATATTGCAACTGTGTTCATAAAAGTATTTATTGATACAGATATCTATTCAACAATTACCAATGATCTCATTTTTGGCTGTATCATTTAATGCCTTTACTTGAGCTGGCTTTCCTTGTCCCTTATGAGCTCGTGGAGCTTGTCCGGAAAATGTGGTATTCATATATCCTGAAGGTTTAAAAACTCCAGGAATCAAACGCCGCACAACATGAGAAGCTTGATTACATAGAGATTTAATGGAATCAAAGTACGATTTCTTGCAGTACACTTGGCTTATCAATTTAATCATCTATTGTATAACAATAATAATCATAATTAAAAAAAGAAATTAACACTTTATATACATGGAAAATTGCATTACAGATACTATAAGGGTGTATACTGATAAGGATTATCAATAAAAAGGCATAATCAAAGTAATTAATTAAAATTGTGAAAAACAATTAATCGAATTTTGAATTTTTTTTTAATTTACAAAAATTTTTAGTATCTTTTCTGGATTAGAAATATTTTCTTAGTTTTTTTATTTCTATATATACGCTTCTTGATTATATTTTCGTCGATTCTCAAAAAAAAAAAAAAAATGTATGCACCCTACAGCATCTGTAATGTGGTACATTATTTTCTATAATAATACTAAAAACTAATTCTACATACTGGTTCTTCTGGCCAATCTTTCCCGTAGAGATCGGGATCATTAACATCAGTTTCAGCGTGATTGCCAAATGATGGGTTTTCGTTGCTGTCAGCGTTCGTTGATGCAGGATTTTTAGACTCCTCCTTTTCCTTATCATCATCTTCATAAATTTTATTTGTATCGTCTCCAGAGTTATCAATTTTTTCATCCGCATTTTTCAAGTCGAAAGAATTATCTTTTTCTCTGCTATCATCAAAGTCACTTTCTGTGGTTGAAGAAATGTTTCCAAAACTATCACCCTTTTTTTTTGGAAGAGTCTTCAAAATTTTTGATGATGTTGTAGCTATGTAAATAATAAAAAAAAAAAAAATTACTAGCGTCACTATTTACAAAACAATTTTATATACAAATTAAATTTTTTTAATTTTAAAAACATTATACCGTTCAAGTGTTTTGATGATTCAATTTTTGCTTGTGCTTCCACAAGCATTTTTTTCAATTCGTCCTTTGAAGGACTATGTTCGACTTCTTTGGGAGCAACGGATTTGCTCTTCTTTTTAGACTCTTTTTCATTAATAATTGGCTGCATAGTGTCGTCCCTTTTTTTTTTATCCTCATTTCCTGAACCCTGTAAAATTATACGATTAGTATAACTGAATAAAGTGAACAATCTTTCGTTTTTTTTTTTTTTTAACAAATAAAATAACTATGAAAAAACCATTTGGGACAGTGCACATGAAAAAAATTTCATTAACTATCAATGCAATTTTTTTAAATATTTTTTTGTGATCATTTAATTTAAAGAATCCAATAATTATCAGGTATATGTTACTTTCTGTATCATTAATAATAATTATTATTATTTATACAACAGTGATAATCTATCAAGCATATCAAAATAGACTAAAATATTTAAATAACTTTCTAAATGTTAATAGATATACCTTTTGTTTATTTTTACGATCTTTTAATGGTTAAGTCAAGTCCAGATTTTCAAAAGACGATGATGAATACTTAGCATTAATTTTTCTTTGTCTCTTGGTAGATAAAGCAGCCAATTCATTGCTATTTTCAGGTGGTGGTGTTGGAAGTTTTCTTTTCAGTGGCTTTTTCTTATACATCTCTAACATCCTCTTAATTATTATTTCACTATCTACAAAAATAATTTCAAAATTAAATTATTGAAAAAATTGTTCAAATATGATAGTGAAAATCACAGAATTCTTATTATTCTTCAATTACTATAAAAAAAAACTAAAATTATGCAGACGTACAAAATTTGAAAGCCAAAAAAGGCCATTCGGCAGCCGAAATGGAAATAGATTTTTCATGATTTATTTAATTATTTAAATCGGTAAGGCAGACGGTGGCGTTTAAAGGTTCATCTGAAGCTTATAAGATCAATTATATTTATGCTTGTCAAGTTTTAAAAAATGCTTTATGCATATTTTAATGTTGAGATTTTGAAAGTGTTACACGGTTGTAATCAGAATTGAAACGATTACATGAATTTATTGAAAAATGGAAGAACGAATGCAACAGCTAAATTTCAATAAATGAATAGGTAATTTTCGTTGAATATAAAAAAATAGTACTGCAATATAAAGCTCATTTGATAAGCTACAGAAAAATATTAACAAAATTCAACTATTATGAATTACTTGATAGTTATTAAATGAGAAAGTAAAAAAAAATAGTTTTTTCGATTTTTCTGAAAATTTTGACATTTATCAAAGTACTAGGAAAAATTATCAACAGAGTAAGCAACATAGCCTTAATTAAAGCAAATCGAATGGACATAAAGATTAAATCACCAAAAATAGATTATCTGTTTAGGATCAAAAGTTATTTAACGATAAATCAAGAAAAGTTGAATTTTTTGAACAATTAAAAAATCTTTAAACGACTATAACTTTTGAACTTTTCGGCCGATTGAGCTCATCTTCGAACTGAACCGAGCTCTTTAGCTAAAGAATATGTAAAAAAAATTTCATTAAGATCGGTACAGAATTGTGGACGCTATCGTGGGAGAACCGCGCGTTATATCGTATATATATATATATATATATATATATATATATATATATATAAATACATATATAAACTTTTTTACTAATAGTATTTTTGGAACCTACTCGACTCAGATAGATAGAAAATTTTAAAAATTTTTGAAAAGTTGCGTCATGAGGACAAATACAACAGTTAGATTTTTATAAAATCTACTAAAAAAGCAAATTTTTTCAATATACATTTTTATAATAATTTTTAATTAACTTAAAATTAAAATTTTGCCAGACATTTGATAATTTTAGTAAATTGTCAACAAATATAAGCAAAATAATTTTAATTTAAATATTACAAACTTTTTAAAAGTGAAACAACATCAGCAACCAATAAGTTAAAATCCTTTAGGTTATACGATTGATAATTTTTTTCTACAGATAAAAAATTACAATACAAAATTGTTTGGAAAAATTGTAAACAATTATAATTAAATTTTATCACTCACCTGAAATCATTACAACCCGTCCACTTTCTTTTTTAGTATTAAAGAAAAACATTACATCTTCCCCTATCTGTGGGGGACAATCTTTATCAAAAATCACATCACTATCGTTAACCTGACAATATGAATGGTCCCTCTCACAATTTATAATAAACATTTCAATAATTAATATTATAATTTGATATGTAAGTTAGATTTAAGTATGTAAATGCTCTTAGTGCACACGCCGTCTTTACTATGTGGCTGCCGAAACACGTGTCACGATCGGAGAGAGTGAAGGCGACGGGTGAAGGGTTTTTATTGATTAATTATTTAGTACAAAATTACCTAAAAATAATTATTCTATAACTCAACCAAGGAGCCTATTAGGACCGTCACGTGGCTAGTGTGAGAATGTTAATTACTCGGTAATATCGTTAAATACTAAATAAGTCTATTTCGTACCGAGCGGAAGTACGATAGACTATCCCGATCGTTGACCTGCGTGGCTTTAGGATAGGTCCGGGATATTCAAGCGAAAGGAAAATGGGTAGGTGAATATGGGCCCTCGAGAAGTCCCCGTTCTTAACGTCTGTCTCTTTCTGTACCCGTTAACTTATGAATGTTGGAGTAAGAGGTATAAAATAAGAGAAAGATGTTTCTTAAAAAAAACGAAGAATTTTATATTCTTGTAATATTGTTTTACAAAGGTGTGTTATAGTTTTACAATATATATATAGACTTACCACTCAGCTTGAGGTGGTTTACAATTTTTGCTGATCACACTCTCTCACAGTTCACCAATTTGAATTTATGATCACGAATTGTTCAATTACAGTCCTTATTTTTAATTACACTGGGACACGGCACTGTGGCTTCGTGATTTTATTCAGCGGAATCAAATATCTTGTTCAGACTCGGAGCTACTGGGGTGCCAAGCGGATGCACTCCCCTATCTATCGAGTATGAATGCGAGTATTCTTTTTTTTTTGTTAGGATGTCGGTCTAGGAGTCCGAATTCCTAGGCTATGGACCGTCACGAAACCGATGATCCTGGTTTGGGGGTGAGTCGAATGTACCGAGATTTTAACGAATTTAAAATTTAATTATTTGACCAAGGAGCCCGATTGCCTAGGCGGTGGACCGTCACGTGGACAATGATGAAAATTTCAGATTCTGATTCGCGGTACTAATCGGCTTAGCCGTTTAGAACTAATCTTATTTTGAACTAATAGAGATTTAGACCGAAACCGGCAATTGACCCGAGATCCGACAGAGATTAGTTCTGATTAGCGATTGACTGACTTCATTAGATTTTCGGCAGTTTATATACCCTAGATCTGGCTGGGGGAATTGTATGGTTCCTATTGATTTCCTGGTTTGGATCATCGATGTGATGATCTAACAGGGCGTCAAAAACAAATGAGTAATCCATGGTGTAGCAATAGTTTCCGGGTTTAGGGAATCAAAATACATCTCAAAATGGTCAAAAACAAGATGATGCGTAAGTGTTCCGGGTTTGGAGGTCATTCTATGTGACAAACAAGTAAGTAAACATATTACGCAATCCGTGTTACTAGTAAGTATTTCAGAGATTTCGAAATCAAAAAAAATATAACTCGAAATATTGAATTTGGATTATAAGTAAGGTAAATCATTTAGCTCGTAAAATTTGTCTACCGCTGAATCGCTAGAGGCTCAGTGCTCACGTGCACGGTGATTTCATCATTCATCTATTGGGTATTATGCTCACACCCACACACTCTCTTGTACGTATATTGTCAAAAAGTACACAGGTAGGTGTGGATGCAAGATGAGTATACTCTTAGGTATCATAGTTGGTTTGAACAAGGATGGCAGAGAGGGAGAGAGAGAGAGATATATACAATATTGTCCCATCTGTCGATCTCTGCCTGTTCATGGTCATCGTGCATGCACTCACATAGATACCTGAGAAAGGTAAATTTATCACCGCGGGGTGGGACGTAGTCGAGTATTTCTTATTTACAAAAGAAAAATAAGAGTTTAATATAGAATGTTAACGTGATTGATTAAATCGCAATTGATATATATCAATTGTTACACACGTTTAAACAGGAACCATTTCTTTGTGGCGTAGCATGCGTATACACCCATACATCTACATGCATACACATACATACATGTGTGTGTGTCTGTCTATGTACTTATAATCCCGCCAAAAGACGATACAGAAATTTGCCGACTAATAATTTTGTATTTTATATTTTATAAAACGATAAATTATAAAAAAAAATTGTACTTATAATTATTTTAATTTTCTACAAGCGCATATTTTTAGTTTATTTTTTTTTGTAATCAGTTTATTGTAATCTGTAATCAAATTACAGGCGCTTAAAATTTAACCTAAAGTTTATGTACAGCTTAAACAATTAAAGTAATTCCATCAATAAAAAAATTTTCGTTTATTGTACTGTTGTACTGTATTGATGAAAATTAGAAACTATTTTATCAAAGGTAAGATTGGATGTATTAGTAATTAATAATAATAACAAGTATGACACAGAAGTAGTTGGCAGAGACGTCTGATAATTTTTTACTTTTTTTGACGCATACATTATTAAACATAAAATTGAAATTACAACTGCACGTACAGAAAATTTAAAAATCTATAAGGTAAAAGACGTAATACCCGATCAGGGAACTACCGATCAGGAACAGATACTCAATCACTCCATGTATTATTAAATATATATATATATTTTTATTTAAATTTAATAATTATAAATATACAAATACATAAGTGATCGGCTACTGAGTCTATTAATTTATGTGCAATTTAAAAAAATTTATTTGTTTTTCATAATGTCCTTAAAAAAAATGGAAAATTCTAAGATGACTGCTTACTTGAATTCCATTTAAAAGTATACTTTATTAAGTGTACTTTTATTAACACTAAATATTATATTTTTTAATTTTCCAGGTGTTTTTGTGATAAATTAATTTTTTTTTCGTTTTAACGAAATTGAAATACTCGAATATGTCAGAAGATGAAAATGATAGCGATAATTCTCAGTCTACAACTCATCCGAAAAAAAAATATAAACTTTACAGTTCAGACTCATCCATGCCGGTAAATATATAATGTTAATTATAAAATATATATAATTGATTTGGATATATAGATATGTACGTATATTTTAATGTAATAATATAAAAATTAATTAGATTTTGATTTGTACAGGAAACTTTTTTAACTGAATACTCATACGTATATGTATTATTTGTTTTAGATTCCATTAAGAACATTGTCTCGCTGGCGTGCGAAAGGTTATTTCTGTGGACATACTAATCTCAATACTACTATTAATGATGATAATTTACACGAGAACAATGAAAATATTAACAGTGATCAGGATTTGAACAATTTTATTACAGAAAATATCGATGAAAATGAAACTGGTAATTTTATTTCGGATAATGACTATGTTTCCAGTGAAAGCTCAAATGATGAAAACGCAGTTCAATTGAATGAAAGCGATAGTGAATCTGAAAATGGTGATACTAGTGGGAGCATAAATAATTCTAGAAGCGATGATGATGATATTGATGAAGAAGCTGATGATGAAAATACTGAGGATCTAAATGAGTACGAAATGTTGTATGAAAATAGTGAAATAACTGTTGATGAATGCGTTTTTAATTTATTAAATTTTTACATCAAGCACAATATTACAAAAGCTGCATTACAAGAATCGTTAAGAATGCAATTGAAATTGTTACCTAATGATAACCAAATGCCAAAGACAGTCTACAAACTTTTTCAATATGTTCAGGAAATTTCACCTCCGTGCCGAGTAATTAAGCATTATTACTGTAAAAAATGTGTATGTGAAGCTAAAACCGAGATAGTTGATAAAAAAAAGATATTTAATTGTCTTTCGTGTAAGACAACTGACCAAAAAGAATTTTCATTTTTTCATGAATTTGATATTTGTGACCAGATAAAAATTTTATTTGAAAAATATAATCTAGCTGAGAAGATAAAACTACCTGAACTACGGAATGATCAAAATATATCGGATTTAGTAGATGGTACCGAATACATAAGAGTTAATTCTCGAAATAATCGAGGTAACTTTGATTTAACGTTGATACTTAACACTGATGGATTATCCCTAGTAAAAAGTGCTAGTAGCCATTGTTGGCCAGTACTGTGTACTATTGCAGAACTTCCTGAACATATTCGAGAAAAATACATCATATTTGCTGGAATGTGGTATGATAATCTGAATAAACCACCGATGAATGTTTTTCTTAGGCCAATCTGTTTAAAGCTAAGATAGTGTTTTCTCAATGGTATTGATTGGGTCAATTCAAAAACGGGAGAAACAGTCAATACTAAAATAATTACTCCATTAGTTATAGCAGATGCACCGGCTAGAGCGCAATTACAGAATATCTTAAATTTTAATGGCCGATATGGGTGCAACATCTGTGAAGTTCGTACTGTAAAGAGTAAAAAAATTGATGGACAAAAAACTGTGCGTGTTTATCCTTTTAAAGTTGATTGTCGACTAAGATCAGGTAACAGAATGGAAGCGCAAGCTAGAAAACTTTGTCAATTGGGTAATAAAAATCAAATTCGAGGAGTGAAAGGGCCTACTGTATTATCTCATCTACCTTTAATTGATATCGGAACATGTGTAATACCAGAGTATATGCATTCTGTATTACTTGGTGTTGTAAAACAATTTCTTAATATGTGGAATAATAAAAAAGGTCCTTGGAATATCAAGAAAAAAAGTCAAGAAATCGATATCTTTATAACAAGTATTCTACCACCGAAATCATTTTCAAGATTGCCAAGACGTTTATCGGATTATAAGTTATACAAAGCATCTGAAAATTATAATTTTCTAATATTTTATTCTATTCCAACACTTGCCGCTCACTTACCAGACAGACACTTTCAGCATTGGTTACTATTAGTTAAAGCAATTTTTAACTTAGTTGAAGCTACAATAACACAATACGATCTTCAAGAATCAAATTATTTGCTTGAGTTATTTGTATCTCAAATCAAAAATCTTTATTCTGATAGAGATTTATCTTATAATTGCCATCAACTTCTTCACTTGGCGCTTTGCGTCGAAAGATGGGGCCCTTTACGTTCAACTTCAGCTTTCGCATTCGAAAGTTATAATGGTTTTATAGCGAAATATGCTCACGGCAACAAACATTTCGGTCAAGAAATTGTCAACAGTATACAAATTGCGCAAGGCGTGCAAATGCTCAAAAACCGTATAAATGAGCGTCTAAACATTGCTAGAAAAATTAATAAACAAAATAACCACGAACTTTTAGGAAACAAAATTACAGGTATCGATTTTGACATTAATGAACGTGATTTATTTACGTCAAAGGGTTTTGAAGTCGAAAATTTATCTATTTACGGGCGTTTAAGAATTGATCAAGATATTTATACTTCGGAAATTTACAAAGTAGTGAAAACTAATAGTCACACAGTTCAAATAGACATCAATGATTCCATTATTTATGGGTCGATTAAATCTTTTCTTGAATTTCAAAATGATATATTTATAGTGATAAGCCGTTTCGCTGTTGAGCATATTAAAATGTTCTGTCACGTTACTACGAAAAAAACAATTGAACATATTTTACCTATAGTAGACAGTAATTGTTTGATGTTGTTGAGATTAAAAAATATTAACTCAATAATTCAACTTGTAAGAGTCGATCGTTATGTTTGTAAACAACCAAATAATAATAAAAAAATAGTTTGGTAATTATTAACTAATGTAATGCATAAAATATTTGCATTTTATAATTTAATAAAAATTTTTTCTAAAACCAATGTTAAAATTATTTTTTAATAACTCAAAATAGGAATAATTAAAAATTTATATTTTGTTGAAAAAGAAATAAAATAAATATATAGTGTTTATTCTATGTGTGAATAATAATAATTGTCATAAAATTAACTTAATATATAATTATAAATTAAATTTTATATCAGTCTAATTTAATTAGGTCGGAAGATTTAATTATATATGGACATAAATAATTAGATCTGATCATATATAGGCTTATACATGATTATACCTAGCCTTTATCAGCCAGGTCTGATCAGATCTAATTATATATAGACTTATATATAATTAGATCTGATCATATATAGGCTTATACATGATTATACCTAGCCTTCATCAGCCAGGTCTGATTAGATCTAATTATATATAGGTTCATATATGATTATATATAATCCCATGTATAACCATATATAATCATATATAAGTCCATATATGATTATATATAATTATATATGATCTCATATATAATCATATATACTCATATATACTCATATATAATCAGATAAAATCATTTTTTATCGGGCACCTTTGAACTCAACCGTGATAATTACACAAAGAATTAGTATGGATAATTTCGTTAGGATCCGATACGAATTGTAGTTGCAATTGTGTCCTCCAAAGGTAGCTTTATCCCCTATGTATAAATAAATATATATATAAATATATATATTAGGGTGATTTATTCCCGCAAAAGTTTTTTTTTTTTTGAGTGGTCAAGCAAAATCTCAATTTACATCGTAAAACAAAAATTCTCACTAAATATGATCTCTTAATTCCAATGCTAAGTACTTATTATTTGATTTCAAAGATTTTCGATTTGAAATACACGTAAATTAAACTACTTTTTTTTTAACTTTCTAATACTCAGCTGCGTTTCATGGTATCAACACAGTTTTGGTCGCAAATTGTAGGGCATTTGGTTTTCTTCAAAAGTGCCCATAGTTACTTAGTTGTTATTCGAGCTGTTTTACTTGTGTCCGCTGCGGAACTCATTTTTCCTATAAAATTGACCTTTATTGGCTTGCAAAACGTAAACTAATGAAAGTACACTAAAATCGGTAGTAGGAATTTTATAGTAAATTGTATTCCCTTCAAAAAAAGTCTTATGAGTCAAGCTGCTAAAGTCCATAGTTTCCGAGTTATAGTAATCTTAATAATTTAAAGGATAAAATAGCAATTGTAATTTTTTTTTTTTATATTTTATTTTTCAAATTATTAAAATGACTATAACTCGGAAACTATGGACTTTAGCGGCATGACTCAAAGGACTTTTTTTGGAGGGAATAAAATTTCCTATAGAATTCCTATTAGCATTTTTAGTGTACTTTCATTGGTTTACGTTCTGCAAGCCAATAAAAGTCAATTTTATAAGTATATATATGTATATATATATATATATATATATATATATATATATATATATATATATATATATATATATATATGTATGTATACTTATATATATACATGTATATAGCATACTTATTATCAAAAAAAGCAAAATATATAAAAAATAAACATAACAAAATTTCGTTTTAAATTAATAATATTAAAATATTCAAAAGCTCAGAGTTTGGTAGAAAATTGATGAAACGACATATTTTTTTTTCTAATTTTTTCGTTTTTGTATGTATTTTTCTAAAAAAAATAGTAAAAAATTATCCAAGTTTTTTTACTATTTTTTATTTAACAATTTTGAAAAAAAATCAAATTTTATTGATGATTGTCACTTTCAATTTTTGCTTTCACTTTTTTTTTTTCAAATTTTGATGTTCACTCAATACCGTCAAAAATTTCTGAAGTGGTTCTATGAAAAATAACCGTAGTTTAAAAAAAAATTTTTTTTCATTCGAAAAAAAAAAATATAAAAAAAAAAAAAGCCACTCTAAAAATTTCAGAGAATTCGTAGAAAATGCTAAAGTTTGTTATAACATAAAAAAATCAAAAATCAAAAATGTCAATCATCCCAAAATTTTCGTTTTTTGTCGAAATTTAAAAAATAAACGTTAAAGATGAATCAATAATTTTTTTTACCATTTTTTTCCAAAAACTACATTTAATAACAAAATTTTTGAAAAAAAAAACGTCCCGATAAGTCAAATTTTGAAAAAGTTATGACTATTTGAAAATAAAAAGGCCGTTTTTTTGTAAAATTAATAACTTTTTTTTGGGTGGGAAAAAAAATTTGAAAAAATTATGAGAAACGTTTTTCATAGGGCAGAAAACGATGAAAAACTTTCAGCCAAATCGAAAGGGGTCGGGGTCAAAAGTTGTCGATTTGGCGTGGAATACCCCATATACATATTAAGGTGTGCCAAAAAAAATCGATATTTTTTTTTTTACTCTCATCCGAAAATATCATTGGATATATCCAAATAAAAATTCTGTCCAAAGGACAGCTCTTAATTTGAATTTTAAGAGGTTCTCCATGAGACTTAAAATTTCCCATTTAAATAACATGGAAAAAAAGTTTTTTAACAGTATTTTCTCCTGCAACCTGGGAAGCAATTTTTCAACTTCCCGCTAAGAAATTCGACGATTTTGAAAAAATTCGGGAAGTTATTGGTTTCACCCCGATTTTCTAAAATCGGGTTTTCATCGTATGTTGACGTATGAAGGTGCGAGGATGCTACTCAGACATTTTCAGAGCGATGTCTGTATGGGTGCATGTATGTGTGTATGTATGAGTGTATGTGTGTGTGTGTGTGGGGGGGGGGTGGATCTTTAATGATATCTTTTTAATGAATGAACCGATTTACATTTTTTTTGCAGCATTCGAAAGATTTCTGCTCAACATAGATTTTCAGAAAATGTCAGATCATTTAGTCAACTAGTCTCTGAGATATTTAAGAAATACGAAAAAAAACAATTTTTTTTGTTTTTCGTTTTTTTTGGATATTTTGAAAACTGTCGAATCGATCAATTCTAAAATCTATTCAGCTCTAGAACTCGATTAAAGCTTTCGATTGACGCCAAGAACGTTTCAATTAGATAATTTGTTCGCAAGATATCGTCGACGAAAGAAATAGTAAAAAACTGTTTTTTTGCGAATATCATCGTAATGACCGAACCAATCATTTACAAAATTTTATCAGCTCTAGACCTTAATAAAACCCGCCGATTGCCTCCTTAAACATCTCAATCGGATAATTTATTCGAGAGATATCATCGTCGGAAGAATGAAAAAAAAACGTTTTTTTTCGTTTTTCGTGAATATTTCGGAAACTATTGCGTCGATCCATTCCAAATTCTATTCAGCTCTAGAACTCGATAAAAGCATTCGATCGCTGCCAAGAACGTCCCAATCAGATAAATAGCCTGTTTCCTCTGAAGATTTAAAAAAGATCCGCCAGGGGCAGCAGTCGTGAGGGGGTACATATGTTTTGAATTTTCTATTAACAGTAATGTTCAACGTATGTCTTATTATTAAGAAAAATAAATTAATAAAGCGAATAAAAAATATAAAAAAATGAATTATTATGCTGGCCAATCATTGTGCATTCGCGAAGTGCACTTCTGACAGTCGATACTAACTAGATGGTATAAAATTTGTGATGTTTATAAAACCTTAAGTTAACACGAAAAACTGTTTGGAGTGGTGAGACGTAAAGATCCAAAGCTTATTAGTGCTACTGACAATTCATGCGTTCAAATAAATAGCATTGAGAGTGCTAATATCTATGAAGAAACTCCGTCAAAAATTAATCTTATCTCTGAGTGCACAGGTAGTAATAATTACAGAATTCAAGTCCTCCTTAACACATCTCTGCTTTTTTTTACAATCTTTTGGAATGCATAAAAATTTATTGAATTAATTAAACCACATATATTCTATATTTTAAATACAGATATAGCAAAATTATACTTTTATATTTGTTATATTTTAATAGAGTGGCATCTAGAATATAACCTCATAGAGTTACTAACCTTTGATTCAGTCACTGATAAATCCGCAGATTTGGATTTCCTGTTGCTGGACCATTTGGGTTTATGAAATGTTTAGCTAGTAGATACATAAATATGTTTTTTTATTTTTTCAATTATTAAATCGGTTCTTCACGATAAATGAATTCACTTCAAACAGTTTTTCGTACCAACTTGAGGTTTTATAAACGTCACAAATTTTATACCATCTAGTTAGTATCGACTGTCAGAAGTGCACTTCGCGAATGCACAATGATTGGTCAGCATGATAATTCATTTTTTAATATTTTTTATTCGCTTTATTAATTTATTTATTTTAATAATAAGACATACGTTTAACGTGACTGTCAATAGAGAATTCAAAACATATGTACCCCCCCACTACTGCTGTCTCTGGCGGATCTTTTTTAAATCTTCAGAGGAAACAGGCTAATTCGTTCGAGAGATATCGTTGACGGAATGATCAATGTAAAATCTGTACCAGCTTTTTTTATTGAATAACATCATAATTACTGAACAGCATAACTCAAAACTAATATGTTCTTGCTTATGTAAGTCATTGGAAGTGACTTCTTAAAAATCATCATGTTTGCTCATTTCACGATATACTTACACCGTATACCCAGTGAACACATGACCTTATTCTGACGTCATACGTAGGTCATAGAAATGTCACCGCATCTTATGTAAATTTGATATCAATCTGATGTTCTACATGACTTTAAAATGATGTAAAAACTTGACATCATATTGATGTAAGCATGACTCTTGTATGAGGTCACAGTTATGACTTATGTGTTACGTACGCTTGACATAAAATTTACATCACATTGTTGCGTAGTAATAAAGTTATTATTGTACATCATAATCACGTAATTTTAAAATCATACATTTATGTCTGTAGCAAAGTCACGGTTTTACGTAATATGGATGTCACTTTTAAATCATATCTTTACATTAGTGACAAGTCAGTATTTTACGCAATGCTGATGTAATTTCTGAGTCATAGTGTTTTTATCATCTATTTATTAAAATAAAATAATCATAGAATGAATTTTCAAAAATGTGTAAATGTGTAAATATAACAACTAAATTTCGAATATTCTTGGGGCCAAAGTAATTGATAAACTCGATAATATATTTCAGACGTTTTAGATTAAAGCATTAGCGTGAGCATAAAAAAATTAACAAAAAAATGACAAAGAAAATGGAACGACAGTTTGAACTCTTTTGATGTTAAGATAGTCAAGTTTAGTACTGCAATTTTTCAATCGATTAAACATCATACAATTTTGTGGAATTATTTGATATTTTGCAAAATCTTATATAAATTTTTTAAATTCCACATCACAACGAAATACTAAAAATATTTGAAGAAACTTAATTAAATTTTATGTAATTTTTTATAATTATCATTTATGTTCAGGGAGTTTTTTTAAATTTTGTAAAAATCCATCACGAAAACTTATGAACTCTGTCTTTACCGGCATTTCACTCCAAATACATCAACAAGGCACAAGACTTGAACTCTCGTGATGTGACCAGTGAGCAACTTCAGGACTGCCAGCGAAGTGGAGCCGTGTTCGAACCCAGCAGACGCCCAGGATTTTTTCATAATTTACTGCTATCAAATCTTGTTTCTGAATTTATAATGTGTTTGCGCGGTAATAATTAAATCAAAAATTCGTTATTTATTTTTTGTTTATTTATTTATTTATTATTTTTTTTTTTTTTCAAAAATATTTTTTCCGGATTGATGATTCTGACATCATCCATATGTCATACTGACGTCATGGAATGTCACACAGACATCACATTTACGTCACGTATACGTCATTAGTTTTACGTTATAATCTTACGTAAAAAAGTGGGAAATAATGAGTCACACCTGACTCATTAATGACTTATATCTTACGTATATCATAACATAGCGTAACGTCACTCTGACGTCACATTTACATAAATGTGTTTACTGGGTAAATACAACGCATCACATAGACTTATTTTTGAGCGAACTATTGAACATAATTGTAAATAAAAATGTGAAAAACGCTTATTTATTAATTATTTTGGAGTCTAAATTTTTCAATTTTGATATAAAACGTTATCCTTTTGAGCTTGGAAAGCTCATAAAAAAGTGAAACAAAGGTGTTTTCGAGCTCGAAAATGTATTTATACTAATGTTTTCGAGATCTTAGAGCTCGAAAACAGCGGGAAGTAACGGGGCTGGCCCATAGGTCCAACCGATGTCCAGATTTTTTTTGATAAAATGAATGCATAGATCTTCTTTAGCATTAACTTTTTGACAAAAAATTTTCATAAGAAATATCAATCATCAATATTTGAGTTTATACGGATCTTTAAAATTTCAATTTTCTAATATTTATATCATCAAAAATAACAAAGTTACCGACTCACAAATTTTCCTTTTTCTAATTTTTCCCTTTTATCAATTGAACTATTGATCATAGAACGAAAATTTCATACAAATTTTTTAGTGTAACAAATTCGCAACAACGTTTCAGAGGTGAAATTTTCCGTACCATAAATAGTTGAAAATTAAAGACCCGTTAGTTCTTAATTTTATGATTTTTCAACTACCCGGGTTAAAAATTTAGATCTGTTTTAAAATAAATGAAAAATTCAAATATTTTTTTATGAATGTGAGTTTATAAATCGTATTTATTTTATATAAGAATTTAATCCGATTTAGCCCGTACCATCTTATTATCCAGACCAATATCAAACTCATTCTCGCATGATATTTAGTCTGTATTAAATTGCGTCTAAAACTAGACCTCATTTACTATAATTTTTAGTCTGTTTTCAATCGCTTTTAGATCAAAAACAGGACTTTTTACATATATAAATAATAATAATACTTTAGATTCATAAATTTATTTCAATTTTCTTGATATTTACAACATGCTAATGCGCTTCCGTAGTAAAATGCCACAAGAATTTCGATGGTTTCTAATCCCACAATATTTTCGATTTTATCTAGTAAATAAGGAACATTCCTTGACATTTAAAGAGTTACTGTATAACTTTTATTTAAAATTATTAATATTTTGTCAAGTTATATTAAAGATAAAGCTGTCAAATTTTCATTAACTGTCGACATTTTCAAACAAAATAAACTCAATAAATAGTAGAAAAAATGCACTCAATTCTGTAACTTGATATATTTTTCATAAATATTGCCCATTAATAAAAGTATTTTAAGTCCATGATTTAAACTAGTTTAGTCCTTACAAATTTTCAGAACTAAAATTTTTGAAAGTTCAAGAATTAATCTAGTTTCATCTGCCCGTAACGCAATCGTTTTTTAAAAAAACAGATCAAAAACAGCTTGAAATTTTTATAAAAGATCAAAAATAGATCAAATATTCTAATTAGCCTAAAATCAGATCAAATTTTTCGGTCCGGGTATATCAAAAACAGATTAAAAATCTAATAGAAGTTCAATAACAGACCAAGTAGTCCAAATACTGTCCAGTTAGACTAAAATCAGATCAAGTTTTTTGACCCGGGTATATTATGTAATATATTAATGATAAATATAAAATTTGAATAACAAATACAAAGTACATTCACTCACAGATTATTAATTAAATACGAAGTAGAGGAAATTAATTAGAAAGTAAATTTCTTCTTCAGTCTACTGAATTTTTAAATCAGAAGAAGGAAATAAAAAGTATTCATAAAAGTGAGTCCTCTTTGAAATAGTTTATTACGAGTGGATTATTATATATTTGATCAATAATGAAATATACACTAATAAGTCAAATTGTGAGAACATTAACTTTTAGTTGCTTTACAAACAAAATAGACAAAAATTATTTTTTTGCAGCTCATGGTAAGAAAGCACGTCTCTCTGATTGGTTAAAAATGACACTACAAAGAATAAATATCGCGAAGAATGTCCACATTGTTCGTGAAAAATATGACAAACGTACACTTTTTACATATATATAGATATACTATTTATTAGTCATTAAACGATCCACCAGAAAACCCAATCAACAGCCGGCTCGAGTTAGGACAACGGAAAGCCCCAGACTATAGAAAACCATCTTACTGTATTTAATTATAATGTACAATTCACTATATCAACTTTGACTTGAAACTCTAGTTATTTTTTGCTGAATATCAATATTTTAAAAACAATAAAAATAATCTTAAATTATTATAAAAGTTAATTAAATCATGTTTAATTGTTACTATTATTATTTAACAATCTTTTGCATCAGAAATTAGACAGGAATTAATTTTATATTAATAGGATTGAATATTATTTTAGGTTAATTGAAAGATTAAATTTAATGTAGCGTCCTTTTTTACCAATCAGAGACATTCTTTCTTACCATTCGATGCAAAAACTATTGTAACGGATTGAGTGAGAAGGGCTTTCGACACTCGTGTGTTGGCAACACTCGCCTAACGGCTCGTGAACCAATCACACTCATTGTCGAAAGCACCTTCCACTCAATGCGTTAATATACTATTATACTTTCAAACATAATTGTGATACGAATGACAATGTTTCTTCAATGATTCAGCAGTGCTTGACAGTATTTTTGTTTTTATTATCTGTCGTAATTTCTCTCTTAAAATTTCTACTGTAAAAAGAATGTACTTCTGAAATTAATTTCCTGTATTTCGTATTCAATTAATAGTCTGTAAGTGAAGGCACTTTATATTTGTTATTCAAATTTTATATCAATCATTAATGTATTATATAACATAGTTGAAAAATCATAAAATTAAGAACTAGCGGGTCTGTAAGTTTCAACTATTTATGATACAGAAAAATTCACCTCCAAAACTTAGTTGCAAATTTGTTACACTAAAAAATTTGTATGAAATTTTTTGTTCTATCATCAATAGTTCAATTGATAAAAGCGAAAAATTAGAATTCGAAAATTTTGTGAGTTGGTAACTTTGTTATTTTTAATGATATGAAAAATTCGTCAAGGCCTTTTTAATACGGCATCGAACAAGCTACGAACTCTGCATTTAACTTTTCGTTCTATTTCCAATAGCTTAGCTGCAAAATGCAAAAAACGCGAAATATTAGAGAATTAAAATTTTAAAGATCCGTAGTAACTCAAATATTGATGATCGACATTTGGCTGAATGAAATTTTTTGTCAAAAAGTTAACGGTAAAAAAGATCTACGCATTCATTTTATCAAAAAGAACTTAATTTCCTGTACTTCATATTCAATTAATAATCTGTGAGTGAATGTACTTTGTATTTGTTATTCAAATTTTATATCTATCATTAATATACTACATAATATACCCGGACCGAAAAATTTGATCTGATTTTAGTCTAATTGGAATATTTGATCTATTTTTGATCTTTTATAAAAATTTTAAGCTGTTTTTGATCTGTTTTTTTAAAAAAACAATTGCGTTACTGGCAGACAAAACTAGATTAATTCTTGAACTTTCAAAAATTTTAATTCTAAAAATTTGTAAGGTCTAAACTAGTTTAAATCATGGATTAGGAATACTTTTATTTATGGGCAATATTGATAAAAAATATATCAAGTTACAGAACTGATTATATTTTTTATACTTATTCTTAGAAAAGTTTCTTGCTTTGAGAATTTTTTTTTTGTTGTTTTAATAAATTTGCATTCTGGTTTGAGAAGTTTCTCTTGTTTCAAATAATTTTCTTTTTTTTTCGAGAAAATTCAGTCTCTTGATGTAATTGATTCGATCTTTATCATAGAAAATGTTCTTCTCTCACGAAAATTTAGCTTCCTGTTTTAAAATGTTGTTATTTTGTCTCAAGAAAATGTTTTCCTCTCAAGGAAATTTAGTTTCTCGCTTCAAAATGTTTTTATTGTGTTTCAAGATAATGTTCGTCACTTTTCACCGTTTTTATGGACTAGTGAAGTCGTTCCAATGTAATTTCAAAAAAGTTCAGAATCCACTGCTTTTAACCTTTTATGTAACACAAAAGAAAGTTTCAAGAACATTCCAAAAATGTTCAAAAAAAGTCCACTTTTATCAAAAATAAACGTTCCAAAAATATTTCAGAGGTTCCAAAAATTCTAGACTTTTACCATTTGTAACTCAAAAAAAGACGCACCAAAAACATTCTAAAACAATTTATAATTTACCAACTTTCGACCTTTTCATGAGCTAAAAAAGAAGTTTCAAAAAAATTCCAAGAAAGTTCCGATAACACGACTTTTAAACCTTTCAGAGAACCAAAAACGACGTTTCAAAAATATTTACAAAAAGTTCAAAAATCACCATTCTTGAACATGTTTTAAGACTGATAAAAAATTTAAAAAAAGTTCCAATATCACGAATGTTGACCTTTTCATATACTAAGAAAGCAGTTTCAAAAATATTCCAGAATAGTTTATCAATCCCTAGTTTCAAACGTGTTTTAGAGCTAGAAATGCCGTTCTATAAACATTTCCATAAAGTTCAAAAATCACTACCGTTGAGCGTTTTATGGATCTAAAATAGATGTTCCGCAAAAGTTCGAAAAAAGGTCCAAAATCATCACTTTTGACTTTTTATTGACTATAAAAGGCGTTCCACACAAGTTCAAAAATCAGCACTTTTGACCCTTTCATCTGAAAAAGATGTTCCAAAAAAGTTCGAAAATACTACTTTTGAACCTTTAATAGAACTAAAAAAGACGTTCTATAAATGTTCCCAAAAAGTTCAAAAGTCACCAATTTTTGACCATTGTGTGGAGCTTGAAAAGATGTCCCAAAAAAGTTCAAAAAAAGCTCGAAAACCGCAACTTTTGACGATTTTATGTACTAAACAAGTTCCAAAATAACTACTTCTTAACCTTTTGTAGAACCAGAAAATAAAACATTCCATAAAAGTTCCAAAATCATTACTTTTTGGCCTGTTGAAGAATGAAAAAAGACTTTATATAAACGTTCCTAAAAAGTTAAAAAATTACCACTTTTGACTTTTTGAGTGACTAAAAAATACGTTCCAAAAAGTTCAAGAAACCCTACTTTCAAATCTTTTGTAAAATTAAAAAAAAAAATCGGTCTGTCGGTTGACCCTGCGGGCCAGCCCCAAAACTTCCCGCTGTTTCCGAGCTCAAGGAAATCGAAAATATTAATGAGACTATATTTTCAAGCTCGAAAATCTAATTGCATGCGATTGTTTTTTTATGAGTTTTTCAAACTTTAACAAGTTATGCTTTATGCTAAAGTTTAAAAGTTTAAGAATCGAAAATCATTAATGGACAAGCGGTTTTTAAATATTAACTCCCGATTATGTGAAATAAAATATATATGTTGAGGCAGAAATCAATGTCAGTGATCAAAATCAAGATTCGAATGAGTTTTGGCTTAGGTCAGAGCAATAATATATAAAATATCGGAGAGATTCATTAAAAACGGTGTTTTTTCAATTTTTTCGTTGATAATATGGTTTAAACAAAAGAACAAGTTTAACGGCATTATACGATGATCAAAAGAGACCATAAAGAGGAAAAGTTTGTGAGATTTTAGACACATTTTAGTACAGTACATTTTGATTTATCTGGAAAAAATAACATAGAATGTTATTTTTTTAACATTTCAACACTGATATCTTTTGAACTAATTAACCAATTTTGACGTTTAAGGTGGCAATAGGCGCGTTTTATTGAATTCTAGAGCTGATTAAAATTTGAAAGCGATCGATTCAGCCGTCTTGAAGATATTTGAAAAAAACCGTTTTTTACCATTTCTTTCTCCAACAATATCTCCCGAACAAATTAACCGATTGAGATGTTTAAGGCGGCATTCGACGCGTTTTATTGAGTTCTAGAGCTGATTAGATTTTGAAGTCGATCGTTCAATTCGTTTCTGAGAAATCAATAAAAAACTAAAAAAAAAAAATTTTTTTTTTTTCGTAATTCGCCAATATTTTCGAGTCTACTTGATCGAACGATCTGAAATTTTCAGAAAAGTTGACGGCCAACAAGCTCTTTCAATCGCCGCCTTAAACATCCAAATCGATTCATTAGTTAAAAAGTTATAGACCATTCACACACATACATACACACACACACACACACACACACACACACACACACACACACACATACATACAGACACTCGGACATCATTCTGAAAATAGTCAGAATAGCTTCCTAGGACCTCAAAACGTCGACATTTGATGAAAACTCGATTTTCGAAAATCGGGGTGAAAACAATAACTTCCCGAAATTTTTGAAAATCATCGATTTTCTAAGCGGGAAGTTAAAAAAACGTGCTACAAAAGTTCAAAAATCACCACTTTGGTACATTTTCATGGACTAACAAAAATTTTCTGAAACGATTCCTAAAAAGTTCCGAAATCACTACTTTTGACTTTTTATAGTGCTTAGGGAAATAATATAAAAACATTCTGTACAAGTTCCAAAATCAACACTTTGGACCTGTTGATAAAGCTAAAAAAGTCAAAAAAAATTCCAAAATAGTTTTACGAATTTCCTTTTTCGATTCGAACTTAGCAAAACTGTCCCATATTTAGAAGTTCCACATATTGAACTTTTTTGGAATCTTTTCGGAACAAATTTCTTTTACATAAGTATAGTACTAATCTTTTTTACTGTAAAATGCTAAAATGCATCTATCTTATGAATAGTGCAATTTAGCAATATAAGTGTCATAAACAATTATGTGGAGGATAAAATTTCCTGAAAGATTGGTGCCACGCATATTTTTGTAATATGAGCCGTTTCTTCACTATTAACAAAAATAAATGAAAGAAGTGAAAAATTGACTTTTAGAGCCGATCCAATCGACATGAATCGAGTAAGACAAAAACGTTTTATACACATTTAAAAAGCAACAATTACTCTACAAATTTAAACTGGTTTCAAAACAATAGCTCAAAACCGGGCTAAGTTATAGTAATTTAAGAGTGAAATTATTTGATTTACATGCTTTTCAAATGGGAAAACTTTGATGCTCGAGACAGAGTACTCAAAATTAAATTTAAGAGCTGAGATTCTCAGGGAATTTTTCACTCCACATAAATAAAAGAAAAAAAAGCGTTCGTTTCAAATGTTTGAAAAAAATATTTACTACTATTATTATTTTATAGTTACTTTTTAAAGGTTGAAAAAAAGGTGAATATTTTTATCGTAAAGCGTTTTATGGTGCATTTGGCTAGCAATCTGTAATAATTTTGTATAAAGTAAGGGTTTTGCCGTACATTGGCACATCCCCTTTCACTTTGAGGATGTGAAACGATGAGTGTAAGCGATTGAGAATTAGAGTGTGCAAGTTTCCTACAGCCATGAAGACATGTCGAGTTACATGTTTTTCTGCACGTGTGACTCGATAGATCAGCTTTGCTGTTCTTTCCCCTTTCTCGCAATCTATTTCTTACCCATTTATTAACCTCTCACTAACTCCTTTCATCAATACCGTTAATAATTTCTTTACTAATTTATTAAATGGAGCGAACTACTCACACAATGCCTATATATTTTCAGTAAAAATAAAACTATATAATTCTAGTAACCAGGGATCATAAAAGATTTTGCCATTAAAAAAAACATATAATAATAATAGTAATAATAATTAAGGTGAATTGAAATAATAATCAGGATGTTTTATATTTGTTATTAAAAGAATTACGCCTTAACATCATAACATGATGAATTTGCCGTCACTTCCTTTAACATAATTTAAATAGTGTCAAGTAGAATATACTTGCATCAACGTTTTATCATTCGTGTCCATTCTTAATCATTACGATTAAATTCGTAGGAAATAGAACTTGGATATAAATGAATTAATTTAAATAAATTGTACGTTTCGTCATTTATTTATGACTTTCTTAGCAACATAAATTAAAACACAAAGATAATTTTTAATCAACCACATAACAATTGTAGCAATGACATATAATAGATAAGATTATATGCCCTATTCTTATAATTTAATTGTCTAATACATAGAAACTATGAAGAATGACCTTATATATTAAAATAATTGCCATAATCTGACTTATTCTTTTTGTAAAAATTTAACTTTGATTTAAGTATTGTTAATTCAACTCCAATATTTAACAATCAAGCCCGTGAAAAATGAATTATACATGGCCATGTATGAATGCTCCATGCATGGCCATGTATGAAAATTGGCCAGACATGGACATATATGGCAATATATGACCATGTATGACTATGCATGGCCATGTATGACTATATATAGCTTGATACGGCCATACATGACTTGATAAAAAATTTCTCGAATTGGAAATTTTTAATTCAGAGAAAAAACGCTAAACTTATTAATAATACCACCCACTTTAGTAGGATTCGAACTCGGGATCTTCCGTACGAGAGACCGACGCTTTGTCGACTAAGCTATGCGACCGACAGTTACAACGAAGTTTACTTGTGCTACGTAAGATTGAAAGGATATAATCACTTTCGAAAAAGCAAAATATAATCATCAATATGCTGTTAGTGATATCAAAAAAATTTTCTATTTTTTTTCACTACAACATCCTGTTTATAAGTAATTGTAATAGTCAGCTCAAATTTTTTATATCCGTGACAAATAAATCATACATGGCCATGCATGACCATATATGAATCATATAAGGCCATGTATGACCATATATGAATCATACAAAGCCATGTATGGTCATGCATGGTCATGTATGGCTATATATGTCAGTGATTAATTGGACATATATGGCCATGCACGGCCGTATATGGTTCATACATGGAGCATATATGGCCATAAATCGAGCATGTATGGCCATACATGGGCATACGAACTTTTTAAATTTTTTTTCTTTCATTATCTCATAAACAACAAGACCTACTAAAAAAATGTAAGTGACAATTTTATAGGAAATTTAATTTCCTACAAAAAAGGCCCTTAGCACCGAATCACTCAGATCGATATTTTCTGAGATATTAGTGAAATAAAAAATCAGTATTTTCTAAGATTTGATTCGACATTTCATGGGAATTTAATGCTACGTAAACTTCAATAATTAATATCTCAGAAAATATCGATCGTAGTGATTTAGTACTAAGGACCTTATTTGTAGGAAATTGAATTTCCTATAGATTTGTTATCTATATTTTTTTCTGTAGGTCTTGTTGTTTATGAGATAATGAGAGAAAAAACAAGAATTCTATGAAAAAATTTAGTTTAGCGGTCCGTACTACCCTACTCGTATGAGTTACGACTTCGCGACAATAGGTACTTTTGAAGAACATTCAATTTTGAGAAAATCCCAACTTTGGGCGAGATGATGTCATAAAATGCCACGGAGTTACAGAGGTTTAAAACATAAAAACCCAAGTTTACGTGTATTTTGGATGGAAAATCTTCGCCTGCTCTGGAAAAGTACTTAATATTAATATCAAGGGCATAAACTCTCAGGGAATTTTTCGGGGGGTATTTCCAACGAAATTTCGGGATGGTAGCGAAAAAAAAATAGTCGCTAAAAAAAGCAGTCTAATATATGGTCATCCATGACTATGTATGACCATGCATGGCCATGTATGAACCATATATGGCCATGCATGGCCATGTATGTTCAATTAACCACTGACATATAGTCATACATTCCCATGCATGGCCATACATGGCCTTGTATGATTCATGTATGACCATGTATGCTCCATGTATGAACCATATATGGTCATGCATGGCCATGCATGATTCATTTTTCACGGGGACCTACCAACTTTTTTAATACAGTCATGCATGACCATATATGAACAATACAAGGCCATGTATGGCCATACATGGTTTTGTATGACTGCATATGGCCATGCATGACTGTATTAAAAAAGTTTGTATGACCATACATACTTCATGTATGGCCATATATGCTTCATCCATGGCTATATATGCTCCATGTATGAGCCGTATACGGCCATGCATGGCCATGTATGATTCATTTTTCACGGACGGCTTGCTCTATTAAAGGATTGTTACATCGTGTCCCTATCGGTTTCGATGTCATTGTGGAATCGTCATTAGTTCACACTTAATGAAACATGAATTCATCGTTATTGATGCGTCAGTAATAAGTGATTTGACCGTCATTGATAGGTGAAGTTGTGAAAGATAACAATTATACTTTCACCTATGAACGTGTATTTTATGGCTAAGCCACGAAAAAATACGCTGGACATGTCAGTTCAATCACTGTTAATTTACCGACTGCAGATGCACGCAATACTGTCTTGTGTAAGTTACTTCACCGTGTTTTGACCGACACTTCATCTTCAATTTACTTACTAAGAACTAGCATATTACAGTGATTGTGTCATTCCTGATTAAGGAATATGATTTGGACATTCAAAACAGGTTGAAATGATTTAAAAAAATTTGAATCGACTAATATATAGATATACACTTAACGTACAGCAAATCATTTTTTCAAATCAGGGATTTTATCATGATTGATCACTTATAAATTTCAAGTGCTTTGACCGATAAAAACCAGCTTTGAATTTGTCCAATATCAGCAGATAAACTACAAATGGAAAGAAAATTATTTTTATTTCAATTGCAAGAAAAGTAGCATACAAAAATGATTTTTAAAAGATATTTAATCGGTTGAGATCAGATTTTCTGAAGATGATCAATTTTTCAACTGTTAAAGTTCTCATCTACGAAAGGGTAAATATTTTTAGACACAGAATTGTCACCAGAACAGGAAGTTTTTAGAAATTAGGATCATAGAATTTTAAAATATTTAGTTGATACAAATATTTATTAGCAAAATTAAAAAATAAAAATATTCATATAATATGTCGTAATTATCTTGAGCTTTAACTGTACCATAGGTTAAACTCATATGTACGTAAAGTACATCTTAACATCATTTAAAGAATTCTTAACAAGAAATGTAATGATATTTAATTTTATCAGTTACCATTTCAAATACTACGGGTATATGGACATTCATTAACAAAACACTTATTATTTAACGTCATAAATTTACCGATAAATTCTTAAAATGTAATTTTAAAAATTATTAATTAAAATCTTAGACTTAACTTATCACTTGTAAATTTCATACAGACTAATTTATACTTAAAATATAAAAACATTTTAAATAAAAAATAAGTCTTCATTATTGAGATCAACATCTGAAAGTATCGAAAGGAACATTGTCGACGAATATTTCAAATTTCTGTTGTTTCTGTTGTTTCTGTAGTTGTCGACTTTTTGGCTTTTGCTGAATATTTTTTTGACTTCAACCATCCTGATACCCATCTTCTTATGTTAGAACGTACTCGATCTCTTGGTTGGAAAACTACTATTTTTTGAATGGTATCGTTTATCAATTATCTCTGAAATTCGAAACTCCAATTAAACCGTTGCAATTGAAAAAATTTGGAAAGTCCAAAAGTGCAGGACTCATAATGCTCATTTATTATCAAATAATAAAATAATAATAAAAAAATTGCATGAGGCGCGAATAAATTTAAAATATATAGAATTTTCTTTTATAAAAATTTATCTTTTTTTTTTTGTTTTTTAGTTATGTCTGTATTTTTTTTAAATTACAAAAGAACCTACTCAAAATATCTCGATTAACAACAAAAAAAATCTGGGCGTTGATTGGCTCTGCGGGCCAGCCTCAAAACTTCCCGCTGTTTTCGAGCTTAAGGAGCTTGGAAACATTAGTTCAGATGTATTTTCAAGCTCTTCGAGCTCGAAAATGCAATTACATGCGGTTGTTTTTTTATGATCTTTTCGAGCTCTAACAAGTTACGACTTATGCTGAAGTTTGGAAATTTAAGAATCAAAAATCATTAATAAAGAAGCGGTTTTTAAAATTTAATTTCCGATTATGTTCAATAAACTCAGTGTATTGAGGTAGAAATCAGTGTCAGGGATCACAATCAAGATTTAAATAAGTTTTGACTTATGTTAGAGACAATAAAATATGGAATATCCGAGAAAAATATTAAAAACTGCGTTTTTCAATTTTTAACTTCCTGCTAAGAAAATTGACGATTTTCAAAAATTTCGGGAAGTTATTGTATTCACCCCAATTTTCGAAAATCGAGTTTTCATTAGATGTGCGGAAGTCGCTCGTAGTCAAAGAGTCTGTAGGTGTTGAGGTTTCACTGAAGTTAACATCAGGGCGCTTGTGAATGTAAAAAAGCATTAGCCAAAGCCAAAAAATTAAAACGCAAAGAATTCAGTCAAACCATCCAAAACTCACTGGCACAAACTAAATCGACGGCTGAATTCTGGAGGACTATACAACTTCTCAGGAGGGCTCAGGTACCTGCTACACTAATCCCTTAGGAAAGATGGGAGGAATTTTATGCTGATGCATACAAACCTCGAAGGTGGGACTCTACAATGTTTTTTGATGCGCGTCATCCCTATCTAGATAAAGACATCACTCACGAAGAAGCCTGCCTGGCCTTAAAATGCTGTAAGAAGAACAAAGCCTCTGGTCCAGATATGATAACTAATGAATTCTTTTAGAATCTCTCCTACAACTGATTTTTATACTTGGAAACGCTACTAAACAAGGTATGGGACCAAGAAAGGATTCCTGATTGCTGGGCTACAGCTTCTCTTGTCATGCTTTTCAAAAAAAAAGATAGGGAAAATCCCGCAAACAACAGAAGCATTGCTCTTCTAAACAATATTCTTAAAATATTAACAAGTATACTGCAACGACGACTTAGTTGCTGGCTAGAAGAGTGTCGAATTCTCCCAGAAGAACAAGCGGGGCTTAGAGAAAACCGTGGATGCTTGGACCACATTTTTACTCTCAGCGCGATTATTCAGATGAAACTTAGACTTGAGGGCAATGTTCTCTACTATATTTTTTTCGGCTTTAAAAAAGTCTGTGATACAGTTCCACATAATTTACTCTGGGAGAAAGTATTTCATCTTGGGGGCAGTGGCAAACTACTCAGATTACTAAGAAACGTATACAATAAGGCATCTGTCAAAATCAAGGTTGGGGATGGTTTCACTAGGGAATTTGAAGTCACGGAGGGAGTCCTCCAAGGAGGAAAGCTTAGCCCTTCTCTTTTTATTGCATATATTTCAGATATGGTCGATTTCTTGAAAGAGCGCGGTTTCGATGGAGTTGACATTGGCTCGAAGGCCTTAAGAGCTCTACTACATGCAGATGACACAGTAGTCTTCGCTCGTTCTCTGATAGGAGCACAAAAAATCCTTAGAGCTCTGGAAGTATACTTCGATCGCAACTGCTTAATAGTAAATTCTACTAAAACCGTAGTAATGGTCTGTAGACAGTCGGGTAGAATACATAAAAACGAAAGAAATACCTTTTTCTATAAAGACCAGAAATTAAAAGTGGTAACAAGATATAACTACCTTGGCTCTACCATCTGTGGAAACACCAGCTCTCAATCCGCAGCTCAGGAAGCGGTAAATAAAACAAACACTGTTATTGGAACGATTGGCAATCTACTTGCGAGGGCCAAATCGAATGTGTGGAAGACTAAGATAAAACTGTTTGACTGCATTATTTCTCTGTCACTTCTATATGGTGCTCAAGTTTGGGGACTTGATCAAACTGAAACTATTGTAAAAGCTCAAAACCGGTATTACAAAAGATTACTATTTTTATCTCAGAACACTTCAGGGTATCTGTTGAGAATGTAACTTGGTATTGCCAACTTAGCAGTTCGTTTATTGGATCAGGTATGGAATTGGATAATACGTGTCTTGAAGATAACACCAGAGCGCTGGCCTCGGATATGCCTGCTTCAGCTGATACAACTATCGAAGACACCATTCTCCAATCCCAAATTCAACTGGGTAACAAAATTAAAGCTAATTCTTGGCCAATGCAAATTTGAGGGTATGTTCGATAGCTTAAAGCCATGGTTTTGGGGTGAAAAAAAAGTCTTTCTTGAGAACTTACTCTGAATTATTAAAAAATAATGATTTTGACAGATACCTACACTCTGTTAGCCCTCAAGTTCAAATTATTAGAACCCAAGATGTTTACACTCCGTGGTACATCAGAAACAGATGCCTGATTGGATACAAACGTATTCTAGCCCAACTCAGAATGGCGAACATCCACCGCTGTAAAATTACGTGCAATAACACCTGTTATTATCTCACACCTAACCAACAGTGCAAATCTTGTGGACTGGATCTGGAAACGGTGGAGCATATCACTCTTCAGTGTCCCTCCTATAGAACGCCAAGATTAAGATATTTTGGAGCGACAAACATAAACCTTCTAAATGCTTTACTAATTGTCAAGTTGTTGAAACCCAAGTCGACCTTTGAACTAAAAAATCTAGTTGGTTTTATCTCCGAAGTGATGCAACTCAGAGAAATCGCTATTGTCGCAAGCAGCAGATGATTATATTGTATAATATTTATGTTTATAGTGGTTGATTTCGTGATATTGTTCTTTTGTATCTCATTTAGTTATTAGTCAATTATAATGTAATAAAATTTGTGTATAATTTCGCCTCCTCATTGCTAAAGGGGAGGCTTCTGTACTCTCTAAAAAGCAATGAAATGAAAAAAAGAAAAAAAAATGTATGCAATTTTATATATTTATATATAATTACATAAAATTATATATAATTTTATATGATTATATCTTATTATATATAATTTTTTTTTCCTGGGAGAGTGAATTCGGATTTAAATAAAATTTGTACCCAATCTGGA
Organism: Microplitis manilae; assembly: GCA_030273425.1. NCBI lineage: Eukaryota > Metazoa > Arthropoda > Insecta > Hymenoptera > Braconidae > Microplitis > Microplitis manilae. The sequence continues at coordinate 16,461,522 of CP092720.1, read as the reverse complement.
TTTACTCCCGACTTTTTACAGGGCATAAACAAAATTTCCATTTTCAATAAATATTAAATTCGAAATATTTTATTGTCTATATTTACAAAAGTATTATTATTATTGCTCTATTTCAGTTATACTTTCGGGTGTTTCGATATGGATATTTGTTATCGAAAGATAACGATAACTAATAAGAAATATATAAGATATGTCCTGAATATCATATAAAAATTTCGAGAACACTCCATCGATTGTTGTATTTGATTTCGTTGTTGATATCATCCTGTTATTTCCTAAAGATTGACTCCAATTAACTTTAAAAAATTAAATCGATTCTAATGAGCAGTGACTTTTTTCATTAAAAATTTGCTCCTCTTTAAGGGGAAATATCACTGGACTTCTCTCTCACTTTCAAGTAATAAATGGGACTATCTTTCTCGCAATTGTATAGTTAGTGAGAATTTTAAAACAATTTTTTGGAGACGAATTAGAATTTTTGAAATTACGAAATTTTTAGCCTTCTATTAAGGTTTCGAAAAACGCTAAGGACTCTCTATTTTGGGTTTGCAGTGTTTGTCCGTGAATTAAATTGAATCGACAATAACTTGACATTACCGATTAAGGATCTTTTTTTAAAAATTTCACAAATGTCAATAGATTTTAAGTTACTAACGAAAAACTGAGTGCCGTTATTTTTTTTCTTAATTTGTTAATAACAATTGGAATTTTTTATGGAATAATACATCCTCGAGAATATTTTTTTAGACGTCATTTCAAATCAAATGAGCTATTGCTCATATTTTTGAGAGCTTTATCAAGAATTTTCGGGTTTTTAAAATTGTTGACTAGCCTAATAATTTTAAGATACAAACTTATAAATCGCTACACCACACTTTGACAATGATCAAAATCAATTTTGTAAACACGCTAATTTTACCAAGGTGTCCATATGATTTAAATACACATAAACAAACTAAATGTATATATGTAATCGTCCGTACTGAAAATGGTCAGAAGTAGAGGATTTGAACGGTTGGTATAAATTTTTAACTTAGCAAACAGACTGTACATAATACAGGAGTGGATAGTGGCTCCCCGTAGTAGTCAAATGGAGTTATGATGATGAAGAAGTTTAAAATAAAAATAGGCTTGGTGATTATCATAAGTGGTTCTCATTCAATGGAAAATTCTGATTTATTGTTTGTTTATCCGTCAATCAATCAAGCTATTTCAATATGTTATCTAAATATATTAACCCTTAGGGTAGAAGTACCGTTTTTGGCCACTTTAGGGTCAGTTTTGGCAACTTAGAAATTTTAAATAATATAATTTGTGAAGTACGTGATGGCATAATTAATTTTTTAAATGTGTTTGAAGATACTTTTATTACATTATTACAATGAAAAATTTTTTTAATACGTTCTTATTATTCAAAATAAAGTATCAAATGTCCAAAAATGGAGCAGTGGCCACAAATAGTACTTCTACCCTATACTTAGTGCTTAAAAATTCTAATTACAATTTTAAGAAACTTTCATAAATTTTTATAGATTAAAAAAAAAAAAGTGTGTGTGTCAGCTCCGACGCACGATTGGAGTTTACTCCCTTAGATCGACTGTCTAAATAGGCACAAAAAAGGTTGACTAATCTAAGCAAAAGATTAATACTACACTAACGCAAAAAATTAAAGGAACAGAAAAATTTTATAAATTTTTTAGTAGTTATTGGAAAGCTGTAACTTTGTGATAAATAATCGTATCGAGATTTTGAAAAAAAAAATTTATAGCTTAAAATCTCTAGTTTCGGTGCATTTTTATCCAAATTTTTTAAAAAGTCTGGTTATTACGCTAACATGAGAAATACCGCGAGACAAAAAATTTCTAAATTTTTTCATTTTTCCAAAGAGCCTACGTACCGTGGAAAAATTTTGTCAAGTAAACCAATGCATAGGTCATTTAGCAAATTTATTCAGCTTCAATTTGGTTTTTTTTAACTTCGTAAGACAATTTGTCGCAGGGATATCAGCCTTCAAACGAAAAATGATCCTTTTGGCTTTGATCATCGATATTTCAGGTACCAATGATTGCACAGTAAATTTGAGGCCGGCGTTGAAAACGTGAATGAATTCTCTACAAGAACCGTTCATCATTTTTTGGAAAAAACAATTTTTTAAATTTTTAACATCCTTTAGAAGTAAGTACAAAAAAATGACTTGTTTTTGGTTTTTTAGTAAATCAACCGCTACACTGTAAGTATTGATGAAAAGACTAATGTTGCCAGAGACTTTTATAGCTTAATGTATCCCTAATAACCCCTTAAATTTTTAAATTTATCTATCGAACCCTTTTTTGGAAATAATCGATCAAAGTTTTGCTAAACAATTAAAAGAACAAGTTTTGTTCCTTCAATTGTGTAATCATAATCAAAATGAAAAAATAATTTTTTTCTACTTTTCTTTCATTTTTGCAAGAGTAACTCAGTGAATGTAAGGGGAAGAGCAAAAAAATCGAAAAATTTTCAAAAAAGTTGAAAAAAAAATTATCGACCCCAAAAAACAAGGTTCAATTTTTTTGATTTTTGAAAATTTTTCGTTTTTTTTTCTTCTCCCCTCACAATCACTGAGTTACTAATGCAAAAATTAAAAAAAATGAAAAAAAAAATTATTTTCTTTCATTTTGATTATGATTACACAATTGAAGGAACAAAACTTGTTCCTTTAGTTGTTTAGCAAAACTTTGAACGATCGCCCCCAAAAAACGGCTCCATAGATCAATTTAAAAATTAAAAGGGTTATTGGGGGTACATTAAGCTAGAAAAATCCCTGGCAACAATATTTTTCATATCAATATTTGCAGAGTAGCGGTTGTGTAAAATATTAACTTAAACCTAATTACATTAAATATTTATTTTTGCTGGATCGGGATGGTGGAAGAAATAATGAATCACTTGTTTGGTGTATTGTCCATATTTAATAAAAATATATCACAGATAATATTGTCGAGTACATAATTGAGCACGAGATTATTTAACAGAGCACTTGATATGTATAAGTTATTACAATACATCTTGTATAAGAATCGAGCATGAGTTTATGTTATAGAGCACAAGTTTATGAACAAGATTTCATTTTAGTGTTATAACATTACACGGCACCTTACACGTGAATTTGATAGATATATGAGCGCAGAGATATCAAAAGAACCATATGTAACAATTAATACTTCAAGTTATGACAATTGATTTATAATGATAATGATAATTATAATTGATTTATAATGTAAAATTCATAATGTAATTTATCATGAATATTTTATGTACTTTTGAACCGAGTAATTAAATAGAGACGAGTCGAGTGTCGAGTCTTGTCGTTAACTGACTTAATTTGCAGTCACAAATAAAATTTGGTATTTATTTTAAAGATTAACTGCATAGCTGGATGGATTGAATGATGACATCAACCACACCAGCTAGCATCGAGTACAAGTAAAATATTTCGGTGATGAGTAATAAGTAAAAGATAATTAAATGTGCGTGATTTGAATAATAATTATTTGTGACTGCAAGTCATGTGATATCGAGTATGTATGGATATATAGATATAGCCAGCAGGTTAGCTTAGCACGTGGTCAACCCAAAAAATGATCACAGAGTTTTTATAATGAAATAAATAAACTGACAAATATGAATGACAAAAAATACCTGATAGTTCAGCGAGTATAATTAACTATGGTCTCAATTATGACGTCAAGTAATTAACGAAATGTAGCTTGATTGTTAATGATAGCGTTGTAATTAACTTACACGTGGTATTCTATAACATGTGTTGTAGAAAAGTGGCAGTTGCCGCGTAGCTGGCGATCGAGTTGAAATTCCGAGTAGCAGAGGGCGCGTCAATAGCAGCACCTCTGATAGAGTAGAGCGTAGAGTTATCAACTGTTCTGGCGCGAACATTTGATAATTACGCAACAGGTTGATTTACTAAAAAACCAAAAAAAGTCACTTTTTGTACTTACTTCTAAAGGATGTTAAAAATAAATTCTCATTTTAACGTAATAACCAGACTTTTTATAAAATTTAGATGAAAATCCATCGAAACTAGAGATTTCAAGCTATAAATTTTTTTTTTTTAAATCTCGATACGATTGTTTTCACAAAATTACAGCCTTTCAAAAATTACTAAAAAATTTCTAAAATTTTACTGTTCCTTTAATTTTTTGCGTTAGTGTACTATATATATATTTATCATTTGCAGACGCCGTAGAGTATTGGGAAACTTAGAGTTCTGATAGGCCAACTGGTGGCTAAAGCTGTAACTACTCAAAGTGGGCTAAATCATGAATGTTTACATGTGTCTATACGTCCATCAGCTAATATAAATAATAAATACTTAATTGTCTTTATAATTATTGTGTTTCTATGAATTCAAAAATTGTTTTCGTTCAATTAAAAAAAAATTTCGAATTTATAAACATGGAATTTCCATCGAAAATATGTAAATGTAACATATATTGTTTGCATGGTTGTAAAAGTCGTGATTCTAAAAATGACAGTGTACATTTTTCAATGTTCGTCTAAAAATTGCAAACGTGGTTACTTTGAAAAAAAAATGGATCAAGAAGATAAATTCGACCGTTTTGATAATTGCTGACATAAATGAAACAGTTTTGCTACCACGTGTTTGTATGAACCATCAAACCAACTTAACAAGAAAAACTCATACCCACGATCCTTCCACTTTTGAGAACTTGAACATTTATTTTATCCGGATCATCTCGAATACTTGATCACTGAAGACAAAAAGTAATGAGTGTAAATGCAGTAGACATCAGACAAATTCAAAATTATTAATAAATAGAATAAATAATTAATAAAATAAAATTTTTTCAAAGCACGCATTTAAAACATTTTGAAATTAATGAGTGCATATTTATAAATATTAATTTTTAAATTAGTTACTCCATTTATTTATGATTTTTAATTTGTCTAATGTCTGCTATATTTACACTCGTACAAAGTACTAATTTTTAAACACTTATTGTCTTCACTAACTTTACCAAAGTTCAACAAGTGTCCGTGATTTATTATATTTCCATCACCGGTAAAATTTTTATTTTGAAGTGTTCCACTAATAAATTGATAAGTGTCTTGAATTGACACCCGCATTATTTATTATAATAATCTTTAACACTTATAATGATTTAAATAAATTATCAAAACATAAATAAGCCAGTTGATTTTATATAGTAAACATTCAGAGTAGCCTACTTTGATTAGTTTATTTTTCGGCCACCAGATGACTAATATCTAAGCCACGCCCATTCTAAGGTTCCCAATATTCATTATATATATATATATATATATATATATATATATATATATATATATATATATATTAGACTGTTTCAAATTAGGGGACTATTTTTTTTTTTTTGATGAGCATTGAAAAATCGAAAGGGTATCTTAAAATATGGTGACAGTTAAAATTTGAGCTCTTAATATTGATATTTAGAGGTGGCTATTTGTAATTTTCGATTTTTCATTTAGAAACATGGTAAAAAATACATAACTTCCGAAAAAATCAAGATACAAAAAATCTCTTCTTAACTATTTTGTAGCAAATTTACTGATCTACAAAAAAGGTCTTTTATGATTTTTGCATAACTTCAACCATTCACAAGATATCCGACGTCAAAGTTGAATAAAATTCAAAGAACTTGTTTTTGCTCGTTTTGAATTTTATACCATGTCAACCAATGAGAATTCAGAAATTTTCGATATAGTTTTTTTATAGGAAATTGAATGCTCTACAAAAAAAGTCTCTTATTATTTTTTGATAAATCCATCTGTTCGAAAGTTATTAGAGCTCGAAGTAAAGTTGGAGATCTTTTTAATTTTCCGGTGAAACTATCGGACTAAACATAAAATGTTATAGAATCTTTTTTGTCGGCAATTTTATTTCTCACAAATTACCTCTGATAAATTTTTTAAATTCTGCATTCTCTTCTAGTTATTTCCATTTTAATGCCAAGCTCCTAAAAAAAGTGTTCTGATCGATTTTAAGAGCTCGACATTAAAATGGAAATAACTAGAATAGAATGCAGAATTCGGAAAAAATTTATCAGAGATAATTTGTAGGAAATAAAATTGTCTACAAAAAAGATTTAATGACATTTTATGATTTGTCCGATAGTTTCACCGAAAAAGTAAAAAGATCTCGAAATTTACTAGAACTTGACTTTAAGCTCTAATAACTTTTGAACAGATGGGTTTATCAAAAAACGATAAGAGACTTTTTTTGTAGAGCGTTCAATTTCCTACTAAAAAACTATATCAAAAATTTCTGAATTCTCATTGGTTGGCATGGTATAAAATTCGGAACGAGCAAAAACAAGTTCTTTGAATTTTATCAAACTTTGACGTCGGATATCTTGTGAATGGTTGAAGTTATGCAAAAATCATAAAAGACCTTTTTTGTAGATCAGTAAATTTGCTACAAAATAGTTAAGAAGAGATTTTTTGTATCTTGATTTTTTCGGAAGTTATGTATTTTTTACCATGTTTCTAAATGAAAAATCGAAAATTACAAATAGCCACCTCTAAATATCAATATTAAGAGCTCAAATTTTAACTGTCACCATATTTTAAGATACCCTTTCGATTTTTCAATGTTCATCAAAAAAAAAAAAATAGTCCCCTAATTTGAAACAGTCTAATATATATATATTAGGGTGCTTTTTATTTTTTGAACATTTTTTTTTTTCTTAGCCCATATGAAAATTTTATTGTAGGCGACAAAAAAAAATTTCCTGAAAATTTTAGCCCTTAATTTTAATTTTAAGAGGTCGCTATCTATTTTTGAAGTTTTCCCATTTAAAAAGCATGGGAACGATATCACATTTTTTTATAAAAATTCCTACCCAGGCAGTTCTTGAGCAATTCACTCGTTTTTGGGCTCGTTTCATAGGGCTTGTAGTCCTCTTTAAAATTGATTGTAGTGACATAGATGCATTTATAACAGTTCAAAAGTTATGAGACTTCAAACTTCAGAAATTTTTATTTTTATCGAAAAATAATAACTAATGGCTATTATTATTCCAGCTATCAACTTTCTAGAAAAAATGACATACAACTTTTGTAGTGTGTTAAATACTCTGAAAGAAATACCTAAAACAATTCAATATTATCAACGTTATTGTTTATTGTTTTTAACTTTTCTCTTTTAAAGGGTTTTAGAATTATTTAATTTTAATTTTATTCTCGTGACAAATTGAACTTTTGTACTTATCCTTTTTTTTGGTATTAAATTAATCGAGCTTCATCAATTTTTATGTAGTTCAATGATTTAACGTATCGATTGAAGCGCCGATAGTTTTCGACGGTCTAAAATCTCAGTCTTTATGACTGAAATTGAATTACAAGTCACAAATCTATTATCAGTTTTTTAATATTATTTCATTTTTTAATCATAGAACTACATAAAAATTGATGAAGCTCGATTAATTTAATACCAAAAAAAAGGATAAGTACAAAAGTTCAATTTGTCACGAGAATAAAATCAAAATTAAATAATTCTAAAACCCTTTAAAAGAGAAAAGTTAAAAAAAATAAACAATAACGTTGATAATATTGAATTGTTTTAGGTATTTCTTTCAGAGTATTCAACACACGACAAAAGTTGTATATCATTTTTTCTAGAAAGTTAGTAGCTGGAATAATAATAGCCATTAATTATTATTTTTTGGCAAAAATAAAAATTTCTGAAGTTTGAAGTCTCATAACTTTTGAACTGTTGTAAATGCATCTATCTCACAAAAATCAATTTTAAAGAGGACTATAAGCCCTATGAAACGAGCCCAAAAACGAGTGAATTGCTCAAGAACTGCCTGGGTAGGAATTTTTATAAAAAAATGTGATATCGTTCCCATGCTTTTTAAATGGGAAAACTTTAAAAATAAATAGTGACCTCTTAAAATTAAAATTAAGGGCTAAAATTTTCAGGAAATTTTTTTTTTGTCGCTTACATTAAAATTTTCATATGGGCTAAGAAAAAAAAAAATGTTCAAAAAATAAAAAGCACATGTTTTCCTTTGTAATAACCTCTTGAAAAACGTGGTCGTCGATCACTTGAATTCTTGAGTTTTTTATTAATTCAGTTTTGAGTTCTAGTGCTCACAATTACGAAAATAATTATACTTTTGATGAGCTTGATGATTAATTAATTGATTTTAATTAATATTTTTATTTGATTACTCGAGATGAGTGCAAAAAGATACGATTAATTATAACAAGTGTTACTTGTTGAACGTACGTATGCGAAAGGTAATGGTGGCCGTCTTCTCGACACGAGGCAGGAAAATTGAAAGCGCATGCGCCGAGCTGCACATTATCAAAATCAAATTTATGGACGAGGCCCCAGTAGGTGCTGCCTCCTTTTTGTCGGAAGTGAAACTATATTTAAATTTAAATATAGTCTCGATTACGCGACATTATTATTATTATTATTATTATTATTATTATTATTATTATTATTATTATTATTATTATTATTATTATTATTATTATTATTATTATTATTATTATTTTTTTTTTTAGTTAAATGCTCAGGGGGTTATCCCCGGTAGTCCGACTCTACCGAGGGCCTCACCTGAGCGCCAAATCGTTACTGCTGCGATGCTTCATCAACAAGATGATTAGCATGCGCAGCAGGCCAAGTTTCGTTGTCTAAGTAGACGGAGGGATCCGAGAATTACAGCCTTTTGCATCCGCGATGCCAAAAACTCAACTTGCGATAAACAAGTTGGGATTTTAGCCAATGCAGACACAAAAGACTGTTTCATCCCTCCTAGGACGCCAACAATGAGTACGACAAGCTTGACACGGTAGCCTGGGTAAAGTTTGCCAATTTCAAACAGGAGATCCTGATATATCTCGTGTTTGTGCTCCTCTTTTACCTTGATGTTATACTCAGCCGGAGCTGAGAACTCAATAACATAAATGTTACGAGCGGTTTTATCGAAGAGCACAATATCAGGTTTATTATGATCGATTTTCCGCGTTGTTGCGAATGGCACGTTCCAATAAATACGGCAACGGTCATTCTCAACAACTTGCGGAATATCTCCTGGCAGGTAAGGCAGCACTGGTGTTTTATCGATACCGTGCGTGTGTCGAAGATGGTAATAAAGTACTCGCAGAGCAGCATTGTGACGCTGTACGTATGCATTTCTTGCCAGCACAGGACATGCTGACAAAAGATGCATAAGCGTCTCAGGATGTTGCTTACACACCCTACACAATGTGTTGGGTAGCTGCATCTGGAGTACTTTAGCACGGTATTCGAGAGTGTTAATAACACCATCTTGGCAGGCAAAAATATATCCTTCGGTCTCGGACATCAGGCCAGCTGACTTAAGGAAGGAAAACGTCAGCTGTGTGGACAAGCCATGATCACGCACGTGTTTAAAGAACAGGCTGTGCATGGACTTGTCCATGTGCGTACTAAGCAGTTTTTGTTGCTCAGCATTCCTGATGACCGTCTTAAATTCCTCCTTAGGGAGTTCAATAAGCGGGTTTACTCTTCCGAGACCGAGGGATTTTGCCGCGTAAATTGCTGCCTTATATAAAAACGCTCCCTTACGCCTATTCTCATGACTATGAACAATTTGCATAAGGAAGTCGTCTTCATCTGCTGTGAAATTGACAACCTCGTATGTTATACCCAAAACCAAACGATCGTGCAGACACTCTAAGCTCTGTAAACCTCTCCCTCCGATGTGCCGGGAAAGGTATAATCTGGTGACTGAAGACTTAGGGTGCATGCTCCGATGCATATTCATTACTTTGCGTGTTTTGATATCGAGATCTCTGAGCTCTTTTCGGGCCCATTTCAGGACACCGAAAGAGTACAGAAGTACCGGGACAGCAAGCATGTTCGTTGCAGAGACTTTGCTTTTCCCGGAAAGTTCTGATGACCAGATTTTCCGGAGTCTCCGCACATACTCGCTGCAGAGAGTCGTTTTGATTTTCGAGACGTCCTGCATAGGACTCCCGTCAATCCCTAGATATTTGTACGACTCTCCGGCGTCAAGATGGTCTATGACGCTCCCATCTACTAACTCGATATCTTCACGCACATCGGAACACTTACCCTTCACCAGATTAACGACCGCGCACTTGTCCAACCCGAAAGCCATGCCGACATCCCGTGTATACTCTCCTACGATATTCAAGGATGTCTGAAGGTGTTCCTCATCAGGAGCATACACCTTCAGATCATCCATGTAGAGTAAGTGGGTGATCGAGTATTTTCGATCATTTGGTGAACCCACTGAGTATCCACGGGTGCGGCGTAGCGCAACAGATATTGGCAGCAGTGAGATGCAAAACAGCAGAGGGCTCAGAGAATCTCCCTGAAAGACTCCTCGTTTGTACTGTACAACTTCGGTTACACGTTTGTCGTTACCACATGAAATGTGGAACCGTGTTCGCCAAAGCTGCATCGTACGCTGAATGCATCCCACTATATCGCGATTGACCCCAAGGCACTTGAGCAAAAAGAGAATAAGCTCATGAGATGTTGAGTCGAATGCCTTGCGGTAGTCAATCCAGGCCATTGACAGGTTGCGCTGATAGTAGATCGCGTCTTGAATGACGCATCGATCCACTAACAGATTCTCTTTGCAACCTGACAGGCCCCTTTTACTGCCACGTTGTTCGTATATCTGCTGCCATACAGGGTCTATCTCCTGAAGAATGCGATTATTCAAGATTTTGGTGAAAATCTTATAAACCGCATTCAAACAGGTGATAGGCCTGTAGTTTTTCGGGTCAGACAAGTCTCCTTTCTTCGGGATGAGCACGGTTCGCCCTTCTACAAGCCAGCATGGAATGGATTCATTACCTCTGATGAACGCTGTAAAAATCCGGGCCAGATGACTATGGGTAGAAGTTAGTTTCTTCCACCAAAACAGGTTAATGCCATCTGGTCCCGGAGCAGCCCAGTTCTTACCATTATTCAGAGCTGAACGAACTTCTTCCACGCTGACTTCAGGGCTCTCTTCATCAGCATTGTCGTTACGATGTTGTCGACAAAATGCCTCGAAGTCGTTGAGAGCTGGAGTGTCACGATTCACGTTCGGTTGGTCACCGTACAACTCGGACCAGAAAGCTTCTACTCGCTCGATGGATGGGGGATCGACAGAAACAGATGTCTTAGGTGTCAGAAAGCGTGAAGGACTTAACCGAAACAAAGAGTTATCGGTAAGCCGCTTCAGCTTTTTCTCTAGTGACTTTTTGGCAGTCACTAGAGCCCGCAACCTGTTAAGGGAACCTTCTTTGATGTTTAGAAGATTCGCCTTATTCAGTGTGTGATGCTGGTATCGTAGTTGAGCCGCAATACGGCGGACTTTTTGTGTAAACGCTTTACGAGCATTTACAAAGTCAATCACACACTGAATGCGGGAGACATGTTTCCGGAGATCATCAATCTTCAGTGAAAGCTGCCCAATGCGTCCTCTCATCTTAGCCTCAGGAGAAGAAATATTTCTCCTCGCTGGAGGTAAGAGTGAAGAAGCAGCATTATAGACAGCTTGATTGATGGTGAGCAATGTAGAATCTTCCTGAATCCGAGCAGACAGTTCGTGGTTTTCCGTGTCAAGTAGATGTTTTGGGTAGTGTGTCTTCTTAGAGACACATACTTGTCGTGTGTCAAAATCATTGTCGGCGTCTTCGGAAGAACGACGTCTCTCCTGATGTAGCTGTGCTGGAAAAGACAGACGGTGAGATAACCGTCTGTTAGTTAACAGTGATCTTCGTGTACGCCGAAGATGAGAGGCATAATCACGGAGATGTTGTTGTGAGAATTGGCTATGGTTAGGGTGCATATCGCACCTTATTATTATTATTATTATTATTATTATTATTATTATTATTATTATTATTATTATTATTATTATTATTATTATTATTATTATTATTATTATTATTATTATTATTATTATTATTATTATTATTATTATTATTATTATTATTATTATTATTATTATTATTATTATCATTATTATTAGTAGAAACCAGCAGTCACTACGTGACTGCCTGGGAGTTTGACAATGTTATTAATTTTTATTACTTATATACCCTTTTATACTGAGTAGATATATTCAATAGAAATAATATTTTTCTTCTTTATTTATCTGAATATAATTATTATTTTTTTTCTTTAATAAATTGAACCAACTTTATCAAATTTTCTTTACTTTCTCGGCTATTTTTATCTTATTATTGTTATTTTTACAATGCTATTCAAAAGTTTAAATCTTTTCATTTACAAAATAACAAAAAATTAAATTTTAATTGTCCATACAAAAACACTATCGATGTATTTACAAATTATAAAAAATAATAGTATTTTTAAAATCACTATCTAATCATTATCAAAATTTTTAAATATCATATTGTAAAGCACTCTTCATTCAACAGTCACTAACATCTTTATTCGTCGTTGATTCACTCTTCTTTGACATTTTAAAAATAAAAATAAAATTTTTTCTAAACAACACTTCAACAATTATTTTTTTAAAATTTAAATAACTTAGAGTTCAGTCTTGAATTAAATACCTCTCAAACAAATACTTCTTTCCAAACAACATTTTTAGTGTAAATATCGCCATCTGATGTAGTAATTTGCTCTTTTCGATGTTTTACAAATATTTTGACACTATCAAATCCCCGGGCACGACTCAATGCAACATACAGTTGACCATGTGAAAAAACAGGTTTTTCTAAATTAATTGCTACCTTATTGAGAGATTGTCCCTGTGCTTTATTAATGGTAAATGCAAAAGCTAATGCTATTGGATACTGTAAACGTTCGAATTCGAATTGTAAAACTAACTGGGATACTGAAAGTTTAATGCGGGGAATCAAAACATTCAGTCCAGGACTCGTACCTGTGAGAACTAAACATTCAATCATGTTATTAAACAAAGAAATCATTCTAAGGCGAGTTCCATTAATAAGTCTTTTCGCAGTATTTATATTTCTCATTAACATGACGATAGCACCAACTTTTAATATTAACTTATGCCTTGGAAGTCCTGAAACTTCTATACTATTTAAAAATTCAGTTGAGAATTTCAATTCATCGGACGAATTATTCGAATTAATTTTATCTATGCTATAGTAAACACGTTCGACTGATCAAATCGTTGAAAGTACTTCTCAATTAATCCTGTAGCAATACTCGTTTGTAGGACATAAAATTGCGGAGTCGATAATACTATTACTCAAAAGATCTTGTCCATCATATATAAATTCGATTGGCGTTCCTATACCACGCAAACGTCTGCTAATGATATATTTATCTGGTCCCATATCTGGTGCTTGCATAAGTGTACCATTACCAACTTCAAGAATATAATTTGCAAATTCTTCTTCACCTCCATTAACTCTCATATTTTGTTTTAGCTCGAACTTTTTAACTGATTTCCATATCGGATTGAATTTTACACAATGTTCCACTGTTGTGGCACGAAGTCCATGAGGAATGACGGGAAGACATTGTCTAAAATCTCCACACATAAGAACGACATGGCCACCAAAAATTTTAGCCCTATTATCGATATCAGAAATATCTCGATAAAAACGATCAAGAATTGTTAATATCTCTGAAAGTGCTGAACTTATTTCATCAATAATAAGAAGCTTAGCATTTTTTATATACTGTCCTAAAGCGGAATTCGGAGTAACGCCTGAAACCGTTTCATGCATTAAGTTAATCGGGAGCTTAAATTGACTGTGTATTGTCCGACCACCCTCTAATAAACTTGCTGCTATACCTGTTGTTGCGACAGGTATACAATGACTTCCAAGATGTTTTATATAAGCTATAAGACATCTTTGGACATACGTTTTACCACAACCAGCAGGCGCATCTAAGAAGAAGATATTAGACATTTGAGGATTTTGTATAGCGGATATCACGGCACTAATGACTTGACGATGATCATTATTAGCACTCTTGAACAAATTTTCGAAAAGCTGTTTCTGATCATCAATAACCTGAGTTGATTCAGAAATAACTACTCTAGTAGGTATTGGTAATCCAAGATCTCTGCAAGAAGTATTATGAGTCAATAATACTTCTTCAATTTCAAGAAGAGCAAGATTATAAGCTTGGTCTTCTTCATAATTTCTCAAAAAATCTTCACTCATTGCATTACCAAATAGTGTCCAAAGTTCAAGACAATTAGAAGGTACATTCATTCCACAGATAACTGCAAAAAGATGGCGGATTTGATATGGCATACATTGAGTCGATTGCTTCTTTAATAGTTTTTTGCCAATGTCCATCATTTGCTGCTATTCCACGATGTATCGCTGCTTGTTGAAAGCTCTCGCATAATACTTTTTCACCAGAATTCGTATCGATCACAGTACGTAGATCTTCAAATGATTTCGCACCTTTTACGTGAAGAAGTAAAAGACGCAAAAAATAACATTCTATTTGCTTTGGACTAACTGTGTACAGGCGACTAACAACTATGGCACTCCTTGCTCGCGGTTTCCACTTATTATCCTCCCATTTATAATGCTCTGGAATTTCTCTGTACAGCCATTGATGAGCTGTATCATCTTCTTTATTTAAATTAAACCATGCTAATAATTTTGTTGTTTTTGGAAAATCTATTACTTGCTGCTCACTACCTTCCTGGAAATACATTTTTTGTTCGTTTGGTAAATGACAATCTAATCTAATTACAGTGTGATTCTGATAATGCATTTCATATTCTAGAATTCTCCAGCAAGCCTCGCAAGATCCTACCCAACGTGCATCTAAATAAGCTTTTATTTCGTCATAATCAAATTGATTAGATGAACTGATACTGGCTGTTATACAGTCGAATCCTTTATAAATATATTTGTAAATATATTTAACAGATTTAACTGTTGTACAAACTTCAACATTTATGTGAGCTTTATACTTAAGAAGTAGGTAACGGTTGTATGGGACTACCCATCTGTTATCAATTGTGCGACCTCGAACTTCAGCAGTTCTTTTATCATTACGCCGACGGTAAACAGGGAAACCGTTAAAATTTTCCCGTGTTGTTTCACAAAAATCTTTTGGAAAATTTTTGCTACATAATTGATTTTTCATACATGGAGCATTAGAATTTAATGAACCACATGGTCCATGAATCATATGAGTTGTTACGTAATTAAATAGATCTTTATCGATATTCATATCAGGTAATTCTGCACTGACAACTTTATCGACTTTATCTAGGTCTTTGATTTTGCTATCATCCTCTAGTGAAATCAAAATATGGGCATGAGGAAGCCCACGTTTTTGAAACTCGATAGTATAGATGATAACAACAACTGTACCAAATATTTTTTTGTTGGTTATATCATTTATAAGCTCTTTTAATTTCTGATGGAACACACGAACAATTAATTCAGGACGCATCCACGCTGACTCTCCAGGTCGTAAATTATCAGTAATTTCTTTCCAATTTGGATTTGCAGTAAACGTTATAAAAAGATCAGGTTTTCCGTATTTACCAATTATTGACATAGCGTCTTGGTATTTGCTTTCCATATTTCTTGGGCTGTTAATGAATGTAGATGGAAGTACATAAAATTTTCCTACTCTGGCATTATCATTTTCGGCTTTATTTTTTACATAGTCAGAAAGACCTTTATAAGTTTTGACGCGGAGAGTTCTTTGGTTGAGATGGATCCATTCAAGCCGAGTTCCTTCAATACGAATGTACATATCTACTATCCACTGTAAATATAATTTTTGACTGAGATGGATAAGATCATCATTTGATATAAGTGATATACGATATTGAGCATATTGGAGCATAGTGAAAGGTAAACCCGGATGCCAACCTAGTTCACCTTCTGGAAATAACAGAGGATACGACAAAGGATCAAGAAATGGACTCAAAACTGAAATTCTTTTTATAGACTTGTCGTCATCAAAAGGGTAAAGAACCAAATCACGCTCGCCTGAAGGACTTCCATCCGATGATGTAAATATTGCAGCCACATCAGTTGAAATTGGAGCATTATAACGACGTGGATCGTTTTTAGGATCAGTAAAAATTATCATATGAAGATCTTTTGGCTCACCAAATTCACCAGAGCGGATTACATCAAAAACTGACCGATAACTCTGCACATAAGGATTAAATTCGTCTAAAAAATTTGAAAGGCGATTTAAAAGAACTCTTGAAAAATTTCTATTAGCATCATGATTAAGTCTAATACGATTTGCTTCATCAGTATCATAAAAATATAACTGAGCGTGAGAGAAAACTTGATTATTATCTGGTATTAAAGGACCATGCCCATGATAGAAATTACCATGGACTTTAAAAAGATAACTTCCTAACTGCTCATCAATTTTAGCTTTTGCACTTACCATAGCTAACGCGGCGTTATAAGAACGAATATTTGTAATAAAACCTCTCGATTCGACATTATTTGTTGTTAGTAATGAGTGAATCAAACCTGAATTTTTTGGTGAAGATAAATTAATTTTACCATTTCTGCAGCATTTAATATATCTCCCACTAATTGGTCGTTCAGAAGGAAAGAATCGAGCATGACAATGTTCACAAATTTGATCCAGTTTACCAAGTGAATGAAGTTCAGGATAGAAATTATTTTGAAAGGCAACAGGATCTAAAAAAGGATTTCAACGAACCTCTCTTCGTATTTTTCTTTTTTTTTCACGATATTGACGATCCCGACTCGGGATTTATTTAATTAAAGAAATCTGAATAATCAAAATTTGAATCTTTATTGATATGATCTTAGAGAAAATTACGGAATTTAATTTTAATATTTATATGTATAAAGATCTATATAGTGAAAACTTATCTCTGTTTTATTTTTTTGAAATAATATCAAAAATTAAATTTTATTATAATGCTATATTCAATAATTTTATTATTATATATACCTTTCATTGAGAAAGTTATTTATAATATTTTCTTTTATATTTAAATTAAACAATATTGTTTAATTTATGAACAGTAGATAATAGTTTGAAATTTATTCTCTTCTATTTAAATTCGTTGTCTATTAATCCAATCAATCGATTAGACTATAGATAAATAGTGAGTTAATAAAAAGCATGTAATGACATTCTTTACTAACTTCAAGCTTGTCAACGACAAAACAAAAACAAAAGTTATATATATATATATATATATATATATATATATATATATATATATATATGGAATTCCATTATGTCTATGTTGAATATTTAAAATAATTTTTTTTTTTTATTTAATTAATACTTTACTGGAGAACTAACTATTTAATTAATATATCAAATTGAAAATACCAATATTATATGTAGGTAGTTGAAGATACTTAACATAATATTTTATAAAAAAATATTGTTTCGACTACTTAATTAACTTTTTTTAAACGTAGAGACTTAAATATTTAGAAACAAGTAGTTTTAATTAATAACGTTATTTAGTATCTTATTTATCAATTTTTGAATAACTATTTACAATTAAATTAATTACTTCAATTATGCTTAAATTTTTTGTTCAATTGGATTTTCGAATCCAAGCCTGAATAAAAGAAGAAAAATATTTAATAATTTCTAATCTATATAATTTATTAAATGAATAAATTTTAAAAGAAGTAGTATACCACGTTCTTCTCGCCACTGGATTTGCAATTTTTCTTTTTTTTTTATCTGTCGACCTTATCCATTTCTAATTTAAATAATAAATCGCGTATTTCTTTAAAAAAAATAAAGAATTCTGAAATGACTTCAAAAAAGATTTCTGGAAATTAAATTAGAAATTATTATATCAATAAAGCAATACAAATTTATGTTTCATTACTTCTCTAGCATTTTCTAAAGCTTCTGCTTTTAAATTAAATGATGCTTGAAAAAAACCTAAAGCCTCGTGGCTTTTTCCTAAATTTTGAATTTTTGTAACGGTCGTACAACCTACAACGACATTATAATTTTCATCGTACTCAATATAATCTACAAAAATAAATAGATAGAGAAATTGAAAAAAATCAGCAGTAAAATTAACTGAAAATGATAAATAAAAATATTTTGATCATATCATTGTAAAATACAAATTTTATATTGGAACAAAAGTGAAAAGTAATTGAAAATATTTTATCAAAAAAAAAAATATACTTATATGTAAAATTATTTTTTATTGAGATATGATCAAACAGAATGATTTATTTAATTTATTAATTACAAATACTTTGGTACATTTGTTATGTCCAAAAAGTAGCTTGTACTGTGCTATTTGGACAAATTATTATTATTTTTATTTTCGGCCCTAGTCTTTCGACCAATAGACCGGGATCACACTGAGTTATTATCTGGAAGGTTTGTTTGAAATGAAGATGTTGAATATACGAATTAAACTACTATATATTATACAATTTACAATTTTGATGATGTGAATACAATGAATTTAATATTTAAAACATTAGGTGGCTAGTCAGCCGACTCTAATTTACAATAAAATGGTTGTGATAAAATTCGTTTTGAATACTAGAGAGGACTATAGAATTTTGAATACAATAATTTCTTTTATAATATTTCCGTGTATTGGAAATGTTTCTATATGTTTTGGCATACATAAACTTAAAGATTACAATACCTGAAGTTGTGAAGACTGGAGTATACTTTTGGTTTACACTGAGTTTACTAAATTATTCGCGGTTACAATTTGTTTCGTTACTATTAAACACTAACAATATAAATAATAGAATAAAGTGTGAGAACACTTGTACCATTAAATCAAAATATGAAGTGTGAGAACACTTGTACGTTTAAATAGAAAACAAAGTGTGAGAACACTTGCAAGTAAATACTAGTACGGAACTAGTGTAAGTGTGAGAACACTTGTACTTGAATTTTCTCATCCTTACTGATCCAGGACTGAGAACTGTGACTTAACTAAGAAATTGAGACACTGCCGTAAAAACTGCGAGATTGGGAGTGATTGATGTGTGTCAACACTTTTTATAATTTTCGTCAGGTCCTAATTGGTGTATTGTTTGGGGGAAAACTGTGTCCAATCGGAACACAGTTCCTTGGGTCCTTTCCCTTTCCCTAGGATTTTCCGCTAGGGAAGTGGTAAAGGGCACACCCCGATGCAGGCCTATGTGTGTGCGTATCCACACATACACCCACATGCACAATATTTTATGTATAATAATATTTTAATTTATTTATTATAATAGAAATTTATATCTTATTTTATAAATTTTCCTTTTGATAAATTTACTTTTATTTATTTGTATGAATTTTACTTATTTAATTTTTATAAATTTACTTCTTTATTTATATAAAATTCTATATTTATTCGCATGAATCTTTTCTTATGTAAATTCTATTAGATGCTTTATTTATCTATGTAAAATTTCATATCTATTTTATAGTCTTTACTTCTTTAAAATTTTGTAATTTATTTAATCATTTATATAAAATTTTGTATTTATTCCTAAAATTTTATGCATTTGAATTTTATTAATTAGGTTAAAAGTTTTATATTTATTCTTACAATTTTTGGCTATTTGAATTTGAATTTATATTTATATTTATTCTTAGTATTTTATCTATTTGAACTTTAGTTTATATAAAATTTTATATTTATTCTTACTATTTTTATCTATTTGAGTTTAATTAATTAATTTAATTATTTAAACGAACTTTTATCAGATATTTTGTTAGTTAAAAATTAGTTTGAATAGTAACTTTTTTTGTATTAAATTCCCTTAATGACTATTTTGTCATTTAAAAACAATTTTGTCTATTTGTTCTATGATCCCGAGATGTCTCGTTGAAAGTGCACTCAAAAATGTAAGGGCTTATAAGATTAGGTATTTTCGTTTATTTTATTTATTCAAAAATGAGTCACTGTTAAAATTTCATTTTTTTCCTTTTTAAATATTTCAAATACGTCTCCGTTGATCATTTTTTATTGCGTTCTAAAAAAAATAAACTTGGGCCTTTTCGCTATGGTGACCTGAGGGGTCATTAAAAACGCATTTGATTGTTTGCTCTAGTACTTTTTTACGTGCGTCAGAGCAAACAAATTTACTAATTCTTAAAAACATTTCTACAACTAAGATATCGTATCGCTCTAGAGTTATTAAAGAAAAATAAAATTTGGTCGCCGCGTAATTTTAATAAAAAAAAGGCCATTCGGTAGCCGAAATGGAAGGTAGATTTTTCAATTAATCAATATAAAAAGTTAGTTTTATACATACATATCTTGTGATATATGTTAGTGTATAGTCATGTCATAAATTAAACTCATTTTTCAAGAGTTAGGGTAAAAAAGGACAACGATTATTTTCGATAGAGAACTTCAGATAGTTGATTTGACATAACATTATATAGGTAATAAACGTTGTACCAAACTAACCTTCACATAAATAAAAAATATTGAAAATTTAATTAGTATTAGATCATAATTGTAATCGCTGTTACAATGGCAAGATCAGTTATAATTATAGGACGTACAGGTACCGTTGGAACATCATAAATAATAAGAGAAATACTTTTAAAATATGAAATAGCTGTGAAATTTACAGGTTATTTGGTTTACAATAAAATGCACGTAACAAAATTGTTTTATAATGAGAAATGCATAAGTTATCTGGTATGGAAACCATATTTTCAACATTTTTTGATTCCATTAAAATTTTCAAGGCTATCAAATTATTGGAAGAAATAGTCTAAACATGAAGCTTAAAGTCATAAATTAAAGATTATTAGACGAGTTTTCAGATACTTTTTACGGAAATTGTCTGTGAATATTAGTTTTGAAGTTATATAAGCTTTAGTAGTGATTAAAATCTGATTTTTACGAAAAATTATGAAAATTTCAAACAGCTATAATTTCAAAACTATTTGAACGATTCAGCCCATCTTTGAACTTGATCGAGGTAATCACCTATAGAATAAGTGTGGTAAATTTCATGAAGGTCCGATAAGAAGTGTAGGCGCTATCGTTATGACAAGACCAGTGATAATCATCAGGATTGGAGGTACATTTGATACATCATAAATAATTAAAGAAGTACTTTTAAAATATAAAATAGCAGTGAAATTTACAGGTTATTTTGTGTACAATAAAATACAACTGACGAAACTGGATTTTAATGGGACAAACATAATTTATATGGGATGAAAACCATATTTACAACATTTTTTGAATCCGTTAAAATTTTCAAGGCTATAAAATTATTGGAAGAAATGGTCTAAATATAAAGTTTAAGGTCACAAATTGAAGCTTATTAGTCAAGCTTTAAAATACTTTTTACAGAAATTATCTATGAGTTTTAGTTTTAAAGTTATATGGACTTCAAAAGTGATTAAATACTGATTTTTTCGAAAAATCATTAAAATTTCAAACAGCTATAACTTCTAAACTAATTGACCGATTCAGCCCATCTTCGAACTTAACCGTGATAATTACACATAAAATAAGTGTAGAAAGTTTCATTAAGATCGGATAAGAACTGTAGACGCAATCGTGTCCTCAAAAGTCGGTTCTATTACATAAATATATATATATATATATATATATATATATATACATACATATATAAATTTTTTAACGAATGGTATTTTTGAACTCTACTCAACTAATTATGATAGTTTATGACAAAATTCCTTGTAAAATCGACCATGAGGACAAATACAATAGTTAGATTTTTAAAAAAATCTACCTAAAAAATAAAATTTAATATAAAAAGTTCAGCGTCTAAGCTGGACGTAACACATTAACTCATGAGACCAATCATTCGCTCCAAAAGCGCCATCTGCGTATTGGATTAGAGTTTCTAAATTTAAATTTTTCTGATCCATGAATATTTCGTGCGCCACAAATAATTATTAAAAAATATTCAATATTTGTTTTAAAAACAAAGACAGTCGTATTAATTTTTTTTTTTTTTTTATATATAAAGAAAAGAAATACGATCGTCTTTTTTTTATCGTTGAATTTAAATTCTTTTCGAATGGCTTAATTTATTTGATTTATCGCGATAATTACCAATGAGAAAGACTTGAAATCATGAAAAGGCACAAATTCAAGTCAAGACCTTTCTAATGATACCAAATTTAATAACATTAACCTATTCTATCATGTAGATATGGCGGGAACGAAATTTTCCTTATTCTCTTAATAATATAGATAATAATAATAATAATAATAATAATAACAATAATAATAATAATAATTATAATAATAATAATAATAATAATAATAATAATAATAATAATAATAATAATAATAATAATAATAATAATAATAATAATAATAATAATAATAATAATAATATACGAGGAGTCTTTCAGGGAGATTCTCTGAGCCCTCTGCTGTTTTGCATCTCACTGCTGCCAACATCTGTTGCGCTACGCCGCACCCGTGGATACTCAGTGGGCCCACCATCTGATCGGAAGTATTCGATCACCCACTTACTCTACTTGGATGATCTGAAGGTGTATGCTCCTGATGAGGAACACCTGCAGACAGCCTTGAATATCGTAGGAGAGTATACACGGGATGTCGGCATGGCTTTCGGGTTGGACAAGTGCGCGGTCGTTAATCTGGTGAAGGGTAAGTGTTCCGATGTGCGTGAAGATATCGAGTTAGCAGATAGGAGCGTCATAGACCATCTTGACGCCGGAGAGTCGTACAAATATCTAGGGATTGACGGGAGTCCTATGCAGGACATCTCGAAAATCAAAATGACTCTCTGCAGCGAGTATGTACGGAGACTCCAGAAAATCTGGTCATCAGAACTTTCCGGAAAAAACAAAGTCTCTGCAACAAACATGCTTGCTGTCCCAGTACTTCTGTACTCTTTCGGTGTTCTTGAATGGGCCCGAAAAGAGCTCAGAGATCTTGATATCAAGACACGCAAAGTCATGAACATGCATCGGAGCATGCACCCTAAATCCTCAATCACCAGATTATACCTTTCCCGGCACATCGGAGGGAGAGGTTTACAGAAGTTGGAGTGTCTGCACGATCGTTTGGTTTTGGGTATAACATACGAGGTTGTCAATTTCACAGCAGATGAAGACGACTTCCCTATGCAAATTGTTCATAGTCATGAAAATAGGCATAAGGGAGCGTTTTTATATAAGGCAGCAATGTACGCGGCAAAATCCCTCGGTCTTGGAAGAGTAAACCCGCTTATTGAACTCCCTAAGGAGGAATTTAAGACGGTCATCAGGAATGCTGAGCAACAAAAACTGCTAGTACGCATATGGACAAGTCCGTGCACAGCGTGTTCTTTAAACACGTGCGTGATCATGGCTTGTCCACGCAGCTGACGTTTTCCTTCCTTAAGTCAGCTGGCCTGATGTCCGAGACCGAAGGATAGATTTTTGCCTGCCAAAATGGTGTTATTAAAACTCTCGAATACCGTGCTAAAGTGCTTCAGACGCAGCTACCCGACACTTTGTGTAGGGTTTGTAAACAGCATCCAGAGACGCTTATGCATCTTTCGTCAGCATGTCCTGTGCTGGCAAGAAATGCATACATCCAGCGCCATAATGCTGCTCTGCGAGTACTTTATTACCATCTAAGACACACGCACGGTATCGACAAAACACCAGTGCTGCCTTATCTGCCAGGAGAGATTCCGCAAGTTGTTGAGAATGAGCGTTGCCGTATTTATTGGAACGTGCCATTCGCAACAACGCGGAAAATCGACCATAATAAACCTGATATTGTGCTCTTCGATAAAACCGCTCGTAACATTTATGTTACTGAGTTCTCAGCTCCGGCTGAGTATAACATCACGGTAAAAGAGGAGCACAAACACGAGATATATCAGGATCTCCTTTGAAATTGGCAAACTTTACCCAGGCTATCGTGTCAAGCTTGTCGTACTCATTGTTGGCGTCCTAGGAGGGATGAAGCAGTCTTTTGTGTCTGCATTGGCTAAAATCCCAACTTGTTTATCGCAAGTTGAGTTTTTGGCATCGCGGATGCAAAAGGCTGTGATACTCGGATCCCTCCGTCTCCTAAGGCAACGAAACTTGGCCTGCTGCGCATGCTGATCATCTTGTTGATGAAGCATTGCAGCAGTAACGATTTGGCGCTCAGGTGAGGCCCTCGGTAGAGTCGGACTACCGGGGATAACCCCCTGAGTATTTAACTAAAAAAAAGAAAAATAATAATAATAATAATAATAATAATAATAATAATAATAATAATAATAATAATAATAATAATAATAATAATAATAATAATAATAATAATAATAATAATAATAATAATAATAATAATAATAATAATAATAATAATAATAATAATAATAATAATAATAATAATAATAATAATAATAATAATAATAATAATAATAATAATAATAATAATAATAATAATAATAATAATAATAATAATAATAATAATAATAATAATAATAATAATAATAATAATAATAATAATAATAATAATAATAATAATAATAATAATAATAATAATAATAATAATAATAATAATAATAATAATAATAATAATAATAATAATAATAATAATAATAATAATAATAATAATAATAATAATAATAATAATAATAATAATAATAATAATAATAATAATAATAATAATAATAATAATAATAATAATAATAATAATAATAATAATAATAATAATAATAATAATAATAATAATAATAATAATAATAATAATAATAATAATAATAATAATAATAATAATAATAATAATAATCATAATCATAATAATAATAATAATAATAATAATAATAATAATAATAATAATAATAATAATAATAATAATAATAATAATAATAATAATAATAATAATAATAATAATAATAATAATAATAATAATAATAATAATAATAATAATAATAATAATAATAATAATAATAATAATAATAATAATAATAATAATAATAATAATAATAATAATAATAATAATAATAATAATAATAATAATAATAATAATAATAATAATAATAATAATAATAATAATAATAATAATAATAATAATAATAATAATAATAATAATAATAATAATAATAATAATAATAATAATAATAATAATAATAATAATAATAATAATAATAATAATAATAATAATAATAATAATAATAATAATAATAATAATAATAATAATAATAATAATAATAATAATAATAATAATAATAATAATAATAATAATAATAATAATAATAATAATAATAATAATAATAATAATAATAATAATAATAATAATAATAATAATAATAATAATAATAATAATAATAATAATAATAATAATAATAATAATAATAATAATAATAATAATAATAATAATAATAATAATAATAATAATAATAATAATAATAATAATAATAATAATAATAATAATAATAATAATAATAATAATAATAATAATAATAATAATAATAATAATAATAATAATAATAATAATAATAATAATAATAATAATAATAATAATAATAATAATAATAATAATAATAATAATAATAATAATAATAATAATAATAATAATAATAATAATAATAATAATAATAATGTTATGTCCGCCGCTGTAATTTTAAATTAGTTTTCCGGGATTTCTCCCTTTGGTAGCGATAGAAAAATTTAACGAGCAATATGGAGGTTGCGGACAACAGTAAAGAATACGAGGAAGATTTTCACTTCCTATATTTATTATTTAATGTGGGTTTTTCGAAGAGTGTGAACCCAAACGCCTTCGAGCTTGGTCCACGTTGCATTTATAAATCGATCGACAGAGAGAAAAGATATTAGAATTGTCTCTCACTTACCTTTGGATGATTCTTACTTCTAACACGGCAGGCGTTTATTCCTCCAGAACTTTGCAGCTCACTCGGCCTCCTCCTGATGGATTTGGTTGAATGGACGCGGCTGGGGTTGTAGGATAAAGTCTTATGTGCTACTTTCGAACGAAACACTCAAGGTTGAAGTTGTGATCTCTAGTCTTTTTATTAATCGTTCAATTACAATATTCTTATAGTTGAACTTCACTTACACACTATAACTCTTCACAATTTTAAAATATACAATTTTATTGTATTTTGCGTCTTTGTGGGGCCCGAAGGCTAATATGCGCAGAACTACGTCGACTCGAGATTGGATTACAAATCAGATTTACTTTTGTATCACTATTCAATCGAACCGAATGTTTAATCGATGTTTGAGAATTTTTATATATGATTTAGATTTAGTTATTGACTTTTCAACGCAAACGCGGATTCCTGCAGTAAAATTAATTAATTTTTTTTAAAGATTTATGATAAATATCTCCTATTGACTTTTCGACGCAAACGCGGATTCCTGCAATAAGATTCACGAAATTTTCGCGGTTTCGTTATTCGCGGTCCTTAGGTCTCAAGATCACGAGATCTGATAGTCAACTAAGGCCATGAGCCATGGTGCTCAGGCTATTTAAAAACTTTTGATTGATGTTTGATGGGAGTAATTAAATTATCGTCATTGGTGGAAAATGACGACAAGTTTTTATTTATTCGTCAATCGTTATTGCAAGAATCGTCGCTCTACTTTTATACGCATAAATGGTGGTAAAACTGACGCTGCGTTTTCGCGTGCTTTTGTAAAGAGGAGTTTCATAAATTTATTTATGAAATAAAATAAATTAGTGAAAAAAAATTTATTGGACATAACATATCCCCCGGAAAGTAAGAGGGTTGCTAAACTCTCTTGCTTTCCTAAACAAAATGACCCCTCTTTTTCAAAAGGTCGCGATAACGCTGACAATTATTCTTAGAATCTAAAAATATGTTTGCATTTAACAATTCCAAAATTTAATTTGAATTTAATTTTTTTTCTTTGTGGCGCTAATTATTCTCGATTATTTAATTCAATAGATAGTCGGAATAAATGCTAGTGTTCCAGAAATTGACAAATTTGTGATCAAATTTTATTTAATTGACGTTATTTTCTTTAAAATAAAAAGAAAAGATTCATATTTCTCGATATGAATTTACAGTTGTTATACTGTGAATTGAAGTGAGTTCTTAAGTAATTGGTATTATAGTAAGTTTCACAAAGATCTTATTATAAGAAATCTTTTTTTTTTTCATCCAATATGAAAACCTTATTCAAATTTTGGTATAATTTATTCGCACAATAAATTTTCTAATTCTATATAATTAACAAAAATCACGACTCGTTAGGATTAACTCTGTTTTAATATAAATATTCTCTTTTCAAAGATGTATTTTAAATGTTTACATTTTATTGAAATTTACTGACTAAGGAACTTGATGTTGTCTCTGATTTCACCAGACTGCTGCATTTATCGCATTCAATTTTTAAACAAGATAGATAGCATTTATAAAAATATAACGTTTAAAATTAATCAGAAAGAAATAGTATAAATTGTAGGAGAAGGAAATCCTAAGATAAACAAGAGCAAAATAGAGTTAAAATAGAAAAAAAAAACAAAATGATTCATTTTCGATTATAGGAAAGTAAAAAAAAAAGGAAAATAATGGCTGATATCGATTTTAAATCCCTTGATGGTGAGATCTTCTAAATAATACTAAAGTTCTTATTAAAAAAAAATTTCTCGACTTTACTTTAACATCTCTTATTGAGATGTAAAACACAATGTGTTCTGGTCTATAGCAGACCTTAATTATCAATGGCAACCTTGAAACGCTGATTTGCAATGTTTATTTCCTTTTTATATGAGCTCTGCAGAATTACATGTGAGCTATGTGTGTCAATGGCTCGACACACAGTGGCAGAATAATATTGTCAGCGTTTCTTACTTAACACCTGAGTGTCAGTAGGTTACTGGTCGACTGTTGTGTATGTCTTTTGGACTATTTATGTTTTTCATTGGTTCAAGAAATTTTTTTAACTTCCCGCTTAGAAAATCGATGATTTTCGAAAATTTCGGGAAGTAATTGTTTTCACCCCGATTTTCGAAAATCGAGTTTTCATCAGATGTCGACGTTTTGAGGTCCTAGGAAGCTATTCTGACTATTTTTAGAATGATGTCCGAGTGTCTGTATGTATGTGTGTGTGTGTGTGTGTGTGTGTGTGTGTGTGTGTGTGTGTGTGTGTGTGTGTATGTATGTATGTAAACTCTTTATAACTTTTTAACTAATAAACCGATTTGGATGGTTAAGGCGGCAATCGAAAGAGCTTTTTGGCCATCAACTTTTCTGAGAATTTCAGATCATTTGACCAAGTAGACTCGAAGATATTGGTCAATTACGAAAAAAAAAAATTTTTTTGTTTTAGTTTTTTATTGATTTCTCAGAAACGACTTATACGATCAACTTCAAAATCTAATCAGCTCTAGAACTTAATAAAACGCGTCGATTGCCACCTCAAACATCAAAATCGCATAATTCGTTCGAGAGTTATCGTTGGAGAAAGAAATAGGAAAAAACAGTTTTTTGCGAATATTTTTGAAACGACTCAACCAAAAAATCTAAAAATCTTATGAGCTTTAGAATCTATTAAAACGCGTCGATTGCCACCTCAAACTTAAAAATCGGATAATTCGTTTGAGAGTTATTGCGCGAGAAAGAAATGCTAAAAACTGTTTTTTTCGAAAATAATGGCATGCAAAAGTATTTTCGAGCTCGAAGAGCTCGAAAATGTATTCACAACGATGTTTTCGAGCTCCTTGAGCTCGAAAACAGCGGGAAGTTTTGGGGCTGGCCCGCAGGGTCAACCGATGCCCAGATTTTTTTCTTTTGCGTTTTATGTTTGTATATGACAAAAACAAAATATTTCGACTATCAGACCGTAAGAGTGAATTAGGATTTTCAGGAGAGTACATTTTCTTGGATTTGGGGAGATTCATGAATCAAATTTGTTATCAAAAAAAAATTTATGAATATTATTTCTATCTACCTTTTTTTTTCAAACGAAAATGAATTTAATTTATAATTAAATTGCTGTGTCTAAGTAAGACTTCCTTCGCTTACGGTAATTTGATTCGAGTTTAAAAAGTATGTGTTTGCAAATAATAGTCAATCTTACACGTTAAAATTTAGATTATCGTATCATTTGAATAAAAAAAAAATTTTTTATATATATTAAAAAAATGTTTTCTCATTGCATTATAGATATAATAAAGTCTATAGGTTATATGGAATTTTTCTAAAATTTTCATAAAATTTAAAGTATATAGTATTAATCTAATATTTAACTTATTCTAACTTACAAAAGTTATTCTCTTGCCGCGTACAATTTATTTTCGAGATGATTCTGCAACAGTTGATTCTTCTGATGTTCTCTTATTGATGAAATTTTTTGATAAAATGGCACATGTTGAGTTGATTCGCTAGGCATCTGTTTATCTGCCTAAGATGATTCTTGAGTGAGGCCTTGAAGATATATTTTTCTTCTTGTCGTGAAATTATGGTGTCCTTATAGGATCCCTCCTTTCGATTGGTTGATTAGTTTGTAAAATATTTTGCTTCTGCACTCAGTTGTTGATGGTGTAAAGTTCAAAAGCCCCGAAATATGAACATACATCTAGTAATATTTTTCCTGGATTCTAAAACCAAATCTAAAAGCGAATTACTGAAGGGTTAGTGGTTAGTAGATAAAAAGAATACCGGTCAAGAGTTTTCAAGGTTTTAATTAATATCTTAGGATTAGTAAAATTTTAAGGCCTCATTTATCATAAGCATCTTCAAATTGATAGAAATTTGTTTAGCAGTAAAATTTTTGTTTTGACAATTTTGAACAGAAATGAAAAGAAAGTTTTGAAAGTAAAGATTTCTATCAGAGTAATTTTTAATTGCGACGATAAATCAGGAGCTTTACGAAAAACAAGGTGAATTTTAAGACTCAGAGTTTCTTCAAGCAAATAATCGAACCAAGGCAAAAGAATAATTTTTAATTTTCTTTTTGCAATTTTCTCTTCCCTAAATGGTGTATAGAATTTCGACACTGAAAATTTTGGACTTACAACCCAACCATAACTAAGAGATTTACTAGAGCCAACAGATCTTTTAATAAATTTGAAGTTTAAAAATAACGATCGCACAATCCTTGAATTTTTTTCTGCCATTTTATTTAAAAATTTAAATCGCCACCTTAAAAATTTTAAGATTGATTTCTCATCGCCCCTCTCTCTCCTGAAAGAGATAGAAGGAGAAATCAAATCAAGATTATTACAATCAATTCCATCAATTTTACTAGAGAAATTTGAAATAGATTTTAAATACTTGTAAATCTTATCTGGTATTGAATCTGAATTTTCTTCGTAAATTTCTTTCCACAAAACTTTCAGAAGGATTGGGGAGGCTCTCACATTTTTGTTTAATAATTTTGACGAATTTTGAAAATAAATTTTAGAATAATTTTGGGTTACGAATTTACCTGGACTACCCGAAAATAAATTTACAAGTTTTAAAATGAACAACAAATGAGATTTCTTAGTTATAAAATTTTCCCTCTGTCCTAGAACTGGCAAGATTTTAGACAACGAAAATTTTGAAATACTTTGTTTATCTCTTACGAAAAATGCTACTGGGTCTTGTGGTCTTGAAGATATTTTAAAGTTGGGAGGCCGTAATCGCAATGCGTAGATTTTATCGTCCCCCCCTCTCCTGAAAGATAAAGGCTGAGAAATAGAGAGCTGAGTACAAGATTCAAAAACACTCAATTCGTAAGGATGATCTCGAACTACTGTGAAAAATTTTGCATCATTGAAAGGCATTAAATAAAATTTATTTTTATAGAATTCTTTCCACATTACTTTAAGAAGTGTTGAGAAATAAATTTTGTCGCTTATAAAAATTTGTTCTGGATTATTTAATTGTTTCAAAATTTCGAAAGGTTTTTTATGTCTTGGAATTGCTTCGGAGTTTGCATTAATTTTATCGTCCCCCTTTTGACACATCCCTAAATTAATAATATCTGAATCCCTTGTATCGAAAAGAAGTTTAACTTTTGGTTGCCTTCCTTCAAAAATTTTAAGTTTAAAATCTGTTAATGTTGTACAATTTTGACTAATAGGCAATTTTTTTAGACAAATGTTTTTAGTATCTGAAAGAATTAACGATTTTCCCAAAATTTGAACACTTTCAGACCTTTCTTCAACTAATGTATAACTTGGCTGGAGAACAGTAATATCCGGGTTGGTCAAGTTAGAAAGAGATTCCTCGAAGAAAGTTGCTTCTGGAATAATTTGAACGGATGTTTGAGAAATCTTCAAAGTCACATAAGGCATTTTTCGTTTCCTTCGTTTAGGATTTATAATTTTTGCAAACTTTCTTATACATTCGGGATTATATGATTTAGAAGGAGTATCTTCCAGCGATTCCCAAACTACAGTAGGTTGTAAAACTTCGACTTTCCTTAAATACCGAGATTGTAGAAAATAGTAGGTATCAACACTAGTAGTATCATCTATAGGATTCTGTTTTTGAATGGAACCAGTAGAGACTCGATAATCGTTAAGATATCGTCCCCCACTTTTCTCATAGCAACAATAATCAGAGGATTCACGGCTTGGAAAATAAGGAAGTTCATAAAATAATGCTTTTTGCTCAACTGCGAGGTAAAGTTCTTCCAGTGTTTGAGGAGCCTTTCTAGCCGCAATACGCTTCATATGATTAGGTAAATTTTCATAGAATTTGTGGAAGGCAATACGATCTGCTTTTTCGGATACATACTCGACCTCACTCTTAGGGGTAAAGGACAGCCAAACCCAAATCATTTCGCGCAACTTGTAATAAAATACTGCTATGTTATCTTCGTCCTCTATGTAAGCGTTTTCTAGTTGCGTTTTCCACGTATTTGGATTATAAAGTGTGTCTCTCATGGCATAGAGAATGTCATAGACGCATCGGATAGAATTATACCTGAAAATGTTACGAATATGGCCCGCCATTTTTTGAAAAATTCTAACCATGAAAATGTTGTGGTGATTAGGATGGATATACGGCATCCATTTTCGAACTACGTCTTCGAGCTTCACAAGAGCTCGTTTGAAATCTGAAAGTCTACTATCAAGTTCCGGTAGTTCGGATAAAAACTTTAAAGATAATTTATTTTGAGATGATTCGATGTTTTCCATATGCAACTGGACATTTGGCAAAACTGTAGGTTTATTATTGTCCATTATTATTTTTTTTTCAAGGGAATTCTTTAAAGATGGAGATGAAATTTTGAAAAGTATAATAAAAAAAAAATAAAGGAAGATGAGGCTATATAACAATATAACTTTATATTGTATTCAAACAGTCACCTGGTTTTCTGACTGATGTAACCTGAAGTACATAGTCAGCAATTTTATAAATGACTGAGAATGTCATCGACTGGACAGGCCACTAATGAAGAAAAGAAAAAAAACATAACTTTATTGCAAAACAATAAAGTGTGACACATATTCAACTCAGCAATGAAAAGAGATAAATAATAAGCACAAAAAAAAATCTATTTTAAGGCGTCGAAATGATACCAAGACAGTAGCACAAAGTAGGTTACCGACTCAGCAAAAATTTTTGAACTTCGCAGCAAGTAGGGTGTGGTTCGGTTATATACTGACACAAATAATTTAGATGTTGAAATATTTAATTTTCAAAAAGAAGAAAAATGAAATTTTATTAAAATAGTAATAAAATAGGTATATAAGAAAAATTTTCTTTCTAAGAAACCACGACTTGGGGAAAGAAAACATGAATTTATAATAGTTTTTAAGATAAATGCAATATCTCAAAGAGAAGGATTAACACCTTCGAATCCCACCGCTGCCACCAGTTTTCTTTATGTTATGTCCGCCGCTGTAATTTTAAATTAGTTATCCAGGATTTCTTCCTTTGGTAGCGATAGAAAAATTTAACGAGCAATATGGAGGTTGCGGACAACAGTAAAGAATGGGAGGAAGATTTTCACTTCCTATATTTATTATTTAATGTGGG
This sequence comes from Microplitis manilae, assembly GCA_030273425.1. Taxonomy (NCBI): domain Eukaryota; kingdom Metazoa; phylum Arthropoda; class Insecta; order Hymenoptera; family Braconidae; genus Microplitis; species Microplitis manilae. Next base: position 16,428,588 of record CP092720.1, on the reverse strand, counting down.
TTTTTCGAAGAGTGTGAACCCAAACGCCTTCGAGCTTGGTCAACGTTGCATTTATAAATCGATCGACAGAGAGAAAAGATATTAGAATTGTCTCTCACTTACCTTTGGATGATTCTTTCTTCTAACACGGCAGGCGTTTATCCCTCCAGAACTTTGCAGCTCACTCGGCCTCCTCCTGATGGATTTGGTTGAATGGACGCGGCTGGGGTTGTAGGATAAAGTCTTATGTGCTACTTTCGAATGAAACACTCAAGGTTGAAGTTGTGATCTCTAGTCTTTTTATTAATCGTTCAATTACAATATTCTTATAGTTGAACTTCACTTACACACTATAACTCTTCACAATTTTAAAATATACAATTTTATTGTATTTTGCGTCTTTGTGGGGCCCGAAGGCTAATATGCGCAGAACTACGTCGACTCGAGATTGGATTACAAATCAGATTTACTTTTGTATCACTATTCAATCGAACCGAATGTTTAATCGATGTTTGAGAATTTTTATATATGATTTAGATTTAGTTATTGACTTTTCAACGCAAACGCGGATTCCTGCAATAACTGAATTTAATGGATTTTTAGTTTAAATATCTTACTGACTTTTCAACGCAAACGCGGATTCCTGCAGTAAAATTAATTAATTTTTTTTAAAGATTTATGATAAATATCTCCTATTGACTTTTCGACGCAAACGCGGATTCCTGCAATAAGATTCACGAAATTTTCGCGGTTTCGTTATTCGCGGTCCTTAGGTCTCAAGATCACGAGATCTGATAGTCAACTAAGGCCATGAGCCATGGTGCTCAGGCTATTTAAAAACTTTTGATTGATGTTTGATGGGAGTAATTAAATTATCGTCATTGGTGGAAAATGACGACAAGTTTTTATTTATTCGTCAATCGTTATTGCAAGAATCGTCGCTCTACTTTTATACGCATAAATGGTGGTAAAACTGACGCTGCGTTTTCGCGTGCTTTTGTAAAGAGGAGTTTCATAAATTTATTTATGAAATAAAATAAATTAGTGAAAAAAAATTTATTGGACATAATAATAATAATAATAATAATAATAATAATAATAATAATAATAATAATAATAATAATAATAATAATAATAATAATAATAATAATAATAATAATAATGATAATAATAATAATTTTTTTATTTTAATGAAGGAATCACGGCTTTCCTGATCTGTTTATTGACTTGTTGGATTCTATTCTTCGTATTAGTGATCACATGTGGACTAAATTTATTAGTACGCACTGTAATATAATACATATAACGAATAAAATAAAAGTCCTGAATTTACTTTTGAATGAATTTACTATTAACTGAATTTACTATTAAATGAAATTACTATTAAATGAATTAACTATTAAATAAATTTACTATTGACTAAACGGTTTCGCCCCGAATATACTTGCTGGGCTCATCAGTAAAGTTTATGCAAGTATATTCTACCTTAGACCGTATAAGTGATGTTAGAAGTGAAAAAATTTGGAAAAAAATGGAACGAAAAATTGGTGAAAAAAAGTGTTTACTTTATTTACCGATAAATTTTCAATATGATGATGTTCGAGCAAGCATTCCAAATTTGCTGTCATATTCAACGAAAATTCCAAATAATTTATATAGCCTTGTAATTTTATGTTTTATGTGAATTTAATGAAACGATCAGAGATGATTTTATTTTAATGAAGGAATCACGGCTTTCCTGATCTGTTTATTGACTTGTTGGATTCTATTCTTCGTATTAGTGATCACATGTGGACTAAATTCATTAGTACGCACTGTAATATAATACATATAACGAATAAAATAAAAGTCCTGAATTTACTTTTGAATGAATTTACTATTAACTGAATTTACTATTAAATGAAATTACTATTAAATGAATTAACTATTAAATAAATTTACTATTGACTAAACGGTTTCGCCCCGAATATACTTGCTGGGCTCATCAGTAAAGTTTATGCAAGTATATTCTACCTTAGACCGTATAAGTGATGTTAGAAGTGAAAAAATTTGGAAAAAAATGGAACGAAAAATTGGTGAAAAAAACTTACTTACTTAAATTCACATAAAACATAAAATTACAAGGCTATATAAATTATTTGGAATTTTCGTTGAATATGACAGCAAATTTGGAATGCTTGCTCGAACATCATCATATTGAAAATTTATCGGTAAATAAAGTAAACACTTTTTTTCACCAATTTTTCGTTCCATTTTTTTCCAAATTTTTTCACTTCTAACATCACTTATACGGTCTAAGGTAGAATATACTTGCATAAACTTTACTGATGAGCCCAGCAAGTATATTCGGGGCGAAACCGTTTAGTCAATAGTAAATTTATTTAATAGTTAATTCATTTAATAGTAATTTCATTTAATAGTAAATTCAGTTAATAGTAAATTCATTCAAAAGTAAATTCAGGACTTTTATTTTATTCGTTATATGTATTATATTACAGTGCGTACTAATAAATTTAGTCCACATGTGATCACTAATACGAAGAATAGAATCCAACAAGTCAATAAACAGATCAGGAAAGCCGTGATTCCTTCATTAAAATAAAATCATCTCTGATCGTTTCATTAAATTCACATAAAAAATAATAATAATAATAATAATAATAATAATAATAATAATAATAATAATAATAATAATAATAATAATAATAATAATAATAATAATAATAATAATAATAATAATAATAATAATAATAATAATAATAATAATAATAATGACTTTGATATGAACGAATTTATTTCATTCAATCCAAATTCTTCATCTGCTGAAAATTAAAATGAAGTAGTTCAACAAAGTGGCTGTTGTTGTTCTTCAAGACAAAATAAAGACAAATATAAGTGGAAATATGATGATAGCTTAGCGTTGATCAGGAGCTGTGGACTTCATTATGAAGAAAAAAATCATCCAATACATAAAAAATTTTTTTGGAATAATATTCTGAATGATTTAATAAGCCAAAAATACAACGTTAATGAAAAATTATGTCAGACTAAGTGGAACAGTCTTCATCGAAGTTATAAGCAATGTAAAGACAAAACTGGACGTCCTTCCGAACAGCTAACTTTTTTTGATGGAATTGATGAAATTTTGGGAAGCAGGCCAGCGAATTCATCAATACACTCTTCAAGTTCGATTCCCAAAAAATTAAACGAGAATAACAAGGAGATTAACAGTGATGATAATCAAGGCCAATTACAAAAAGGCCATTCGGTAGCCGGAATGGAAGGTAGATTTTTCAATTAATCAATATGAAAAGTTAGTTTTATACATACATATCTTGTGATATATGTTAGTGTATAGTCATGTCATAAATTAAACTCATTTTCCAAGAGTTAGGGTGAAAAAGGACAACGATTATTTTCGATAGAGAACTTCAGATAGTTGATTTGACATAACATTATATAGGTTATAAACGTTGTACTAAACTAACCTTCACATAAATAAAAAATATTGAAAATTTAATTAGTATTAGATCATAATTGTAATCGCTGTTACAATGGCAAGATCAGTTATAATTATAGGACATACAGGTACCATTGGAACATCATAAATAATAAGAGAAATACTTTTAAAATATGAAATAGCTGTGAAATTTACAGGTTATTTGGTTCACAATAAAATGCACGTAACAAAATTGTTTTATAATGAGAAATGCATAAGTTATCTGGTATGGAAACCATATTTTCAACATTTTTTGATTCCATTAAAATTTTCAAGGCTATCAAATTATTGGAAGAAATAGTTAAAACATGAAGCTTAGAGTCATAAATTAAAGATTATTAGACGAGCTTTCAGATACTTTTTACGGAAATTGTCTATGAATATTAGTTTTGAAGTTATATAAGCTTTAGTAGTGGTTAAAATCTGATTTTTACGTAAAATCATGGAAATTTCAAACAGCCATAATTTCAAAACTAATTGAACGATTCAGCCCATCTTTGAACTTGATCAAGGTAATTGCCTATAGAATAAGTGTGAAAAAATTCATTAAGATCCGATAAGAAATGAGGCGCTATCGTAATGACAAGACAAGTGATAATCATCAGGATTGGAGGTACATTTAATACATCATAAATAATAAAAGAAATACTTTTAAAATACAAAATAGCAGTGAAATTTACAAGTTATTTTGTGCACAATAAAATACAACTGACGAAACTGGATTTTAATGAGACAAACATAATTTATGTGGGATGAAAACCATATTTACAACATTTTTTGATTCCTTTAAAATTTTCAAGGCTATAAAATTATTGAAAGAAATGGTGTAAATATAAAGTTTAAGGTCACAAATTGAAGCTTATTAGTCAAGCTTTAAAATACTTTTTACAGAAATTATCTATGAGTTTTAGTTTGAAAGTTATATGGACTTCAAAAGTGATTAAATACTGATTTTTTCGAAAAATCGTTAAAATTTCAAACAGCTATAACTTCTAAACTAATCGACCGATTCAGCCCATCTTCGAACTTAACCGTGATAATTACACATAAAATAAGTGTAGAAAGTTTCATTAAGATCGGATAAGAACGGTAGACGCAATCGTGTCCTCAAAAGTCGGTTCTATTACATAAATATATATATATATATATATATATATATATATATATATATATATATATATATATATATATTTGTTTTTAAGGTAAGATTATTTGATTAATTTATATGAAGGTTAGATGTCTTCGATATTTTTTTTATAACTAACTTACTTATTAATTGCAGGTTCATTCACCATATGCAATCAGAGCTCACCAGTTTTTACTTGTTAGTCATTCCATAAGAAGTAACTTGTCATGATTGTATAAAAATTTATTAATGCAGCCTAATTCTACTGAAATATAGTGCAACATCGTGTAAAAAAAAGACGTACAAGAATTTTAATAAATTTGAATTAAATATCTATTTAACAAGCTTTTCATTTTACTTTTACATTGAAATCAACTAATTAAATTTTTAGATACAGATATGTATATATATATATATATATATGTATGTATTATATATATGTATATATATATATATATGATATGTATATATATGTATGTATTATTCAAATGATAAGGAGAAAACTTGAACTCTACACTAGAAAATTGAATAATAGGAGTTACCATCAAGTTATGGTAAAATTTTTACCATCAATCTGATAGTAGTGAATACTATCTAAATGATTGTATAAATCATCCAGATTATAACATTTACCATCTTAATAATAATTGTTACAATCTAGATGATTCATACAATCATTCACTACGATCAGATTGATGGTAAGAATTTTACCATTACTAGATGATGATTCCTATTATTTAATTTTCTGAGTGTAGGTTTAGGCTGTTAGGGATTCTCTATCATCTTTTGATGAGGGATGAACGTGTGTAAGCTAACTATCTAACGTAATTAATTAAACAATAAATATAATTTTAAAAAATAATCGTAGCAATTAACACAAAACAATTTTTTTTTTCTATCACGTTATTCATTAATGTTCTCACAAGTTGATTGATAAAACCCAAAGACAAAACGGAATGGCCAATCAGACGCCAGTTGATCCTGGATTGACATCTTTTTATACCGCTGAAAATAAGAATTATTTACTACATTATACATTCAATTTTTCTTTTATTTGTACCTCATAATCTTTCAGAAGCTCCAAAAAACGTCTGAAGCACTTTTGAATGGTCTTCCGCCTCTTCTTGAATAATGAGTGAGATGCAATTTGTCTGTAAAAACGAAATTAATAATCAGGGAATAAATTTATTATTATTTTATTTTAGTATAGTTAATTATATAGAATTGATTGATTTACTTACTTCCACATACGATGGTCATAGTTTTTCAGGCTTTCCCAATTGAAAACTTGGTCATACTTCATCAGCCTCAGGTTGACAATTTTTTCGTCCTCTGCAAATGTCCCTATAATGATTAAAAATTAAAATAATAAATTAAATGATAAAAATGATTTCAAATTGATTTATATAAACTTACATCTTTTTTTATTTCGGTACTAAATGTATTCCTCTGGATAATACATATTTTATTTTAAATATTTTCTTTATTCAATTGATCAATTATAAGATGACTTGATTGAATAATTATTATTTATTTTAAGTATATATTTATCAATGATTTCTATGGCAACTCCTTTTTTATTTGTTTTTTTCTATCAACATTGCAAACAAAAAGACATTTATGCACTTTGTACTTGCAATGTCGAACAACTTTCCATCAGTCTATTACTTTGTTTGACAATTTTCACAGATATTGAATTTTTGGAATTATGAATTTATACTAATCGACGTTATTTTTTTATGATGAGATGATTCTGATAAATAAATCGAATAATTAATTTCTTCTTGTTTAAAAATATGTAGTAATTTTTGAATTATTAATTTTTTTATTCAAATGCAATAAGAATAACAACGATTCTTTTGTTAATGTTAAATTTCATAATCGATTATAAAAGATAAAATTTAATTATATAAGGATGGAAAATTTTGACGTTGATAATCTAGTAGAGAATGATATAGATGAAATAATCGTAGTAAGAATATTCATAAATTATTGAATGAAGTTAAATAATTTAAAATCTTGATAATTTTTTATTTTGCTATAATCCTTTAGGACTGGATTATTAATGACACTTCATCAGACGAAAGTGAATCGAGTGATACAGAATTTTCTGATGAAGACGAACAGAACCCTCCTCGTAAAAGAACTTGTGTAAAAAACTTCGTTGAAAATACTGTTCATCTTTATACCGATTTTGAATTTAAGAGTCACTTTAGACTATTTCGACAATCGAGTTATAATTTAATTGGTGACTTAATTAAGATATCTTATTTTATGTAATCCCTATCCAAAAATACCTATAGAATCCACTCAACTGCGATAAATACCGCATAGAATCCTATAATCTGTATTGGTTTCTATGCGGCTTTTGTCGCAGTTGAGTGGATTGTATGGGAATTTTTTGATAGGGATATCAATGTGATAGTTAAAAATTTCTTAAAATAATCATACAGTTTGTAACAGTGCGTTCGACTTGAGAATCGAGCGCCAAAGTTTAGTTGACCTACGGCCATCTATCTGAATAATTTTACGTTAATTAACACTCATCAGTCACTCGGGGCCATGTCAGAGGCCCCCTAGATCGCATTCTACTGAGACAATAGTGGGGTAGTTTTCCACCCTCAGACTTTTCCTTTAAAAGGGCTAGCAAACACTCTCTTGGCTCGCTTACTCTCTGAGTCTCTTCTCTGAGGCTCTTGGCTCTGGACTTAGGCCCTGGCTACCACCCAGAGTGGACCAGTAGGATAGTGGACTGAGGACGCCTAGCGAGGTCCCTACTCTACAACCAGAGCTCATAATAATTCACTTGAGCTGGCCTAACGATAAGTCTAGTCACATCTAGTCATTGAGTCCAGTGTTCATTTTATTTAATTTATTTTATTTCTTTGAGTTTGTTTGTCCGTTATTAATAGCCGCAGTAATTATTTATAAATCATTTATTTGAAGAACGTTTTAATTGACCACATTTTGAGTTAAGTTTTCGATACGCGGTTATTCAGTAAAGTTTATGTTAAATTTGAATTGTGCCGATAAAATTCGTGAGTGTTACCGCACCATTGCTGTTCATTTCCTGCCATTTTCCATCACCGAAGATCGGGCCTACAACGTTGCTGCCACGTTTGCTGCCTACGCTTATTGAGGGTCACCTACAACTACAGGAATGGATCATGCAGTAAGGTACGGCGTAAGTGGGATTCCGTCTTCCCCAAATTAAATTATTACTTGGTCTCCTCCCGCGTGAATTAAAATATCAAAACTTATATACTGAATTGAATGCTAATAAATTCTATTGGGGAAATTTTAATATTGTAAATGGGCATTTGGTTAAATAAAATTGATATTTTCTCGTTGATAATACAAAACCAAATCTTTTCACTAAATAAACCACCAGGCATTCCTTTTCTTTAATAATTAATAAGCCCAAAATTCAGGGAACGAGGCGAGCCCCCCAGCTTATAAGATTATATTAATTAAGTTAACTATTAGTAACCGAGGCCTGGACACGAGCTAGCCCAACCAAGCTATACCGGTTATAAGTTTGAATCAGTGCGATTGAAAAAAATTTTTTAGAACAATTTCAGCAAAGTATTTTCCTTATCAATAATGGACTTCAAGAAAATGCAATTACCCATGAACGAGCTTTTTTGATGGTATTATGGTACTTGGCCAATACTGAAACCTTTCGTCAAGTTGGCGATCGATTCGATTTAAGTCGCAGTTCTGCATATAAAGCCATAAATGATAGTTTGAACTTTATTAATTGATTATGTGATGAGTTCATAATATGGCCAACAAATGAAAATGATAAAGCTGCCATTAGCCATCGTTTTTCTTGTAGAAGAAATATCAATGGCATTATTGGTGCCATCGATGGCTGCCATGTAAGGATTCGTAGACCGGTCGAGGACGCAAATGATTATTTTAATCGTAAAAGGTTTCACAGTGTTGTATTACAAGCAGTAGTTATAAGCGAAAAGCTTTTTACTGATGTATACATAGGTGAGCCTGGATCAATGCACGATGCTAGAGTTTTAAGAAGATCTCCTTTATATGAAAGGGCTCAAAATGATCCGGAATTTTTTGGAAATTATTTTCTTATCGGTGATTCGGCGTATCCAAATTTATCATGGCTTGTACCTCCTTTTAAAGATAACGGGAGATTAACTCACGAACAACGCTTATTTAATTTGAGGCATGCTTCTACTCGTGTTCATGTAGAGCAAGCTTTTGGCTTAGTAAGCGGGAAGTTTCGTCGTTTAAAAATATTTAATAATCTTAAATTAGATTTCATTACACGCAGTATTATGGCAGCATGTATACTACATAATATAAGTATACTAAATGATAGTGAAAATGATTCCGAAAATGATGGTGATAATGAGAGAGAAAATATAAACAATGAAAATGTGCCATTAAACATTGAAGATAGAAGACGATATGTTTTCCATCAAATGTTTGGGCATAATATTCATGATTAAATATATAATCTTTAATATGATTCTTCGAATTAAAGTGTATATATTTAAATCCTTTTACTTGAAGACCAAAAAATACCAATATTTTATTTGATAAATGTTATCATATGTCACTTAATACTTATAATTTATTATGCATTCATCAGAATCATGATTTCTTGATATTAATTATCTACGTGATTATTATTTTACTTTAAAATTTTCGCATGGAGATTATTGATTTTTCAAAAATTTACTCCATGAATTTATATTTATCATTTTATGATATTTTTGACACCAGTTGTCATTGAAATTCAGTTTCGTAAATTTTTTCGCCACAAAAGATATCAAAATTTATAAATATTATATTAAAATATCGTTTAATTTTTAGTAATTTGTTTATTTATTTATAAACAAACGCATGGTATTAAATAAATAATACAAGTGTGTTCATGTAAATGTATCAAAATACATATACGTGACAGATTATTTTTAATATGTGATAAATTTATCTACACACATTTATAACCATGTTATCATCTGTAATGGGTCCACTTATTTTATTAACTAATGTGGTCGTAACAAAACAAGGGCCCACACATATGTAAAACTTAAGGTGTTCTACGTACCTGTCCAGCTATGCTCCGTGGAATCTCAGGACGAGGATAACCCCGTACTGGACCACGCAGTATTAAAATTAGAGAGAGAGATCTTAAAATTACTTATACTTATAAGGAAAATTAATTTAGGAATTTAAATAATTAGTTGAATTATAAATTTTAATTTACTAGCATTTATTGTTGACGAAGTCGCCTTGACAAAATATTTAATGAGTATGAACAATAATTAAAGATGGCTGATGAACTGACTCGAATATTTCAGTGAATACTTCCAAATAAATTGACTCGACAGGTTGACAATTATAAATGACTCTACAGATGTTATATTAACAAGAACTTCCCAGATGACTCGATAACTTTACTAAACTGAATGACTCGACTGACTTTATTAATTAATTATAACGACTCTTCAGTCCAAAAAAATATTATTTAACAAATAATTAGTTAACCCGACAATAATCAAACGACTCACTTACTCCAACAATTCCCAATCCAAACCAGTCCTTCCTTCCACCGATCCTTTACCTCCATGACCAAAGACCTCCAACCAGTTCCTTCCAAAGTCCACCAATCCATTCCAATCCTTCCCACGAAACCAGGTCCAATCTACAGTAATTATTAACATATTTAATTTAACCAAACTTTATTAAATAAGAATAAGCTTCCACCTGAAGTGGGCTTATATGCTCTTGGCCCATTATACGTATAAAATACCAGTACGTGTAGTAGTAGAAGATGGTAGTAGTAGTAGAAACCAAGGTGATAGTGGTTGAGCACGTCCGTCTACGGCGGTTGCTGCGAGCCAAGAGACCGACAGCTCGTCGTCTCTGGGCCTCGTACCTCCCCACTCAGGCTAGCCAACCCCTAGAACCAGAAGTCGAAAACTCGACCGTAGCGACCCCGGCGCATCAGTGTCTGTATTTTCTTCAATATTGACAGTTGTTGAAGAAGAAGGGCCGATCTTTTGGCGCGAGTCGAAATTTAAATTAAAACGTTGTGTGGAATGCTTCCACCCCGTTACACATCAGTTTATCGAGTATATGATGTTAATAAAATAGCTATTGTGATTTACGTAGAAAATTTAATATGTTCATAACAAAAATAAATAAGTTTGACATTTTGAAAATGTATTATGGTAATTAAATGTTATTAATAAAATGTAATTGCAAAATAAAAAGATTAGTAAATAAATATTTAATTTAAATTTATTAAAATTCTTGTAAGTCCTTTTTTTACACATAATGTTGCACTATATTTCAATGGATTCTGGCTGCATCAATAAATTATATACAATCATGACAAGTCACTTATTATGGAATGATTAACAAGTAAAAACTGGTGAACTCTGATTGCATAGGGTGAATGAACCTGCAATCAATAAGTAAGTTAGTTGTAAAAAAAAATATCAATTACATTTGACCTTCATAGAGTTTATTCAAATGATCTTAGCTTAAAAATATACATATATGTACGGGAATAAATTTGACATGAATATGATTTGGCACTTGACAAAATTCTTCCTTACAGCACTGTCATTAACAAGTTGACGACCAATTTTTTTATCTTAATTTACTTTGATTATTATCACTGTTATTCTCCTTGTCATTTTTTTGAAATTTTTTGAGCATCGAACTTAAACAGTGTATTGATAAATTCGTTGGTCTCATTGTATTTTTTGTTGCGTTACTTTAGAAATCCAAATAGGATATTGTTTTCCAGACTCGGGGTCAAAATAAATATGCTTCACGAAATGAGATTCATCAGACATATTTTAATTAATATTTTTAAACAATATTATTATATGTTAACTTTGGAATTAGATTTGACAGATTGCAAGGAAATGAATAATTAAATAGTAGCCATCTTTTTTTTGAGCATGCGCAGAATAAAATTTTATGCGCTCGCGCCAAAAAAAAAAAACGCCAGTGAACACGGCCATACAAGCAAGCAAAACATGTAAGATGCGCGCGCAGCATCTCATGCTTACACACAACACACTCGCATATGCTATCCTCTTTTAACGCACGAATAATCTGATCTCGCACGTCATACTCCGTCATTGTCTAATGCATACTTCGAAATCGAGTGTTTGATTTTTTTTTGTTGATTTTCTTGCGCGGTTAAATATAAAAGAAAATTTGACTTCGACTTTTTACTTTAAATAAGCTGTCACTTAAATTTCGACTAACTTGTTATTGTGTCATTAGTTGTTTTAATATGGTGCATGCCATTTTAAATAATATTTTTTATCTATTTAACAATAGTTAATGATAAATTTTTGATTATTTAAATTTATGATAAAATTTATGGAATATAAATGTGTAAAGTGTATATATGAAGTTAATTTTATTGCTTATTTATTATAAAGTAAAAAGTTGAAGTCAAATTTTCTTTAATATTTGACCGCGCAAGAGAACCAACAAAAAAAAAAAAAAAAAAAAAGGAATTAAACACTTGATTTCGAAGTATGTATTGGATAAGGACGGAGTATGACATGCAAGATCTGATTTTTCGTGTGGTAATAGAGGATAGTATATTCGAGTGTGTTAAGTGCGAAAGCACGAGATGCTACGCGCGCATCTTACATGTTTTGCTCGTTCGTATGACTTTTTTTTAACAAATTTAATTATCTCCGTAAATATCTATAATTAAATAAGATAACTAAGATGTTTTCTATTCAAAATTTGATAACGAATTCGATAGTATAAAAAAAATTTACAAAAAAATTTATTTTTCAAGATATCATCCTTTAAACATTTAAATTGTTAATAACTAAAAATTCGACCATCCTCCAAAAAAATAAAGTTCAGTTTTAAATTCCTTGTATAAAAATACATAAGAATACACCTAAAACAACCTTAGACATAATTTTTTTAATTTTGCATACAGAACTGTATTGGGACGAAAAGACTATTTTAGCTGCTGAATGGCCTTTTTTTTATTTCCCTAACAGTCTATGGAAAAAATTTTTTACTTGATATTTTATGTATAGATCAAAGAAGTTCAAAAATAGCATTAAATATTCACTTGATCGGCAGATAGAAGTATAAAATCACGATGGAGAAAGAATTATTATGAAAAACAAATTTATGTACTCATTGTCTTTTGAAGTAACTTGTTCATCCTTATTACTTATTTTCTTGTTACCATTATTTTTAGCTTTTTTATCCAACCCTTTATCTTTATTTATCCCTGTTCTGACAAACCAAGTGAGGTCTTTATTTCCTAGTTAACTAAGCGTTATTAAGCGTCAGTGACCGAGTCTGCTCAATTAAGCGATAGAGCGTGAGCTTATGAACAACGACATAAGTGGTTTGCAAACATACACCTCATGCTCCTGACGTTCCATTGAAGTTTATAAAGTGGGATCGCGGCTCAATGATTTTATATCAAGTTAATCGGCTGTAATCTTAGCACCATATTTGTATTGGAAATTAAAAAAAAACGTGTTGGTGCAAAATAAAAAATCCATAAATACGTGAAAGATTCCAAAGACTACCATGAGTAGAGGCGTTAAACATTTTTACTGAGCGACGAAGCATGACACGGATTGATGTTGGCAGAACCGTATGAAAGATACAAAAAAATCTAGAAAAAAAAAATGTCTTTGAATGCGATTTAAATATAATAGAAGCAATATACAATTGGCGCGATAAATTTAATAAGAAATTAAGAATGATTAGTTTATTTATACACATGCGCACATACGTGAAGTTATTACAACTAGATTTTTGTACACGAAAAAAAAATGTAATAAATTTCATTTTATTTGAAAAAAAAAAATTACGACCTGACATAATAAACTGGAAATATTAAAAAATATAGAAAGATCTCACTTATTCTGTAGTAAAAACTACAATCTTATAAATTATAAAAATAAGCAAATTGTATGTAAATCTTTATAAGCTTCCAGTACAAATTGAAATGTATTTGATAATCTTTGGTTTTCTTAATCGTTAGAATTGTAAAAGAGATATAAAAAAGTAATATGAAAATAATAAAAATGACATTGACGGTAAAAAATTATTACTACATGAATTGAAAGATTTATAATCCAAAAAGAATGTTCACTCACCTGCAAGAGTTAAATTTTAATCAGTTGATTAATTATTATAATTCTACAACACGAAACATACTATCCTTAAAGAAAACTTCTTTACCATTTGCAGTAAAATTTATATCGACTGATGTCAGATTGGAAAAATTTCTGAAATAAAATAATATATTACAATAGTGATATGTAAACTTGCTATCGGAATTATTAAGAATTTGTATTTTGCCAGTAAACCTACAGTAAATTATTGTAAAACTTACACAGCTATTTGAGTAAATCGTCTTTTCTCTTAGTAATAGTGAATTATGGTTTGTTAGGTTTTTATTGTTATAAATAATATATTTTGAAGGCATTTGATTGCATCAAAAGTTTAGAAAAATTAGTCTTGATTATTATTACATGAAACAAAATGAAACTTAAAGATGATAAATATACAAAAGTTACTCACTTCTTAATAGTGCTGTACAATTTGGCCGACTAAACCAGCCAGAAAGTTTAACGAGGTTAATTCGTTTATCAGCCAGCTAGCTAATTTAAATTAATCGGTTAACTCAGTTAACCGGTTAATCGGTTGAATTGGTTAACTGGTTAAACAATTAACAAGTTAACTGGTTAATTGGTCAAGCAACGTAATTGACATTTTGATATATACAAGCTAGGAATTATGATAATAATTCTATGTCTATAATTTAAATATAAAATCTATAATTTCCATAATTTAAATATAAAATATAAATTAAAAAATTATGAATTTTAAACTTTACTCTCTAAAAGGATATAACGTAATCCGTTTTTCTTTTCGCGACGGAGACGCGAATAAAAATCCGGAATCGTATGTGGTCACCCAAGTGTATTAAAAATTATAAATAAAAATAATAAATATAACTAAAAGTACTAAATAATTATAAACAAAATAAAATTGTGCCTGGACCAGCTTCTCAGGCTGGGTTAGTGCACGAGGGCGCCATTCCGTTTTTACAAAACGGACAAAAATAATAACAATTCAGGGGAGAAATCACGGGACAAAATCTTGAGCGAGAATGTATGCACCAAGCGGAATGACAACCAAACAAATATATAATGAATAAAAATAATAATAAGGAATAATAACTACTAAATATATCCAGGAGACACATAAACAAATATTGGCTATCACTGGGTTCCTTTTACGAAATTATTTAATTCAAAATATATTTAAATAAACTCAACACATTATTATAATATCCAGATACTGTTTAATATAATTAATTCCTTATAATAAATTTTTATCAAATTAAAATATACTCATTACAATCAAATACCAATAATAATAATCCATTTAAATTATCCACTGGGGAATTCAAATACAAGTTACAATTATTCAAACTCACATAAATTGTAAACTAATAAAATAATACTAATCTTTTTCCTTTATTTTAAATTATTTACTCTGGGGAGAGAAAGACGCGGGTACTCAATACATTTGGCAACACTGGGTTGCATGCCATCAAATTATAAAATAAATTTTACCCAGAGAAATAATATTCAATACTCAAATATACTTTTAAAATAATATGTAAAATACTAGTGTAAGACAAGGAGCCACGCTTGCTATCCTTGTCTAATCCTCTACGGAATTTGCTCGACGCGTCTACGTACTTGAAACGCACGCCGAACAAATTCAACTTATTATGATAATATAACTCAGGTTTAATTATTTATCGAACAAATATCGCGATCAACTCCACTAAAGGACCAGTGATAGCCGATGCAACAAATGATAACACAATTGACTTACCGGCGTTGACAATAATTTACTTCTGGAGTTTTTCAATTACCAATATTACATAAACTGTATTTTTACTTTATTTAACAAAATACTAATTATTCAAATTAAATAAACTTTATGCAATTATTCTACTACGGCAACTGGGCCGGAACAATTTACTCAATAATAATTACGGGCAACAACACGTCCTATCTTTACAAGATCCCGGTCCTCTTTGACTATATTTTCGTTGATTTTTCCGAGGGAGGGGTATCACTCACGTGTTATCCCCTCTAATGACCTCGGGCCCGAAATTATCAATTAAAACAAAATATTTAAAGCCATTAAACAACCTGAGTTATACCATAATAATAAGTTAAATAATATTTTCTATTTATAAACATAAACATAATGATTTTTGACCCTTTAAACAATAAAATAATAATTATTTCAGTGCACCACGTGACTGGAGAAAAATATCGATTTTTATCCCCACTATATCGACTTACTCTCCCTTCGGTCGATATTTTTATGTACGCTCTACAACACGTGTGCTACTGACTGAAATGAAAATATTGATTAGGTACATAAAAATCAAAATAATTATCAAAACATAAATATAAACATAATAAACAATAATATCAATAAATTCATAATTAAATCATAATAAAATAATCCAATAAAATACTATAAATATTTAAATAATAACAAATCATAATAAATAAATGCGCTTAATTTGAGCTAGGAGGTGTTGTTAAACTCACGGCGAGATGGAAAAGCGCGCGCAACGATTCACGTTTGAATCGCTACGTGACAAGGAGAATAATGAGAAATACTATGAATCAATGAATATTCACTATTTCTTTTTCAGAGAGTATAAATATTAATCACCTCGGATCTAAGAAGCAAGCAATTCCAAACACTTGCTGTGGCTGTTCATTCAAAAATCGTGTTCGTAACTGTTCTTCAAGAGTTTCTTTCAGCAATAAAATTGTCTCAGAATCGTGATCATCTAATTTCAAGAAATTAGAAATAATATAATGTATGACCGGTCGCACCATTGCAATGGTTGAATTTGTTCCACTGCTCAATACATTTGTAGCCCTACCAAACGATTTCAAAACTTTTATAATAGTTTCTAAAAGTTTCCAATCAGACATTTTTAAGGATAACTTTTTCTGCATTTCTAAATTTGTAACTGATCTATTATTCAATACTGATTCAATTCCTTTACGCTGTTCTATTACTCGTTCTATCATGACAAAGGCGGAATTCCAACGAGTTACGCAATAAGTTATTAATCGATGTTTAGGCAAGTTGAGTTGAGTATAAGCAGCCTGGAGAGCATCAGAAGCTATATTCGAGTGCTTGAAATGTCCTACGATAGCATTCACTTTATGGAGACATTCGATAATATTTTTTTCTTTTAATGCTGTCTCAATCGCACATTGCAAAGTATGAGAAAAGCAACGAACACAATCTCCAATTTTTGCATTAACTGAAGAGTCAAGCTTCATAGCAGCCACCACATTAGGCGCGTTATCATGATCAACACCAGATACTTTATCAAAAATGTTCCATTGTTTTAATGACATAGATAGATGATTATTTATATTAATTGCTGAATGGCGTTCAGACATTTCTAAAGTGTCCAAGGTGAAAGAGCGCAAATTAAATAAATCATCAACTGCATGTAAATTGATTGTTAGACATGATTTCGTTGCAAATGATGACCAAGCATCAGTTGTTATCGCTACAAAAGGGAAATGTTTTAAAATAGAAACTATTTCTCCTTTTACAAAATCGTATAAGATATTTAAACGACTTTGAATCACTGTTCGACTTGGGACTGTATAATCTAGACAAACTGTTTCCACGAATTGTAAAAATCCAGCACCTTCTGAGAAAGACAAGGGTAGTATATCTAATGCAATCATTTTCACGTATGATGCAGTAGTCATTTCGAATTTTGGATTCTACAAAATAATTTATTTCATAAAATAAAAATTTTATATTTCAAATATGAATTAATGTGAAAAATTCTATAAAATATTAAAACTAGACAAGATTCTAAAAGTTAGTGAATTAAAAAAATATAATGAGTGTGTAAACTTTACTTAAAGTATACTCCTTTTTTACTCTCATTAAATATAAACTTTAATTTGTTTAATGAACTTTAGTGGTGAAAAAAAAAAAATTATTCATTAAATTACGTATTCACTAATATGCACTTTTAAAAATTGTTGTCTTATATAAACTATATAGTCAGTTTTCATGAAGGATTTTGAGTAGGATTGATACTATTTTTAATATTTATGAGAAAAAAAATAAAAAATTGCGTACTCTCTTGTTGTAATACGGCTTTATGGACACTCGGGCTCGTTTTCTTCGAATCGGAGAAGAATCTGAATTCGAATCGTCTCCACTTCTTGAAATAAATGTCAAAATAATTAACACAATACTTTAATAATATTAAATTATAAATCAAAAAATATTATCTGAACTGACTTAGATAATTTTAGCGCATTCAATTTAAACAATGTAAAATCAACTATACCTAGAATCAGAATCACCGGAGTCAAGATCTTCAGTTTGATTACTTGATTCTAATTTATCTGCACGTTAATTTTTTAGATGGTAGCGCAATGCTGAAGTTGTTTTTCTTGTATCATAACGATTTGGACAGTATTTACATTCAGCGTCAAAACTACTGATCGAGGTAAAATGATTCCAAACATATGACATATTTTTTTGATTCATTGCGTTAACAAAAAATAATTATAAACTATGTACTTCAAATATGTACATATAATTTAAATCAAAGTAAATTAGAAAGCGATTCTAGCGCATTTTGCTGCCAGAAGAGTTAATTTCTTTGTTTGAAAAATTCGCGCATAATTTAAAACCAGAAAATTAAAATATTTGAATGTAAGTTTTAGAATAATGACTTTACCAAAACTTTATAATTATTTTCATTGTGATGAAATATTATGAAGAGAAAACTTTAATTTAATAGTTTAAATAAATTTAATCAATCGATAAATATTTTCATTTTCAACATACATTAAGGATATGTGATTTTATCATAATTCATAGCTTGTAAATATCAAAATATCAATTTCGCTGTTTGACCGATTAACCAGTTAACTGCACTGAGAGAAAAAATCGGTTTTCTGAACTAAGAAATCGTAGTTCACAGACGACTCAGCTAAGCTAAATCAGTTTCAGTAACTAATACACCATAGTAAAGTGATCCACGGCTACATGTTCATTCTTACTATTTTTAGTTACATATACTAAGATAAAGTTAACATAACTATAATTTATATTGTAATAAATAATTTATTCTTAGTCTAATAAGCAATACGATTATTGTGTTGTTAATAATGTACACTGAGTTCTTCAGATAATTTATAATGGTAGGAATAAGTATTTGTGTCTAGATATACACACTAGAAAATCGAACTTTCTGAGAATGTACTGATTTGACTTATTGTAATTAAACATTCATAGCTACCGGTTCCATGATTTAGTATTGTAAGAAACAAAATTACTTAGTGATCTGTATTGCAGATTTTGGTTCATTGTTACTGAATTCTTTTTTCTTTACTAGCCAACATTTACGTGATAAATTCAGAAATTTTTTTTTCTATCACATTAAATGTACTTGATGTTTTTATATAACAAAAATTATTTTAGAAAATATTCATGTTAATCATTAATGTCTCAATAGAACTTAGTATACACTTATATACATATATATATATATATATATATATATATATATATATATATATATATATATATATATATATATATATATATATGTATATATATATATATATATATGGGAATATATATGTATATATATATATATATATATATATATATATATATATGGGAAATTTTATTCCCTTCAAAAATAGTCCTATGAGTCAAGTCGCTAAAGTTCGTAGTTTCTAAATTATGGTAATTTTTATAATTTGAAAAATATAATATCAAAAAAAAAAAAAAAAAAATTGAAATTGATATTATATTTTAGTTACATATATATATCTGAAAATACTAATACGAATTTCAGTAAACTTGTGTTTCGTACAAAACTCATGTTTCTGGAGGTCTATGTACCTTGTGTCGTCTCGTTTCATTCGAAATGTTATATTTTTCAATTATTGCTTAGGAAACAGAATTAATTTTTTGATTTGGATGATTTTAATTTAATGATTACGCATATCTTGACTGTTTAATGAATAATTAACAGTTGATGGATCTTCTCCTAATGCCAATGACGTAGCGAACACGGCTGCATATACTCCACAAATTGTCAGATCATTTCCCTGAAGAGTAACATTTTTAAAAATAATCCTTTCAGCAGGTATCCAAGGGTATCGATTGTGTATAAATACGCGTTCATCGAAAGATAATCCTGCTTTCTTATTCACTGATAAACTATCATATATATATATGTAGCGACGACTCTTTAGGTTTAGATTGAAGCAATCCCTGCCTAAATCGCTACATACCAAAGAGTGCAACGTTGTGAGTAAATGATGAATGTGTAGTGAATTTTGTACAGATGAGAATATTTACAATTGAGCGATGTATGTACAAATGAGAGAATGTGAAGAGGAGAGAAGGAAAAATGTATTTGTGGGGGAGAGGCGTTTCGTCTAAGTATACGATAGCTGAGACTCCTCAGTTAGGTGTGTCTATTGTATACCCCACCTAAGACGCCGAGTTGGAAGTAACATGTTGGAAATGTTATATATTGAAATAGGTGTAGGGACGAGGTATTGCGAGAGGCATGTTGTGCAGTGCCATCTCGCAGAGTGAAGCCGAACCACCACAGGGCTCCCCTTCTTGGAAACAACGTTGAGGTCTTTGGTGTTTTTGCATCCGTGGCCATTCTGACAACTTCTTCTTGTGGGAGGACAGTGTGTACTCGACCTGCGAAGGAAAGAACGAACCAGGAGCGAGAATTGTCTGAGTCCGAGTCATCGCACAAGTGGGCGTACTTGTTTCTCTCAGTTTTTTGGGAGTACTAGTCGCACTTCGACCTGTGAAGAGAGGTACGCGCCAAATGTGAATGTAGAGGACCTCAGATGTGTGATAAGGTATCACGTCGGGGTCACCAAATGTAGCGACGACTCTTTAGGTTTAGATTGAAGCAATCCCTGCCTAAATCGCTACATACCAAAGAGTGCAACGTTGTGAGTAAATGATGAATGTGTAGTGAATTTTGTACAGATGAGAATATTTACAATTGAGCGATGTATGTACAAATGAGAGAATGTGAAGAGGAGAGAAGGAAAAATGTACTTGTGGGGGAGAGGCGTTTCGTCTAAGTATACGATAGCTGAGACTCCTCAGTTAGGTGTGTCTATCGTATACCCCACCTAAGACGCCGAGTTGGAAGTAACATGTTGGAAATGTTATATATTGAAATAGGTGTAGGGACGAGGTATTGCGAGAGGCATGTTGTGCAGTGCCATCTCGCAGAGTGAAGCCGAACCACCACATATATATATATATATATATATATATATATATTATCACCATCATAATATAAACAAGTCCAATGACCTGATTTATTTCCACCAATTATTTGCAAATCGTGGTTTGTGTCCAATGGCATTATAAGCTCAACTATAACAGAATATAAGACAGGAAACGTCTTATAATTAGAATTGTTCGCAAGTATTTGTAAGAAATACTCATCGCTCAGCATCATATTAGGAGTTCCAATATTACGTATGACTTCTTCAGCCGATATGTTAGCTCGTACAATATCTAAAGACTCTATTTGTTCTTTGTCTAATGAAACTGAAGGATCATCTACAATAGGGACCCAGTGATTCAATCTTTGGCTATCATTAATAGTAACATCAGTTAGAACTGTTGTACTTGTACTGTTAGTACTCTGAGTCTTATTTTTTTTACGTTTTGGAGAAGATTGACCATCTATTGTACTTAGTCTTTTTTTTTCTCCGACATTTCTTTTTTTTTTCTGCCATTTCTCGAGCTTGCAAGACATATTCAGGATCTCTTATTGGCATTTTCTTAGCTAGGCGACTATCAATAATTTCTGGTAATAGACAGTCAAAAAAGAACTTCGTCAATTTTGATTCCATATTTTATTCCCAGAATTCATTGTCTTTCGACACATTTATATATTTTAATCCAAGTGGGGTCCACACAGCAAATAATCAATAATTTCATTGTGTTATATGTAATTGACCCTGAACTTGGTAGTAATATCTGTGAGATGTGTTCATCAAATTGAGATTTTTTTTGTGAAAAATGTTACGATACTTCGAATTATTTTTTATTGCTTCACTTGGAGTGAGATCTTTAGCTGATGCAAAACATTTAATTTCGACAATACCATCGGTATCAATAAGACCATCTGGTGATGCACCTAAATATTCTAAGTCTTCATCAATAAAAAGACCACATGGGTCGATTTTCTTATTTATTTTTTTTTCTCATTCTTCAATGGCATTTTGTTCATTTTCTTTTCCGTATAAGATACTTTCTGTAGTTAATTGTGGTGAAAATCGAATTTTTTTAAAGATTCCAGCGCAAGAAGTTGTTTCTCTTTTGTTACAAATTTCACCAAAATGAGATGCAGTTATGATATCAGCTCGATACATATACCAATTGCCACAGCTACTTTGGTCAATAGTCTCTTTTTGAATATCCTCACGTCTAAGTTGACGTTCTTTTAACTTTTCTAGATGATCATCTTTACGCGTATTATACACAAACAGCGAAGCATCCTCTGTACTAGCATGTGGTCCATAATCTTTATCTGTACCATAATAGCGTCGACGCTTTCGTCCATCATTTTCACGATACTTTTTTGTATATTCCATTTGATTGAGTCTGCTTTATTCCATTTTTAAAACAATCTCAGACACTGGTTTATTTAGTTCAACGAGGATTTTCAATAAAATGACTTTATTATTAAATTGGATCACTGCACAGTGTGCTCTTAATTCGAAAGAATTGCTCATACTATTATTAATGCGGCGACCCCCGTGGAACTTATTTGCTAATGAATTATACAGCTCTGCAGCATTACTTGTTTCGTTCTCTAACAAACTGCTTACATTTATAGCTAGCCGAGTAATTTATCTCTCGATTTCTGTAAACATACCAACTTTTCGGAGAAATGGTACTTTATTCTCAGAAATACGTTTACAAATTTCTTTCAATTCACCGTTATCACTTTTTTCACAATTTGCATGTTCTCCAAATATGTGGTACGGTGTATTAGTTACATCATTTAACAAATGAGTTGTTTTTTCTTCAACATTACTATCTTCGTTCTTACGACGTAACATTGCTTGTTCTATATGCACACGCATTTTTAGGGCACTAGTTTTCACTTCTTCTCGTAAGTTTTTAACTAACCCTCTTTTAACATCACAAACTAATTTTGTTTTTTTAGCTACTTCTTCGACATGATCACAGAAATTTCTAAATAAATGATTTTTACATTCAATTTTATCAACACGAACGCTATATTCTGCGTATAGGTCATTGTCTATAATGGATTTATATACACTGCTATCTCCGTCACCAATAACGGATCTATATATTAATCCATGCATTTCAATGCTATTTCGGAAACCTTCTACAATTATATCAGTTTCCATACTTGTTGAAGTCTGGTCTCGGCCCCAATTTTTTACACAATTATTTTGATGTGAACCACGCTCACATTAAGTACAACATTTATTTCTTACTCCACGCAAAAGTACGAGACCAGTACGCTGACCAATAATTACGGCAGTATCAGATAGAGCATCATACCTTCCTCCTCTGTATGATCTTTTAGACCAAGCACCATCGACAATGACGGTAATAAAAGGCCGATCAGGTTTGCCGTTTCTACCTTTAATAATATCACCAGCTTGTCTCGCTAATTCGAATTCCAACTGGCCCGCTTTTTTCATGTCTTTCATTGATACTCTATAAATTGGTTTGCCAATTCTGTTACGATATTCACGGTATGTTACATGAGACATACATAGGACATCCATTGCTGTTAATTGTTCTTCCAATCCTGAAAATCCACTACCAGTGATTAATGTGCTAAGTACAGCAGCTTCATTCAGATTTATTCTATCTGAGGGTTCCTCAGGATCAGTCCAAATTCTAGCAGTTTCTCCACATTTCTTACATTCCCAGGTCATGAGTATCCTCAAACCTTTATTAAATATTTGTCGTATTCGAAGATCTTTGAAACGTCTTTCACAAGATTCATGGTGGGAATCGAATGCAATATGCAATTGTTCGAAAACCCAAGATAGATCAGTTATACGGCGGCCTTGGATTTTTGGTTCTTCATAATATGACTCATTAGTAGCTTCATAATTTGAATTCATGGAAATTTTAGACAGAGATGTAGTATCCAAAAAACTAGACGTATCTTTAGACTCTCCGCTGTAACTTTCAACCTCAGAATCACCAAAAGTTTCTTCTAATCCTTCTGAGTGAAAGCTATTGTTACAATCATCAGCAGAATCATTACTACTTTTTTTTGATTGTTTAAAGTCAGACGTTCTCTCAGAGTCATTAAAATTGTCTTCTGCTATTTCACATTTAGATCCAAAAATAATATTACGACAAAAATCTATGGATCTATAGGATTGAGATCCAGTACCAAAAGAGTTTGAAGAATTTTTTGAATTTTCAGATTCAAGTATAGGATCCAAATCAGTAGATGATACATGACACTGTTTGAGTAGATGTTGATGAATAGAAGCATTATTATGAGAAGATATGGATTCATCGGATTCCTGTCTAACTTGAGAAGAATCATTACTTTCTTGTGATTCACCATGGTGCCACTGAACATTATAACCAGTGGAATTATCACCTGGTGGTTTTAATTGAGTATTACTAATTATTTTAATATTAGGTTTTGGGTGATAAACTCTTGAACTATTCTTACATAACTTGCTATATGTTCGGATAGGTATGGAAATATTTTTTTCACATCCGAAATTAGACGGATTAGATTCATAAATTTGGTTATGATTGGTATCATTAGTGACTATTAAATTAGATACTTGCAAGTTTTTATTACAAGATTTACTAACAGTATTACAAAAAATGTTATTAAAGCTTGTGACTTTTAATTGACTAGAGGTAACTGAATCACTGCGTGCATCATTCGATTTAGATTTATTAAGCGATGTCCATTCATCTGATGATTGAATTTCATCAATCATCACACTAACATGCTCTGCAGATTGAGTAGAATTAAAGCGTTTAACTTCATGCATATTATTTTTAGGAACTACATTATCTAGTACATGCAAACTTTGTTCACTAATTCTACTTGTTAAAGCGAAAACTCTTTGATCACTATGCTTGACAGAAAATGAAATTGGATTAGCTGGTATTTCTTGACTTAAAGTATTCAGTCTACCATCCTTTTTATTTATATAATCTGTCATGCTAGTAAATGAGTTTGAATCATGTAATTCACATGAATTTGAAAAACTTTCAAAGGAACTTCCGATGCTAAGAGCAATTGGAACTGGACTTCCAGTTCCACTTACAAAACCATAATTTCTTTGAGCAGCACCATTGTAAGAGTAAATACTTTTACCTGATTCTTGAGTATTATTCAAAAGATGCTGTTCAAGAAGTTCTGGTAATATAGGAAGATTTTCCACAAATTGAAAGTCACTTACACCACTAATATTATTATTACTATTATTACTTACGTCCGTTATACTTTTTTTTTTTCACTAAAATTCGATGTATCTTCTTCAGTATCATCTATTGGTATTGGATCCTCAACTTTTTTACTTCGCCTAATGGATAATAAAAGAAATATAAAAAATTATTTTTTAGTACTTTCTAAATATTCTCTTAAAATCACTAGCAGAGTTGAAAAAATTGACATTATTTTTCAAATAATTTATAATTACCATTTTCTATCATTCCCAATTATTACTACATAGAACTATCTGATTAATATTTATTTTTTAAATATTTTTGGATTAATAAATACTCACAGGATAAAATTTTGAAATATTTCAATTACATACCTAAATTAGTTGTTTCTAAATCATTTCAAACTTTTTATCCAAATTACAATATCATTTTACCGATATTGACAAATTATATAAAGTCAACAAGAAGTATTTTATTAAAACTTTTTTAAATTTAATTTTGTAGACCGTTTAAAAATAATTATTCTTTAGTAGCTTCAGTGATTTTCAACTTTAAATATTCATATGGATTATACAGAAAAATTCATAAGGTTCTTATATTACAATAACAATGTTACGTCCCAGCCTACTCGGCAGATGTCTCTGATTATTTTTAAATACTAATTATTGAGAGACCGATCTGAGACCTAACTCATTAATTAAGATGTATATTGGTAAGTGGCATAATTAATAAGTCACCCTATATTATAGAACATAATTTAATATAATAATTTAATATAATAATATAATATAATAATATAAAGTAATAGAATATAAAATAGTATAATATTATTTAGAATATTTAAAACATATTGATAAAGTTATTTTTCTCTTAATATTTGTTATGTACAAATAAACGCTGACGCCTCGAGTAAATCCTCGAGACGTTCAGCTGCACAAACATCTATTTTGTTCTAAGATAACTTTTGTTAATAGATGAGTCACTCATTTGTTAATAACAAAAACGGAGAAAGCGTGAGAACGGAGAATGGATCATTCGAGAATATTGCTTATCTCGATCCACCCCTCTATATCGAACGATGCGCGGGCCTGATGCCCAAGCGCCTCGTATTAATAAGAGACTTACTCTAGTTTTTCTCGATCAAGAGAAACCAGTCTGAAATATAGAATCATGGAGAGAAGTCAGGCTCAACTTTAAATACTTAACTTCGTTCTCACCCTCTCGAAGTTATTGTTGAGAGTACGTTAACAATTTATAAATTAATACAACTGTATATTTTCACATCATTCCAAATTAATTGAATAAATCGGATTTAGATATATAAAATAATATATACAATCAAATAACCAGTTTATTGCAACCACCAAATGGTGGCTGTTCAACCCACACTTAGTAATTATTTATAATTATATGTAAGTTCTTATTACGTCCAATTTAAATCGACCGCTCAACTACGCCAGCGCCAAGACATCAACTAGGACGTAACAATAATAATAAGATAAATTATTACAGTATTCAAACTAATAAAATTGGAAAAAAGATTTTCATTAGTTTTATTGTTATGAAAATTTTTAATCGATCATTTGTTTACTGAATGATGTTTATATGAAGAATTACTTACGATATTCAGACTCAAATACAAAAGAAACAAAAATTTCAAATTAACCTGTTCATATAAAAATACTTACATTTCTATATATTTTAAATAGTAGTTTATTAAAATGCGTATAATTAAAAATCAAATACTAATTTTTTATTCGGCTAGACGGGATGAAAAATTCAAAAATCTATTTTGAACCAATATAATTTGCCTTATATCCAAGTTTTGCATTGGTCAAATAGTCATGAAATAATTGTCCTATATCATAATGAACTGATTATTTTTAATTTATATATTATAAATGACATTAAATGATGGTTATGATTAACCGATTTTGACAAATAATTGGAAACTTTAATATCTAAAAAATTGAGTCATTAATACTTATTTAAATTGTAATTAATTTTGGAAATTAATACTTTATCAAAACTTTTTCAACGATTAATTATTGTATTTGTAAATCTACTTTAGACTTAGCCGTGTGAAAAAAATTGATTAAAAAAGGTTAAAAAAGTGTTGATTATTGTAAACATTAATACGTGACACAATGACAAACCTTTCTTAAACGATTTTCAAACTTCTGACAATACACAGAAATAACAATTGACTCAATACTACAAATTAACATTCCTGTGCAAAATACGTTCAGAAACAACTAATTTTGAACTATTTTTAAACTATTATGTTTGTTAATTTTTCTCTTGAATTTTCAAAAGTTTAAAAAA
Source organism: Microplitis manilae (assembly GCA_030273425.1). NCBI lineage: Eukaryota > Metazoa > Arthropoda > Insecta > Hymenoptera > Braconidae > Microplitis > Microplitis manilae. Next base: position 16,401,088 of record CP092720.1, on the reverse strand, counting down.
CGTTTAACAAAAGTTCGTCGTTGTGTCACGTTTTGAAGTTTAGAATAATCAACACTTTTTTTACCTTTTTTAAACAATTTTTTTTTTTACACGGGTAATAAATTTATAAATTATGAAAAGAAATTATCAGATACCTGTCTTTGCGTTTTCTTTTCTTCCTACAATAATTGCGTCTTTTAACGTTTTTTGCATTTCCCATTATAAATAAAATCCTTTGTTATTAGTGTTCCGTTCTGGCTCTAATTAAAGTTAAATAAAAATTTTGGAAATTTTTTTTTGAAGTCTCGAATTATTTATTCGCCACGGTGGGCGAATGAACGGTTCGACACTTCTTAGAATTACAAATAAATAATAAATTAATAAATCGTTACTTTGTTGGCGATATTATTTTATTCATCACCAACAATGTAATGGAAATCTCTTGCGATAAGAGAGTCGCCGTGGCTCGCGGATAGTCTAAACAGATGACGATGCATGAGACCCGGGCCACGACGATTCTCTCATAGGAAACCTGAGATGCAACGTTAATACTTTGATGAATGTATTTAGTCGAAGAGCAGCAGGATCAGTCAGTTGATCGCGAGATCTCAAAGAGCACGAAACTCTGTACAATTAACTGACTGATTTGCCTGTCTCCATCGGTTTTAAGGAATAAAACCTAAATTCAAACCTTTACATAAATCTTTTGTCTAAGAACCTTAAAGGGGCGAGCGCTTACTAGCTGTTCCACCCTTTCTTTGCTCAGAGCGCTAAACAGCAGTTCGGGCTCCTTCATTACCTATCATAACTACCTTTATGCCTCGAGGCCGACGAAGCAGAAGATCAGGACGTGCCGTACAGCTCGTCTGCGTACAAGTCGTTATCGCGGACCTTACACAAGGTCGACCGAGAGTAAGATCTGAGGAAGTCCTTATCGAGCCGGTAACGTTAGTAATACCGCGAGTGGTTGCTAACGATTCAATTGAGATACCAAAATCTGGTGTTGTCGAGCCGTCGAGCTCATGTGTTGTTGAGCCTCTGAGCTCGTGTGTTGTCGAGCCGTCGAGCTCATGTGTTGTTGAACCATCAGGTTCTGGTGATCTGATCAATCAGTTACAATCACTTGTCCTCACGGAGGAGTCGAATCTCCAGAGCTCAGTCCGTTCAACCTCAGACGAGGCCCCAAGGGAAAACCCGGCCTTCTGGACCGGCATCAGCGACAATTGGCAGCTGATTCCAGTGGACATTCCATCCGTCCATCCACCCAGCGGAAGCATCCCATTCCACGACCCCCGTTACGGGTATTATTTAGAGGCCTATTTCAAGGCCACCGGCAGGGACGAGTACGCACCGGCGGAAGAGAAGAAACTACGTAAGAAAGGGATTATTTGGGCCGACTTATGGGGCCCATAATCTCACCATGGTAAGTCGTTAAACTTTTAGAATAAATTATAAGAAGGTCAACAGCTGACGCACCTGGGATCTATCGACACCCTAACGACGTCAACCTGGTTAATTTAAAATTATTCTGTCTAATTAATAGATAAGCCGGAATGTAGCATTAGTAATACGTTTATCTCAGTCAAAATTTGCAGATGAATAATACTTCGGACTGAAAAAAAAAAATATTTATTATTCATTTTGAATACTTGTTATAATAGTATTCTATCTGTAAGTAAATGTGAACGGTAAATCATGAGCACGTAGTTCTCTACAAGTTAACTAGAGTCTAATTTTCTCATTAAAATATTAATAAACTTAATGTACTCACGATAGAATTTTATTTTACTTCAAAAATTTTACGGATTCAAAATAGCTTATCTCTTTTTCTAGATAAATTTATAGTTTAGATTGCTTCTTTCATTTTCTTCCAAAATCCAGAAAATAGTCTTCAACTATTGCTGCGACATAGAGGTATTACCTATAAATGAATATAAAAGATTAGAACGTTATTACTTTGAAAATTGATAAAAATTACAAATTTTCAACGAACTAATGGAAGATACTTACAATTCAAATTTGTACATAACATAATTTATTATTTAAACATTTTTATAATCAAATAATTTACAAGTTTATATTTCCTCGTAAATTACTCAAACGATAAGTAAACATGTAATTTACTTTTAATTTATTATATAAATTAACCATGCTAAAGAGATTTTAATTCAAATTGATTTCAATAAACATTATACTTTCAAAATTTATGGAAATAACAAGAATTTAAGATATAATTCAATTGATATAATATTAAATAATCAACACTCAAAATATAATATAACCAATAATGTTTTTATTATTTATGATCGTGACAGTAGCAGACATCAGACAATTTTGAAATTTTTGTAAATAAGTAATAAAAAAAATTAAATTGTTCAAATATGCACAAAAATATTTACCACAGTTATTGATATGGAAATTTCAAAAGTTTTTTTTTACGGTAATTTTAGTTGTTTATTCAAAAGAATTGAATTTTTTCATTGTCTGCTACTTTCATTATTATTATTATTTCATAACATTTTTATTATTGTTGAAGTGTCACATTAGTATTATGCAATATATATAGTTAAATAATGAATCGTTTGAATAATTTTTTAACTCGAATATAATAAATTAATCATAAATTAAAAAAAAAATTTATGACGGATTGAAAAATATTTAAAAGAATAAAAATAATATCAGTTTTTAATTCAGATTAATGAAAATTTGAAGTCAATACTTACGTCGATGTCAATGATTCATTAATAAAAATACAGCACTAGTTACAGTATGTATATTCACTGAAAAACAATTATAGTAATTTCCTCTTTTTTTTTTTATTTATTGTTGAATTTTATGCAACTTAGACACAGCACCAATTTTTTTTTTTTTTTTTTTTTTTTTCACTTCACTTCGACTTACATATAAGAATCTATACACACATCGATATAAGTGTTGACATTCTTTGTGTATAGTGTCGATGTTCTCTTTATAATGGCGGGATTTTTAACTTTTTCAAAGTTGTAAATAATTATATATTTTTCCCGAAAACTAGAAATCGTATTGATTTTCAATAAAGAATTATTTTAAAAAATGTTGGAGGATTTCAATAATAGTATTATTATTATTATTATTATTATATTTATAATAATAAAGTTAAATATTGTGTATGAAGATTTTAACATTTTGGCGGGATTGTCCTTTATAGAAATAGATGGCGGTGATGAGTTTTATACACATATATATGTTGGACTAGTGTGGGTAAGACAGTTTGTGTAGCGGTGAGCCAAAATCTAGGACGTAATAAACACATTCAGTCAAACGTGATTAAACTTGTTTGAAGAACACAGACTTTTGTCTTAAATATTCATTAGACATACACAATATGTGTGGATAAACTAAAAAAAAGAAGAATTTGCATTAGTTTAATAAGTGCTACATCAATATGAATCGTAAGTAATTTGTTAACAATTTACATCTAATTTAATGATTATTCAATTAAATATATATAATTTGAAATCAGTAAATATTTAGACATATAATTCTTTATTGCAAAAACATTTTTAAGTTGGGATTTTTCAATTTTCATAAATATTATTGACGATATTTTTGTTATTTTTTTTTTATAAGTAAAGTAAGTTAAATAAAACCTGTGAGATTTCTTCAAAATTATTACCGCAGTTTTTATCATAGCAAATAAAAAAAAATAAAGCGAATGAAATTATTTCACTACCAAAAAAATTAAGCAAGAAGACAAATTAGTTTTAAACTTTCGATATCTTTCGGATTTTATAATTTTTATCTTAATTATATTCGAGTAATTTGTAGAACTCAGAAATTAATTGGAACTATCATTGATAAGCTGGAATCCCAACATTAATTATGAAAAGTATTTATTAATTTCATGATTTTGATAAAATATTTTGCGTTTATAATTTGAATAGTTCTACAATACTCATTAACTTTTATGAATTTTGACATTAAAAAAACATTAAACATTAAAAACTTTCAATAATTTTATGCAGGGAGAAGTGCGAAAGAGTATCGCAGCCCAACTCCACCAAAACGATCCTGTCGTTCAGGAGCTAGTCGTTCTCGTGATAAGCTGGAGAACTATGAGCCGTCAAACACGCAACCATCTTATGCAGACCAAGTTACGAAAAAAATTTTGAAAAAATCACCAGCTACACAAAAAAAAGGCATCAGTTGGAACGGATAATCCGTCACAAAATAAACTGCAATCTCCAAAGCAACAATATGAAATGTCTGCTACGACATCTGGTGCTGAAAATTTTCCTTGTACATCCGGTATGAAGCGATTGGAAACAACAGATCAACATCAAACGTCGAATAGAAATACTAATGTTCTTGACAACAACATAGCAGTGGCTGTCAAGAGTTTGTTACAAGGGCATTCAAAAGTTCCATTGAATGTGCGTGAAAATGGAAATTCACTAGGACCATCAACAAACCCTGCAACAGACTCTGTTAATCAATTGGCTGCTGACAATTTACCTAGGCAATCTAGTTCACTGCAAGTGAACGTGTTGGATTCTTAGCTCGCTTCTTTATCACCATTAATAAATCAAACGTCTGCCAGGAATGAGAATTTGCATGTTATTAATACAGCAATATCTAATAAAAATGTGCAACAAGATTATTCAAAAGCTCCAGTCAATGAACGAGACAGTGAAAATTTACCAGGACCGTCTAGTATACGATTTCAAAATTCAGCTAGATTCACTGCTCACACTCAAGAACCATCTCTGTCAGTACCTGTTGAGCAAGTGCCTCAAAGTTACGTACAATTTAATGCTAATAAAGTGGATCCTGGTGTTTATTTACTGCAAAATCAAATAAGAAACCCTGTAAATCAATTCACTGCTTATGATTTACCTATATCATCTACTTTACAGCAAGTGAACTCATCAGATCGTGCTGTAAATACTCAGCTCGCTTCTCCGTTACCAATAATAAATCGAAAGATTGACATAAATGAGAATTCGCATGTTAATAATACAACGATGTCTAATCAAAATTCGCAACAGGATTGTTCAAGAACTTCTGCCAATAAACGAGATACTGGGAATTTACCAGGACCGTCTGCTATGCAATTTCAAAATTCAGCTAGATCCACTGCCCACACTCAAGAACCATCACTGTCAGTGCCTGTCAATCAAATGTTCCAAAACAACGTGCAACTTGATGACAATAAAGTGGATACTGGTGTTTATTTACTACAAAATCGCACAACAGACTATGCTGATCATTTAACTGCTGAGAATTTACTGAGACCATCTGGTTCGCTGCAAAAAAATTTGTCAAGCCGTGATGCGAATAATCTGCCTTTTTGCTCGCTACCATTTCCAAATCAACTACCGAATGCCGGTATGCATACTCCTGCTGATCAATGGTTGATTCCACGTAATCAATCTGTAAGTTTACCGATTCCCACTGCCAATCTTTATCATGTTTCTCCTTCAGAATATATTTATTAATTGTTTACTGACTATACGAAGAATGGATTACCTCATTTGACGGTTCATCATACTGAATCTGCAAGGCTCTGCGAAAAAAATTCAACTACTCAAAATGAATATGATAAAGAAGAAGAAACCAATCCACCAAATACAAGAAGTAATTTGCAAAAGAAATTTAAACCAATCCACTCTAAAAAAGATAACGAAGTTGTTATTGAATGCGCTGATCATAAATTTGAATCTGACAATAAAAATAAAAACTCTAAGGAATCTAAAAACAATAAACGTGAAACCAATTTCCGCTTCAATAACAAGCAAAAATCAAACCAACGTTTCAATAATTATTTGAGTAATCGGGAAATGAGAGAAAGATTTTTAAAGTTGGAAGAAGTAAGTAATAATTAAGATAAATGTCATATTTTTTTATAACAATTCTAATTAGTTCGTGTGTCTGTAATTTTTTTTAGAAAGTTCAATCTACTAAAAAAGAGGACTATTAACAGGAAGCTGCTAAATCAGAATCAACTATGGAAATTACCACACCGAAGTCGGAGCCTCAAGCAGCATCTCATATGAGTCACGGGCTCATGCAATCGAGAAGTATACCTGCATCAGTAATGATACCTATGATGCATCCTATGGTATCTATGATGCCACCCATGGCTTCTGTCATGCCATCAGTTACTCCTATTATACAGCCAATGACGGCGATGATGTCATCAATGCCGGTAATGGCACCTCCAATGTCACCGATGGCATATTCAGGACAGTCAAATATCCAATCTATGCGTCGTTATCATCAACCTATGTATGGAAGTTTTCCACTTGATTTTCACTCCTATAACTATCAATAAGGATTATTATTTACTTTTAATATTTTGGATAAGTTTCTATTTAAATAATTTGATAATATTAAGAAAGTCCAGTTTTAAATATTAGTTTCAGTAAAAATTTTCATTTTTTTTTCACAATAACAGCTTACAAGATGTTATAAAGTAAAATGTTAACTTTCGAATTTAATTTCATAAGATATGACTGATACATATATAATAATTAGATTAAACAACATAAAAAGTTAAATATTTTTCATTTTCTACTTATAATAATTACAATTAATGTTGGTCATAAAAACCAAGTTTTTAAATAAGAAAACTATTACTTCTTGATAGATAAACAAAATTTCGACAAGTATCCTTCACTACTTAAATAATTACTATAAACTAATTTTTTTATTGTTAGAGAAAAATAAACAATTAATGCAACAAATTTAAAACAAACATTTTTTCATATTGTTTAAAAACTTATTAAAATATAGACTAAAAAGAATTTGATTCAGAATTTTTTTTTCTACAGACATGTTGTTCAAGAAACTTCAACAAAATACTTCAAAAAACAAGTAGAATTTTTGATTAAAAGTTTTGACCTTTCATATAAATTACTTAAAACAGGATAAAGTTACTCACTTTACTTAATTCATAAGTGTTTGATTTTAAAATTCTTTCAATTTTCTATAATAAATGTTCATTTTTCATCAATAAAATTGTTTAAAATATTATAAAATAAATTGTGTCGTATATTTATTTATTATTACTACATCCAAGAATGGTACCCATTAAAAGCAAATATGAAGTAAGTTAAATAAGAAAAGATAAAATTATTTTCAATGTACTTATCAGTTAATTAAAAAATCTATTTTAAAAAATATGTATTTATAACAGAAATAGAAATTGAGCTGAATTTTTCATTTTTCATAAAAAAAAACTTATAATTTAACACTGTTAAAAAGTAATTTAAAAAAAAAATATACTCTCCAAAGCATATGATCAATGCTTTACGTAGTGTACATGTTGTAATAATAATTAAATAAATACATGCCAGGACTGGTTGGTGGTTGGGATGTTTGAAAAATACGCATATTAAAAAATATAACAATATTTTTATTTGTCACAGCACATAATATCACTGGGTTACAAAATTAAATCGTTGATTTAATTTATTAATACTGTTTAATTTTTTGAGCTCATGATTACGTAATTAGATGAATGCAAAGAGTAAAATTAATCTCGAGTAAATAATTGACATAATTGATTTGAGTGTAATCGAACACTGAGTTGATCGCAAAATTGTCATGAGAATAAGTAACATAAATTCAGAGGTTACCGAGCGAAGTTAAATTATTGAACACTTGGATTATTATTTGTAATAGCACGAATTATATAAATAATTGAGTTCATTGTTTAATAATGTTGTTGAACACTGAATTTAATTTAATTAATGAGTTTAGAATAAATTGCACTGCATTGCATTTATTTTATGAACACGTGGTAGCATGATTGCAGAGGCTACCGAGCGAGAATTTACTTTTATATTATTAAAAATATTGAGCATGTTGATAATTAATTAATAATAAATTGAGTCTTTTATATTTATGAACACTTGATATAATTATTTATGGAATAAATAAGCACCTGTAATGTTTTCCTTTGGAATAACCTCTTGAAAAACGTGGTCGATGATCGCTTGGATTGGTGAGTTTTTTATTAATTTATTAATGAGCTCTGGTACCCACAATTACAAAAATAATTATATTTTTGGTGAGCTTGATGATCACTTAATTAATTAGAATTAATATTTATATTCAATTACTCGAGATGAGTGCAAAATAAAACGATGAATTATAACACGTGTTACTTGTTGAACGTACGTATGCGAAAGATAATGGCGGCCGTCTTCTCGACACGAGGCAGAAAGAATTAACAGCGCATGCGCCGAGCTGCGCATGATCAAATTCAAATTTATGGACGAGGCCCCAGTAGGTGCTGCCTCCTTTTTGTCGGAAGTGAAACTATATTTAAATTTAAATATAGTTTCGATTACGCAACATTCCGCCCGCCATCAGCAACAGAGTTAATGATTGATGAGTTTTTGAGTACGTGATCTTTCGTTGAGCATGTCAATGAACCAGATGAGTTAGTTGTCGTCATCTTCTTGAGGTTCTGGTTCAATTGGTAAGAGTGCAAGCTTCGTGATTGGACGAGTGAGTGTAGAGTTCACGGTTTTGAGTGTAGCAACCCTGGTCAATCCATCCTTGCCAGGGTGGAGTGCAATTACACGAGCGAGAGGCCACCTGGCTGGTGGAAACCTTTCGTCGGTGAGTAATACAAGTGACCCAACTTGAATTTGATGAGTTGGACGTTGCCATTTGGTGATTGCCAGTTGTCTTTGTAGATAACTTGTTGACCAATGATTCCAGAACTGTTGAACCCGTTGTTGTATAAATTGCCATCTTGACAATCGAGTACTGGTTGTATCGATGAGTGCTGGTTCAGGAATCATATTGAGTGCTCGTCCTATTAGAAAATGGCCAGGAGTGAGTGCGTCAATATCATCTGGATCTTCTGTGATAGGCTCCAATGGTCTTGAGTTCAAGATAGCTTCAATTTGCGTAAGAAGAGTCGTAAATTCTTCAAACGTGAATGAAGATTCTCCCACTGTGCGAGTAAGATGATGTTTGAGTGATTTGACGGCAGCTTCCCACTTTCCACCCATGTGTGGAGCTGCTGGTGGATTAAAGTGCCAAGTAATACTGTTCACAGTGATGTGATCCAGTATTTCCCTTGATTCTTGAGTTCCTTGAGTGAACAGACGGTTGAGATCGTTTTCAGCGCCTTTGAACGTTGTTCCACAGTCGCTGTAGAGTGCTGTGCAGATGCCTCGTCGGCTGATAAATCTGCGGAGTGCTGCGATGAACCCACTAGAGCTGTAGTCGCTGACTACCTCTAGATGTACTGCTGATGTAGAGAGACAGACAAACACACAAATCCAGCCTTTGTATGTTTTTGCTCCTCTGCGTCTCCAATTTTTGAGTGTGATTGGACCAGCGTAGTCAACTCCGGTATGTGTGAATGCAGATGATGGAGTGACTCTTGAAACTGGTAGCTGACCCATGAGTTGTTGAGCTCTATCAGCACGATGTCGTGCACATTTTACACACTTGAGTATAACTGAGCGTACTGGTTGTCTACCACCAATGATCCAGTACTTTTGTCTGATGAATGCAAGAGTAAGTTGAGTACCACCATGCATGGTACGCTGATGAGCATCAGAGATTATGAGTGTAGTGAGTGCCGCATTCCGTGGTAGAATAGCAGGATGCTTACTTTGGTCTTGATTTGGAGCATTCTCCAATCGTCCACCTACTCGAATGATGCCGTCGGTGTCAATGAATGCAACCAATCGAGCAAATGGATGACCATTAGGCCATGGTGCGTGTTTGGAGTACATGTTGATTTCAGTTGAGAAATGAATGCGTTGAGTTTCTTTGATACAGAAGTTGAGTGCGGAAATTACTTCGTCAGAAGTAATGGGAGTATTGAGTGATGAGTTTGGTGATTTCTTGATCATGTCACGGAGTCTAAAGCAGATTGCAGTAGCTCGTAACATGCGAAGTAGAGGTATTGGCCGTTCCATGATAGGCCACCTTGATCTCTGTGATGAATTCGATGAGAATAGGGCCAATCCAGGCCGTTCTTCTGCTTGAGCTCCTGTATCATCGATTGATGGACATTTAGGCCAGGACGATGAACTCTTGAGCAACCATGGTGGGCCAGTCCACCACAGTTGATGATCACGAAGTTGATTAGGCGTCAACCCTCGTGTTGCGCAGTCTGCTGGATTTTGTGTGCCTGGAATAAAATTCCAGTGGCCATCTGGAAGTAGATCTTGAATTTGTGACACCCTATTCCGAACAAACTCCTTCCAGCGAGACGGATGAGATTTGATCCACGTGAGTGTGATTGTTGAGTCCGTCCACAAATATGTTGGCGATTGAGTGAGTTTTAGAGTGCTCTGGCAGTGGTTTATGAGTTTAGCCAACATGTGAGCTGCAGTGAGTTCCAACCTTGGTATCGTTAATTGCTTTAACGGAGCTACCTTGGTTTTTGAGCAGAGCAGCGCAACTCTGACTCCATGAGCAGGTGTGTGGACTTTGATGAACACGGCAGCTGCCATTGCCAATTGCGAGGCATCCGAGAATCCATGAATCTCGGTGGTTGAGCACGTGGATGAGTGGATCCATCTTGGAATCTTGATTTCAGATATTTGTTTGAGTTCATTCTTGAAGTTTCTCCATTTATGCCGATGATTAGCCGCCAATGGAGTGTCCCAGCTGAGCTTTTCGAGCCAAAGCTCCTGCATGAATACCTTGGCTCGAATGATGAGTGGTGCTAGAAATCCAAGAGGATCAAAGATTTGAGCTATCTCTGATAAAATGATCCTTTTTGTGAATTTTTGAGTAGAGCATGGTGGTGAGTATGTGAAGTAAAACTGGTCTGAGTATGAGGACCAGTACATGCCCAAAATCTTGGTGCTGGAGTCTGGATCCTCGAATTTGTGATTCTTGATCGCTTCCACATGATTGAGTTGTCTTAATTCTGGATGATTGCTTGCCCATTTAGCAAGAGGGAACCCGCCCGCCTTGCAGAGTGCTTCAAGTTGGTCAGCAACTTGTTGTAATGAGTTCAAGTCATCAGCTCCACCAAAGATATCATCAACATATCTTCCATGGACGAGTGGAATGATCGCTAGCGGAAATTGATGTCCTTCGTCTTCAACCAGTTGAAGTAGAGCACGAACAGCCAAATATGGAGCTGGTCTAGTCCCGTAGGTGACCGTGGTGAGTTTGTATGGAGTAATTTGGCCTCGTTCGTTAAACCAGAGTATTTGTTGAAGGTTTTGATCACGTTCGTCAACCAAAATCTGTCTAAACATCTTCGTGATATCTGTTATGAAGATGAGCTTATGAGTGCGAACTCCTATGAGTACGTCGAAGATGTCTAGTTGAAGCTTTGGACCGGTGTGAAGCACATCGTTGAGTGAAAGACCTGAGCTGGTGGTTTTGGAACCATTGAAGACTACTCGCAGCTTAGTTGTAGTGCTGCTCTCCCGTAGTACTCCATGATGAGGAAGATAGTAGGCTGGTTCACCTGATGTTGATTGAGTTGATTCCACCATGTGGTTGAGTTCTTTATATTCCCTCAGAAAATCAAGATAGAGTGCTTTCAAACGATCGTCATGGTCTAGACGACGTTTGAGATGAATAAGACAGCGGTATGCTGCTGAGTACGAATTTCCCAGTTGTCGAGGTGACGATTTGACTGGCAGTCGGACTATGTACCGTCCTGAACTGTCTCGTCGATGAGTTTTTTGAAAATGCGCTTCACACGCTTCTTCATCTGGGTTGAGTTCCTTGATTTTGCTGACTGGAATTTCTTCTTGAGTCCAGAAGCGTGATAGCAGGTCTTGAAGTTGTTGAGTAGACTGCTCTACAGCAGCATGATAAGTCATAGATGGTCGATGAGTGTGTTGAGTGACTGGACCGAGTACTATCCACCCGAAGATGGTATCTTGAGCTATTGGCAGGCCTTCAGACCTTTTGATGAGTGCATCTTTGATGATAAGACCATAATGATCGGCACCAATGATTATATCAATTGGTCCTGGTCTCATGAATGCTGGATCTGCCAATTGTAGTTGTTTATATTGGTCCCAGTTGAGTTGATTGAGTGCAACAGATGGTAATTGAGTAGTAAGACCACCTAATATATGAGCACTGACGATGACTGAGTCGTTTGAATGCCTAGATGAAAGCTTGAGTGCGACTTGACCTTTCGTTCTACCAGCATTGGATACACCAATACCAATAATCTGTATAGAAGAATGAGTGCGTTTAAGTTTGAGTGAATTCACCAAGGAATCTGAAACAAACGATAATTCAGAACCTGGGTCCAGCAAAAGTCGTACTGGATGAGTACTTAACTTGGTGATCAAGTCCACTAGGCAAGTTGCGAGTAAGATTGCTGGGCGATGAGTGCAAGTAGTATGAGTGCCAGACGTGTTGAGTGCGATTGAGTTTAGTTGAGCGTCGCTCGAGTCGTCATGTGGAAGCAGACGATTTTATTGAGTGCGTTTATCGGTTGAGGTAGATGTTTTCTGAGTATTTTTGAGCCCCGGGTGTATCATGGTGTGGTGTTTGTGCTGACACACCTTGCACAAAAATGTGGAATTGCAAGCATCAGGCATATGATGCCCCAAACAATTCTCACAGAGCCGTTTTTCGACAACGACTTGAGTGCGTTGAGCATTGGTGAGTCCCAAGAATTTTGTGCACCGCACAATGAAGTGATCTCCCTTACGCAAATCACACGGATATTGTGCAGGAGGAAATACCTTCTTGGGAGGTTTAGTGAGTGCAGCAGATGATTGCGTAGCTGGAGGTTGAGTGCCAGATGATGAATTGGAACCAGCTGTAGCAGCGTATGAAGCTGTTTTACCAGATGAGCGCGATTTTGAAGCAGAAGCCTGTTCCACTCGTTCTTGAGCACGAGCACGACTAACCAAGAATTCATTGAGTGTGGAGAGTTTAGGATATTCAGTTGAAGCACCCATTTTATTCTCCCAGAGCTCCCTGTTGTGTGAGTCCAGCTTGGATATGATCAATTGCGTCAGCAATGGATTCATATCCGAGTTCAGTTGAACACCGAGTGCCTTGAGTGCGTTAATTACCTCTGAAACTGTGTTCAAGAGATAATTGAGCTGCTCAGATGAGCGTGATGTGAGTGCGTGCATGTTTAGGATCTTATCCAATTGAGCACCAATGAGTAGGCGAGGGTTGTTGTATCTCTCGGTGAGCTGATTCCACGCAGGTACAAATTGTTCATCGCACATTTGTACACTGGCGAGGCTGAGTGCGGCTGGTCCTTGTAGACAGCTCTTCAAGTACTGAAGGCGCTGAACTGGAGCGAGTTCTTGAGCATTTATCACCATGGAGGTGAATGAGTCCCTGAATTCAGGCCAGTTCTCGTATTTCCCATCGAACTTGGGAATTGCGAGTGCTGGTAGATGAGTTTGAGCCCTAGTTGAGTGCACTACAGCTGGAGCAGCAGCTGGAGCTGGAATTGAGTTGATGAGTGCGATGAGCTTGCCCTTTGCGCCAATGTATGAGCGGTACACCAAATCGTATACCCCGTCCTTGACGTATGAGCTCTCCAGAAACTCCTTAGTGCAGTTGTCACATAGTGAGTCATGAGTGAGGTTGAACTGGTGCCATTCACCCTCGAGTAGCTCAAGCCGAGACTTGAGTTGAGCTAAGCCGTCGGAAACGGTGAGTGTGGCAGCCAGAGCTTCCCAGTCTGAGAAGGCTCTAAGCCGTGAGTGCTGACTGATCACCTTCATCTCGAGTGCTGGAGAAATCGTCGATTTCTTCGGAGTGCGTTTGGTTTTGAGCTTAGGAGGGTCAGTATTGCCATTGTTTCCAGTGTCGGTGATACTGGAGTCACTGAGTGCTGTTTTGTCGTCGACAATGATCTCAGGACGCAGATGTGGATCTGGGTTGTTGCCTTCCCGACCCGATGAGTGCTGAGTGTCCTTGGGAGGATCCTCCTTCTCCTCATTATCTCCCATATTGAGCTCCCTGACCTGTAATGTCCATATGAATGCAGCTGCCCACTGATGATGCTTCAGACACAGCCAACCAACCATCCGGCTCGAAGGACCATAAAATGTTGTAATAATAATTAAATAAATACATGCCAGGACTGGTTGGTGGTTGGGATGTTTGAAAAATACGCATATTAAAAAATATAACAATATTTTTATTTGTCACAGCACATAATATCACTGGGTTACAAAATTAAATCGTTGATTTAATTTATTAATACTGTTTAATTTTTTGAGCTCATGATTACGTAATTAGATGAATGCAAAGAGTAAAATTAATCTCGAGTAAATAATTGACATAATTGATTTGAGTGTAATTGAACACTGAGTTGATCGCAAAATTGTCATGAGAATAAGTAACATAAATTCAGAGGTTACCGAGCGAAGTTAAATTATTGAACACTTGGATTATTATTTGTAATAGCACGAATTATATAAATAATTGAGTTCATTGTTTAATAATGTTGTTGAACACTGAATTTAATTTAATTAATGAGTTTAGAATAAATTGCACTGCATTGCATTTATTTTATGAACACGTGGTAGCATGATTGCAGAGGCTACCGAGCGAGAATTTACTTTTATATTATTAAAAATATTGAGCATGTTGATAATTAATTAATAATAAATTGAGTCTTTTATATTTATGAACACTTGATATAATTATTTATGGAATAAATAAGCACCTGTAATGTTTTCCTTTGGAATAACCTCTTGAAAAACGTGGTCGATGATCGCTTGGATTGGTGAGTTTTTTATTAATTTATTAATGAGCTCTGGTACCCACAATTACAAAAATAATTATATTTTTGGTGAGCTTGATGATCACTTAATTAATTAGAATTAATATTTATATTCAATTACTCGAGATGAGTGCAAAATAAAACGATGAATTATAACACGTGTTACTTGTTGAACTTACGTATGCGAAAGATAATGGCGGCCGTCTTCTCGACACGAGGCAGAAAGAATTAACAGCGCATGCGCCGAGCTGCGCATGATCAAATTCAAATTTATGGACGAGGCCCCAGTAGGTGCTGCCTCCTTTTTGTCGGAAGTGAAACTATATTTAAATTTAAATATAGTTTCGATTACGCAACAGTACAAAAAGTACCTTTCTCATAATAAAAGTATTTTAAATGAAGTAAAAAATTTTAATAATAATTCAAGATAATTTTTAAGTTAACAAAGTTGAAATAATTTCAGTAACATCATAGGACACTTCTAGTTATAATGAAGTTTAAAATAGAAAAAAATCAAAGCCTCATACAATTAAAGAGTTCTAGAAAAAATCTTACAATCAGTCCAAAATTGGAATTCTTTTTTATGTGCTGGTTTAAAAAATTGTCGTTTATCAGGAAAAATCTTATTTTCACTAGTTTTTTATTTACTTGGACTTCCATTGAGTCATACTCATGCTTCGATTATTGATACGATTTTTCGTCAAAATAATTAAAACAGATAGGTAGAATGTTCGTTCATAATTGCTCCAATTATTTTCAAAAAAAATATACAGAAAATAGATTATCGATGAAAAATTTGAAGATAATAAAATTTTCCTGCAAATGATAAAATATGAAAAAATTTTCTATCACATTTTTTATAATATGAGGATTTCATATATGTTGAATATAAAAAATTTTTCAATTAACAAATGTTATCTGTTAATTTTATAATAATCACTTAATACAAATATATTGATCCAATGACATTGTAATAATGTATTTATTATATTTTAGCGCTTTAGCGGGTAATTATATACACCATTCACATATTTGAATATATTTTCGTGTTATTATCACATCGAATTTTAGTATTTATAAATTTTCATCTTAAAAATTGATTCCTTCATGAATTATAGATTTGAAATATTTGAGCCAAATATGATTAATTATTCAAGTAATTCACAATGCAAACAACTTTTAATAATAATTTAATTTCATTAATTAACAAAAAATAATTATTCAGAAAATGTTAAATTGATACTTTTTTAAATGTAAAAAATATCTTTAATCAATATTTGTTAAGAAATATTTATTTTAAAATATTTTGTTTCCTTACTTGAATGCTAATGATATACCCACAATAATTTTCAACGTACAGAATTGCATTCAATTTTTTTTTGTTTCAAATGCAAATAAACTAGCGTTATGCCTCAGGTGTAGCTATCGAGTGGGAAGAAAAATTCAAAAATTTATTTTTACTGCAGATGCCATCTACTGGCTCAGTATTGAAATCATTTCATGTACTTTATAACCTAATTCACAATTTATTGTTGATAAATATTTTCAGTGCATTGTTTTAAATAATTGTGAGTAGAAATGTATTTTTTTATAGTTTTTTCAAAATTTCTAATCGATAACGAAGGTCAGAAACTATTTTCCGTGGATGTTTTTTTCATAAAATACGAGAAATTAATTATTTTAGGTGTAGATCCCTACAGGTTATAAAAAATGTAATTTTTTTCAAATTATGGATTTTTATTTTTTTTCAAATAATTGACAAAACATAGTTTCTGACCTTTTTTATTATATTTTCAATATGTATTGCAAATTTCAGTAAGGTGCGTGCATAATTGAGCTCAAAACTATGCACCGAAATTTTGAGTTTGAGGTCGATATCAAATCTTCTTTCATAGCCCCTTAATTAAAGAAAAGACTTAAGATCTGAGAGAATTATGAGAATGTTGTTACAGTTTAGAGTCATGTTCACGATTTATTGGTAATATTATTATTTAAAATTGTTATAAGAAATATGTTTGGCTGCTAAGCCAATTGTCGTCTGATTAACGTCAATATTAGACCCATGTACGTTAGTTTTATTAATTTTGTTAAAAAAAATGTTCTAGAGTATCAGTTTTTATAATTTATTGTTCTACTTTACTGAAAATTAGTTGATTGTTATTTAGCTCTAGTAATTAATTAATTCATGTAGAATATATTGCTACGCATCATTTAAATGTCAATTTACCTTTTTGTCAAGATTAATTTCATTATTATTAGATTCAGTATTTTGTATAAAGGATAATTATTTGTACGATGCTACAGTATTTTGTTTATTGTTAAATAGAGATTCGAGTTTATTGTTGCTTAATGAAAATTGCAAATTCACTAATAATCTACATGAATTTGGAGTGATGTAACCCGGACCACTTCCACTCTCCATAAACCTACCCACTGAGCGACACCATGGCATACCGTAACTCTGTTTTTAGTTTTCTAGTCTCTGGTTTTGTTTTTGCTTATAAGTTCTGAGCATTTTGTTAAGTTTTACTTATAGTAGTTTTTTTTTATTTAGTTTGCCTGATTGTGGTGATAATTTCACAGATCAAAAATTATCCAGTTTTTGTATTTATGCGTGGTTTTGAGATAGTTCCACAGATCAAAAATTTATCTAATTATTAAGATTTACTGGTTTGGTGATTCCAGTGATAAAAATTACCTGGCGCCTGTATTCGTATTGAGACTGGAAGCTAAAAGCAGAGAACGAAGTTGTAGCACGAAATTTGGCGTCGTAACATATCTCGAGATTTTGTCGTTATAATGTATATGCGTATTGATGCACACAGAGTAATTATGTTATGACCAGAGTAGAGAATACCGAAATCCAAACATCAAATTTCATCATACTCCGGTGTAAGAAACAATCACAGTAGTAACCTTGTCACCCGCCGCCCCACTCCACAACGGAGAGGATAACACGTGCGATGGTCTGAGTCAGTACGGTGAGAGCTATATGTATCATTTCATATTTGGTTGAATTTTTACTTAGAGTAATTATATGGGTATTATCATCATGATATCAACCTGCAATATTAGCTTGTTATCATGTGTATGAGTATGCATGACAGGATATATATATATATATATAGTAGCAAAACAGATATACATGCTCACTTTGGGAACATAGACCCGTTTTATGACTATCTGAACCTGTTGTAATAATAATTAAATAAATACATGCCAGGACTGGTTGGTGGTTGGGATGTTGGAAAAAATACGCATATTAAAAAATATAACAATATTTTTATTTGTCACAGCACATAATATCACTGGGTTACAAAATTAAATTGTTGATTTAATTTATTAATACTGTTTAATTTTTTGAGCTCATGATTACGTAATTAAATAAATGCAAAGAGTAAAATTAATCTCGAGTAAATAATTGAAATAATTGATTTGAGTGTAATTGAACACTGAGTTGATCGCAAAATTGTCATGAGAATAAGTAACATGAAATTCAGAGGTTACCGAGCGAAGTTTAATTATTGAACACTTGGATTACTATTTGTAATAGCAAAAATTATATAAATAATTGAGTTCATTGTTTAATAATGTTGTTGAACACTGAATTTAATTTAATTAATGAGTTTATAATAAATTGCACTGCATTGCATTTATTTTGTGAACACGTGGTAGCATGATTGCAGAGGCTACCGAGCGAGAATTTACTTTTATATTATTAAAAATATTGAGCATGTTGATAATGAATTAATAATAAATTGAGTCTTTTATTTTTATGAACACTGGATATAATTATTGATGGAATAAATAAGCACCTGTAATGTTTTCCGTTGGAATAACCTCTTGAAAAACGTGGTCGTTGATCACTTGAATGCTTGAGTTTTTTCTCAATTTATTGATGAGCTCTGGTGCCCACGATTACAAAAATAATTATATTTTTGATGAGCTTAATGATCACTTAATT
Organism: Microplitis manilae; assembly: GCA_030273425.1. NCBI lineage: Eukaryota > Metazoa > Arthropoda > Insecta > Hymenoptera > Braconidae > Microplitis > Microplitis manilae. The sequence goes on along the minus strand of CP092720.1, from coordinate 16,382,447 downwards.
GATTTTAATTAATAGTTTTGATTAATTACTCGAGATGAGCGCAAAATAAATCGATGAATTCTAACACGTGTTACTTGTTGAACGTACGTATGCGAAAGATAATGGCGGCCGTCTTCTCGACACGAAGCAGGAAAGCGGAGATGCGCATGCGCTGAGTTGCGCATGATCAAGTTTAAATTTATGAACGAGGCCCCAGTAGGTGCTGCCTCTTTTTGTCGGAAGTGAAACTATATTTAAATTTAAATATAGTTTCGATTACGCAACAGAACCATAACAACATTAGGACACGACAATAACAGCTATCCAATCTAACATGCAGATTCATCAACACGTGTAGGGTAATAATATATTCTCTTTACTTAGAGTATCCACTGGGTACACTTACTTTTGAGATGCTTCCCTTCGCAACACAGAGGAAGAGAGAGAAGGGTGAAGGGGGGGAAACCTAATTAAACAGATGAGACTAAACATATCAGTATCAGTTCTTCAAATTGCTATTCTCCGCAATCGCGTGATTTATGAGCTTAACATTCTGGTGCTACGCAGTACCCCTCAAAATGTCACCCTTTCCCCCACGACCTAGAAGTCAAACGACGATGACGTGTGCCGTTGCATCCGTATGGGCTAGACTATTATTCAACCAACCAAATGTCCCCCTTCTTATTACCAAACGATTCTCTGTTTCTATTGGCTCTCGATTACGTCTAGTGGTCGTCTTACAACCCAAGACTTGCGTCTAGCCCAATGAGCACAGTATTGCTCCTCGGAGTCTTTCACCTCCTGGTGCTCTTGTAGAGGCCCAACAATTCTTATACTATTTTTGGTACCGAATGTTACCCCTTCCCATTCCCCAACTAGAAGGTTAAACTGAGATGACGAGTGCCCTCAAGGGCAAGTCTATATTTAACCAACCAAGGTGACCGTTTCCAGAACCTTCTTACGCGAAAATTGTATGATTTCTTACCATCTCAAGGGGATGTCGGCGCTTTCAGGTAACTTGTACCCGAATCGAAGAATATGGAAGGAATAGATTAACATAGATTTATTTAATAAAAGAGATAATTCAAGTGTTAATATATTTTCTACTTTCCCTCACCTTGGTTTACCCTTCATTTAGCCTCGGTTACTGCACGTGCAGAAATGACTCATCGAGAAGAGCAGTGCTTAGACTAAGTCACCCGACACCCAAAAAGAAGAATAGATACTAAGACAACTAGTAAAGATAGGGGGCCCGACTCCTAACTTAGGTCAATTTCCCCTCAATTCGGGACTATATAAACCCACGATTCTCTAGTCTACCATCTTCAGTCTTTTAAAATCTCAGTCGGGCTTAGTCTCCAGCACGATACTTTTCTTGCACTTGGGTCTTAGAGAATCACTCTGCGACGTTGTCAGCTCTCCAGATACTATTATCTCGCGAACTCAGCCTAGGGGTACAGATCAAATAGAAATTGAAAGCAGAATCTCTACCTGGTCATAAATTGTAATAATCAACGATGTTTCTACCAACAACAACAAATTTAGTTGTACAACAGAAGCTGAATAAAAAGCAATAGTAAGTTCAAGTATTTTATTATTATTATTTCTTTAGAGTAATTCTTTATATTGATTACATTTCATACTCATTACCGTAACGATGAGGTCTCCGTCGCCCGAGTAAAGGACTTCATTGTCTTGACTCGAAATAAGAGACTGTATATGAATATTTCCATGTTAGACGTAACAAAGAATGAGAATCATTACAATAAAAAGATGGGAATAAGTTACTTTGTTAAGAGGGCATGGATTACCATTTTTTTTTTTTCAGCTTGTACTCAAGCAAATAATGTTTTAATAAAAATTATTTTCATCAATTGATAATGTAAAAAATTCAATTTCTATTAATCGTACGCACTCGCATGTTACATTTGTTGGTAAACGAGTATTAGTTTTATAATTTTAGTGTTTTTAAATGATTAGTCCATACTCCATAAACTTTGATACAGAGTAAATAATACTCCTACGCTAGATACAATAATTTAAAAGGCCGTGGGACGATAAGTATACCGAATCGGCCCCAGGTAGAGATCGGGCTCATTTTTTCAGGGAGGGTTTGTACCCATGAGATACTTCGATGCTGCGAGTTTCAGGTCTTTATCTATAACCACTTCGGAGTAAATCGAAAAATGCTGAAAATTCAAAAAAATTGATGTTCTCAGAGCGTACTTATTCGATTGATCTGAAAATTGGATATGTTTTGGAGTTGATGGTAGCTATCTGGAAAAAAAATAAGAGCTATTTCGGCTCACAAAAACCTAAAAAAAAAAACGAGTTTACATTTTTAATTTCAATTTTTAAGCATCTTACCATTACGATACAGTTATGAAAATATTTTTTTTGAATTCCTCATCCAATTTCCTATGAATCTATGGCCTTTCGAAATTTTTAAAAATGGTACTACATATTCAAAAAAAATAAAAACCATCTTTTGCTTAAAAATTTATTAAGTTTAGTTTCGTTTACTAAGGTAGAAAAAATCATAAAAGAAATAATATATCCTTACATTATTGAAATAATTTTTTTTATTTATCAATTTCAGCGCTGATATTTCATCCATAAACTATTAAAACTGCAATTAAATATATTAATCTACTACAAATGATAAATAAAATTGTTCTCCTGATTTGTGACTAGTCTTCGTCACTATCTTCATCAATCACAGGAGTAATATTATCTTTATTAAATAAAGTGTTGAGGATTGTTGCTGGTCTGGGGATTTTAGCCAAATATCTCCCGTATGCTAAATAGAAAATAATTGCAGCAACGTGCGAACAACAACCGATGGTTCTCAACCCATTAGCGCATTCACAGCAATATCTTGATATTCCACTGCGTCCAATAGTATCGGGTTCATATTCAATGAAACATCTGTACACTTTTCTATTAATATGACGAGATCGCACTTGAGCCTTTAAAATATTGGTTTATCTCTGACAAACTGGATAGTCATATTATCAGATTCATCAATCGTCTCTGCTAGATATGATATTGCTTGTTTATATTGATAAGAACCGGTAAAGAAAAGTTTCAGGTCTTTCTCTGTCATTTCTGGAAAGTCGATCAAATCAGAGGACAAAATCGTTTCGAAAGGAAGTTTTTTTCGCTGCCAATCATTTTTATCGACTTCACCGGCAAGTGTATTATTAGTGTAATTTCGAGTTTTAATCATTTCAACAATTTCGTCTGAGTACTCTTCATAAGAAATAAGACGTTTGTTGTACTGATTGTGAAGAAATGATGCGATTCTATAAAAATTACTGACTCTGGATAACATTTTATTATCGAATTTTAGGTCTAGTAGACGATATTTTTGTTTTAGCATTCCGTGTACTGCTTCAGCTACCCAACGAATCTTTGTGACGTATCTTGATGAATTAGATTCAGAAGTTGTTAACCGATTTCTTTTGCCTTTCAATGCTGGCATTAACACTTCATAACCTTTTTCTTCTAAGTGCGCCTGAACATCTCGAAACCCTCTATCAACAACGAAAACATCACCAGGTTCCAACAAAGTGCTAATACCATCAGCAGTATCGATAATTTCTTTCATTATACTAGCATCATTTACATTGGCATGGTAGGGCCCTAACCTATCTACTATATATCCATTGGTAGTACAAATAGTAAATGGCTTACATAACGGTACTTCCTTCTGTCCAGAAAAAGACTTTCTCTGATAAGCGTTGTTAGAACTCTTTTGATGCCGAGCATACGTTCCATCGCAAATCAAGAAAAGCTTATCACTACGATCAGCAAACAAATTTTTCAAAAGTGGTGATGAATGATTTTCAATGAGGTTTTTTCGAGACATAGATCGAAAACCAAAGTACTGAGGTAATATGTCTTTCTCAAATGATTGGATCACTTGGTCACAATATTTTGAAACCAGCATCTCATTTTCCAATTGTGAGGTCGCTGATATCAACCTGTTAGAATTACCGGTACGTAACTTAAATAAGAATACAATGAGAGCTTGAATAACTGAACGGGAATCTGTATTCCTCATAGTTGTCAATAAGTCTCGCAATTCGAGTATGTTTTCACGTTGTAATCCAGTAAATATAAAGAGTTGCTCATCAGTTATTCGAAAATCATCCATTTCATCGAGAAGTGTTGAATCACAATCTACAGCCAAACTTTCCATCATTTTAGACAATTCTAAAGATCTTAAGTTACTCCAATTAGAATAAACTTTCAAGTGGTTCAAATTCTCTGTATAAAATCGTGTTTTTATGAGATGGTCGCTGCAGCATCGATTTCCATTTGGAATAAAAATTCTTTTCTTTATAAAGCATTGCATACGGGCATCTTGAGGAACAACAACTAAATTTTGATTTGAGACAAAATATACACAACAATATCTGTGAATCGCAACAGCTCTCTTCATTTGAACTTCTATATATTCTTCTATTTCATCATCACAGGCAACATCTAAATGAATAGATGGATCATCCGTACTTCATTGAGATAGAGTCATCGTTGATAAACACGATTCTGTTCTTTCTAAAAGATCACTCCTATCTGAAGGTAGTTCATCTTCCAACGATAGTTCCTGATTCTCATCTTCAAATTTGGTTTTTTTATATTTTTTTACGCGACAATTCAAACAAAGAATTTCACCAACTACAATCGGACATTCAAAAACAGTTAAAAACTCTTCAGCTTCTTCGTCAGATTTTGTATGTTTTGGAGTACCCGGCATTTTTTTCAGATACTTCGAAGAATACAACACTTTGGATTATTAGCTTCAGGGGTCGAAATATTTTCACTTGAATAGTTATTTAAACAATTAAAAATAATTACTAAATATAGATAATAGTACAGCCAATTCATCGGAATGTCAACACTCAGTAATTCTTAGGTTATCTACAGATCTAGTGACTTTTCACAAAAAAAAAAAATCGGTCTGTCGGTTGACCCTGCGGGCCAGCCCCAAAACTTCCCGCGAATTTCGAGCTCCTTGAGCTCAAAAAATTGCAGTAGATACACTTTCGAGCTCTTCGAGCTCGAAAATACTTTTGTAAGCTTTTGTTTTCAAAAAATAACGTTATTTACAATTTTTTCTACAACGATATCTCTCGAACGAATAAACCGGTTGAGACGTTTAAGGTGGCAGTCGACGCGTTTCATTGAGTTCTATAACTGATTAACTTTTGAAACTGATTCATCGAGTCATTTTTGAGAAATTTTCAAATTACTAAAAAATTTTTTTTTTTTAATTCTTTCGACAACGGTTTCTCTTAAAAGAATTAACCGATTTCGATGTTTGAGGTGGCATTCAACGCAGCTTATAAATCTTCAGAGCCCAGTCCATTTTGAAATTAATCCATCGAGTCCGTAAAAAGTTATCCAAAAAAAACATTTTTGAAAAAAGTTTATTTTCGGAATATCTCCGAACGAGCCCCACCGATCAAGCTCATTTTTTCAGCTTCAAGATATTAAAAAACTGCGTCGAATGACACCTTGACGATCAAAATCGGTTGATCCGTTCAAAAGTTATAGATATTTATATACGTACGTACGTACATACATACATACATACACTCGGACATCATCGTGAAATTAGTCAGAATAGCTTTCTAGGACCTCAAAACGTCGACATCTGTTGGAATTTCGATTTTCACAAATCGGACTGAAACCAATAACTTCCCGAATTTTTGAAAATTTGCAATTTTTTTAGCGGGAAGTTAAAAAAACAATGTTACCAATTTCGAATTACAGTGCAATCTTGTGGTCGTTAAATTCATTGAATATTGGGTGGAAACGTTTAAGTTCTCTGAAGCAACGTTGATTTACATAAACAATAGTAAAGAATACTGATTTACTCATTACAGTTACTGATAGAATTTTTAATAATAGTTAAGTACATTGAATGAAATTATTTTAATAATGTAAGGGTATTTTATTTCTTTTATGGTTTTCTTTACCTTAGTGAACGAGTAAGCTTTGTATTTTATCAGTTCAAGAGTGAAATTATGAGAAAAACCCGATTTTTGAGCAAAAGATAGTTTTTATTTTTTTTCAATGTTACGTCCAGCTTAGACGCTGAACTTTTTATATTAAATTTTATTTTTTTTTTTATTATTATTAAAATTGCGTGGCGACCAAATTTTATTTTTCTTGAATAGCTCTAGAGCAATAAGACATTTTAGTTGTAAAAATATTTTAAGATTAGTGAACTTGTTTGCTCTGACGCACGTAAAAAAGTAGTAGAGCAAACAATCAAATGCGTTTTTAATGACCCCTCAGGTCACCATAGCGAAAAGGCCCAAGTTTATTCTTTTTAGAAAGCCAAAAAAAATTATCAACGGAGACGTATTTGAAATATTTAAAAAGAAAAAAAAATGAAATTTTAACAGTGACTCATTTTTGAATAAATAAAATAAACGAAAATACCTAATCTTATAAGCCCTTACATTTTTGAGTGCACTTTCAACGAGACATCTCGGGATCATAGAACAAATAGACAAAATTGTTTTTAAATGACGAAATAGTCATTAAGGGAATTTAATGCAAAAAAAAAAATTTACTATTCAAAATAATTTTTAACTAACAAAAAATCTGATGAAAGTTCGTATAAATAATTAAATTAATTAATTAAACTCAAATAGATAAAAATAGTAAGAATAAATATAAAACTTTCAAACTAATTAATAAAATTCAAATACATAAAATTCTAGGAATAAATACAAAATTTTATATAAATGATTAAATAAATTACAAAATTTTAAAGAAGTAAAGACTATAAAATAGATATGGAATTTTACATAAATAAATAAAGCAATTAATAGAATTTACATAAGAAAAGATTCATGCGAATAAATATAGAATTTTATATAAATAAAGAAGTAAATTTATAAAAATTAAATAAGTAAAATTCATACAAATAAATAAAAGTAAATTTATCAAAAGGAAAATTTATAAAATAAGATATAAATTTCTATTATAATAAATAAATTAAAATATTATTATACATAAAATATTGTGCATGTGGGTGTATGTGTGGATACGTACACACATAGGCCTGCATCGGGGTGTGCCCTTTACCACTTCCCTAGCGGAAAATCCTAGGGAAAGGGAAAGGACCCAAGGAACTGTGTTCCGATTGGACACAGTTTTCCCCCAAACAATACACCAATTAGGTCCTGACAAAAATTATAAAAAGTGTTGACACACATCAATCACTCTCAATTTCGCAGTTTTTACGGCAGTGTCTCAATTTCTCAGTTAAGTAACAGTTCTCAGTTCTGGATCAGTAAGAATGAGAAAATCCAAGTACAAGTGTTCTCACACTTCATATTTTGATTTAATGGTACAAGTGTTCTCACACTTTATTCTATTATTTATATTGTTAGTGTTTAATAGTAACGAAACAAATTGTAACCGCGAATAATAAAGTAAACTCAGTGTAAACCAAAAGTATACTCCAGTCTTCACAACTTCAGGTACTGTAATCTTTAAGTTTATGTATGCCAAAACATATAGAAACATTTCCAATACACGGAAATATTATAAAAGAAATTATTGTATTCAAAATTCTATAGTCCTCTCTAGTATTCAAAACGAAGTTTATCACAACCATTTTATTGTAAATTAGAGTCGGCTGACTAGCCACCTAAGGTTTTAAATATTAAATTCATTGTATTCACATCATCAAAATTGTAAATTGCATAATATATAGTAGTTTAATTCGTATATTCAACATCTTCATTTCAAACAAACCTTCCAGATAATAACTCAGTGTGATCCCGGTCTATTGGTCGAAAGACTAGGGCCGAAAATAAAAATAATAATAATTTATCCAAATATCACAGTACAAGCTACTTTTTGGACATAACATCAATATGTAGTACCATTTTTAAAAATTTCGAAAGGCCATAGATTCATGGGAAATTGGATGAGGAATTCATAAAAAATATATTCATAACTGTGTCGTAATGGAAAGATGCTTAACAATTGAAATTAAAAATATCAACTCGTTTTTTTTTAGGTTTTTGTGAGCCCAAATAGCTCTTATTTTTTTCCAGATAGCTATCATCAACCCCCAAAACATATTCAATTTTCAGATCAATTGAATAAGTACGCTCTGAGAACATCAATTTTTTTGAATTTTCAGTATTTTTCGATTTACTCCGAAGTGGTTATAGATAAAGACCTGAAACTCGCAGCATCGAAGTATCTCATGGGTACAAACATTCCCTGAAAAAATGAGCCCGATTCCTATCTGGGACCGATTCGGTATACTTATCGTCCCACGGCCTTTAATTAATAATAAATGATTGTTACAGACCTTCAAATGGACTAATGATTATAACGACTTCTTCGTCGTAAGGGTAAATGGACAACTCCAGCTGGTCCATTCTTCTTTGTTTGGAGCCAGCAATGAGCTCTTTCTTGCGGAGGCCCCCCAAAATCCAGTGGAGGACGATTGGACGTCGGTAGAACTTCCTGCGAACGGCCAAGTTATGCAGGAGTCCTTAGGATCATTTCGTGAGTAATTTTTGTAATAATTATGGTTAATGCGGTTAGTAAATAAATTCGATTCGAGGTTCTTTAAAATTGTAATTATCGTTACTACAGGCACTTACAAGAATGCCAAGCGTCTTTCGGACGCTACAAAAGCAGAGGAGGAAGTTGGGGATTAAGGTACATCGATTTAAAATTTTTAAATTATTATTTTTTATTATTTTTTTCATAATTATATTTCTTTTAAACAGACATCGCTCAGCAATTACAACGTTTAGTCGTCTCTTCGGGTCATCTTGAAGACGTGGCGGCGTCAACAGCGGCCGAGGTGAGGAAGGTCATCTCAGTAATAGACCTGAACAGCTTACCCCACGTCCCTCTTCCAAGGCTCCCAGTATCAACCTTGGAAGAATTCGAGAGGCTCGAGGAGAGCCTGGCGTTCGCTGTAAATAGGAAGTATCTCGTAAGTAATATTTTTAAATTGAAATTAATTACATCGTATTCTGTCATAGCTTATCATTTAATTTTTATTTCAGACACAACTGATATCAGACACGGTCCTCGGCAGGCAATCAAGATTCCTGCATTATATGTACTTGGTTGTCTGCCGAGGGCCGATCATCAAGGCGATTTTTCAGGGCGATTTAGCGCTCAGGCAGCTGAATCATTACCGGATTTACGGAATTACAAAATGTACGTATACCACGTAATATATATTTATGGATGACAAAGTTTCGTTATTTTAATTTTTCTTTTACATTTTCAGCTATAATGGCGACGAAATTCCAGCTCGATGATGCTTCTTTCATGAAGAAATTTTCGGATTTTCTTAGAAATCATTAAATTTAAAAAATTAAAAATTGAGATAAAATAAATTAAATTAAACTATTTTTTAAGATTGTTTACATTCATGAGTATTTGAAAATTTTCTTGTATACCCCATAACTCATAAATTTTTTTACATTTGAAAATTTTAAATTTTATCAGCAGATAAATTATCTGCTCATTTTGAACGTGAGCAGGAGGTGGCGCTTCCGCCATTTGAAAATACAAATTCTAACCACTTGGCACTCATCCCACACCCTGATAGCCAGACATTGCTCTACAAGTGTTGTAGAGCAGACACTTTCGGCTAACTTAACGAGAAAGTTTCTTGCAAACCTTAGCTGTATAATATTTTTCTTTAAGTTGGCTTCAGAACAAGGCAGTAGCTTAAATGTAAGTTGCTAGAAAAACTTGCCGTCAATTTGAAGTGAAACTTTCAATCAACTCAACGTCATTGTCTGACGTTAATATTTGTAGTCAAGTTGAATAGAAAGTTGCAGACAGTTTACTGTCAACTTAAAGGTAACTGTTTGCTCTACAACACTTACCTTTAAGTTACCTTTAAAATACGGCAGTAGCTTGTAGTTAACTTATGGTTAGGGTGACTATCAGGGTAGGTATCTGAGGCCTCTTTTGTGCTTACCTGCACACTTTCGTTCTAACTGTGCAAAGAACCAACTATCAATCTCGGCTATTAGCTATACGTCTCAATCACTACGCATCAAACTGTCAATGGTTCAAACTTGCTTTGAGTTTCAATGAGATTCTATCTATAGCTAATTTTCCTTACATATCAACTGTTCCATCAACTCCTAACTTTTTTAAAGTAATTGACATAAACTTTTTAAACCATACTATAATTTTTACAGTTGCTTACGGTTTATTTACCATAATCGTTCTAAATAAATTTCTAATTTCAACATACCAGCTCTTTCACAATATGGTTTAAAGTATTTTTACATTAAAATAAAAAAACCATACAGTTTACATCGTTCTATATCAGTTGGCATCATTTTTCTGCCATCGCACCCACTCATATGACTTAATAATACTGCATCTAGCTCTGAAATTCTTGCTGTAACTTCTCGTTAATCTATTATTAAAACATATTTACTTCTTTCAAACTATAATTATCGTGTACGATTTGGACAAACTAGCTTTTAGGATGAAAGTTGTACAACCGAGACAGCAGTCCGTTCACAAGACTAGCGCATGCGCACAGCGTGTGAGAGAGCACATGTATGAGATAATTTTATTTTATAATTTAAAAATACAAACAGTTGATTTTTGGTAGTTTTAAGTTTTTGGCGATGATTTTCAAATATTGGGGATGCATAATCCAGCGTAACATTATGCCCCACAAAATGTTTAAAATATTATTTTTATTAAACTTGTCATCCGATTATGGATGTCATTTGTTGTTTCGGAAAAATATTGACCGCCGGGTAGGGGAAAATTAATGGCTTGGCTATATTACTGGCATCAATCTCATGATTAAAGATAATCATTATATAATTTATTAGATAAAATAAAAATATGCATTTGATATAAATAAATAGTTTATACATGAAATTAATTATTAATGGATCATTCAGGTGTCGAAAAATTATCCTTATAGTTTATATTTTTAATTTAAAACTAGGCCCAGGGCTAGTAAAGATAATCATAATAGTAAATAAGGGCGACGATTGCGCCACGTGGGCGACGACCAACAGGTGAAGGATAAAGGAATTAACTCAGAAAGATCCGGGCCATCTGTGTGAACGGACGTTTTATTTTTCTGGATTGTACGCGTTATTACATTTGCGATTATTTTATTATTATTATTATTGCTAATAATTCAATTAGTGGTGATTAATAGTTGTTGTCACAAGGTGATTAATTGATATTATTTTGGATCGGTGTATTTGGAGATTATTTCTGAGTAAGTACTTTGGATTTCTTTTGCCGTATACATTTTGACGTGATAACCTCCCCCGGTAGTTGTTGGTCACCGCGGCGAGTGAAATTAATTACTTATAATTGCGAACCGAATGATACATTAAAAATAATTATTGTTAATTATCGTTAGATACTTCTTCTTTACATAGTTGAAAATATCCAGGTATATATATATATATATATATATATATATATATATATATATTGTAACACGTGAAAAATTCGACGTCGACCCGTGGTTTAAAAATTAGTTGAACGAATAACTGGTTATCGGTTGAGCAATAGAGTGGGTGACATCTATGACGGGAGTTTGAACTTTGATCGAGGAATCAATCGAAGAGGGGAGATCCGGGAGAGACGCCGAACGGAACAGCCACGTTTTTTTTTTTTTAGATGAATGAGATTGACGACGAAAAAGAACGATTTTGGGTTACGGGTAAGATTGTTATTTTGTGAACGGAAAATCTGAGTTGTGCGAACAAGTGAACAAGCCGAAGCCTCGGCATGAAAACTGAATATAGTGTACGACCGACAGATTGTATTTTAATGACCAAGTGAAGCGCGTTGTGCGTAATTAATAATTAATTACGTATAACAATTAAATGATAGTGAAATTTGACATTACCAAAATAATAAAACTATTTTATTGGAGTTTACTCCTTAAGAATCGATTTTCATATAAGGCCCCCGGTATGGAAAAAATATGAGGTGTAAAATTTACTCAACGAATGACCTCGTTACGTTTCAGGTGCACAACTTTCACTTTTGAGTGCATAGGGTATCCTACGGGGCAGCGTACGAATGTGTGTGTATGCAATATATTCGTACCTATATATATATATATAAATATTTATATATATATATATATATAATGAATATACTCTACGGCGTCTGCAAATGATAAATATATATATATAGTACACTAACGCAAAAAATTAAAGGAACAGTAAAATTTTATAAATTTTTTAGTAATTTCTGGAAGGCTGTAACTTTGTAAAAAATAATCGTATCGAGATTTAAAAAAAAAAAATTTTATAGCTTAAAATCTCTAGTTTCGGTGCATTTTTATCCAAATTTTTTAAAAAGTCTGGTTATTACGCTAACATGAGAAATACCGCGAGACAAAAAATTTCTAAATTTTTTCTTTTTTCCAAAGAGCCCACGGACCGTGGAAAAACTTTGTGAACTAAACCAATGCGTAGGTAGTTTGACAAATTTATTCAGCTTCCATTTAGTTTATTTTTTAACTTCGTAGGACAATTTGACGCAGGGATATCAGCCTTCCAACAAAAAATCATCCTTTTGGCTTTGATCATCGATATTTAAGGTACTAATGATTGCACAGTAAATTTGAGGGTGGCTACAAAAACTTGAATAAAGTCTCTACAAGACCTGTTCACTAGTTTTTGGAAAAAACAATTTTTTAAATTTTTAACATCCTTTAGAAGTAAGTACAAAAAAGTTAAAAAAAAAAATTTTCGACCCCAAAAAACAAGGTTCAATTTTTTTGATTTTTGAAAATTTTTCGTTTTTTTTTCTTTTCCCCTCACATTCACTGAGTTACTAATGCAAAAATGAAAGAAAATTAAAAAAAAATTATTTTTTTTCATTTTGATTATGATTACACAATTGAAGGAACAAAACTTGTTCCTTTAGTTGTTTCGCAAAACTTTGAACGATCGTCCCCAAAAAACGGCTCCATAGATCAATTTAAAAATTCAAAGGGTTATTGGGGGAACATTAAGCTAAAAAAGTCCCTGGCAACAATATTTTTTTTATCAATATTTGCAGAGTAGCGGTTGATTTACTAAAAAACCAAAAAAAGCTATTTTTTTGTATTTACTTCTAAAGGATGTTAAAAATAAATTCTCATTTTAGCGTAATAACCAGACTTTTTAAAAAATTTGGATAAAAATGCACCGAAATGAGAGATTCTAAGCTATAAATTTTTTTTTCCAAAGTCTCGATACGATTTTTTTTTACAAAATTACAGCCTTCCAATAAGTACTAAAAAATTTATAAAATTTTTCTGTTCCTTTAATTTTTTGCGTTAGTGTAGTATTAATCTTATTCTTAGATTAGTAAACCTTTTTTGTGCCTATTTAGACAGTCGATCTAAGAGAGTAAACTCCAATCGTGCGTCGGAGCTGACACACACTTTTTTTTTTAATTTATTTCATCGAGTTTCAGAGAATTGCGGATTACCTCTTCTCAGTCTTTGCGGCAGCCGAGTCTTGCCATGTAAAATACTCTGACGTCACCGGTCGAGTATTTCGTTAAGAGCTACGTCGTGTGTGTGTTCGTGAAAGAAAAGAAGTGTATTTTAATTCCGTCAACCGACTGTGATTTTTTTTTTGTGAGCAACGAACTGACTTTTTTTTTTTTTTATCAACTACGTTTTTCGATTTGGTTTATATCGAGTCAAGCCGACCACGGCATATATATTTCGTTTTGATACCGATAATTATTTCTTCTGTGAATATACGTCAATTGTTTTTTTTTTTTAATTAGGATCAATCATTTATTGTAATCGTAAGTGCCTGGCCTTTCCCCGATCCACTACTCTGAGTTGTATTAAACAAACATTGTTTATTGGTGGTGATTAAATCACCTGGCGCCCAACTTTAACTAATTTGAACAAGGTTGCCAACTGGTAAGTGTATTCGGACCTTACTCCGGTAGATCCCCGGTAGTGGAATTTCCGTTACAATATATATATACAAATACATAAACAACGTTGTTAAACGTTGCCGGTGGATGTAGATGGGTGATTCCGTTCTAATTGTGATATTTAATGTCCTGTATTGTTTGTTCTCAGACCATTAATTAATAATCAATCAATGGAATTTTTGTGTCAATTGGATAGTGATGAACATATTTCAAAATTATATAACTTGTCACTCAGAGAAAACTTACAATATATCACTTGAATGTCAGTACCGTGTCATGTCCATTTCTAGAATTAACCTATAAATTGTTAATTTCTTTTGTCGCAAGAAATGATTTAAACTAATCACCTCATAAATTCTAATGTTTATGATCCAACTGAAAGAAACTGGCACACTTTCTGTTTAATGTATTAAGCTAACATTGAATTCCAGTTCAATAAGTTTTGTCCTTAAATTTTAACGTATTTTCAAATTTGAATTTGTGTGACTCGAACGCCATGTTCCTTGAGATTCATGAAACATCTAGTGAACTATCTTGAAAGTACGTCATCTGAGTAATATTTACAAACACTGAGTTGATGAAAAAGTGCACAGAGTTCGTGTCAAGTTAGAACTTAATTCTGAAAAAGATATGTCATAAATTGTCGTGCCGATACCGTGGTATTGAAAAACTTCATTAACTATTAATTTTGTTTTGAACAAAATATTAAATTTTTGCTTAATTTCTGTCTAAACTGTATAGTCAATGGTTATTATCAACTACATAACCAAATAATTACAGTTGTTATTTAAAATGAAACTGTCAGTACCGTGTATGTCAGTACCATGTAAAATAATAATAAAAATAGCATATAATTATAATAATTAGTTATAAAATTATTTTAATTTTTAATTAAAATTTTATTTAATACAGATAGTACCGATACTCCGTGCTTGAAATCTACTTCATACAAGTGACAACTAATTTATTCAATGTTTATTAATTTAATTAATTAATTTATTTTTTAGTAAATTCTATAAATTAAATTATAGTTGCTATAAATTATAAAGTTAATCGTTATCAATCATCATTAATGTGTTAAATAATTATTAAAAAAAAAGTTTAAAAGTGTTACAACAGAATTTATAAATGAATTTAATAAATTTCTCAAATAATTTCTACCGAATTCATTCTATATTCGTAGCATGGAACGCAAAATTCGAAATTTGTTTCTCGTTTTTGACACTTTCAAGTTGTAGTAAAATCCTCTCAGATTTTTATTTTTACAGTAAAATAGATAAATAACGTGCATAAAAAAATTTAAAAAGCTCAACTTCAAAATCTTAAAAGTTTCAATTAAGAAAATCACAGTTAAAACAGAATCACCCAGATATATCTATAGATATATGTATCTATAGTGAGCCTACAGTACTTGAGCGAATTCCTCAAGTACTGACATCATCGCTTGGGTGGAAAATTGCCAACTTATTAAAATTATAATTTACTCAAAATATCTATAAGATATTATTCATTATTGTTTATATTTAAGATCAATTCAAATAATTAAGTAATTTTACTTTTTTTTCATTTTGATTTATTTATTTATCCCAGTATAACAGGGCTATGCTGTTACTCTGGTCGTCCTTAAATTACCTTTTTGAGGGCGCCACTGGAAGTGATAACGGCCTCCCAGAGCCGGATCTTAGATCGTCAGGGTCGGCGGAATTTGTTTAATTGTAAGAGAAGGATGAGGAAGGATAATTTATAAATAATTTAATTGTTTCCAATTAACAATTTATACCTTTATTTTATTTAATAACCTTTCAACCTTTTATCATTATAAACCTTTATACCTTTATAAACCTTATACTTTATATAAACCTTATAACCTTATAACTTTATTACCTTATAACTTTTATACCTTATAATTTTTATAAACCTTATTTTAATTGACCCGCAATATTTCACTGAAACCTAATTCAAATAATAACCCGCAATGATTTTCCTTTTTAAAATTGGCCAACTACCTTTGGCACTATCACACACACTCCCACACAATATTTTGCCAACTACCTTTGGACTTTTATCACACACTCACACACTCTATTTGCCAACTACTTTTGGACTTTGATCACACACTCACACACTCTGTTAAATATCGCTCCATCCTCACGATACTTATCAACTACAAATTTTTCATTAAAACCTAACTCACTAATTTTAACATAATGTTTCACCCGAAATTTTAATAAATTAATTAATTTGAATAGTGTAAATGATTATTAATTAATTTATTATTTAATCTTAATTTTCCTTTATCAATTTATTCCTTTCACTTTTATCACCAGTTCGTCTTTTCCCGATTCACCTAATGATCAATTGCCGCTAAGACCCGCCATCTTTTCTTTCCGCGCGGTCACTTTACTTTTACTCCAAACTCGATTTCACCTGATACACTTTATATGTTTTCTATACCCTTAATTCGGGTACTTTTGTTATCACAATAATTATTCTTAAATTAATCAATTATTTTCTTAACTATTTCCTTTAACTAATTATTCTTTTTAATTAATTAATTAATTTATCTTATTATCGATAACCTTGACCGCGAATTTTTTTCTTTTACCGAGACAATTTATTATTCATTATATTTATAATTAATTTTATTTATTTTATTGTTAAATTTACTTATAATTAATTAATTTTTATGACTAGCAATGATGACTAGATTTTACGGTTTCCGGTGCGTGAGTTACACGACCTACCTGGAAACTTCTAGAATATTTCCGGCGACCTGCCTGGAAATATTTAACTACGTAATGGCTCCGGCAACCTGCCTGGAGTTTATTAATTAATTATTTTTATATAATTTAATTCCAGTTTAATTTGTAATTTTAAATTTTCGAGTAATTAATTAATTTAATACCTTAGCAATAATTACTCCAGTCTCAATTCCGTCCTCGTTTTTGTTCTCGTCTAGGTAGTTTTGTCCTGTCCACGTCCTGGTCTCGTAATCAAGTTTTTCCTGTCTCGTCCTCTCAATCTCCAATTCTGCTCTCACCTTCAACCTGCTTTATCAGACGCAATCAGTAAATTTTATAATAGATACCGGCTACCTGCCTGGTATCGGGTAAAAAGATTGAATTTAATAATCGCTTGGTTCCACAGTAGACACCAGCTTACAATTAAATAATTACCTGATATAATTGTAGTGTCCCAACAAAACCGGCGGTTGTAATGGCGTCTGGTATCGCGTCACTCTACTTGTCTGTTCATCTTGACTGTTCGGGTGTTCCGATGGTTAATGCCCGATTCTCGTTCCAGTCCCCGTTTTATAATTGTCCGCGCACCTCTTGACTCTGGCGGTCACTCGTCACCTACTTAATTCTAAGTGGGGTTGACGGTCGAGCAATTGGAACTTCCACATCCGGCCGACTAGTCGCTACCTACCCGGCATACCCTGGGTGGTAATGTCACGTGACCGACAGTACACATAATAGATTTTAATTTGACTTATTTGAACGGAATAAATTTGAATTTACCCCGTTACACCAGTGATCAAAACGTTATTGAATTATAATTAATATTATAAATTAAGTGAAAGAGAAAAATTTATTATTTGAGTATTTGTGAGAAAATTCCGTATCTTCCTCTTTATCATAGGTGTTGAAAGATAAAATAAATTAAAAAGTATGGTGGTTATTTATGATTTAGATAAATTCTACTGAGATAATTATTTCTTTGATTTACTATTAAAAATTAATATTGTCAATTAAATTGAATTTTATTATTATTTCTTTAATTGAGTATAAATAAATTTAAAGTTTTATTATTATTTCTTGGACTGAGTATAAATACTTCGTTTTGATACTGCGATAATTGTCTGATAAATTAACCCCCAGTGGTAGAAATACAACGATTGTACAGTGTATTTTTTGGCAATATAGCCAAGTATTATTGTGAATAATTGAACAAAACAAAATATTGTGAAAAATTATTATTTTTAATATTGCTTAAACAATTAAAACTCGAAAACCAACAGCTGTCGGGGAAAATTTAATATTTATTTCTCTGGATCTTTTCCTACTGTTTCATCTTATTTTTCCTAATATTCTTTATTATCGGTTTGTAATGATCTATTATTTATTTACAATTTTTGATTATTTATTTAATTTCTATTGTGTCACTCGAGTGTTTATCCGCTTCGCCACAAGTCGCTTGCTCGGATTTTCCCTTGTGAATTTCCCCTGAATAATTTTTGTCTATTTTGGATAAACGGTCTGGCACCTGCGTGCACTAACTCAGCCTCAGGAGCTGGTTCAGGCACACTAATGATTTACTATTTATAATTTAGCAATTATTTAAATTTATTATTTCATTATAATTTGATCTTAGTATTTATTATTATTTTTCTTATCATTTATTTATCACGCGGGTAACTACATACGATATCGGATGGTTTCGTGTCTCCGTCGAGGAATTTTAGCACGGAATTCGTTATAAATTTGATAATTTTTTCTTTTAATATAAATTTGTTAGGATTTTTAATTTCAGCTAAATCAATACATTAATCATTAAATGAATTAATGAATCGATAAATTAATTGAAACATTCGATCTTTTTATTTTCTTTTTGTTGTTTGTGTGGGGTATTTAATTATCTAAAAATAAAAACGAAGTTATGATTTAGTAGTCAAGGGAGATGATAAAGAAGATTTCCATTTGTCCGGCCTCCATATTGATTTTTGTTACCGATTATCAGGGCCAGGGACTTCGTGTGGAAGGGGAAATACTAATACATATAAAAAAAAAAAATACGTGTGATCGGCAGTATTCGTTAATCGGTAATGTTCCGGTTTAATAACGACGATGTTCAAATGATTGAAAACTGTCAAAATCACATGTGAAAAGATCTAACCCTGCTACCCAATGCATATAGGTGACATTAGTACGCAAATTACATGAAAATACATGCCGGTTGCGTGTTTGTGTGTGTACGTGTGCGTGAGATTGGTATGTGCCAGTGTGAGAGAGAATACAATTTTGGCAAATAAACTAAAAATAAGATAAAAATTAAGACATAAAATAATACAAAAGTAAAGACTAAAAATCAAATAAAAATTGAGACTAAAATTAAGACACGAAGTAAGACAAAATTCAAGACTAAAAATAAGACTTAATTTTTGTCTTATCTTTTATCTTGATTTTAGTCTTGAATTTTGTCTTAATTTTTATTTGATTTTTAGTCTTGAATTTTGTCTTATTTTATGTCTTTTTTATTATCTCATTTTTAGTCTTGAATTTTGTTTTAATTTTTATCTTATTTTTTATCTTATCTGTAGTCATGAATTTTGTCTTACTTTGTGTCTTAATTTTTGTCTTGTTGCAAGGTTAGATCTTTTTACATGTGATTTTGACAGTTTTCTATCATTTGACTATCGTCGTTATTAAACCTGAACATTACCGATTAACGAATACTGCCGATCACACGTATTTTTTTTTTTTTTCATATGTACTAGTATTTTCCCTTCCACACGAAGTCCCTGGCCCTGCTGATTATTTACAAATCCCACATGTTGTGTATGGTTCATCAATAATTTCTTATGTATTATTTCGGTTATTTTCAGTTAAAAATAGCTTTCAATATAAAGTGTGAGTTTTATGTAGCTGTTAAAAATGAAGTTATTGTAAATGAAGATATTTATCCTCTCCTTTATCCTCAAAGCTTGATAATTTTACCTATCAATCTTTCTAAACCGCCTCCTATTAGAGGTTATTTGTTTTGTTCATGGTTATTTTATTTTAAATAGTATCAATATAATTATATAATTGAATAATATTTTTAAATTCAGCAAATAAAAATATTATTTTTTTTAGATGCAGTTTCAGTCGTTATTCCGAATAAAAATCCTATTCCGACTAATGATTCAACGGTTTTACCTGTCAGTGATGATTTTTTAAATAATATAGACTACTTCAAAAATTTTTTATGTGGGTGAAATTCACTTAGTCGCAACTTCGAAAAAATCTTCTGTGGAAACTGATTGGGATGAAACATTTTTAGCTTATTTAACTCTTTTAAAACTTCTTCCAACAACTATAAGAGGTCGAAAAAGAAATAATCCATTTGACCCTGTTGATAATTTGATTCGCTTTATAAAAACTGGTACTATACTTGAAGATTACAATATAGGAACAACTCACCCATGCCTTGTTGCGGTTGGTACTGATAAATCAAGCATTAGTACGTACTTCGTTGCAGTTGACAAAAAAATTTTGCTTTTAAACAGTGCTACATCAGTAGAAGCTTTTGATACTCTTTTCAAAAGTCATCTTGTATTCAATGTTCAATATAAAAAGACTTTAACAATATTTTTTAATTTTATCCAAAGTTATTATTATGTATTGAAAGAATCCATCAAGTTTACTGCTCGTATGAAAGAAGTTAGAACTTGGCTGTTAAATGTCTAAAGATTCACACTATTGTTATGATTATTATAATATTTTTCTCGTAAAATTAATTATTCAATAAGATTTCCATGGTAAAAATTCCAATTTATGTATTAATTACTATCAATATTATTTTTCAGTGTTACATTTGTAATAAAGTATTAAATTCAGTTCATCATGTATTACTTCATATTCGTACTCAACATGCAATTTCTAGTACTAGTAATTTAAAATTAAAATATTTCATTCCCTCATGCAGTTTGGAGCTTTGTTCTTTTAATAGTTTAGAAAGTCATTTAAAGAGTCCTTTAAAAAGTTGTGGTAACAGTACTAATTTTAGTCAATATGAATTTGAGTTAACTAAGAAACGTAACTTGAGTAATATTCAGACTACTAATGATCAAGCAGAAAATGATGAAGATATTCTTCAACCTTTTGAAAAAAATTGAAATTTCTCATGAAAATGAAACACGATCATTAACTGAAACTTTGGCTTTTTCACTTAAAGCAAGTAATATCCCTAAATCTAAAATTAATCAAATAATCATAATCGAGAGTATATCGAGTAAAGTTTTAAAAATTGCAGAAAAAGATTTGCAAGGTAACTATGCAAACTTGAAAAATTATTTATATCAAGAACAACAGTTGTTTAAGAATTTTAAAACAACTCATCGGCGGCAATCGCAATTTTTAAAATGTCAAAAGTTTGTTCCCGTTCGACAAATCACCGTTGGAACACGATTTGACCAAGTTTTCGATCAGCACCTTTAAAATTTATAAACGAATTCCTGTACCATTCCAATTTTCATTTATTTCGCCACTCAAAATTTTGGAGTTTATTCTGAACAATCTTGACAAAAAAACTCAAATGAACGATTTTAAAAAAACTCAAAACGATAACGATTTTATAATAGGTTCGTTTTATCAAAATCGTCCACTTTTTGGATCCTCAGATGACTCATTGAAAGTTCAGTTGTTTTTTGATGAGTTTGAGACCGTGAATCCTTTAGGTAGTAGGACTAAAGGGCATAAGTTAGGAGCTACTTATATGATTTTGAAAAATTTACCTCCTCATTTAAATTCAAAATTAAACCACATACATCTTGTCGTTTTGTTTAATTCTGTTGATTTGCAAAATGATGTGGGTCCGCATAATTTTAATAAATATTTGACACTTATCATGACAGAAGGATGAACTTTGCCAAGTCTGGTCGCACCTAGTATTATAGTCGAATAATAGGGTGCCACTGGAAGATGGACTCGGCCTTCCAGAACCAGATGTTGTAAAATTTTATTTAAATTAATTTAATTAATTCAATTACTCAGGCTCGGTTGTAATATTTTGTGAGAAAGGAGAGGAACAATGAGAAGGCTGAAATAATGTATCGATAAAAATTTAATTTTAAATATTATTAGTCCAGTAAAATAGACCTTTAAATGCGAATTTTGAGATAAGTCGTTGCATTTTTGATATTAGTAACTCTTAAGTGTCTGAAATAGAGTGGTAAAGGAATTTTTTCAACCACCCCCCGGGTAGGGTTGAAAAAAATTCAAAAAAAATGTTTTTACAAAATTTTGAAAAACGGTAAGAGCTAGAAAAAAAAGTTCTAGATAAAAGTTGTAGGACTTTAAATTTTACATAAAAATGGTCCTTTGACTTTTTTGGCTGTTATTGGAATTAACAGAGTTAGGGTGGTTGGAAGCTAGGGGATGATCGTTACAGCTTTAAAAAATCATAACTCCTTGCAAAATGAAGATAATTAAAAAAAATTTTTTTTTGTTTTATTCATAAAATTATAAACTTCAATTTGAGAGATAAATTTTTTTTTTCAATTTTTTATAAAAAAGTTATAACAATTCAAAATTTTAATTATTTTTTTTTAACCACTCTAATTGATGAAAATATTTTTTTTTTTTTTATTACTTGATTGAATATTTTAAAAAAAAATTTTGACGTTGGAAATTTTTTTTTTCCTTTTTTTCCTAGCAGGTATGGATTTATTTACCTGGCGTTAATTTTTTTGTGGCGGCGACTTTGCTTTTACTATCAAGTAGCGTAGTGCCCGCGTATGTAATCTGAATGAGCGTATACTTGTGTGTTGTTATGTCCGCCGCGGTAATTTAAATTAATCATCCGGGATTTCTCCCTTTGGTAGCGATAGAAAAATTTATCGAGCGATATGGAGGTTGCGGACAACAGTAAAGAATACGAGGAAGATTGTCACTTCCTATATTTATTATTTATAGTGGGTTTTTCGAAGAGTGTGAACCCAAACGCCTTCGAGCTTGGTTACGTTGCATTTATTAGTCGATCAAAAGAGAGAAAAGGTATTTAAAGTTATCTCTCACTTACCTTGAGTTGAGTCTGTTCTTCTAGCAAGGCAGGCAGTATCCCTCCAGAACTTTGCAGCTCACTCGGCCTCCTCCTGAAGGACTTGGTTGAATGGGCGCTGCTGGGGTAGTAGTATAGAGTCTTATATGCTATTTTCGAATGAACTCACTCAGTTAAGATTATGATCTTTTGTCTTTTTATTCAACTTCTCAGTTACAGCACTTATACACTATAATTGTTACAATGGATTTCACTTTTGAAGATGCAAAACCATTAAATTGATGATTATTATTTTTAATATACCTCTAGAATATATTATGCGTCCTTATTTAGCTTTATGGCTTTTTATGTGCAGATTATCTCGACGGAATTTTATAATAATTGTAAATAACAAAATAATACCGCTACACGATATGAAAATATCGGCCTAGTACCTTTATCAATTTACAACTTAACTGAATCTAAATTTAAGATAAACCGCTGTTAACAAAATAATACCGCTACACGATATGACTATCGGCCTAGTACCTTATATTAAGGACGGTTACTTATTGCTTTCTCTAGGACATTTTTGCAATAAGATTACGGGCTATCGACGCCGTTTACGCGGACCGTAAGACTCGAAATTTAAAGATCTGATCAACAACCACGAAACCGTACTAGCGGATCGTAGGACTCGAGATCTGTAAATTTGATCAACAACTAAGGCCCTGAGCCATGGTGCTCAGGCTATTTAAAAACTTTTGATTGATGTTTGATGGGAGTAATTAAATTGTTGTCATTGGTGGAAAATGACGACAAATTTTTATTTATTCGTCAATCGTTATTGCAAGAATCGTCGCTCTACTTTTATACGCATAAAAGGTGGTAAAACTGACGCTGCGTTTTCGCGTGCTTTTGTAAAGAGGAGTTTCATAAATTTATTTATGAAATAAAATAATTTAATAAAAAAAAAATTAATTGGACATAACAGTGTCGTTACTAGACTGTTTCAAATGAGGGGTCTATTTTTATTTTTTTATGAACATTGAAAAATCGAAAGGGTATCTTAAAATATGGTGACAGTTAAAATTTGGGCTCTTAATATTGATATTTAGAGGTGGCTATTGATAATTTACGATTTTTCATTTAGTAAAATGGTAAACACTACATAACTTCCGAAAAAACCAAGATACAAAAAACCTCTTTGTTAACATTTTGTAGCAAATTTACTGATCTACAAAAACGGTCTTCTATGATTTTTGCATAAATTCAACCATTCACAAGATATCCGACGTCAAAGTTTAATAAAGTTCAAAGAACTTGTTTTTGCTCATTCTGAATTTTATATCATGTCAACTAATGAGAATTCAGAAATTTTCGATATACATTTACTATAGAAAATTGAATGCTCTACAAAAAAAGTCTCTTATTATTTTTTTATAAATTCATCTGTTCAAAAGTTATTGGAGCTTGAAGTCAAGTTAGAGTAAATCCCACCAAAAACAGATTCTCTGTTATAAGGTCGCGCCAAGTACACGTTCAACATTTATCCCTTACTGCATACAACATAATTTTTTTTACAAAAAATACTGAAATCAAAAAAAAAATACCAAGTAACTGGGATATCGTAAAAACAAAAAAAATTTATTATTTTGAATATATACAAATGAAAAAAATTTATTTGAAGGTACTTGGTGTGCGCTATCGCAAAAAATAGATATTCTTTAGAGACGTCATACCTTTTAATTATTTCATAATTAGATCTTATTTTGAACTGAATTTGGTTAAATAAACTTTAATAGTGCATAACAATTTCATTGAAATAACTTCTTTTTATCTGTATATTTTCAAAATAATGTATAATATAACTGCGTTATACCTTCGAAATGTTTCATATTTAGATAATATTTTGAATTGATTGTCCTCGATAGCGCACACGAGGTACATTCAAATAAATTTTTTTTTATTTCTATAATTTCAAAATAATAAATTTTTTTATTTTTACGATATCCCAGTTACTTGGTGTTTCTTTCTTGATTTCAGTATTTTTTGTAAAAAAAATTATGTTGTATGCAATAAGGGATAAATGTTAAACGTGTACTTGGCGCGACCTTATAACCGAGAATCTGTTTTTGGTGGGATTTGATATTGTTTTTGTAGGATTAAAAATCGTTTTATATTTTTTTTAAAAAAAGAACATATGCATTTTTTGCATTAGAAGGCCACCGTACTGATTGAATACGTAAATCGTCTATTTCTATCCATGCTGAACTTTTTTTTATTATGGTCACGTGAAAAACGAATCATACATGGCCATGTATGAAAATTGGCCAGGCATAGCCACATATGGCCATATATGACCATACATGGCGATGTATGGCTATACATGGCTTGATACGGCCATACATGACTATGTATAGAAATTTTAACTAAATTAAAAGAAAATTTTTAATTTTTTTTTTATTATTTTGGCGACGCAGAGATTTTTAGATATGCGATTAATTGAATTCCTAATCGAAATGAAAATTTTTAATTCAGAGAAAAAACGCTAGACTTATTAATAACCACACCCGCTTAGTAGGATTCGAACCCGGGACCTTCCGTACAAGAGACTGACGCTTTGACGACTAGGCTATGCGACTGACAGTTACAACAAAGTTAAGTTGTGCTACGTAACGTTCAAAGAATATAATCACTTTCGGAAAAGCACAATATAATCAACAATATGCTGTTAGTGATGTCAAAAAAATTTCTTTTTTTTTTAACACTGCAACATCCTGTTTATAAGTAATTGTAATAGTTAAAAAATTAATCATACATGGCCATGCATGACCATACATGAAGCATATATGGCCATACATGGACATATATGAATCATACAAGGCCATGCATGACTGTATATGACCATGCATGACTGTATTGAAGAAGTGTGTATGCCCAAGTATGATTCGTTTATCACAGAACGAGCATTCGAAGCGTGCATTCCAGTGAAAAATGAATCATACATGGCCATACATGGGGCATATATGGTCATGCATGGCCATACATGGAGCATATATGGTCATGCCTGGCCATACATGAAGCATATATGACCATTCATGGACCTACCAACTTTTTTAATACAGTCATACATGGCCATATATGAACCATACAAGACCATGTATGGCCATACATGGTTTTGTATGACTGCATATGGCCATGCATGACTGTATAGAAAAAGTTTGTATGTCCACGTATGACCATATATGAACCATATACACCTATGCATGGTCGAGTATGATTCATTTATTACAAGACGAGCGTTCATAGCGTGCATTCTGGTAAAAAATGAATCATACATGGCCATACATGGAGCATATATGGTCATGCATGGCCATACAAGGAGCATATATGACCACTCATGGACCTACCAACTTTTTTAATACAGCCATACAAGGCCATACATGGTTTTGTATGACTGCATATGGCCATGCATGACTGTATTAAAAAAGTTTGTATGGCCATACATGCTTCGTGCATGGCCATATATACTTCATGCATGGCCATATATGCTCCATGTATGAGCCATATACGGCCATGCATGGCCATGTATGATTCATTTTTCACGGCGTAATAAAATGACTAGATTTTTCATCTCTTTTAGAATGAAAAATTTGAGGTTAAAATTACCTAAAATTTGCTGCTCGAATTTGTCGACAATTTGACAGCAAAAGATGGAAAGACAAATTTACGATTAATTTTTCCTAAATTTGAAGGTAACTTTTTACTAGAAAAAGAGTCGGTAATGTTTACTCTTACCATTACCGAAGAGAAGCAAATTGATACATAAAATTGTCTACAATTTGATGGTAAAAAAATAATTTACAATTTTTTAAGTCTAATTAACAATAAATTGATAAGAAAATTTTCCTGAAAATTGACGTCAACTTTTTTCTAGTCAACTTTTGAAGTAAATTTGCATTCTAATCCGGACAGTAAATTTACGTCAAATTGTATAGCAAGTTGCATACAAATTGTCTTCAAAAATGGAAAAGTCTGAAGTTGCCGGACACTTGTCGAAAATTCAAGGAAACTTTTGTAAAGTAAACTTTTGCTATACCAAACTGTGCTATTAGAGTATTGAAGGTAAAGAATTTGAAGAAAAATTTCCCTGATAGCCAAGTTGGCAGCAACTTGGCGACAATCTACTGCCACAACCTGTCGCCAAGTTGGCCGCAAAAGTTAATTGGCATTTCCATAAGTTAATGGCAACTTTCTGAGAAATTTAGTAGTAAAAGTTGTCATTACATAAGAGGACAGGAAGTTGCTACAAGTTTTTTAAAAAGTCGTCGTTGCGGCAATAGATTGGCTCCAAATTTATTGGAAACTTGTAGTCAACAGTTACAAAAGCTGAAATTTGTCGATAACTCGTCGTCAAGTTGGTCAGAACTCATATACACCAACTATCTGATCAGAAACTCTGGCTATCAGGGTTAAAACAAAATTAATTATAAGTTTTTTGCAGGTTAGTATTTTTTTTTTTTTTTCACCCAAGTGAATGATAAATAATCAATTGACACTTCAGGATGACGTATATTGTATGCTTGACATTCCTTATATTATAAATAGATCAAAATAAATAAGAAAAAGTTTGCCGACAGATGTTTCTTCTAATTTAACAGCAATTATACGTCAACTTCTGCTGTTCAGATCTGTGATTATAATTTGAGAGCAACATAATGTACAAATCAACAGAAAGCTGCCTGCAAAAGTTGCTTGTTCAACTTTTGCTAGTAATTTGCCGTCCGATCCTGGTAGTAAATTTCAACTTACTCCAATAGTACCGCTTCCTTAGCAGAAGTTTATTTTACAAAATTTTTCATCAAATGTCTATAAACTTTAGACTTTTCTGTATTTGACGACAATTTGTATACAACTTGCTATACGATTTGAGGTAAATTTACTACCCGAATTAGAATGCAAATTTACTCCAAAAGATGACTAGAAGAGAGTTGTCAATTTTCAGGGAAATTTTTATATTAATTTATTGTTAATTAGACTTGACAAATTGGAAAGTATACTTTTACGTCAACTTGTAAACAATTTATTTATCAATTTATTTACTTTCTGTAATGGTAGGAATGAATATTTCCAACTTTATTTTCTAGTAAAATAAGTAGCCTCTAAATTGAGAAAAAATCAACCGCAAATTTTTCTTTCCACTTTTGCTATTAAAGTGTTTTCAACTGTCAAACTACTGTTAACTTCACGCTAAAGTAGTCATTAGTGTAATTAAATTTCCAAGTTGAAAAAAAAATGGCTATCAGAGTTAGTTCAATCAAAGTAACCCATTATGTATATTATATTTTCAAGTTACTTATGACCCAACCAAAGAATTGCTTGAAAATATATACAAATCAATTTTGAATATGCTGTAGCGTGTGTACTACTATAATATAATACTCGATATCTCGTATAGTATATGAGAGCAGTGCTAACACTATGACAAATGTCGAAATGTAGACAATTATGTAAAAAAATTCGTAGGATCACAAAACGTAGGCGAGCATATTTCAATAGAGTATATGTTGTAATAATAATTCATTAAATAAATGCCAGGACTGGTTGGTGGTTGGGATGTTGGAAAAATACGCATATTAAAAAATATAACAATATTTTTGTTTGTCACAGCATATAATATCACTGGGTTACAAAATTAAATCGTTGACCTAATTTATTAATACTGTTAAATTGTCTGAGCTCATGATTACGTAATTAAATGAATGCAAATAATAAAATTGATCTCGAGTAAATAATTGAAATAATTATCTTGAGTGTAAGTGAACACTGAGTTGATCGCAAAATTGTCATGAGAATAAGTAACATGAATTCAAAGGTTACTGAGCGAAGCTTACTATTGAACACTTACTGATTAATTTAAATTACACAAATGCATAAATAATTGAGTTCATTGTTTAATTATATTATTGATCACTGAATTTAATTGTATTGAATAAGTCGATAATAAATTGCACTGAATTTAATTTATTTTATGAGCACGTGGTAGCATGATTGCAGAGGCTACCGAGCGAGAATTTACTGGTATTTTATTAAAAATATCGAGCATATTGATAATTGATTAATAATAAATTGAGTCTTTTATATTTATGAACACTTGATATAATTATTTATGGAATAAATAAGCACCTGTAATGTTTTCCTTTGGAATAACCTCTTGAAAAACGTGGTCGTCGATCACTTGAATTCTTGAGTTTTAGTTTTGAGCTCTGGTGCCCACAGTTACAAAAATAATTATAATTTTGATGAATTTGATGATTAATTAATTGATTTTAATTAATATTTTTATTTTATTACTCGAGATGAGCGCAAAAAGATACGATTAATTATAACACGTGTTACTTGTTGAACTTACGTATACGAAAGATAATGGCGGCCATCTTCTCGACACGAGGCAGGAAAATTAAAATGCGCATACGCCGAGCTGCGCATGATCAAGTTCAAATTTATAGACGAGGCCCCAGTAGGTGCTGCCTCTTTTTGTCGGAAGTGAAACTATATTTAAATTTAAATATAGTTTCGATTACGCAACAGTATATTATTATTTATTAGTAACTGATCGTTAGAAAAAGAACTAATTTAGTAAAAAATAAATAGAATAAATAATAATTCATACTTTTGAAAGTTATTCATGGCTTAAATAAATATTTTATGGCAATTGAAAATTTGGAGCTGTCAAAACGAGGTCTGTCTACAGAATAGGGACACGGCAGGCTCGCGCTACACACTCACACACATACGTGTGTTTGAACGTGTACTTGGCGCGAGACACTGCCGTGTCTCTGAATTTCAAGATCTTTTTACACTTCCAGTGAAACTATCGGACTAATCATGAAATATCATTCAATCTTTTTTGTAGGCAATTTTATTTTCTACAAATTATTTCTAATAAATTTTTTTTTGAATTCGGCATTTTCTTCTAGTTATTTCGATTTTAATGTCGAGCTCTTAAAATCGATCAGAACACTTTTTTAAGGAGCTTGGCATTAAAATGGAAATAACTAGAAGAGAATGCAGAATTTAAAAAAAATTTATCAGAGGTAATTTATAAGGAATAAAATTGCCTCCAAAGAAGATTCTATGACATTTTATGATTAGTCCGATAGTTTCACCGGAAAAGTAAAAAGATCTCCAACTTTACTTCGAGCTCTAATAACTTTCGAACAGATGGATGTATCAAAAAATGATAAGAGACTTTTTTTGTACAGTATTCAATTTCCTATAAAAAAACTATATTGAAAATTTCTGAATTCTCATAAGTTAATATAGTATAAAATTCAGAACAAGCAAAAACAAGTTCTTTGAATTTTATTAAACTTTGACGTTGGATATCTTGTGAATGGTTGAATTTATGCAAAAATCATAAAAGACTTTTTCTGTAGATCAGTAAATTTGCTACAAAATGTTACAGAGAGGTTTCTTGTATCTTGATTTTTTCGGAAGTTATGTAGTTTTTACCATGTTACGAAATGAAATAACTTAAATTATCAATAGCCACCTCTAAATATCAATATTAAGAGCTTAAATTTTAACTGTCACCATATTTTAAGATACCCTTTTGATTTTTCAATGATCATAAAAAAATAGAAATAGACCCCTCATTTGAAACAGTCTAGTAACGATACACAAGTATACGCTCATTCAGATTACATACGCGGTCACTACCCTACTCGGTAGTAAAAGCAAAGTCGCCGCCACAAAAAAATTAACGCCAGGTAAATAAATCCATACCTGCTGGGGAAAAAAAGGAAAAAAAAAATTTCCTACGTCAAAATTTTTTTTTTTAAAATATTCAATTAAGTAATGAAAAAAAAAAAAAATATTTTCATCAATTAGAGTGGTTAAAAAAAATAATTAAAATTTTGAATTGTTATAACTTTTTTATAAGAAATTAAAAAAAAAAATTATTTCTGAGATTGAAGTTTATAATTTTATGAATAAAACAAAAAAAAATTTTTTTAATTATCTTCATTTTTCAAAGAGTTATGATTTTTTAAAGATGTAACAATCATCCCCTAGCTTCCAACCACCCTAACTCTGTTAATTTCAATAACAGCCAAAAAAGCCAGAGGACCATTTTTATGTAAAATTTAAAGTGCTACAATTTTTATATGGAACTTTTTTTTCTAGCTCTTACCGTTTTTTCAAAATTTTGTAAAAACATTTTTTTTGAATTTTTTTCAACCCTACCCGGGGGGTGGTTGAAAAAAATCCTCTACCACTCTATTTTAGACACTTAAAAGTAACTTATATCAAAAATGCAACGACCTCTCTCGAAATTTGCATTTAAAGGTCTATTCTACTGGATTATATTTAATTAAGCACCTTGCTTTGACCTTTATTCAACCTTTTGTGACAATTATTATTTCTATATGACAAAGTAATTTCCTTGTGAAAAACTCATATTTTCGTATGACAAACTACTACGACCCCTGGATGTTTTCTTATTACAAACTAAATTTTTCTATCGTCTCCCAGACGTTTCCACACCCAACCACCTACTAATATATCGTCTCCTGGACGTTAAACCTTAATAATTTTGTCCCCTGGATATTAACTTTAACCAAATTAATAATCCGTCCCCTGGACGTT
This sequence comes from Microplitis manilae, assembly GCA_030273425.1. Taxonomy (NCBI): domain Eukaryota; kingdom Metazoa; phylum Arthropoda; class Insecta; order Hymenoptera; family Braconidae; genus Microplitis; species Microplitis manilae. Next base: position 16,351,115 of record CP092720.1, on the reverse strand, counting down.
AACTAACTAGAACTCGATTTTTCTAGTGTACAAATTTCAATAATAATAAATTTTCCACAGTAATGAATTCTTATCAAAATTTCACTAAACTTATTTAATTCACTTAATTAATTAATTAATTTTTATTTATGAATTTGAATTATTAATTAATAAATTTTTCACTGACAAATATTATTGCATTCTCAACCAAAATTCATATGCTTAATGTACTCGAAATTTTCACTGATAATTATCATTAACATATTCAACCAAATTCAGATGCTTAGCTTACTCAAGACAAAATAATCCGTTACTTGATTCACTCAACAACAATTTACCGTAATTTTCTATCGTCTTCGAAACTCTGATGTATTTTAGAAATTTTATTTTAAATTAATTTAAAAATTATTTTATGACTAAATTTACCAATAGAATTACGTTTATAAATTGACTAGAATCTTCGGCCAGTGGGATAATTTTACAAATTAATATTGAATTTAATGTAAATTATTTACCGGACGATTGACGTGGACATTTATTTTATTCCGGCCGAGAGGCCTCGAACAGAATAAATGTAGAGTGCAGACAAAATGGCGGGTATTTGCGGCAAGAGATACAACGGAAAGTTTGAGAACCCGAGACACGGCCTACGGGCCTGGGTCTACCAATTAATTACTACGAGACTAACAGAAAAATATTAAGTAAATTTTTATAGTTGATTCGGCCCTCTTATAATTGAATTAGAGGCCTGAATTAATTTATAAATTACCTCTAGGTATATTTACAGCAGCGGCAATAGATGACAATTGGCTGTTAAGTAGTTTCCATAGCACTGGGCTCGGTTTTTGGCTGGCGATCTGCTGTCGTTCAGTTTTGGGTCTCGCTCTCTTAATGTTCTCTCTTGTTCTCTTAGTCACCCACAATGATTTCGTATATTACTAACGATAACCTGTCAATGAACAGTATGCAATAGAAAATATTATTAATTATTAATTAATTTAATTATCGGCCTGTGGGCCTGGTAAACAACTTTTATGTATATACTTTTATCGCCTCGTTCCGCCTGAAGTGGACGTAGACGTATATATTGTTACGGCCTGGGTGAGAACACCAAAGATAAACAAAAAAAAAGAAAATTTGTATGTTGAAATTCTATTGTACTCTGGTACAGACAAAATCCTCTAAACATAAGAAGAGGTATTCCTGCTATAGAAGCTCTCTTCCAAGTCGGAGCGGGGAATACGCGAAGTGGTGGGATCTAGAGCGGTGAGAACTGTGCGTGTCCCCTCGTAACCGAGTTAAAATTTTATTCTTAAAGTAATCATGGCGATTTTATTATTTCTAGGGTGATAAAACATTCAAACACAGTCACACATATTAAAACACAAAAAAATACTTGTATTGCTTTATTCAATTAAGAAATCGCGTTAATACACTGGCCATCTCTCGGATACCCTCTACATTCCCCGTGTATAAAAATGGGGCAATATAGTCCTCGAAGGATATTCGCGCATTGACATTGCGACTTAGCCTTAGCATTGTGAATTGCATTCATCCTCTCCGTAGCGTTATAAAGATCCTCCAACACACAGGGTAATCGGAGGCCGGTAACGATGGTAATCTCGTCCAACATGTCCACCACCTCCAGAAGGCGATAGTTGGAGATAACCGTTAGCTTGGTGAGAATTTCCGCCACTGCACGAATCACCTTAAAAACCATGATCGATTACGCCGGGTGTTATTTGAGGGAGAAATTCATTAAATACACTTACCTGATGAGGTAATCCTTGAACATGTCGCGCAAAAAACTGATCACCGGTAAACACATTCATTACTACACAAAACCGAACCGTGATCGACCTAACTGTAGTTCCAATAGTTAATGCCACTGATATTTAAAACTCTTAAACTCTTAAAAACTTAGCCAGATTTCATATGTAATACGCAGCATAATAAAAAAAATAGTGTCGGAGCGCGTACACATGCACGCAAGGGGGCTCATACACACATCCTCACGGTCATCCGAAATAGGAGAGCATAAAACAGAAAAATAGCTGACGTAACCTGCACATGTACAGAGTAATAACTTATATTACTCAACACATATGCTAGGTACACTCACTCTCGAGTGTGATGCCTCTCTTCTTCTTACGCCAAGAAGGGGAGAGCAAGAGAGAACCCCTAATTTTACGAGTAAATTAAAACACTCACGTTAGTTCTCTAATTCCTTTATTTCCACTCAAGACCACAGTCGCGTGATTTATGAGCCATAAGACCTCAGCCCTGACATCACACGTGTCAACCGATGATTCTAGCTATTCTCCAAGAGCTCTCGTTTTAATCACCCAGTAACAGGAGTCACCCAGTAGCTGCTCTGGTGTTAGGCGATACCTCTTAGATGGTACCCCTCCATTCGTTGGAGGCCAAGCCGGGATGACGCGTACCCCCTTCAAGGAAACAAAGTCATACTTGCGCTTCCAGAACCTTCCCAACTAAAAATGATACTTATAAAAAACCCCCTCAACTCAACCAGCGAAGAAGTAGCGAAGGATTTAATTATTTTCTTCACCTCTGACCTGGCCTCGGGTACTGCACGTGCAGAATAAAACCATCGGAGGAGAAGTACATGTAGAAGTTCCTAGAAAACCCATAAAACTAAATACGGGTACAGCAAGCACTGTAAAAGATTCAGGGGCACGGCTCGGTTCCCCTCGATTTCAGACTATATAAACCCGCAGTTTTTCGGTCTAATTGTCCAGTCTAGTCCAGTCCAGTCTTCAAATCTCAGCTAAGCTAAAAACTCCGTCGTAATAATTATACAACGCGTCGCGCTAAAGAAATTGTTCTGCACGGTTCTCAACTCTCGGTATACCGCAAATCCACAACCACCCAGGGGTACGGACTGAGCAAGCGTTGAATACGGGGTCCTTGCCCGGGCTACTATACGATTTACAAAAAAAATACAACGATCTTCCAACCAGCAACAACCATCAAATTGTACAACGGAAGCTGAATAAATTTTATAAATAACAATTGTAAGTTATCCAGTCGTTTTTATTACTATTTCTCTAGAATAATTATCTATACTGATCTTATTCCTCATACTCATTACCGTAACGACGAGGTCTCCGTCGCCCGAGTAAAGGACTTAAGTGTCTTGACTCGAAATAAGAGACTGTACATGATCATTGCATGTTAGACGTAACAATATTTACCTCATATATTTTTGCGTCTTGCCACTGTCATCGTCTGAACAATTCTGCCTGATTTCACGTTCCGCAGTCCCTTATATCATGTGTCACTTTGGTTCACTTCTCCGGAAACCAATTCCCACTTTTCTTAACTTAGGGAAATGATGAACGTTCAGGTCTTTGTGATCCATGCGACACCCGGTGACTAGTCACATCACTAACCCACAACTTACGAGTTCATCGACAGGTTATCGACAGTAAATAAATTCAAAATTTCAATATTTAAATTCTCCCGGTTTATTAATTCATCCTGTTATACTATTGTTGATGAATTAAATATACTCGAAGAAACCGGCATTAAAATTGGAAGCAAGACTTTTAAAGGCTCACTTGCAGCTTTGAGTTTTGATAATTTAGAGGATAATACATTATATGGTATGGTACAGTTGTTTTCCGCTACCAATTTTTGTAGATTTTGCCTAGCTACCAAAACTGAAACAAAAACGATGATATCTGAGGATTCGTCACAACTTAAAACTTCGTTTAATGCTACAGTAGACAGTAACAATAATGGTGAATTAAATTTACAGCCAGGAGTAAAATATGAATGTATTTTAAATGAATTAAAATATTTTCATATTTTTGACTGCCCAAGTGTGGATATCATGCCTGATATCCTGAAGGAATTTACTTTTCGAGATATCAAGCTATTTCTAAAATGGCTTATAGGAAATAATTTTCTTACTATTAAAGTAATTAACGAAAGACTAATAGCCTTTAATTACCGGATGAATGAGGTGAGAAATAAACCAAGCCGTATTAATTTAGATAAACCAGGATATTTATTAGGAGAACGTGCTTATCAATCATAGTGTCTTACCAGATATTTGCCATTTTTGATTAGTGACGTTATTGATCAAGAAACAGTCCAATTGAAATGGGCATTAACTAAAAAGTTGCTCCATATTATGCAGATCGTATTTTCTCCTATTATAACTCATGTTATGAGATCCGAATGAGATTTATTAATTCAAGAACATCATTCTATACTGTTTAACAAGTATAAAACGGATTTAATCCCAAAAGATCACAATCTTATACACTATGTATCTATTAGAGAAAAAATAGGTCCTCTATTTCCGCTCTGGAGTATGCGCTTTAAAGGAAAACATGACTCTGATATCAGCGCCAGCGTTATATGTATTGTTAGTGGATGTATTGCAGTAATGATTTACAAATCGAATTGAACCCAAAAAAAGGTAAATTTATGACTTATAAAATCATCAGTGATCAATATTCATTACAAAATACAAGTCTACAAATTAACTTGCATTCTAATGTATACGTAGTTAATCAATTGATTTACATTTATGAATACCGAGTCGGAACTTTCATTACTAGTCATCTCGATGACTTTGATTATCCTTTTTTGTTTTTAAATTGAAAACTTATTCATACATGAAAATCTACCGTATGGCGTTTGTTAACACTGGTGTACAGTATCTTTTAGTGAAACTTTTCATGCTTATGAAGTTAAAGAAATGGACTTTTCTTTTTCTATTATAAATATAAATTTACAAAGCCACAAACTGTCATATGACTTGCATCAGCCGTATCACGAAACAACATTCACGAAACTACATTGTACCCAAGTATCAAATATTACCCTAAAAACTATGTTACTTATTACTATTTAATAATTTCTAAATTCGAGATTCAACTATGTATTATATGAAACTATAATTTATAGTTACTAAGACGTTGTATAAATTAAACTAAATATATTCTATTTACTTATTAAACTATTAAATTAATATAACAAAATAAAAATAAACTAAATATATTCTATTTAATTTTGAAAACTGGAATTATTATTCATGATTTTGGATAAAAATATTATTTTTATTAAATATTAATTAATTTAAATACTAAAACTCCGAACTAGAGTGAATCGGGAGTGAAATAAAATCCGCGTCACTCCGCAATCACTTCACTAAAACAAAACTCCCGATTCACTCCGCATGCGGAGTGATTTTTTTTAAAACTCCGGAACTTCAAGTGGCGAAGTGAATCCGGAGTGAATTCGGATTTAATTTCATTCCGAATTCACTCCAGATTCACTTCGGATTTTTTCAATGTAGATTGTTATTTTACATAAAACTTTAGAAATTTATTATTAATTAAATGTTAATTCATTCCATTTTAAATTACAAGACATTTTATATAAAAATAGCGGGTAGTGGTTAATTTTCAGATTGAAAATTGGAAAATAAAAAACAAAAAAAATATTCGTCTAGATTCCAAAAATTTGTATATAAAAATCACAAAGCAATGAGGTTTGTAAAAATCTTCAAATAAAATGTAAGTCATCTTAAAATTTGATTTCAAATTATACCTCAAATTTTTATTATTTGATCTTTTTAAAAAAATATTCTATTCATATTTGAAAAATTGAAAAATCTACACGAGCATTGTTTTTTAATTCCAATTTTTTTTTTCTGAAGTTATAAGTTTTTATATTTTTAAAATACCGTAGTCAGCTAACGTCAGAGACATTTTTTAAAGTATTCATTACTCAGTTCGGACATCGATTCAGTGACATTGTTTCAAGGTTGTGATATATTTGCGAAGTGTGAATTATATACTTGTTACGTCCAGCTCAAATGCTGAACATTATTATTTCTCTTTCTTTTAGAATTTATTTTGCTTAAATTTATTCATTGCAAAAAAATACGTGGCGACCAGATTTTATTATATTTTATTTGATTTTTAATAACCCTAGAGTGATAAGAAATAATGCAGTTGTAAAATGTGTTTAGCATTAGTAAATTAGTTTGCTCTGGCGCACGTAGAAATTCTAGAGCAAACGACCAAATGCATTTTTAATGACCCCTCAGGTCACAATAAAATAAAGGCCCAAAAGAACATCTGGAAACACTTTCCAAAAAAATTAACAAAAATATTTTATCAACAAAAGCGTACTTAAAAATTTTAAAAGAGAAATTGAAAGTTTAACAATGACTCATTGTTAAATAAATAAAATGAACAAGGTATATAATCCTATAAGCTCTTACATTTTTAAGTGCACTTTTGTAGAGAATATTTCGGTGTCCACGTAAACGTAAAACAGATACCCAAAGAAATGAATTTAATGACACGTGGCCTAGAATATTCAAATAAATAATATTAAATGCAATAACGTTTAAAGAAAGACTTTTATCGAGGAATATTCACATATGTTACATACAAAATAAATTTTACCTAAAAGAATTCAAATCAATAACTTTTAAATGGAAAAGTTAGCACAAGAGTTATCTAAATAAATAATATAAAAATAAATAATAATTATCAATTAATCAAATAAATTAATAGCATTTACATGAGTAAATTTATAAGAATAAGTTCATGAATTGGCGGGACGCCATTCAATGGTAAATCTTATTAAATGAATGAATAATTTTGGAAACGAACAAAAATTATTACAAATAAATTAAACAAATTAAATAATAGGCAGGATGCCCTTTAATAAAAATTTTATATAAATAATTAAATTAATTAATTCAATTCAAATAGATAAAAATAGTAAGAATAAATATAAAATTTTATATAAATAATTTAAATAATTAATTAAACTCGAGTAGATATGAATTGTAAGAGCAAATATAAAAAATTTCATATACACTAGTCCCAAAAATTAAAGGATAGAAATAAAATTCTAAATTTTTAGGTGATTTTCAACATGCTGTAACTCGGTGAAAAATGATCGTAGAGTAAAAGTAAAAAAAGCAAATTGTAGCCTCAAGTTTCTAGTTTTCATATTTGGACCTCAAATATTTTTATCATGCTCAGTTCCGGAGTAATCTTAGGAAAACTGACGAAAAAAAAATTCTTAAAATTTTGGCTCGTCTTTCAACAAGTCTATGGGCTTCAATAAATTTTTTTGGATAATCTGACCTCATGATTCTTTTAGGAAATTTTATGCCCTTCAATTTGGCGGGCTCAAAAAGTCTCTACGTCAAGTTGGCGCCGAGTTATCATTGATCAAACCAAAAAAGTCCATTTTGGCTTTGATAATCAATGACTCCGAACTTATTAGTCGAACAGATAATGGAAGTAAGGTTTTGAAAACTGAAAAACATTCTCTATGAGACAAAATTAGTTGCTTTTGATAAAAAAATTTTTTTTGAAGCGATAATGTTTATTAAAAAATAGGTCTAAATTCGTCTATTTAAGGATATTCGGAAATCTTGCTATAACTTTGGATATAATGGATGAACAAAGAATATTTATGATTGTCAAAATAAATTCCTCAATTTTTTTTTGCCACCCGCATTAGCGTTTCCCAAAGCGTACCACGTGGAGATTGCACGGTCGAATTTACGGTTCTTACACACATACCGACAGTAAAAAAAAATTGAGGAATTTATTTTGACAATGATAAATCATTGCGAATACAACGGAAAAAATCTGAGTGTCGGTTGGCCCTGCGGGCCAGCCCCAAAACTTCCCGCTGTTTTCGACTTCAAAGAGCTCGAAAACATTGGTGTAGATCAGGGTTGCAAATTTTTTAATTAAAAAAATTATAATTATTATTATTAAAAAAATTAATAATTGAAATGATTTGGATTATTAATTTTTTTGAAAATGGGAAATGAAAGTGATTTTAATTTTTATTTAAAAAAAAATGGTTAATGTAAATTATATCAATTTATTATTTTGTCCAAAATTGTTAATTAAAACAATACAATTGATTAATTTTTTCAAAAATGATTAATTAAACGTATTTTAATTAACCATTTTTGAAAAATTGTATAATTAAAAGTATTTCAATTTTTAATTTTTTGAAAAATGGGTAGTTCAAATTATTTTAATTCTTAATTTTTTGAAAAATGAGTAATTAAAATTATTTTAATTTTTGATTTTTTGAAAAATAAGTAATTAAAAGTGTTTTAATTTTTAATTTTTTGAAAAATGGGTAATGAAAAGTATTTGAAATTTTTATTTTTTTGGAAATTGAATAATTAAAAGTATTTTAATTATTAATTTGTGAAAAAATGGATAATTAAAATTATTTTAATTTATTAGTTTTGAAAGGACGAATCGTTCAACTATTCATTATAATACAATATTTATTATTTAATAGAAAAAAAAACACTCTTTATTTTTGTAGAAATTAATAATTAACATAAAAAACATTTTTTAAATTAAGTTTTTTTTATTTTAAAACAAATTTAAGAAATATATATGATGGAATTACAAGTTTTGAAAACAAGTGCACTTAGAGATAAGTCTTCTTCGCGTTTGCTCTTCCAAGTACACGTTGCTCAAAATGCAGATCTGATAATCGATTAAATTTGGGGAGATTGAGCAATGTCGCAAAGCTGAATAATCTTTCGACTGGTGCCGAAGAAGGAAGAGGTGTGTTATATTTTAAAAATACTTTTTGTACCAAAGGGAAGTCTTTTAAACTGTTCACTTCTTCTTTTGAACATCCTAAATAGTTAAGTGCTTCAATGCTCACTTCATTACTGTTGTTGGAAGTTTTAAATTCCGGAATAATTATATTATTTCCAAAATTGAAGTCACTTTGGACATTTTTTGACACGTTCAATACAGACGTATCATTAACTTCTTGTGTTAAAGCTTCTATAAAATGATCGTATATATTCCGTTGGATTCTTTCACAAAAATAACTGAGCCATGTACCTTTATAATTGGGATTACTTATAGCTGCAATAGCAGCATCAATTCCAGTAGATTCAAAATTAAATAAATATTTAAATCTTTTTTCAATACTTGCACTAATACATTTAAGAATAGGCTTACAAAAATCAATCGTAGAGTCATTATGTAAAATATCCACATTATATTTCAATTTCACGATTGAAGGGAACAGAATTCCGTAGTGGCAATTGTCAGCCTGCAATATATCAATCGTTTCAGCTAATTCTTTCGTACATTTCCTGTACTCCTCAAGATATTCAAAATCAGAATCATTTAAAATCTTATTTGTTAAAATGTTTTCTTTATCCAGAATTTTGTCTTGCAAATTAACTAATTGATCAACACAGTCGTATAAAGAATTCCACCTTGTAGCAACAGGTTTTTTCAAAGAAACACCAAGAAATTTTTTTAAGAGTTCATTCTTTTTTGGTGATCGCAACATTTTCCAGATAAGAGTGCATTTATTTAAAGTATTAGTATGTTTTTTTTTCAGCTCCTTAGATTTTAATATTATTTTTTGAATATCCGTTGTTGCTATGAGACTTAGGGTATGGCTAGCACAGCGTAAATGCTTGGGCAATGAATAGCTAGTATTAGAAATTAATTCATTATTATCAAGATCGACCCCAATATGATCATTACTAGGTTCTTGAGTTTCATGGGTAAAGTCATCGTCTGCATTTTCATCAAATATTTCAGAGCTAACATCATCTATAAATTAATTTAATTATAATAGCGTTATGAAAGATATTTTTCGGAACAAGAAATTTTTACTCGCTCCAAGAAAATTTTTCGCATTACAAATTGAAAACAAAAATTTTCTTGGGCGAGAAAAAATTTTTTCGAAGCAAGAACAAATTTTTTGCGCCGAGAAAAAAATTCTTGCGCCAACACGGAAAAAACAATATACTAGTGGCAACTCTCCGGGATAGTACTCAGTACTTTCTATAAAAACAAAATGTCAGAAAGTACTGTATGCTATCTAGACTGTATCCACTACTAGGATAGTACTCAGTATTATCCAGAGAGTAGTAAATACAGTCTAGATAGCATACAGTACTTTCTGAAATTTTTTTTCACAGAAAGTACTCAGTACTATCCCAGAGAGTTGCTACTACTGTATTGTTTTTTCCGTGAAGAAATTCTTTTTTCTTTGTAGAATGAAATATATATATATATATATATATACATATAAATATATATATACATATATATATATATATATATATATATATATATATATATATATATATATATATATACATTAGGGTGTTTCAAAAAAAAATTTAATTTTTTTTTCGCTCTTACCCCCTGAAACGTTAGTGGTTGCCAAAAAAAGATGGGCTCTGTAGCTCAACTGTAAGAGGTCGCTATTTTAATTTCAATTTCCCATCTATAATTAACATGTAAAAATTTACTTTATCACTAAAAGTGTAATTACTCGTAAGCTGCTCAATATTTTTCAAATTTATACGAAGATCTTCGAAGCTAATTTCTCAAGCTTTTCAAAACCCTATGATAAGTCATAATTATCATAATGATTACGCCAATTGAAGCTATCTGAATAGTATCTATCATTTTTTGATAGATCCAACTGTTCAAAAGTTATTTGAGCTGAAAGTCAAATTTATAGTAAATTTTGAGATCTTTTTACTTTTCCGGCGAAACTATCAGTCTTATCACAAAATGTTATGAGTCCTTTTTTGTAGGTAATTTCATTCCTTACAATTTATTATGAAAAAAGTTTTTTGAAATTCCACATTGTTTTCTAGTTATTTTCATTTCAATGTTAAGCTCTTAAAATCAATCAGAAACTATTTTTCTAAGAGCTTGACATTGAAATGAAAACAGCTAGAAAACAAGGCGGACTTTTGAAAAACTTTATTCATAATAATTTTTAAGGAATGAAATTACCTTCAAAAAAGTACTTATAACATTTTGTGATAAGATTGATAGTTTCACCGGAATAGTAAAAAGATCTCGAAATTTACTATAAATTTGACTTTAAGCTCAAATAACTTTTGAACGCTTGGATTTATCAAAAAATGATAAGAGACTTTTTTTGGGGAACGTTCAATTTCTTACAAAAATGTTTATCGTGCGTAAAAATTCATTGATTGGTTTGTGAGCTAAAAAATTCTAAAAAAAAAAAAAATTTTTTCCCGTGTTATTTAAATGGAAAATAGAAAAGTAGATTGCGGCAAACCATAGTATTATTATTAAAAGCTCTGATTAGTACCAAATTTTTTATTTTTAGGTATACTTTCAATTTTTAGATACCATAAAATTTTTTTTTTTTTGAAACACCCCCATATAAGGCATTCCATGTCAAATTAATCTGTTATGAACCTTAACATTTTCTAATTTGCGTAAAATTCGTATTTTTTTTTTTTTTTTTGGGATTTTCAAAAAAAAAAAAACATGCTTTTTAGTTTTTATAAAGAAGTTTTCAGTTAAACTGTTCATAAGATATGAATTCCGGAAAAAAATAGAAGTGAGCATGAGTTGATTTCCTTTCTTAAAAATTTTCAAAAAACTACCCTCTGTTTCAGACCTTCTAATTTCGAGAATCAATATTTGTTAAAGATCCATTTACCCTTAATAAATAATTTTAATTTTACATAATCTGCAATTTAATTATGCTAATTTAATTTTATAGTTTGCTGTTCTAGTGCGATACGTCATACTTACAGCTACAGATATACTGTTAACATTAGTATGTCGGTAACGCGAAATTAAGCTTGCCCCTATCCAAAAATCGTTCAACGCGCCTAAAAAAGTTTTCACTTCAAAAATCATTAGGTCAGCCAATAAATAATACCAAAACTTACAAAGGGTTGAGTTGACATGGAATTCCTACCGTGCATAACAAGATAAATATATTGTAATTACCTAAAAATTCTTCTTCATCTAAAGTTATTCCAAATTCTTGGAAAGCTTTAATAAAATTGGAACCGTTATCAGTTACTGTAGCTCGGATATTATGAGAATATAAACCAAATGATGCATGAATTTGAGACAATTTATTTGCAATCGCATCGTATGAATGCGTTCCTGGAAATCTCTGACAAGCGATTGCAGCAGACTTACGTTTGAAAGTTTCCGGATTGATCTAATAAAATAAATTATTAAAATTTAAGTGTCTTTATTGACTAATTGGGACTATTTTTATACTAGATTTTTTAAATTTACTGTTAGTTTATTTCTTATTTTATATCTACCAACATTAAATATAAAAGTATAAACATATATTAAAATAACCGTTAACGGTCACACAGGATCTATAGTGCTGCGACGTCTTCGATCAGCTATAGAAATTAAACTGATCAATAGTTTTACTTTAAATGTTATGAAGATGTTCGTTGAACATTTTAGTCGAAGCTAGTAACTATTTTTACCATGAATTTTTACTATGGCTATAATTTTGTTGATTTCTAACAGTTTTAACTAAATTTTGGAGTAAAGTAACGAAAAACATGTATTTTAACATGAAATCGATAAAAAAAGTAAACTTTTCAAAAAGTATAATTAGTTTAGTAAGTTAAATAAAAAACTTGCCATAAAAAATTTTAAAGTTTTAAAAGAAAAGTGTGATGGGTATTTTGCAAATATCTTTGGAAATATTAATGTATACCAAAAATTGTGAGATACTTTTTTTAGAGCTCAGGCTTTTTTAAAAGAAAATTATTTTGTATTTTTTTTAATAACTCAATAGTTAGTGAAATATTTTGAGTCGAAAATTCAAACAATTAGACTTAGAGATATCAAGTTCAAAATTGCCTGGAGTCTTCTGGGTCCCATGTGATAGTCAAGGATCAAATAATCATTTAATAATATAAGTTTACTATAAACTTATACAGTTATTTTAACTTGATATTGTGTCTTAGTTGATAAATTAAGAATTAAATTATTAATGTCATCTTTATTAATTACCCAACTAGCTGTAACTCCGATAAATCGCCGACCCCCACCTGTCCATACGTCTGCTGTTGTACAAACAGAATAACCGGCATCCACTACCGAGCTTACCGTTTTTTTAATTTCTTCAAAAAGTGTAGTTGTTTGTACATCAATTTTTTTCTGGACGTGATATCTCGTTAGATGTTTTAATCTATCGGTTCCTTTTTTAATATTAAAATCTACAAAATTGAATGACAAAAAGTATTGCAATTTGAAATCAAAAATATACACGCAACGAAAATGATATATATAGATTCATATATGAATGTATTTACGATCAAATATGTTTCGAAACGATGGTCTCTCGACGATATTCAAAGGTAGCGAAGTATCCATGATCAGAGAAACAATATCGTCATGAAATCGATCCATGTCATAAGTACAAGACCAACGCGATCTATCGATAGTTTCTGTCTTTTTCTGGTTTCGTTTCTCTTTTACATATTGTCGGTACTGAACATGAACTTTTGGATGAATTTTCTAAAAGTATTCAGACACTTCTATTATAATTTGTTTAAATAGCAGTATAAAAAAACCATAAAACTAACGAGCGGAATTAATATTTTGTTTATAATCCTATGAAAATAACTTTTTAAAATATACCATCGAACAATTTCTCTGATCAGACATTAGCTTTAAAATTAATTAGAAATAAAACAATTTTCTGAAGGGGAAATTAAAAACATTCAAATTAAATTAACAGATGAAACTACGCATTGTAAACTGTATACTTTAATTTTCTAACTTTATCCAAATAAAATAAAATTTATGTAGTCCAACAAAAATTATTTGATCAATTTTTAAAATATTTTAAAGTATTTAATACTTAGGCATAATATTACCAATAAATTTCGAGATACACAAATTTCTAAAATAAAAAAAAAATATTTGAACCGTACTTTTAGATGCGTAGTAAAATTAGATGTTACTCGCATATAACCGATGATTGTTTTAGACGGCTTACAGAAACGACAAACTGCGTGTATTTGACCATCTTGAGTAGATTTTTTTAAATCAACTTTAAAAAACTTTCCATCGATACATGGAGTACTTGCGATTTCTTCTTCAAAACTTCTGTGCCGTTTAGATGTTGAAGCAGATTTATCTTGGCTAGTATCGTCATTAATTTTACTTCCTGATGTAATTTCAGAAGATTTACATTGTGAATTCGGATCGGCTCTGATATTATCCACATTTATGATATCTAAATCATTAACATTGTGATTATTATTATTATCATCATTATCACTATTAGTATTATTATCATCATCGCTATTATTGTCATCATCATCGCTGCTATTATTATTATTATTATTATTATTGATATCGATATCTAAAGCCTCATTTGATTTTTCTTCAAATGATAAATCACGTGCCAAACGATCTAATTCATTTATATCCTCATTTTCTCTTTTGTATCTTTCATCATTTACAGCATCTAAATTTCCATCGGTAGTTTTACGTCGTTTAGACGAAGGTGAGCTTTCTGCTGAATCCATTAATTAATTTGAGGTCAATAAATTAATATTGACTACAATAGTTTTTTTTCTGGCACCTTAAAAATAAAAGATTATACGAAGGCGTTCACTTAAAGATAGATAAAATTCTGTGAAAATAAAATGACATAAAGTATATACAATGCGATCATTGTAATTGATTTTAACAACTTAATTTAAGTATATTCTTAAAAAAAAAGGCTTCTTAATTAAATTAAATTAAATTAAAAGTAATTAATGACTTCAAGCTTTCATAACGGTATTGAAGTTTTGTGAATTAATTAATAAAATTACTTATGATTATCAATAAGGAATAAACGGCATCTAATAAATAAATTTCAGAAAATCTTTATTTCAAGATTATAAATCAAAACGTTAAATTAAGTAAGCTAAAATTTAATTACCAAGTTTTGTTTAGCTCCTAATTGATAATAGCTGTGAGTAATTCTTCAAAAATTATTTATTTTAACGAAATTGTAACTACGTTGTCGATTTCTTGTTACTTTAATTTTTTTTAAATTAATGATTTAAATTTTGATGCGATTATGAAAATTCAATGTTATTGAATATTTTTAAAAAGTGTGAGGCACCACCTAGAAATTTTTTTTAAGAAGAAGAAACATTAATGAACGGTAAAAATTAAACTCAATCATCAATGGCATTGATTATAATTAATAATTATAATTACTGAGTTTTAAAAAATATCTATTAAATATTTATTGTGATTGAATATTTGTTATGAGAGTATTTAATCTTACGCATTTTAAAATTCAATCAGAAGTACATTAGACATTTTAAATTTTATAACTTTTTCATTAAAATATAAACTCGAATGCATATTTAAAAATAAAATTAGTAATTTGAATTCTAAAGAATAAAATTCTTGACTGCATAATTAATAATTTGATAATCATTAATAAAGTGATATAAATTATTAAGTGAGTAAAATTTTTGAGGTTATGTATTATTAAAAATTTATAATTATGTTTCTTAGCTATTAGAAAACTATAGATTTAATAAACAATTAAGTATTTGCTATACTTACACAAATGTCTCTTCTTTGAATTTTCAATACGAAATAAACAAAAAGTTGAATTATAGAACGAATAATCAATAGAAATTGATTTTCTGAACAAAATTGATGTTTGCACTGATTATCGAATATAGGAACACAGTCTTTCTGTCAGAGCCATCTATAGTATCATTAAATGGACATGGTTGAAGAGAATATCCTAACCCTAGACAGCGATTCGTACGGCTACCATAGCGATTCGTTTTTAATCGTTTACTGTACAAGTGCTATCAGAACTGTTTAATATTCCTAATTTAATTATCCACTACCCGGAAAAAAAATTTATTTATGAAATTTCATAAAGTTTCTTGGGACTTAAAAAAATTTTCTGAAATAATACTCTCGCATGGAAAGAGATATATCTGGGAATATATGCCGGCAAAATAACATACATGCGACAATACTGAAGATATAAGCCGGATATATACTATTTTGTCGGGGTATAAATTTTTTCGCGCGGGCTATCGAAATTTTATAAAATTATACTATTGAAATTTTATAGTTCCATAAAATTTTAATTAATTATGATCAACATCACAAGGACGGACCAGCATGAAATTTTATATACCCGGGTAAAAAAAATTATATATAATTCAATATAATCATATATAATTTTATATAATTATATATGATTTATATAGAATTATATATGATTCATATAGAATTATATATAATTATACAGAATTATACACTAATGGAAAAAATTAAAGGATCAAAAAAAAATTCCAAATTTTTGGGTGATTTTCAACAGGCCGTAACTTCGAGAGAAATGGTCGTACAAGGAAAAAAAAAAAGGAAATTGTAGCTCCAAATGTCTACTTTTTGGATTAGAACTTCAAAATTCTTTTGCGTCAGCGGTTTTTGAGTAATCTTAGAAAAACCAGCGACAAAAAAGTTTTCAAATTTATTTTACTTTTTTTTTTTGGTCTACGGGCGTGGGAAAATTTTTTTTTGCTTAACCACTATAAGTATCGGATACCTTCATTATTCAGCTTTAATTTCATTTTTTATAGACCTTGATACGTCCATTTGTCGCCGAGATATCGGTCTTCGAATGAAAAAGGATCCTTTTGTCTTTGATTATCGATATCTCAGCAACCAATGATCGCACAGAAAGTTAATGGTGGGTTTCAAAAACTTAAATAAATTCCCTTGAACGATTAGTCATTTTTTTTTTCGAAAAAAAAATTTTTTCCTGTCGTCACATTAATTTGAAAATGCAACAAAAAAAGGGCTTTTGGTGGTTTTCTGGAAAATCAAGCGCTGGATCGAAAATATTGTGGAAATCAATAATGTTGAGTGTGCAATTTACAGTTCAATATGCCCACAAAAACACCACAAAGGGCCAGATTGATCCAACCAGCCGTTTTTTTGTTTCAATCGATCAAATTTTTAAAAAAATTAAAGGATCACTTTTTTTGCTCTGAAAAGCTCATAATCTTTAACAAAATGAAAAAACAAATTTCTCCGAGCTTATTTCACATTTTCATTCCAAACAGTGCTTAAATTTCCAAAAAATAAAAAAATTTAAAAAAAAACAAAAATTTTTTCAAAAAAAAATTTTTTTTGAAAATTTTTTTTTTTTAACAACTTTAAGAAATTTAAGAGACCACGGAATGCAGCGAAGAAAACGTGTTTAAAATGATTAGGCGTTGGTCTCTTAAATTTCTTAAAGTTGTTAAAAAAAAAAAATTTTCAAAAAAAATTTTTTTTTGAAAAAATTTTTGTTTTTTTTTAAATTTTTTTATTTTTTGGAAATTTAAGCACTGTTTGGAATGAAAATGTGAAATAAGCTCGGAGAAATTTGTTTTTTCATTTTGTTAAAGATTATGAGCTTTTCAGAGCAAAAAAAGTGATCCTTTAATTTTTTTAAAAATTTGATCGATTGAAACAAAAAAACGGCTGGTTGGATCAATCTGGCCCTTTGTGGTGTTTTTGTGGGCATATTGAACTGTAAATTGCACACTCAACATTATTGATTTCCACAATATTTTCGATCCAGCGCTTGATTTTCCAAAAAACCACCAAAAGCCCTTTTTTGTTGCATTTTCAAATTAATGTGACGACAGGAAAAAATTTTTTTTTTCGAAAAAAATGACTAATCGTTCAAGGGAATTTATTTAAGTTTTTGAAACCCACCATTAACTTTCTGTGCGATCATTGGTTGCTGAGATATCGATAATCAAAGACAAAAGGATCCTTTTTCATTCGAAGACCGATATCTCGGCGACAAATGGACGTATCAAGGTCTATAAAAAATGAAATTAAAGCTGAATAATGAAGGTATCCGATACTTATAGTGGTTAAGCAAAAAAAAATTTTCCCACGCCCGTAGACCAAAAAAAAAAAGTAAAATAAATTTGAAAACTTTTTTGTCGCTGGTTTTTCTAAGATTACTCAAAAACCGCTGACGCAAAAGAATTTTGAAGTTCTAATCCAAAAAGTAGACATTTGGAGCTACAATTTCCTTTTTTTTTTTTCCTTGTACGACCATTTCTCTCGAAGTTACGGCCTGTTGAAAATCACCCAAAAATTTGGAATTTTTTTTTGATCCTTTAATTTTTTCCATTAGTGTATATAATCATACAGAATTATATATAATCATACAGAATTATATATAATTATATATATCGTTGAGAAAAAATCACAGCTGATTATATATAATCATATATGATTATATACAACTATATATAATTTTACATGATTATATATAATTATATATAACGCTGAGAAAAATCACAGATGATTATATATAATTATATATAGTTATATACAATTACATATAATTGCATATAATTATATATAATTATATATGATTATCTGTGATTTTGTCTCAGCGTTATATATAATTATATATATAAACATATAATTCTATATGAATCATATGTAATTCTATATAAAAATAGAAAAGAGAGAAAAATAACTTGGGAGTGAAGATATATATGTAAATATGGGTGTTTCAAAAAAAAAAAAAAAATTTTTTTTCTTTTGTGGTAAGCAAGAATTGAAAGTATAAATAAAAATAAAAATTTTCGTACCAATCTGTGCTCTTAATAATGATATTAAGGTTTGTCTCAATCCATTTTTCTATTTTCCGTTTAAATAACACAAGAAAAAAAAATTTTTCTTTTTTTGAATTTTCTAGCTCACAAACCAATCAACGGATTTTTATTAACAATAAATATTTTTGTAGGAAATTGAACGCTCTACAAAAAAAGTCTCTTATCATTTTTTTATAAATCGTACTGTTCAAAAGTTATTTAAGCTTCAAGTCAAATTTATAGTAAATTTTGAGATTTTTTTACTTTTCCGGCGATTGTATCAGTCTTATCAAAAAATATCGTAGGAACTGTTTCGTAGATAATTTTATTCCTTACAAATTATTACAAACAAAGTTTTTCGAAATCCCGCATTGTTCACAAGTTCTTTTTATTTCAATGTCAAGCTCTTAAAATGCTTGGATTTATCAAAAAATGATAAGAGACTTTTTTTGTAGAGCGTTCAATTTCCTACAAAAATATTTATTGTTAACAAAAATCCGTTGATTGGTTTGTGAGCTAGAAAATTAAAAATAAAAAATCAATTTTTAACAATATTAATTTTCTGAACTTAAATGTCAACGAAAAGTAAACTTGATTTTTCGTTGATATTTAAAACTCTTTAACTTTGTTCGCGTTCATTTAACATATGTATGATATCGAATACTTTTTGTAGGAAATTTAATTTTCTACAAGACCTAGCTTGTCATTATTTGAAAAAAAAAATTTTCCGATAGAATAAAAATGAAAAATAACAAAAAATAATTTAACACTGAGGAAACTAAATTTTTGTCGATGTTTGACGCCCCGTAACTTTTTCCCAGTTTGTTTGACGTACATATTGTATCAGCACTTTTTTTAGAGAATTTTATTTCCTACGAAATTATACCAGGTGGAATTTAAAAAAAAAATTTCTCATAGTCTTAATAACGAAAAACTAAAATGAAAAATTTTCGTGTGTATTTTAAATGGGAAAGGGGACCTCCATTTGTGATAGTTCAAGTCTAAAGATATCTGGCTAAAATTCGGTGAAGTTTTTTTATAATATAAAGTAACTTTTGGGCCCATAAGAGTTTAAAAAAGAAGTATTTATTTTTTTCTGGGACACCCCAATATATATGTACGTAGGAGAGGGAAGTCACCGGTGCTATAAGCAGCAGCGGAAGTAGTTCGGTGCTCGCCACGAGATCGCGCTCACTACTTGTAGTGTGTCTCTAGTAAGAAACTTATTTCAAAACTGTTAAATTCCAAACTTGAGGCTATTCTGGCCCGGGTACTCCTCCGTTATTTGGCAGAGTGAAAAGTACCTTTTTTGATGGTAATATAGTACATTCTATATTACATAATGACAAAAATATTTATTATCAATGTTTCCATAAATAATTTTTCTTAGAAATTAAACTTGGACTTTCAAAAAAAAAAAAAAAAATGATTTAAATAAAAAGTGTAGAGCCTCTACTATACAAAAATTCACAATTTATTTAACAAATTGCATAGGAATTCAATTATATGTAGTTCTACATAATTATATATAGTTATATATAATTATATCTAGTTATATATAATTATATATAGTTATATATAGTTATATATAATTATATATAATTATATAGGGCCATTTTTCATATATAATTATACATAATTATATATAATTATATATAATTTTTTTTACCCGGGTATTTTTGTGAAATTATATGAAATTTAAAAAATATTATTAGAAACCATGAAATAATTTTATGAAATATCATAAAATTTTTTTTTAATTTATCAAATTTTACTTAACTGTTATCAAGATCTCCAGAAATTATTGGTATGAAATATATGTATATGTATATTAGGGTGTTTCAAAAAAACCAACAATTTTTTTTTTTTTTTTTATGGTGTACAAAAATTGAAAGTATAACTAAAAATAAAAATTTTGGCACCAATCCGGGCTCTTAATAATGATATTAAGGTTTGCCTCAATCCATTTTTCTATTTTCCATTTAAATAACACGGGAAAAAAAATTTTTTTTTTTTAGAATTTTCTAGCTCCCAAACTAATAAATGGATTTTTATGCAAAATCATATGTTTGTAGGAAATTGAACGCTCTACAAAAAAAGTCTCATTTTTTGATAAATCCCACTGTTCAAAAGTTATTTAAGCCTTAAGTCAAATTTATAGTAAATTTTGAGAATTTTTTACTTTTCCGGTGAAACTATCAGTCTTATCAAAAAATGTCATTAGAACTTTTTGTAGATAATTTTATTCCTTACAAATTATTGTTAATAAAATTTTTCGAAATTCCGTATTGTTCACAAGTTATTTTTATTTCAATGTCAAGCTCTTAAAATCAATCAGAAATTTATTTTTTTAAGAGCTTAACATTGAAATGAGAATAAGTTGTGAACAATACGGAATTTCAAAAAATTTTATTCATAATAATTTGTAAGGAATAAAATTATCTACAAAAAGTTCTAATGACATTTTTTGATAAGACTGATAGTTTCACCGGAAAAGTAAAAAATTCTCAAAATTTACTATAAATTTGACTTAAGGCTTAAATAACTTTTGAACAGTGGGATTTATCAAAAAATGATAAGAGACTTTTTTTGTAGAGCGTTCAATTTCCTACAAACATATGTATTTTGCATAAAAATCCATTAATTAGTTTGGGAGCTAGAAAATTCTAAAAAAAAAAAATTTTTTTTCCCGTGTTATTTAAATGGAAAATAGAAAAATGGATTGAGGCAAACCTTAATATCATTATTAAGAGCCCGGATTGGTCCCAAAATTATATTTTTAGTTATACTTTCAATTTTTGTACACCATAAAAAAAAAAAAAAATTGTTGGTTTTTTTGAAACACCCTAATGTATACATATATTTATAAAATTTCTGGGAAATAAAATTATCTGCAAAAAGATCCTATGACATTATGTAATAAGTCTGATAGCTTCGCCGGAAAAGTAAAAAGATCTCAAAATTTACTATAAATTTGACTTCAAACTCAAATAACTTTTGAACAGATGATTTTATAGAAAACCCTATCCGAAAATTCCCATAGAATCAACTGCGACAAAAACCGCATAGAAACCAATACAGTCTATAGAATTCTATGCGGTTTTTGTCGCAGTTGAGTGGATTCTTTGGAAATTTTCGGATAGAAAAATGATGAGACTTTTTTTGTAGAGCATTTAATTCCCTACAAATATATGTCTACAGACTTTTTCTTCGAAGCACCTTTAGCTAGTTATGAACATCAAAAGACGCAAAAAAAATTTTTCCAATGTTATTATGGAAACTATTAAAGTGCGATGCGAAAGCTCTTAATATTAATATTAAGAACTCTAATTTTGACAGGTGGATTTCGATATCTAAATGAAATTTTCAATACTCTTTCCGAGAAAAAAAATTTTTTTTTTTTTTTTAAATACCCTACACGGAGAGAATTTTATTTTGGAAATTATCATCGAGTTATAGTTCAATTTTGAAACTAGATTTTTTAGTAAAAAATATTATTTAAATTATTAAATAAACAATCTGAATTGTAATATCTACCAACTATATGGTAAAATTTACAATTATTTATGATAATCAGAAATCATAACTTTTATCATCTTAAATAATGTTTACTATTATCAACATCGTAATTTTTAAAAACGTGATGGTAATAATTACTTCCTAAACTAATAAATAATTTAAATATCGGCGTTTCAGGCTGAAACTCGTCTATGTGTCATTTTCATTTTGTTTAACTGTGTGTATGATTAATTTCACACACACACACGCGCGGGCGCACACACTTACGTCCGACATACTCACGCACCCATATCCGTGCACACACACGCCCACACATATGCACGCTCGATGGACACACGCACGCGCGCGCACACACATACTTACGCACACGCGCGCCCACACACATACCCACGCATACACGCACGTACACTCGCACGAATATAAATGAAGGATTTAAATTTATCCTATTTCTTGTATCAGAACTTTTACAACCTTGAATGGTAACAGCTACCATCTTCGATTGTAATAAATATAATCTTTAATAGTTTCAATTATCATTTTTGATAGTAATCGCTACCATCATCAATTGTTACTGCTACCATTTTCAATGGTAAAATTAATGATTATAATCACTGAAAAATTTTATACTATTTCAAATAGTTAAAATTAAAAATTTGATATCGAAAATAATATAATTAATTTCTCTCCGTGTATTATTAAATGTTTTGTTTTTCAAATATTGTGGTGCAAATTTTTCGATCAAAAAAATTAAAATTGTGATTATTAAAAAAAATGAATAATTCGAATGATTTGAATTATTCATTTTTCATTAAATGGATAATTATAAGTATTTTGATTTTTATTTAAAAAAAAATGGATTAATGAAACTTCTTTTATTTTCCATTTCTTAAAAAATGGATAATAGAAAAAATTTAATTAATCCATTTCTCAAAAAATTGTTAATGAAAAAGATTTAATTAATCCATTTCTTGAAAAATGGATAATGGAAAAAATTTAATGAATCCATTTTTAAAAAAATGAATAATGGGAAAAATTTAATTAATTCATTTTTTAAAAAATGAAAAAATGTAAGTTCTTTTAATTTTTAATTAAATAAAAAATGAATAATGTATCTTATCGTAATTATTGAATTAAAACAAAAATGGATAATTACTATCTGATCAAATACTAGATTATGAAAAAATTAATAATTAAAATAATTTTAAATTAAAGATTTATTTTAAATTAATCAATTATATCGAAAATGCATTTTTAAAAAAATGCATTTTTTGCAACCCTGGTGTAGATATATTTTCGAGCTCTTCGAGCTCGAAAATGCTATCATATGCGATTTTTTTTTTACGATCTTCTCAAGCTCTAACAAGTTGCCTGTTATGCGAAAGTTTGAAAATTTAAGAATCAAGAATTGTTAATGAAGCGGTTTTTAAAATTTAATCCCTGATTATGTTCAATAAAATAAGTGTATTCAGGCAGAAATCAATGCCAGGGATTCAAATCAAGATTTAAATGAGTTTTGACTCATGTGAGAAACAATCAAATATGAAATATCCGAGGAAAATCCCTAGTAGAAATAAACTAGAGTTTACTCGATTTCAGACCAGTAACTGGCCAGTAATCCCGGCTAAAAACTAGAAATCGCGCCACCTACAACTAAGGCGTACACATTGGTCACAATAATATATTTTCTGTACTAGTGTGTATGTGTGTGTTTATTTTTTTCCTGTTTAACCTCTATTTTTTAACGTGTGTGTTGATACGTAAATAATTTTATGATCAATAATTAATAATATACACATTAAAAAATGGAATCAATGAAAAAAATGAATACAATAAGTAAATTGCGACTATGGGCAATAGAAACAAATATTATAAATTATCCATCAGATGGATTATTAAAAACTGGGAAGAAGGAAGTCGAAAAAAGGAATAATTAAAAAGGAAAAATTATACATTATTAATAATAAAATTTAAATTATAGTTAATTTTTGAAAGTACGATTTAATGATTACATTTATTTTTAAAATATAATGATGTTGCCGGCTTTATAGTTAAATATTCATAAGTTAAACTTGGATTATTTAAGTCATTGAAAGGCTCAATAAATAAATTTTATAATAATTATGTTTGTCAATCATTATTTTTTATTATAAGTTATAATTTATTTATTTAAATTAATTAATTATTGATGTCGGTCAATGCGGGTCAATATTTATTTATTGATCTATATATATCGATGCTTCAGGTTAGATTTATCTATCACACATAAATTTTTGGAGTAATTTAGAAAAAGATACGTTGATTTGAAACAATTTTTAGTTTGCCTGGGTATTTTTAGAAAATAGTTTTATTTTTCCGAGAAACTGATAATTTTAATAACCTCAAAACCTAAAATTTTAAAGTGACAGTTTTTTCAAAGCCGCCATGTTTCTCTCGGATCTCTAGTAAAATTGGCCAGTTACTTGACAAAAACTCGATATCCCACTGGCCAGTTTCTGGTTTAAGTCTAGTAAAACTGGCCAGTTACTAGACAAAAACTCGATTTCATTTCTACTAGGGATATTAAAAACTACGTTTTATCGATTTTATTGTTGGTAGTGTGATTAAACTAAAAACCAAGTTCGATGACATAATGTTTCGAAAGTAACCATATAAAGGACGAGCTGGTATGACTTCAGACACATTTTAGTAGGTAATATTATGATTTATCCGGGAAAAATAACATAAAATGTTATTTTTTAAACTTTTCAACGCTGATATCTTTCGAAGTAATCGATCGATTTTGACGTTTGAGGTGGCAATCGGCGCGTTTTATTGAATTCTAGAGCTGATTGAAATTTGGAATCGATCGCGTCAATCGTTTCGAAAATATTTAGAAAAAACCGTTTTTCACCATTACTTTCTCCCGCGATAACTCTCAAACGAATCATCCGATTTTGATGTTTGAGGTGGCAATCGACGCGTTTTTTGAGTACTAGAGCTGAGTAGATTTTGAAGTCGATCGTATGAGTCGTTTCTGAGAAATCAATAAAAAACTAAAAAAAAAAATTAATTTTTTTCCGTAATTCGCAGATATGTTCGATTCTATTCGATCAAATGATCTAAAATTTTCAGCAAAGTTGATGGCCAACAAGCTCTTTCGATCGCCGTCTTAAAAATCCAAATCGGTTCATTAGTTCAAAAGTTACAAAGAGTTTACATACATATACACACACACACACACACACACACACACACACACACACACACACACACACACTTGGACATCATTCCGAAAATAGTCAGAATAGCTTCCTAGGACCTCAAAACGTCGACATCTGATGAAAACTCGATTTTCGAAAATCGGGGTGAAAACAATAACTTCCCGAAATTTTCGAAAATCGTCGATTTTCTTATCGGGAAGTTAAAAAAAATTTTGGATAAAAAAAATTTTTGAAAAAAAAAAATTTTGAAAAGAAAAATTTTTTTTTTTCGATTCTTTTCGATAATCAATCTTTTTGATTGAAGAAATCAAGATTCCTGGTGAAAAAAACATTTGGAAATCGAAAAAATGACCAAAAACCGAGAAATTACCAATTATGGAGATTTTCGGCAAAATCAATAAATTTAAAGCTTCGGGACACTAAGAAAGAAAAATTGCAGCGCTTTGAAATTTTCAGGGTTTTTTCAGGACACTTTGAAGTTGAAAAAAAAAATGACGATATCCTTTGTTCATCTATAATATCCAAAGTTATAGCAAGATTTCCGAATATCCTTAAATACGAGAATTTAGACCTATTTTTAAAAAACATTATCGCTTCAAAAGAAAATTTTTTTAGCAAAAGCAACTAATTTTGTCTTATAGAAAATGTTTTCCAGTTTTCAAAACCTTACTTCCATTCTCTGTATGTTGCGTAATCGAAACTATATTCAAATTTAACTATAGTTTCACTTCCGACAAAAAGAGGCAGCACCTACTGGGGCCTCGTCCATAAATTTGAATTTGATCATGTGCAGCTCGGCGCATGCAGATTTAATTTTTCCCGCCTCGTGCCAAGAAGACGGCCGCCATTATCTTTCACATACGACGTTCAACCGATAACACGTGTTATAATTAATCGTATCTTTTTGCACTCATCTCTAAAAATATTAATTAAAATCAATTAATTGTTCATCAAGCTCATCAAAATTATAATTATTTTTGCAATTGTGGGCACCAAAGCTCAAAACTAAAACTCAAAAATTCAAGTGATCGACGACCACGTTTTTCAAGAGGTTATTCCAAAGGACAACATTACAGGTGCTTATTTATTCTATAAATAATTATATCAAGTGTTCATAAATATAAAAGACTCAATTTATTATTAATTAATTATCAACATGCTCAATATTTTTAATAATATAACAGTGAATTCTCGCTCGGTAGCCTCTGCAATCATGCTACCACGTGCTAATAAAATACAATTAAATTCAGTGATCAATAATATAATTAAACAATGAACTCAATTATTTATGCATTTGTGTAATTTAAATTAATCATTAAGTGTTCAATAGTAAACTTCGCTCGGTAACCTCTGAATTCATGTTACTTATTCTCATGACAATGTTGCGATCAACTCAGTGTTCAATTACACTCAAATCAATTATTTCAATTATTTACTCGAGATCAATTTTATAATTTGCATTCAATTAATTACGTAATCATGAGCTCAGACAATTTACCAGTATTATTAAATTTAATGAACGATTTAATTTTGTAACCCAGTGATATTATGTGCTGTAACAAATAAAAATATTGTTGTATTGTTTAATATGCGTATTTTTCAAACATCCCAACCACCAACCAGTCCTGGCATATATTTATTCAATTATTATTACAACATTTTATGGTCCTTCGAGCCGGATGGTTGGTTGGTTGGTTGTGTCTGAAGCATCGTCAGTGGGCAGCTGCATTCATATGGACCCATTACAGGTCACGGAGCTCAACATGGGAGATAATGAGGAGAAGGAGGATCCTCCCAAGGATACTCAGCACTCAACGGGTCTGGAGGGCACCACTCAGAATCCACACCTCTTTCCTGAGATCAAAGTCGACGACAAAACAATAACACTAATCGACGACAAGACAAAGCAATGCTGACCCTCCTAAGCTCAAAACCAAACGCACTCTTAAGAAATCGACGATTTCTCCAGCACTTGAGATGAAGGTGATCAGTCAGCAATCACGGCTCAGAGCCTTCTCAGACTGGGAAGCTCTGGCTGCTACACTCACCGTTGCTGACGGTTTGGCTCAACTCAAGTCTAGGCTTGAATTACTCGAGGATGAATGGCACCAGTTCAACCTTACTCATGACTCACTATGCGACAACTGCACTAAGGAGTTCTTGGAGAGCTCATACGTCAAGAACGGGGTATACGATTCGGTGTACCGCTCATACATTGGCGCAAAAGGCAAACTCATCGCACTCATCAACTCAATACCAGTTCCAGTTGCTGCTCCAGCTGTCGTGCACTCAACTCGGGCTCAAACTCATCTACCAGCACTCGCAATTCCCAAGTTCGATGGGAAATACGAGAACTGGCCGAAATTCAGGGACTCATTCACTTCCATGGTGATTAATGCTCAGGAACTCGCTCCAGTTCAGCGTCTTCAGTACTTAAAGAGCTGTCTACAAGGACCAGCCGCACTCAGCCTTGCCAGCGTACAAATGTGCGATGATCAATTTGTACCTGCATGGAATCAGCTCACCGAGAGATACAACAATCCTCGCCTACTCATCGGTGCTTAATTGGATAAGATCCTGAACATGCACGCACTCACTTCACGCTCATCTGAGCAGCTCAATTATCTCCTGAACACAGTTTCAGAGGTAATCAACGCACTCAAGGCACTCGGTGTTCAACTGAACTCGGATATGAATCCATTGCTGACGCAATTGATCATACCCAAGCTAGACTCACACAACAGGAAGCTCTGGGAAAACAAAATGGGTGCTTCCACGGAATACCCAGCACTATCAACACTCAACGACTTCCTTATTAGTCGTGCTCGTGCTCAAGAACGTGTGAAACAGGCATCATTGTCGAAGCCGAAGCGCTTATCGGGAAAAACAGCTTTATACGCTGCTGCTGCTGTTTCGGACTCACACTCATCTGCTACTCAAACTCCAGCCACGCACTCATCTACTATATTTATCTGTAAACACTTCCAGCATTCATGATACTAGTATTCGCCAAGCAATCTTACTCGCAACTTGACTACTTGCCCTGATCATCAGTTAAGTACTCATCCAGTATGTATCTTGCTGGATCCAAATTCTGAATCATTTTTTGTTTCAGATTCCTTGGTACACTCACTTAAACTCTAATGCACACACTCATCTATTCAGATCATTGGTATCAGTGTATCCGATGCTTGTAGAGCTCAATGCCGATTCGCACACAATCTTTCATCTAAGCATTCAAACGAATTAGTCATCGCACTCATGAAAGTTGAACTCATTACAACGAGTTGCTGATCAACTTGAAGCACTCTGCAAGGCGGGCGGGTTCCCTCTCGCTAAATGGGCAAGCAATCATCCAGAATTAAGACAACTCAATCATGTGGAAGCGATCAAGAATCAAAAGTTCGAGGATCCAGACTCCAGTACCAAGATTTTAGGCATGTACTGGTCCGCACACTCAGACCAGTTTTATTTCACATACTCCCCACCATGCTCTACTCAAAAATTCACAAAAAGGATCATCTTGTCAGAGATAGCTCAAATCTTTCATCCTCTTGGATTTCTAGCGCCACTCATCATTCGAGCCAAGGTATTCATGCAGGAGCTTTGGCTCGAAAAGCTCAGCTAGGACACTCCATTGGTGGCCAATCATCGGCATAAATGGAGAAACTTCAAGAATAAACTCAAACAAATATCTGAAATCAAGATTCCAAGATGGATCCACTCATCCACGTGCTCAACCACCGGGATTCATGGATTCTCGGATGCCTCGCAATTGGCAATGGCAGCTGCCGTGTTCATCAAAGTCCACACACCTGCACATGGAGTCAGAGTTATGCTGCTCTGCTCAAAAACCAAGGTAGCTCCGTTAAAGTAATTAACGATACCAAGGTTAGAACTCACTGCAGCTCACATGTTGGCTAAACTCATAAAACACTGCCAGAGCACTCTAAAACTTAGTCAATCGCCAACATACGTGTGGACGGACTCAACACTCACAGTCACGTGGATAAAATCTCACCAATCTTGCTGGAAGGAGTTTGCTCGGAATAGGGTGTCACAAATTCAAGATCTAGTTCCAGATGGGCACTGGAAGTTAATTCCGGGCACACAAAACCCAGCAGACTGCTCAACACGAAGGTTGACGCCTACTCAACATCGTGATCATCAACTGTGGTGGACTGGCCCACCATGGTTGCTCAAGAGTTCATCGTCCTGGCCTAAACGTCCATCAATCGATGATACAGGAGCTCAAGCAGAAGAACGGCCTGGATTGGCCCTATTCTCATCGAATTCATGACAGAGATCAAGGTGGCCTACCATAGAACGGCCAATAACTCTACTTCGCAAGTTACGAGCTACTGCAATCTGCTTTAGACTCCGTGACATGATCAAGAAATCACCAAACTCATCACTCAATACTCCCATTACTTCTGACGAAGTAATTTCCGCATTCAACTTCTGTATCAAAGAAACTGTCACGATTGGAGATCGTGATGGGCGTAGGTACGATATTTGTATAAAATGTATTTAATAAAAGGGTACTTACATTGATCAAGGACCGATCCAATGACCTGGGCTCACGTGACCAAATGCTCATTTTATTCTATTTTATATTTAAATCGCGCCCACACAATATTGTTGAAGACAATATTGATAAACCCAAAACGATTTCCAATTTATTATGTGACTGATTAAATCACAATCAAACGTCGAGCGGTAAACGTAAGACTGTGTACCCCCTACTGTGAACTATCGGTCTGAGCGGCTAGACAGGTAGAAAAATAAGGGATAAAGGAAGGTGGGTTGCCAAAAAGCCTCGTGAAGCTAGTATCTCGTTATTAAAGTAAAATTGTCTGAGAAATAATGTTTTTCTAACGTTTTATGTTAACGAGTATTTCATTTATTAAGGACTCAATATTCTCAAAATACAAAAGGGTTACAAATGTCAATATTTAGAATAGTAAATATAAAAAGTAAATGTTTCATGCATATGGTTTGCAAATTTTCAGAGTATATTAAAATAAAAAAAAAAAAATACCAACAATGGTTACAATGTTTAAAAAAACTTACCCTCAACAGGTTTTGGTGAGGTGTCAGGACTGTCAGCAGTAACACAGGACACTTATTCACAACGCGTTCTCGCGGTTAATTAATGTGATTCTAATTAATCGAATTATTTATTTATTTAGAATGCTTTGTCGTATCAATTTCAATGTTTATGCGTTTCTAAGTCTGTAGATTAAAGTAAAATAAAAGTCTTCGCGCTTCTCGCGGAAAAATAATTAAAATGTATTCAAGCTCTTCGCGTCTTCGCGGTAATATAAAATATAATTTCGTTATCAAATCTTCGCGTATTTTCGCGGTTAAAATAGTCTTCAAAATATTATTCAAAATCTTCGCATTTCGCGGTAAAATATTCTTTGATTCTTCACGTTTTTGCGGTATATCTCAATGTAAAATTAAAATGAAGTTAAAAGGATTAAAATAAGGTGAAGATAATCAATGCTGTACCGGTGCTAAACGGTTGATATTAGTTCACGACTTACAACGATCAAGGATCAATCGTACGATCTGGGCTCACGTGATCGGATGCTATACACTAATATCGCGTTGATTATGCTTCTGAAGCTAGTAGAAAATAATATACCGATTATACGAGTGCTTACGACGATCAAGGACCGATCCAATGATCTGGGCTCACGTGACCGAATGCTCAATCGGGAGATCAATCCTCTAGCCTCGAACACCGTCGAGTGTCCGGAGTTCGGTATGAGTCAGAGTTTGATTCCCAAAAGAACTGATGAGCTAAAGTCCATGGTCTTTTTATATGATCCTCACATATGAAAAGTGGTGGTAACCAGTTTCCCATACGAGAAGACTCGGACTCGCCCGAAAGTTCTAGGCCCATGCACACGTGTGATCCCTGGGAAATAGATTTTGACTATTAAGTAGGCTGATGACCTGGCGCCACTTTGTCGCCGAGTATGCTCGTGCAGGAAGCCATAAATTTGGAGGTTCCCATTAGATTTCTCTAATTTCCAAGAATCACATGCAGGTGCGCATGAATTGGGTGGTCTATAGTTTTAAGATGAAAAATCAAAGAAAAGACTACCGCGTCTATACTCAGATTAGTTAAATGGGAACGGATACCTAAATTTTAAAAGTTCGTTAAATGAAAACTGATGAAATCTGTAGAGTAAGAGAAACTTATAGCACATGTATCCCATTAGTACCTTCCCTACGTGGGACAGTACGACTTAATTGTCAACGCTTAGGTAGGTATATTTGTCGCGTTCGACTGCTGGCGTCAGTAAGTCGGCGTCATAAAAAAAAAAGGGTCTAAGTGCAATAGGTCTTGGGCTCTCACGCACTAGGTGGATAGATATTCTTTTATGCGATCTACACTACTGATGGTTATTCTGTTAATTATTATATATAAAAAAAACTGAAGGTCTATTCGGAACGCATCGTTTTGAGTTACCACCTGTGTCTTACTACATTCTGACTATGTCGTCATAATTCTTGAGAAAAATAGTTTTCTCATGTACCTTTTTCGAAAAAAAAAAAATTATTTTTAACGACTTGTAAGGATACGAGTTGAACGTATAAGCCGTGACAAAACTCAACGCATTCATTTTTCCACTGAGATCAACATGTACTCCAAAAACGCACCATGGCCTAATGGTCATCCATTTGCTCGATTGGTTGCATTCATAGACTCCGATGGCATCATTCGAGTAGGTGGACGATTGGAGAATGCTCCAAATCAAGACCAAAGCAAGCATCCTGCTATTCTACCACGGAATGCGGCACTCACTACACTCATAATCTCTGATGATCATCAGCGTACCATGCATGGTGGTACTCAACTTACTCTTGCACTTATCAGACAAAAGTACTGGATCATTGGTGGTAGACAACCAGTACGCTCAGTTATACTCAAGTGTGTAACATGTGCACGACATCGTGCTGATAGAGCTCAACAACTCATGGGTCAGCTACCAGTTTCAAGAGTCACTCCATCATCTGCATTTACACATACTGGAGTTGACTATGCTGGTCCAATCACACTCAAAAATTGGAGACGCAGAGGAGCAAAAACATACAATGGCTGGCTTTGTGTTTTTGTCTGTCTCTCTACATCAGCAGTACATCTAGAGGTAATCAGTGACTACAGCTCTAGTGGGTTTATCGCAGCACTCCGCAGATTTATCAGCCGACGAGGCATCTGCACAGCACTCTACAGCGACTGTGGAACAACGTTCAAAGGCGCTGAAAACGATCTCAACCGTCTGTTCACTCACGGAACTCAAGAATCAAGGGAAATACTGGATCACACCACTGTGAACAGTATTACTTGGCACTTCAATCCACCAGCAGCTCCACACATGGGTGGAAAGTGGGAAGCTGCTGTCAAATCACTCAAACATCATCTTACTCGCACAGTGGGAGAGTCTTCACTCACGTTTGAAAAATTTACGACTCTTCTTACGCAGATTGAAGCTATCTTGAACTCAAGACCATTGGAGCCTATCACAGAAGATCCAGATGACATCGATGCACTCACTCCTGGTCATTTTCTAATTGGACGAGCACTCGATATGATTCCTGAACCAGCACTTCTCGCCACAACCAGTACACGATTGTCAAGATGGCAATTCATACAACAACGGGTTCAACAGTTCTGGAATCATTGGTCGACAAGTTATCTACAAAGACAACTGGCAATCACCAAGTGGCAACGTCTAACTCATCAAATTCAAGTTGGGTCACTTGTATTACTCACCGACGAAAGGTTATCACCAACCAGGTGGCCTCTCGCTCATATAATAGCACTCCACCCTGGCAAAGATGGGTTGACCAGGGTTGCTACACTCAAAACAGTGAACTCTACACTCACTCGTCCAATTACGAAGCTCGCACTCCTACCAGTTGAACCAGAACCTCAAGAAGATGACGACAACTAACACATCTGGTTCATTGACATGCTCAACGAAAGATCACGTACTCAAGAACTCATCAATCATCAACTCTGTTGCTGATGGCAGGCGGAATGTTGCGTAATCGAAACTATATTCAAATTTAACTATAGTTTCACTTCCGACAAAAAGAGGCAGCACCTACTGGGGCCTCGTCCATAAATTTGAATTTGATCATGCGCAGCTCGGCGCATGCGCATTTAATTTTTCCTGCCTCGTGCCAAGAAGACGGCCGCCATTATCTTTCGCATACGCACGTTCAACCAACAACACGTGTTATAATTAATCGTATCTTTTTGCACTTGTTCAACGAGTAGTCTGCCGGTAGTATAACTTTGCACTGAAGAGAATTCCTTACGTTAAAGTCAATTGGTGGCCTTGAAAAAGGCCGTTGTGGTCTTGAGAAAGACCGCTTGAGAGTAATGTTTGAGCTGGAGACGACGATGAGAATTGACTGCTGGTCCTGAGAAGAACCGTTTGTTGTACTCGAGTAGTCTAGCTGGCGACCCGGAGGTCTCTCGTATTTGAAAGTTTCTTATGAGACTAGCCCTGAGAAGAGCTAGTCAAAACGTGACGAGAGAGTTCTACAAAGAACTGATGGTGTTGAGAAGTAGCTGAATGATATTCAAGCCTTGCTCGCTTGAATATATTATGTTGATCGCTGATAGCCTTGCTCGCTATCTGTAGAGTTATTCCTTACAGTAGGACTGATCAGAATAGAATGCGCTTACGCTCTCAGATCACCTTCTTTTATACCCGAGAGCCCGGCTTCTAGAAGGTTCTCGACGGAGTGGGAGACGTCGGTATCTGCGCTCCAATGAGATGGCTTGGTTGAGAGCAAGTTAATAGCGAGCGAATGAGAAGTCTACGTTGAGTGTGGAGGGGGTCGAGTCAACTCTTATCGGTCGGTCGCGTACGGAGAGCGAGCAGTCTCTCTCACGGTCCGTGGGAAGTTAATGAGCCATGGTATCTCTCCATGGTCCGCGCTAAGTTGATGACTTACTTCCGAACATTCTCTCCCCCAATTCCGCAACCTTGTGAGGAATTAGAATCTTCTTCTGGTGAGTCGTCGTGGTGAGGAGAGATTGGCAGTAGAGCGAGCTTGACTATCGGTCAAGTAAGAGTCGAGGTAGCTGTTTTGACGGTTACTACTCGACACAATCCATCACTACCAGGATGGAGTTGAATGACCCGGGCTAGAGGCCACTTTGATGGTCCTGAGTTTTCTGCCATTTAGAGATCGACTGATGAGCTTGAAGGCATTCCGTTGACCACCTATCCCAAAATTTCTGGAATCGGTCTGGAATTCGTTGAAAATGAGAAAGTCTTGATTCAGGTACAGAGGATAACGATGGTTCTGGTATTGTATTCAGAGCTTCTTCACGAGTGAAATGTCCTGGCGTTAAGGCTGAGATGTCGTCAGAATCGTCTGATAGCGCACTGAGCGGTCGTGAGTTCAGTACTGCTTCTACTTGTGCGAGAAATGTGGAAAAGTCTTCAAAAGTGAGAAGAGTGTCTGAGATGGTTCGTTGCAAATGATGTTTTACAGACTTAACCGCTGCTTCCCACTTTCCACCCATATGAGGCGCACCGGGTGGGTTGAAAATCCACTTTGTACTATCGTTAGCGAGAATCCTTTGAAGCTCTTGAGATTCCTTTGTTGATTGTTGAAATAGGTCTTTGAGAATAGCGTCAGCACCCTTAAAATTTGTACTACAGTCACTTCAAAGAGTCTTGCAAATTCCACGACGACTGGTGAAACGTCGAAGCGCTTTGAGAAATCTTTCTGCCGAGTAGTCTGAAACTGCTTCTAAATGAACAGCTGACGTGGTGAAACAAACAAAGACTGCAATCCAGCCTTTGAAACTTTCGGCACCTCGACCTTGAAATGTCTTTAATGAGATCGGACCTGCGTAATCTACGCCAGTATGCTCAAAAACTAGAGATGGAGTTACTCGAGAAGTCGGAAGCGGAGCCATGAGTTGTTGAGCTCAAACCCCACGTATTCGAGCGCACATGAGACACCTCTGAATGAAAGACTTTATTGGAGCTCGACCACCGATGATCCAACAAGTCTTTCTAACATGAGTTAATGTCAATTGAGTGCCACCCTGAAGAGTTCTTGAGTGAGCATCTGCAATTAGTAGTTCTAAGAGTTTGCTTTGTCTTGGCAAAATCGCTGGGTGCTTACTGTCTTCGGGCAGTAGAGAATTCTGGAGACGACCTCCAACTCGCAATATACCAGTGCGGTCAACTATTGCGGTCAATCAAGAAAGAACATGAATTTTGTGAAGTCCCTTGCCAGCTTGTATAGTCTTGATTTCTGCAGAGAAGTATGCTCGTTGAGTCTCTCGTATCCAGAACAGCTTTGCAGCTTCTAAGTCAGCTGGATTGATTGGTGAGATGGCTAAACTAGAATTCGGTACTCGTTTAAATCTGGAGATGGCTCGCTGGCAAATTGCCGTGATTCTGAGCAACTTCGGGAGGTCTTTATTGGAAGATTTGACTTGAGGTAAGTCAATGAGATCCCATAAGACTGGTGGAGACGTTACTGAAAGTGGAATGCCTGGTCTTTCTTCTAAATCATGTTCTGGAGATGGTGCAACTGCTGATGGCCAAAATTCTGGAGATTGCGAGAGCCATGGTGGTCCAGTCCACCACAATGCGTGTTCAATGAGTTGAGAAGCGCTTAAGCCCCGAGACGCACAATCCGCTGGGTTGAGTTTTCCTGAGGTGAATCTCCAATGAGCATTTGGAGTAGCATCGTGAATGGCTGATACTCGACACGACAAACTCTTTCTATCTCATCGGATTGTTTTTTACCCATGCAAGGGTAACTGAGGAGTCTGTCCATAAGAATACTGGTACGTCATTGAGATTGAAAGTCTTCTGAGTATGTTTTACGAGGTTTGCAAGTAGAGCAGCCGCTGATAATTCTAGTCGTGGAATAGTGAGACGTTTAAGAGGTGCCACCTTTGTTTTGGAACAGACTAACGTAACGACTGATGAGTTGTCTGAATATGTTACTCTGAGATAGACTGCTACTGCCATTGCTAGCTGAGAGGCGTCTGAGAACCCATGAATTTGTATTGAGTAGGCTTGAGAATGCAAATGCAACCATCGGGGTATTCTGAATGTTGAGAGTGTCTTGAGGTCTTCTCGAAATTTATTCCATTGATGAATTATTTCAGGCGTTAGTGGGTCATTCCACCCAATCCTTTTTAGCCAAAGTTGTTGCATCAGAATTTTTGCTCTGATAACGACTGGAGAGATAAGTCCAAGTGGATCAAAGAGTTGTGCCACCGGAGAGGATAGAGCGTTTGGTAATGGCTTGTTTGAATGAGATGTTTCCTTGAAACGAGAAGATGTCTTCATGAGGGTGCCATGTGATACCTAGTATCTTTGAAGTGAGATCTTCGAATTATGAATAGACTGAGCTTCTTGAGTTGAGGTACTTGGTGGTAAAAATTGAGGATGATTGCTCTTCCACTTATCAAGTGGTAAGCAAGCTGAGAAGCACATGTTATTTAATTGCGTAGCAATATTCTTGAGTTGTTCGAGAGTTTCAGCGCCACCTGAGATGTCATCGACGTAACTTCCTTCGAGAATTGTATCTACTGCATGTGGGTAATTAGAGCCTTCATCAGCTACTAATTGCTTCAGTACTGGACAAGCAAGATATGGAGCTGACCGTGTACCATATGTAACGGTAGTTAGTTGATAGGCTCAAACATTTGAATCTTGATCTACCCAGAGAATACGTTGAAGGTCCTAATCATCTTTCTCAACTTTAATTTGACGGAACATCTTGACTATGTCCGTAATGAAGATATATTTGTGTTGTCTGATGTAGAGCAACACGTCGAAAATGTCAGACTGAGTTTTTGGACCGGTATGCATAATGTCATTGAGTGAGACTTGAGATGACGTTTTGCTGGATCCATTGAAGACTACTCAGAGTTTTGTTGAGGTGCTCTGCTCAGGTAATACTCCATGATGCGGAAGATAATACGTATAAGGAGGCTCTGGATCGTTCAAAGGTACAGCAACCATGTGTCCAAGGTCTTCATACTCTTGAAGGAACTTGATATATCGTTCTTTAAGAGTTACAACTAAGGAGAGTCGTTTGAGAAGACGTTGAAGGCATCGTTGCGCTGTTGACTTGGAATTACCCAGTCGTGAGACGTCTGAATTGAGAGGTAGTCGTACAACGCAGCGACCAGAATTGTCTCGATAATGTGTCGCAATGAAGTGTTCTTCACATTCTGACTCAGCTAGATTCAGTTGTGGCTCTGATGTTGTTGGGACTTCCTCTTGAACCCAAAATTTGGTGAGAGTATCTTGTAGGTCCTCATTGCTAGTCAGATAAAAAGATCGCAGAGGTTTTGTCTGAGATTCCGTAGATGCTTGACCCAGAACAGCCCATCCAAAAATAGTATGTATAGCCATGGGTTCCGAAGGGCCTCTCATGACTAAAAGACATGATCTGAGTATACTTCTGAGGTTGTCTGCACCAATGAGGATGTCAACTGGACCTGGTGTTAGGAAGTCTGGATCAGCTAGCTCTAATTTGTTGATGTGATGCCAGTCTTGGTTAGTAACCACTACCGATGGAATGTGAGTGGTAATACGTGGTAATATATGAGCATTTGATTGTGCATGAGAGAGCGAATGTGTGGACTGTAAGTTGAGCGTCGCTAGGCCTTGAGTTGTTCCGGGTGAGGTGCTACCAACTCCCAGTATTGGAATTGCTGCCGGCTTTCTGAGAAGTCCAAACTTATTGACTAGTGTTGAAGATACTAGTTTTAGTTCAGAGCCTGGGTCTAAGAGAACATGAGCTTGATGTTGTGAGTTGTCTGGTGATATGACAACTACCTTGCAAGTAGCCAGTAGAACTGTTGTTCGTGATTGAACGATTGACACTAGACGAGAAGTCCGTTGCTTGCTTGCTTGAGAAGTCAAGTCTGTAGTTGACTGAGATGTCTGCCGTTGAACTGGATGAGAAGTCGGTTGTTGAATTATTTGAGAAGTCTGTTCTTGATTCATTATTTGAGAAGACTTAGAAACAGTAGTTGGAAAGATGAAGTCAGTCTGAGTAGACGCGTTACACTGTCTCTTGAGAGGTCGACGAAGGCTCCGAGAAGTCCTACCTAACCTTCATTGTGGTTGGGCTGTGCTGGTAGTAGCTGGAGTAGAGTCTGGTGGGGATTCTGAGGTGACTTGAGTGGCTACTGTAGGAGGCGTGGGATTTTAATGAAGTAGCGTGTGATGTCTCTCTTCACAAATCTTACAGCCTCTTGGAATCTCGCATTCGCGCAGATTATGTCTGCCAAGACAATTGTAGCATAGTCTCTCTCTGCGGACAATGTCCATCATGTCATTGTAACTAAGTTGGCTGAATGCTGGACAGAAAGCTATGTAGTGAGATTTAGAACAGGCACTACAATAGTTATTCAAGTTTGGCTTGAATGTCGGAGCAGCTGTAGATGAGTGAGAAGACTGTTGTAGTTCAGACTGAGCAAGATGAACGTAGGCTAGAGGAGTTCGCTGAAATGCCTGAGAGTAACTTCTTCTAGCTGGCGTTGATGAGAAGCTCTTAACAAAAGGTGTCTTCTTTGGAGATAACTGACTCTCCATGCTCTCTAGAGCTCTGGCAGAACCTGTTAGAAATGACTTGAGTTGATCGTAACTTGGAAATTCAGTGCTGGAACCCAGATGAATCTCCCAAGCTTCCCTCGTACGGACATCAAGCCATTGTACAATGTCGTGTACAATAAGGTCATCCCAAGTGCTAGTGGGGCAACCAAGTGCTTTAAGAGCATTTAAGCACTCTGATACTGTGGTCAGAATGTGGTTCAACTCCTTGGCTGATCGATGTTCCATCTTCTGAAGAGCCCGTAATTTGTTGAGATGAGCAGTCTTGAGAAGCCTCTTGTTCTCGTATCGTGCGGTGAAAGTGTCCCATGCTGATGCAAACGAGTCTGCAGAGATCTTGAGGTTGCCTATTAGACTAGCCGCGTCTCCTTCCAGGCTTGCACACAGATAGTACATTTTCTCAACTGCTGAGATGGATGAATTCTCTCCGACAAGTGAAATGAACAGGTCTTGAAAATGCTGCTATTCAGAAAAGCTCCCAGAGAATTTAGGAATAGAGATGCCTGGTAGAGAAGGTCGGTGATGAGAAGTCCCTTGAATGCTTGAGTCAGCTAGAGAGTTGCCAGCTGGAGGCTTTGTCGCTTCCAATTCAGCGATGCGAGCAGACAGAGCAGCCTCGGATTGCACGAATCTCTTCATGGCTTCTTCATACCACTTCTTCTTGAAGTCGTCGTGTTCAAGAGATACGTCAGACTTTGAGGAGACCCGGAGGTCTCTTGTATTTATAAGTTTCTTACGAGACTAGCCCTGAGAAGAGCTAGTCAAAACTTGACGAGAGAGTTCTAAAAAGAACTGATGGTGTTGAGAAGTAGCTGAATGATATTCAAGCCTTGCTTGCTTGAATATTTTATGTTGATCGCTGATAGCCTTGCTCGCTATCTGTAGAGTTATTCCTTACAGTAGGACTGATCAGAATAGAACGCGCTTACGCTCTCAGATCACCTTCTTTTATACCCAAAAGCCCGGCTTCTAGAAGGTTCTCGACGGAGTGGGAGACGTCGGTATTTGCGCTCCAATGAGATGGCTTGGTTGAGAGCAAGTTAATAGCGAGCGAATGAGAAGTCTTCGTTGAGTGTGGAGGGGGTCGAGTCAACTCTTATAGGTCGGTCGCGTACGGAGAGCGAGCAGTCTCTCTCACGGTCCGTGGAAAGTTAATGAGCCATGGTATCTCTCCATAGTCCGCGCTAAGTTGATGACTTACTTCCGAATAGCACTCATCTCGAGTAATTAAATAAAAATATTAATTAAAATCAATTAATTAATCATCAAATTCATCAAAATTATAATTATTTTTGTAATTGTGGGCACCAGAGCTCAAAACTAAAACTCAAAAATTCAAGTGATCGACGACCACGTTTTTCAAGAGGTTATTCCAAAGGACAACATTACAGGTGCTTATTTATTCTATAAATAATTATATCAAGTGTTCATAAATATAAAAGAGTCAATTTATTATTAATTAATTATCAACATGCTCAATATTTTTAATAATATAACAGTGAATTCTCGCTCGGTAGCCTCTGCAATCATGCTACCACGTGCTAATAAAATACCATTAAATTCAGTGATCAATAATATAATTAAACCATGAACTCAATTATTTATGCATTTGTGTAATTTAAATTAATCATTAAGTGTTCAATAGTAAACTTCGCTCGGTAACCTCTGAATTCATGTTACTTATTCTCATGACAATGTTGCGATCAACTCAGTGTTCAATTACACTCAAATCAATTATTTCAATTATTTACTCGAGATCAATTTTATAATTTGCATTCAATTAATTACGTAATCATGAGCTCAGACAATTTACCAGTATTATTAAATTTAATGAACGATTTAATTTTGTAACCCAGTGATATTATGTGCTGTGACAAATAAAAATATTGTTGTATTGTTTAATATGCGTATTTTTCAAACATCCCAAACACCAACTAGTCCTGGCATGTATTTATTTAATTATTATTACACCACTGTACGACCAATAAGATCGGAGTTATTGATTATCAAAGCCAAAATGGACTTTTTTGGTTTGATCAATGATAACTCGGCGCCAACTTGACGTAGAGACTTTTTAAGCCCGCTAATTTGAAAAGCATAAAATTTTCTAAAATAATCATGAGGTCAGATTATCCAAAAAATTATATTGAAGCCCATAGACTCGTTGAAAGACGAGCCAAAATTTTGAAAATTTTTTTTCATCAGTTTTCTTAAGATTACTCCGGAACTGAGCATGATAAAAATGTTTAAGGTC
Organism: Microplitis manilae; assembly: GCA_030273425.1. Taxonomy (NCBI): domain Eukaryota; kingdom Metazoa; phylum Arthropoda; class Insecta; order Hymenoptera; family Braconidae; genus Microplitis; species Microplitis manilae. Next base: position 16,310,042 of record CP092720.1, on the reverse strand, counting down.
CAGATATAAAAACTAGAAACTTGAGGCGACAATTTGCTTTTTTTATTTTTACTCTACGATCATTTTTCACCGAGTTACAGCATGTTGAAAATCACCCAAGAATTTCAAATTTTTTTTTTATCGTTTAATTTTTGGGACTAGTGTAAATAATTTAAATAATTAATAAAATTCAAATTAATAAAATTGTAGGAATAAATACAAATTTTAATATAAACGATTCAATAAATTACTAAACTTAAAGCAATAAAAACTATAAGATAAATATGAAATTTTGTATGAATGAATAAATTAATTAGCAGAGCTTACATAAAAAAAAGATTCATGCAAGCAGTATAAAAGTTTTATTAATAAATAAGTAAACTAATACAACCTAAAATAAAGAGCCATCCGGCCTTACCCGGAATGGAAAGGTAGATTTCTTATAGATGTGAATACAATAAAGCCACAATAGTGTAATTAATACTTTTTAACTTCCCGCTAAGAAAATTGCAAATTTTCAAAAATTCGGGAAGTTATTGGTTTCAGTCCGATTTGTGACAATCGAAATTCCAACAGATGTCGACGTTTTGAGATCCTAGAAAGCTATTCTGACTAATTTCACGATGATGTCCGAGTGTATGTATGTATGTATGTACGTACGTACGTATGTAAATATCTATAACTTTTGAACGGATCAACCGATTTTGATCGTCAAGGTGTTATTCGACGCAGTTTTTTAATATCTTGAAGCTGAAAAAAAATTGAGCTTGATCGGCAGGGCTCGTTCGGAGATATTCCAAAAATAAACTTTTTTCAAAAATGTTTTTTTTGGATAACTTTTTACGGGCTTGATGGATTAAGTCCAAAATGGACTGGGCTCTGGAGATTCATAAGCCGCGTCGAATGCCACCTTAAACATCAAAATCGGTTAATTCTTTCAAGAGAAACCGTTGTCGAAAGACATAAAAAAAAAAAATTTTTTTAGTATTTTGAAAATTTCTCAAAAATGACTCGATGAATCAATTTCGAAATTTAATCAGTTATAGAACTCAATGAAACGCGTCGACTGCCACCTTAAACGTCTCAATCGGTTTATTCGTTCGAGAGATATCGTTGTAGAAAAAATTGTAAAAAACGTTATTTTTTGAAAACAAAAGCATACAAAAGTATTTTCGAGCTCGAAGAGCTCAAAAATGTATCTACTACAATTTTTCGAGCTCAAGGAGCTCGGAATACGCGGGAAGTTTTGGGGCTGGCCCGCAGGGTCAACCGACAGACCGATTTTTTTGTAAGCTTAAACATGAATTTTAAGGAAATGGGTTATGCCTTATTATTTAGAAGTTATTAGATGACTAAGCTGCAAAAATAAGCTTTTTGTATTTTTTGTGAAATTTTTGATATCATCAAATTGTTAGAAAAGATGTTTCAAACAATCCAGTATTGCAGTGAAAATTTAAGCTAATCGTTCAAATTTTAAGATACTTTTTACAGAATTGAGTTATCATTTTCGGTTCAAAAGTTATTTAAGGATAAAGCCAGAAAATTCATTTTTATGAAAATCAAAAAAAATTTTAAACACTCACAACTTCCAAACTAATCAACCGATTGGGCTCATGTTCGAACTTGATCAAGGTAATCGTCCAATAAATAAGTGTATAAAATTTCATTAAGATCCGTTAAGAATAGCGGGTGCTATCGTGATGACAAGGCGCGTTATATTGTATATATATATATATATATATACATATATATATATATTTATATATATATATACATACATACATACATATATAAATTTTTGAGCGGATGGTATTTTTCGACTTTACGAAGTAAAATAAGATATATGGTAGCAAAATTTTTTGATAATTCGGTCATGAGGGTCTCTGCAATAGACCGATTTCTAAAGAAATCTACCTAAAAAGTGTGGACACACATCAATCACTCTCAGTTGTCAGTTCCGGGTCAGTAACGACAGGAAAATATACACTAGTTCCGTACTAGTTTTATTTACAAGTGTTCTTACACTTACACTAGTCCCGTACTAGTTTTTTGGTTTGTATACACGTGTTCTCACACTTTATTATTAATTTTATTTAATTTTACAAGTGTTCTCACACTTTATTTTATTAATTCTATTACTAGTGTTTAGTATATATTGTGTCAATCAGTTAAGAAATATCAAGTCATCACCGAAATCAATTGTAATCGCGAAATAATATTGTAAATTCAGTGTAAACCAGAATAATACTCCAGACTCAGCAGCTTCAGATACTGTAATTTTAAGTATATTATTTTCTTGTGTTCACACGAATTTCCAACCAACGAAATATCTTACGAATCAATTTTTGAAACAATTTAATAGTGACTATATTATTGTAAAATTCTAATTATATGAGAAAGTGTCGGCACTTGGCCACCTTTATCTACGTTATAATTTTGAATTTATGATAATTTGTGTCTATGTAATTAGCGTCAGCGGGTCGCCACCTAATACATTTAGCAAATATCTTAATCTTTGAGATCTATTGTAATCATAGTATTAGAAATTTTAATTGTAGAATATATAATAGTTGAATTCATATTTACAACATTTTTTTATTCCCAAAACCCTTCCAGATATTTACTCAGTGTGATCCCAGTCTATTGGTCGAAAGACTAGGGCCGAAAATAATAATTATAATTTGTCCATTACGGCACAAGTCATTTTGGACATAACAAATTGGCGCTCGAACAGGGACCGATCTGAGTTTATCTCGGAGTTTGGAATATTTAAATTTGATTTTGAAATTTTTGGGGAAATAGCTTTGCTTCCTTCCTTGCTGGACTTGCAAAAAAACGCACTAGCTCATTTCCTTCCTTGCTGGAAGCGCGAAAAAGCGCACTAGCTCATTTGCTTCTCCAAATTTACACATTTTCTTGTCAATGCCTAAAAGATTACGTAAAGCTGGGCGTCGAATTCAGTACTGGCGGAAACAGTGGGAAGAACAAAGAAAGTTAGAATTATTACAAAATAAGAAAATATCACTCCGCGTAGTCAGTAATCGCATAATAAAACGAAACGTTACATTAATAATTTTTGAAAATTTAATTGGTGATAAGAGACCGGGTCAGAAAATTATTCGGGTACAACTCCCGAACCTGGAGCCTCCAGGTCTATCCTTAGGAGTATCACGAGTGGGCTGGTGCCCAGTCGTTACTCTAGGGTAATATATTTGTTTTTTTGTTTGGTTGGAAATTGGTGGATAATCTAATTTATTATCTATATTTACTTATATTTATATATATACTTGTTTTTGTGTTCACTGGAATCAGTGGTTTATATGATTCTTGAAACTTTGATTTTTAAATTTATCCTTATGCGACTAGACAAAATTAAAAATTAAATTTGATGTCCGGTGACAAACTTTCTAAATCTTATTTATTAAGAGGTTACGGAAACGCGCCATTTCCTGAAGGTTTGCCGGCAAAGCCCAGGAAACCTAGACTTCAATTCACCAGTCCCTCCGGGAACGATATAACTGTAGAATCGGGAATCGAGAAATCAATTCGAACATCTGAACCTAGTTCCGACGAGGATTCTAGCGAAGAAAAATCTTCTCAGGATTCACAGATAAATAATTTAGCGGAAAAAACTTTTGTTGATTCGGAGGATCTAGAAGAAATCGGTACTCAGAATCAAAATTCCGTGAACCCAAGCGTCCACGTACCCGTCGTTAATCAAAACGACCCCGAACCAATTAGTCCTTTAGCAGTCGTAACACACGGAAATAATTTCAACAATATGGCTTTGGCACCGAACCAAAACATATCTCTCAACGACGCTCTATCATTCGTACCTAAATTCGAAGGAAATCCCAGTGAATTGTCGGACTTTCTAAAATGTTGAAAAGACGCGAAATCCGTGTTATCCGCTGGGGCGGAGGGAAATTTAATCAAACTAATATACGGTTGCAAATTAACCACGAAGGTTGAAACCTCAATTAATTCAAAAATTCCGGCAGATCTCACCGAATTAACCACAAACTTAAAAAAGATCTTCGTACCGGCGAAGTCTTATTCCAACTCCAGGGTGAATTGGGACGGATGTATCAAAAAGACGGGGAAGCCGTATTAGACTTCGCGAACCGATTACGAAAAAAGAGGCGCGAAATCGTCGAGGTTTACCAAGCCGAAAATCCAGGATTGGCCGCGGCGGACCTTGAAGCTTTTAAAGAAAATATAAATACCTCGATAGTGGGTTGTTTTACGCAGAATTTAGTAAGCGAAATTGACCAGCGTATGTTGGAGTGTGACAACGTAGACGATGCTCTGACGCTGGCAATAAAGATTGGAGAAAAATTAAACGCGCGAAAGGAGTTACGCCGCGAGCAAAATATGGAGAGATGGAAAGAACCAGTTAGAGATGAATTTAAAAAACCGACTACTAATAAACCCGTAAATTTTGCCACTGGCAGGCGAAATAGCTCCGCGGAAAATAATTTCCAAAACTTCGATAACAAAAATAGCAATAACAGTAATAGCAATAGCGGTAATAACGGCGCGAAGAGTAAATTCCTATGTCGAAAATGCAATCAACCAGGTCTTTTTGCTAGGGAGTGCCAGCGAGTGACCTGTCAGATTTGCTATAAAAAGGAGCACACCGCTAAAAACTGTTCGCAAATTAACGGGGGTCAGAATAAATACGCGAACGTTGAATGTCAGTTCTGCGGAAACTGAGGACATTCAGCCCGGTACTGTAAATTTAATCCTAATGCTAAGCCTAACACCAGTCAAATGGTAGGCTCTAGTAGTAGAAACACGAAAACTACGGGAAAGTTTTGCTCATTTCATAAAACGAACACTCATGACAGTAGTGAGTGCAAAGCACAGCTTCGGTCTGCGATTCCGACCCAAACAGCGTCTTTTCACCGGGATGCGGCGAAAAACAGTCGCCCGATACAAGCAATAAACACAATACAGGAAGCGACCCCCGGGGACGATTCTGAGTAACCAAAATTGAGATAAATTTAGACCCGGATAATTTGCCATACACGGTGGCAAATAAAACAGTCAGGGGAGACGATATTGTAATGATGTTGGACTCAGGCGCCTCGCCAAATTTAATTAAATTTAAGTATGTAGCAGATATAAAAAATCGGTCTGTCGGTTGACCCTGCGGGCCAGCCCCAAAACTTCCCGCGTATTTCAAGCTCCTTGAGCTCGAAAAATTGTAGTAAATACATTTTCGAGCTCTTCGAGCTCGAAAATACTTTTGTATGCTTTTGTTTTCAAAAAATAACGTTTTTTACAATTTTTTCTACAACGATATCTCTGGAACGAATAAACCGATTGAGACGTTTAAGGTGGCAGTCAACGCGTTTCATTGAGTTCTATAACTGGGTAAATTTTAAAATTGATTCATCAAGTCATTTTTGAGATATTTTCAAAATACTAAAAAAATTTTTTCTTTAATTCTTTCGACAACGGTTTCTCTTGAAATAATTAACCGATTTTGATGTTTGAGGCAGCATTCGATGCGGCTTATGAATCTCCAGAGCCCAGTCTATTTTGGAATTAATCCATCGAGCCCGTAAAAAGTTATCCAAAAAAAAAATTTTTGAAAAAAGTTTATTTTTGGAATATCTCCGAACGAGCCTCGCCGATCAAACTCAATTTTTTTTGGCTCCAAGATATTAAAAAACTGCGTCGAATGACACCTTGACGATCAAAATCGGTTGATCCGTTCAAAAGTTATAGATATTTACATACGTACGTACGTACATACATACATACATACACTCGGACATCATCGTGAAAATTAGTCAGAATAGCTTTCTAGGACCTCAAAACGTCGACATCTGTTGGAATTTCGATTTTCACGAATCGGACTGAAACCAATAACTTCCCGAATTTTTGAAAATTTGCAATTTTCTTAGCGGGAAGTTAATAATGTACATAAAAATAATATAATAGAGTTGCACGGGATTGCGAACACCCCCACACATTGGGTAGTATAAACATAAAAATTTTTGGGAAAAACGCAATATGCCACGTGGTTCCGGATGACCTGGCAATACCTCACGCCGGACTTGTAGGCTCGGAATTTTTCACCGCCCACGGGGCGAAAATCGATTACCAACGACGGTTGTTGGAGGTCGATAATAAAAAATATTCATTCAAGAAACCGAATCGGGTTGAAGACGGAGTAATGTTCATACCCGGGCGAAGAGAGTCCACTTTCTTTATAAACGTCGCGAACCCCGAATTAAGAGAAGGCTTCGTCCCCAAATGAAAAATTTGTAAAGGGGTCTTCGCGGGAAACTGTCTCGTCGCAATTAGAAATAATCGCGCGTACATGCAAATATACAACACTACCGAAAGTGAGGTAGGGGTGAAAATCCCCACCATATCTGTTCGGGAGGTTGAAGAGAAAAATGAAATCGCTCCGATTGATCCAACTTACACATCACAAGACACACACGAGAGTCTTGGGATTGCAACACGTATATTCACAGTAGTAAAAGATTTTCAAAATACTGAGCGTTTTGAAAGGGTAAAACCTTTGCTTCGGTTAGACTACTTGGATGACGACGAACAATTACATGTAGAGCGACTGGTAAAAAAATACGCGGATCGGTTCTATATACCCGGAGAACCATTAAGTTCCTCAAAAAACTATCAACATCGAATCCCGACATACAGTGACCGACCAATTACGATTAAACAGTACAGAATACCTCAGGCATCAAAACCGGAGTTAGAGAATCAAACCAAAGAGGGACTGGACACAGGCATATTACAGCTGTCCGAGTCCCCGTATAATAGTCCAATCTGGATAGTACCTAAGAAACCAGACTCTCACGGTAACAAAAGATGGCGGGTGATAATAGACTTTAGACTTTTAAACGAAGACACCATTACAGACGCATACCCGTTACCGAATATAACGGACATTTTGGATCAATTGGGGGGATCATCTTATTTTTCTATATTTGATCTAGCTTCCGGGTATAACCAGATCGAAATGGATCCAAAGGATCGGCACAAAACGGCCTTTTCAACGCCTCAAGGACATTGGGAGTATCTCCGAATGCCTTTTGGGTTAAAAAACGCTACTGTGACCTTCCAGCGATTGATGGATTCAGTTCTGTCTGGTTTACAAGGAACGTCACTATTCGTATATTTAGATGATATCATTGTTTTCGCTCGGAATTTAGAGGTTCACGAGCGGAAGTTAGATGAGTTAATGATTAAACTGAGACAAGCTAATCTCAAATTGCAATCGGACAAGTGCGAATTTTTGCGACCAGAGGTAAATTACTTGGGTCATGTAATTAGTCGAGAGGGTTTGAAACCTGACCCCTCGAAACTAAGCTCCGTCCGAGATTTTCCTGTGCCAAGGACACAGAGAAATATACGGGAATTTTTGGGATTAACGGGCTATTACGGGAGGTTTATCAAAAGCTATTCTTCAATTGCTAAACCTTTAACAAAGTTGCTAGAAAAGGATACTGAATTTATATGGTCAGATTCTACTCAAAACGCTTTTGATAAACTGAAGGAAACGTTGTGCTCAGCCCCAATTTTACAATATCCTGATTTTGACAAACCCTTCATAATAACTTCCGATGCGTCTGGAATAGCCATCGGTGCGGTTCTATCACAGGGCGAAATCGAAAAAGATTGTCCGGTAGCATATTTCTCGCGAGTCCTTAAGGGACCTGTATTACGTTACGACACCTATGAAAAGGAAGCGTTGGCCATAGTGCAAGCCGTAAAACACTTCCGACCTTACGTCTACATGAGAAAATTCACTGTAGTTACGGATCACAAACCACTAGTGTGGTTTGAGACAGCTAAAGACGGAAACGCCAGAATTCTAAAATGGCGACTTCGCTTGGCTGAATATGTGTACAATGTAATCTATAAACCGGGGAAAATCAATTTAAACGCCGACACGTTATCGAGAAACCCGGTGGAGAATGTACACGTCACGACTCGTGATCAAAGAGCGAAAGAACAATTAAATACAGAAGTTCCTCACACTTCTAATCGTTCTAATACAGAAGTTCTTCACACTTCTAATCGTTCTAATACAGAAGTTCCTCACACTTCTAATCGTTCAAATACAGAAGTTCCTCACACTTCTAATCGTTCAAATACAGTAGTTCCTCACACTTCTAATCGTTCTAATACAGAAGTTCCTCACACTTCTAATCGTTCTAATGCAGAAGTTCCTCACACTTCTAATAATACAAGGGCAGGGCCTGCACGAAAAAGGGGCAGGCCACCAAAATCTCGGGAAAATGTCGATGAAAGAATCGTTGAAACCAATACAACAAACCTTCCATCGGACCCCGATAATGTGCAAGAATTGGATTCAGACTCGGACGACGATTCGTCCTCCAACGGGTCAGATGATTTCACCAGGGATACCTCTGAACAAAACGATGTACAAAAGCGTGCATCTAATATAATATCTGTTAAGGATTTGTTTCAGTATCGAAACGATAACCTAGTTTATTTCCTAAATGAAAATGGTCAACCATGCGATGAGGGCTCGCGAGCCTTGCAAAGCCAGAATAAACTGCCAAACATAGGGCATATGGATGTCGGCCAAGTATTCTGGACCAAACGGGGAAATAGGAACTATTTCGGCTTAATCATCCGTGGAACGGATGGGGAGTCGGCTCTTCTCACGAAGAGCAATATTGCTAAATGTTTAGTGAAATTAAAAGGGATCTCAAGGGATAAGGGTATAACCACACTATCGGTGGCATTTTCCGAATACATTGAGAACATACCATGGTCGGAAATACTAGAGTCAATACACGATATTTACGCGACTCAAGGAATCCAGATAATAATTTGCCTTGGTACAATTCGGTACGTTCCCCGGGAGGAACGGGACCACATCTTTTTTGAAGCTCACAAATTTCCTATCGGTGGACATAAAGGAGTTTCAAAATCATATAATAGAATTAGAACAAATTATTTTTGGGAAAATTTAAAACAAGACATTCAGGTACGTATACAACAATGCCTGGAATGCCAATTAAAAAAATTAGTCCGTGTCAAAACCCAACAACCCATGTTGATAACTGACACACCCGGTACAGTATTCGAGAAAATAGCAATGGACATTGTCGGTCCATTGCCCGCTACAGAGAGGGGTTTTGAATACATCTTAACGATTCAAGACCAGCTCTCTAAATTCTGCATAGCAGCACCTTTGCCGAACTTGTTGGCGACAACTGTCGCTGACGTGTTCATCAAACGCCTTATATGTACATTCGGGGCTCCTAAAGCGCTACTCACCGACCAAGGTAGGAATTCCGTAAGTTCCTTCATGCAGCGGATCAGCAAGCGGTTCCGAATCAAGAAAATTCAGGCGACGGCTTTCAGGCCACAATCCAACGGTGCCCTAGAGCGTTCTCACCACGTACTGGGAGAATATCTCAAACAATTCGTTAGTCGGGATAGCGAATGGGACAATTGGTTGAAATTGGCGACGTTTTCATACAACACTTGCGTGCATGAGGGAACGAGATTCACTCCCTATGGACTTGTGTTTGGGAAGATCGCCCGCGTACCGACAAGTGAGCCACTACACGAGCTCGACTGTCTACCCACTTACGATAACTATATCTCCAAACTAGTCAAACGACTGATTAACATTCGCGAGCTGGCGCGCGATAATTTAATTAAAGCAAAAGAAAGGTCGAAGGAAATTTACGACAGAGCTTTAAAACCGGTCACGTTCAAAGCAGGAGAAAACGTTTTTCTTCTAAAAGGGCCCAAACCCAACGAATTCGGGGACCATTATGATGGGCCATATGAAATTTTAGAGGTTTTCAGCAATGGTAATGTCAGTCTAAAAATAGGGAGCAAAAATAAAGTTGTGCGTTCAAATAGACTGAAAAAGACGCAAATCAAAGTTTCAAAATCTAAAACCAAAAGTACTAAAGTCGTGGACCGAGATCCCGACTTTGAACCATAATAAATTTTTTTTTCAGATCATGGACCTCGCAATCTTCGCCATTTTGGCCATATGCTGGGGGTCCGTTGGAGCCATAATCGGGTATGATTGTGGAAACAAAATCCTAAATATGACAACGATATTGTTGATCGACATCGATGAATGTGATCTTGAGGAGGATCGGATAGAAACTTCTCTACCGGAGATCGCGTTATTGCAGCTCAACGAATATGAGCAGACTACAATACTCCAATGTAAAATCGAAACACATCGTGTGATCCAACATTGTGGTTGGTAATCATATAACTCTATCGTTAGTCAAGGTATTAACGAATACATCTATCCGATCCATCGCGACGTGTGCCAGGTCGCGCATGACCACGGCACGCTAAGATTCGGGAACACACTCATCGATGGATTAATAGTAAATGCCACTACGACGCGTAGTATAACATTAGCAGGAAGTGTAAACGGTAACACTGACTGCACTAACACGCAATATAGCGACCCATTCGGAACGTGGGACAAAGTATTCGTGATTGGAACTGCGAGAATAACTCTAAGGTCGTCCCAGAACCGACTTAAAGTAGAGGAGAATAAAATTTACTTGCCATCGGGACACCGATGTCAATTAAGTAAGGGTCATTGCATTGACCCCGAGAATGGTTACACATTCTGGGATACGGTACCCCGAAAGTACTGCATCCCAGATACTTACACTGTACTATATAGTGGCGTAGCCACAACATTAAAAACTAATAAAGAAACGGTGTACTCGTTGAATGTGAGAGACACCAGTTTCTCGCTAAACATAGTGGGAGCTGAGACCTCATGCGGAATAACTTTAATAAAGACCGATCATCCCAAATTATTCATTGTTGATAGCAAAGATTTGGAATTGTTGGAGAAGAATAATGTTGTAAATTCACATCCAGATAATTTGGATATCTTTTTATACGTGAATGCTAAATTTATATACGTTGAACGCTATATCAGGTCTCAGGTCCAGACTCTGTATCTAGATGTATAAAGAAAGAAATGTAGGTAGGAGAAGGAGGTGCTGAAAAACACGCTCTCAATAGCTTCTACACAACCGGACGAAATCGCCTTCAGGTACATGGAAGGCCCTGGATATATGGCGGTAGTGGCAGGAGAGGTGATCCACATAGTGCAATGTGTCGCAGTCGAAGTCAAGGTAAAGCAATCGGATCGATGTTTCAACCGTATGCCATATTAAGGGGAAACCAAAGCCAATTCTTAACTCCAAGGACGCAAGTGATTACGAATTACGCGACGGAGTTGCCCTGCAATTCTCCGCTTTTACAACACTACAAATTGGGTTCAACCTGGTACAAATTCCTACCCAGACCTATTGAGACATTGCCACCCACCGTGCTGAAGCCAAGCACGCGGATGACGTGGAAATACCAAAATCCCGCCAATCTTGCAACTGGTGGGATATATTCAGAAGACGACCTGGACGCCATGCGTGGAAGGATCATGTTCACCATGGAGCAAACCGTGGTGATGGAGACCATGGCCCAACAATTCACCATCGGCACGCAAGGATTCCCGTCCATAATACACGCTCTTAACGAAGACATATTGGAACATCTGGCCGAAAGCGCGTGGTCCAAAACTTGGGGAAAGTTTACCGGATTCGGCACGTGGTGTGCCGGGATAATTGGGATCGTTATGTTTTTCCGTCTGCTCAAACTTATCGCTGATACTATCATCCACGGATATGCCTTGCATTCAGTATATGGATGGTCATTATGTCTCATTGGGGCCTTATGGGACTCATTTACCCATCTGCTACTACACCTCGAGAGACAGAGGGAAGCCCAGCGAAAAATTATCCCGCCAAAGTCAATCCAGAACGTAGAAAATGGGGATACCCCAATAACACCAACGGTACCAGAGATTTATCCAACCCTGCCCAAAACCGGCAGACCAGACTATTCATCAACCACGGAAACCAACGGCGCCACATCGATTCATCAACAAGCCATGGAAGTCAACAGTAACAGAATTTTTGTTTAGAGCGTGCCAGCACTTCCTGTAAGTTAAGATTATTCCATAAATACAATCTTGTCGTCACACTCGATGTTTCGTTCTTCTCGAAACAGCTCGTGCTTTCGTCTAACGGCGGGGGTGTTACGTCCAGCTCAAATGCTGAACATTATTATTTCTCTTTCTTTTAGAATTTATTTTTCTTAAATTTATTCACTGCAAAAAAATACGTGGCGACCAGATTTTATTTTATTTTATTTTATTTTTAATATCCCTAGAGTGATAAGAAATAATGCAGTTGTAAAATGTGTTTAGCATTAGTAAATTAGTTTGCTTTGACGCACGTAGAAATTCTAGAGCAACCAACCAATTGCATTTTTAATGACCCCTCAGGTCACAATAGAATAAAGGCCCAAAAGAACATCTGGAAACACTTTCCAAAAAAATTAACAAAAATATTTTATCAACAAAAGCGTACTTAAAAATTTTAAAAGAGAAATTAAAAGTTTAACAATGACTCATTGTTAAATAAATAAAGTAAACAAGGTATATAATCCTATAAGCTCTTACATTTTTAAGTGCACTTTTGTAGAAAATATTTCGGTGTCCACGTAAACAGAAAACAAATACCCAAAGAAATGAATTTAATGACACGTGGCCTAGAATATTCAAATGTTATGTCCGCCGCTTAGATTTAAATTAATTATCCGGGATTTCTCCTTTTGGTAGCGATAGAAAAATTTAGACGAGTGATTTAGAGGTTGCGGACAACATTAAAGAATACGAGGAAGATTTATCTTCCTTTAATTTATTATTTATGGTGGATCTTTTCGAAAAGTAAGAACCCAAAACGTCTCTGAAGAGACTGGTGCTCTTGTGTTGAACCAGTATATTATGAAAAAATTAAATGTAAATCTTTCACTCACCTTTCGATGTTTCTTTCTTTTGAGTCACGGCAGGTTAGATCCCTCCAGAACGTTGCAGCTCACTCAGCTTCCTCCTGTAGGATTTGGTTGGATGGGCGCGGCTGGGGTAGTAGGATATAATCTTATGTGCTTCTCTCGAATGAAACTCGTAAGACGGAACTTGCGATTTTTGGTCTTTTTATTAATGATTTAGTTACAACTCACTTGCACACTGAATCTTTTCACAATTTGAAACAATTGATATTTTTTTTTTAGATTATTTATTGTTAACGGATATTTGTATGAGAATTTTATTTTATATTTAATGCGTCCTTTTTACACACTCGATAGTGGTTTTATGCGCAAAATTACTCAGCCCGAGATGGAATCACAAATTCACGTGATTTGTGTCACTATTTCGATCGGACCGGATGTTTCTATAAATCTCAAAGGATTTTTAATAATTAGAAAAGTCGATTATTGCTTTTTTTACGCCTAAGCGGAATCCTGGAATAATTGACTGCAAAAAGATGTTAAGTTTAGAATGCCTTATTGATTATTCCAACGCCGAAGCGGATTCCTGCAATAAGGTTTAAATAGAAAATATTAAAAATCCTCTTATTGACCTTTCGACGCCTAGGGCGAAATCCTGCAATAAGAGTGCACGAAAACACGACGTTCGAATTCTCGCGGACCGTAGGTTTTAAGAACTGACTGGCAAAGAGCTATGGGTGCTCAGGCTTTTTATAAACTTTGGTTTGGCGATTGATGGGGAATTTTTAATTATTGTCATTGGTGGAAGGTGACGACAGTTTATTAATTGTTTGTTAAACTTATTGCAGTTATCCTCCCACTATTCTTTGACCCATAAAAAGGTGGAAAAAGCTGACGCTGCGTTTTCGCGCGCTTTTGAAAAGAAGAGCTCTATAATAATTATTTTTGATAGTTATTAGAAGAAAAAAAAAAAATTTATTTGGACATAACACAAATAAATAATATTAAATGCAATGAAGTTTAAATAAAGACTTTTATCGAGGAATATTCACATAAGTTACATACGAAATAATTTTTACCTAAAGAATTCAAATCAATAACTTTTAAATGGAAAAGTTAGCACAAGAGTTATCTAAATTAATAATATAAAAATAAATAATAATTATCAATTAAACAAATAAATTAATAGCATTTACATGAGTAAATTTATAATAATAAGCACATGAATTGGCGGAACGCCATTCAATGGTAAATCTTATTGAATAAATAAATAATTTTGGAAACAAACAAAAATTATTACGAATAAATTAAACAAATTAAATAATAGGCAGGATGCCCTTTAATGTAAATTTTATAAAAATAATTAAATAAATTAATTAAATTCAAATAGATCAAAATAGTAAGAATAAATATAAAATTTTATATAAATAATTTAAATAATTAATAAAATTCAAATTAATAAAATTGTAGGGATAAATACAAATTTTAATATAAAAGATTCAATAAATTACTAAACTTAAAGAAATAAAAACTATAAGATAAATATGAAATTTTGTATAAATAAATAAATTAATTAGCAGAGCTTACATAAAAAAAAGATTCATGCAATTTTCTGATGCAATCGTTGGGTCCGGCTCATCATTTTCGAAAAACAAATGACTAAGTACGCAATTCCGAGTATAGCTTTCTAAAAATTAGAAAAGTCCATATATGGAGATCGAATGATATCGTTTTTTGTAAACAACAACGGATGTGTAAGTGCTCTAATACAAAACGAATGATCACGTACGTAGGTCCGAGTTTAATCATATCATTAGAACATACGTGACGATTTCGAATTATGGAAATTTGATGGTCGTAAAATTTTTATGACCGTTGAGTTAATTAGGGGTCCGGTGCACACGTGCAGGTGTCCCGCTGAGTCGCAGCTACACACATTTTTGAGTACTACGCCCGTGCACACACACACACACATTTTTTTGTAGATGTATTGTAAATAGGTGTACGCAGGTAATGTGAATGCAAGATGAGTATACAACTAGATGACGTAGTTGGGTTTGAGAATGGGCTCCGTCCTAGAGAGAGTGAGACAGGTATATTATCATATCTGCCGATCTTTGTCTATTCTTACTCATCGTACATGCACTTACATAGGTACCTGCAAAAGGATTTTGGTACGAAGATTTTGGGTGCAGTCAAGTACTCGTTGCTTATAAAATGGAAAAGAATGTAAATACAAAAAAAAATTTTAATTGAATAGTTGAATCGCGATCCATATGTAACGATCGTTACACCTCTACCCTCAGAGTCGTCATCGCCTTCGATGACTTCAATTTATGCATATTTTGCTTAAATAGGAATTGAAGTAGTTGGCCAATATGGATTGCGGTTTAACTTACATGGAATAATTGTTCTTTTAAACACGCTAACAATACGTATTTTGATGAGGTCTTGTAGGAGTCCAATAGTTGTTGGATGTCCTTTTGTCTTCTTTGCTGCTTTGTTGTTGTGAGTATTTGCTTGTTTTGATTTGAAGAGTACATTTTCATGGTAAACTTATGTCGTTGTTTTCTATTCCATATAACATGAGAATTGTCTTAAGTATATTTTTGGATGTATTATTGGTTGAATTGAATATTTTCCCATTCGTAAAATCAGGCGGTTGCTGCTGATAAGGAGCTGGTAGACATTTCGTCTGAGTAGTTGATTTAGTTGAGAAGTTAGTAATTCTATCTCTGGAAACAATCGCGTTGCATAAATTCAATAGTAGGTTATGTTTTAAGAGGGATCTCCAAATCAGGATCTGCAGATCAGACGAGGTTAAGATAGCCAATTCTTATAGAGGTCTCGGAGCTCAAACTTCGAGTTCACAGTTCAGATATTTTTACATATTTGGTAAGTTTCTAATGATATTGGACGTGAAGTAAGCTTAGGTATTGTATGAAATGTAAGCCCTTGATTTCTTCTAAGGACTTCCAGTATATATATTGGGTCTTGCTTGATTCTGCGTCACATTGCTGGAGTGATTCAGGGCTTGAGTTTGCAAATAGGTTATCTTCACATGAAATCATAATGCAATTTTACGTTATATGTATTTGTAGTCTTTGACTCTTATTTTTGTGTTCAGTCTACTTCTTCAATTGTTAAGCAGTAGTACTGGCATCTTCAGATCTTTTGTAGTTCTGTATAGACTTTATATGAGTTAATTTCTTATGTTACTATTGCTGGTAGGAACGGCTAATTCAAAATTCCTTATAAAGTATGAACAACTGGTTATGCTGTTGAAACTATTCCCTTATTAGGTCTACGTTGTCTCATTGAGCTGGCACTTTCAAGATGTCATTTTAGGAGTTATGCGTACTGTAGCATGATTTTTGACGGCATCTTCTGCTGCTGATGGTTCATAGTCACCATGGATGGTTGGAGATTAATATTAATGGTCAAGAAAGTTTTGAGTTGACAATCGTGTTCTCAGTGGTGTTATGAATTTATAATATTCTTCTTTCAGTTGTGATGTGGAAGATTACAGATGACTATAACACGTGATTGTTTTTATAAATTGCTCAGTCCTTTTCTCATGCACTAAGGAACGGAAACGACCGTTTGTCTCCCTGGAAAATTTACTCTTTTGTTTGTGGGTCTGTCCATGCTGGCTGCTGATGTTCTGTCGCACTTGTGTTGATGATTACTTACAATTTTTCGTATAGATGACGCATGTATTCTCTTTTCTATAGTAATTACATATATGATTGATCTCCTACAACACGCATTTACACATATACTTATCCTCGGGTCTATTGGTTATTCGGTTTGTTATTTATGAATATTTCTTTAGTGGCTTTCGTGTCTAAAACCATTCCACTGGAACATTATTAACTTTAAAATGGATAAGTGCATGTATATATGGTTGACATAAACGTTGTACTACGTACGCATAAAATTAAAAACGAAACTATGTTTAACATAAAGTTCTTCTTTCAATTAAACTAAGTGGATTATTCTTATTGGTTGATCAAAATAATTAATATTGAAGCTAAAGAAGTGACAATAGAATGAGATCGCATAATATTTTCTGTTTATGCTGATGCGTTTTTCTTACAATCCATTTTACGAGCTATTTTGGTACCTTGCAATATTCATTTATACTAGATTATACGATTCGGGAATTAAATTTGCGAGTTTTAAATTATGCTTTGTGTAATGTTTCTTACTTATTTACCCATCACCGTTAATTGTGAATTATATGAATATATATATCGTGACGAATATTTTTTTTTTGTTTTTTTGCTTTTTATATATACTTATATATATATATATATATATATATATTTTTTATTTTTTTTTATTTTATTTATTTTTTTATTTTTATCATTGACTTATATTACCCTTCACCTTTAATATATATTGACATAATAGGATACTATTTCTGAACAATGACTAAAAGTTCAAACATATTTATTTCGCGCATAAATTTTTCGAATTATTGTCTGTTTGTTTATTTGTTATCGTGTTTATTTAAATTAATATCTTATTCACTTACACATACTTATGAATAGTTATGCGTATCTTCATATGGTTGTAAAACGATATGAACTATTTGTTAATTCTTCATCAAGTATCGTCATAAGTATGAGTATTTGAATATGTTGCATGCATGCTCGGGATTATTATGTAAATATTACTAAGTATTTATATGAGTATTAAAACAACAAAATAAGACAAACATATGCATGGTATCAGGTTTCATTTTCTGAATTGATATAGTTATATCTTCTTTAAAAGATTAATTGATGCATGTTTGTCCCATCTTATGGTTAGTCAAGAATTTACTCATATTGTTATATATTCATTCCTTTTTGTTAAATTGTTGATTTCTCCCTTTCGGAATTTGAGATTGTTCGCTTTATTTCTTTTCATGATGGTTATTTTAGGTAAATCATGAAAAGAAATAATATCATCATTAGATGTAATTTTGAAGTGATGTTGATGAAGTTAAAGATTTCTACTATTATTGATTTTAATTGGTATACCGTGATTGTTGTTGGAACTGTTGATATCTGAAGGATAACCTTTATGAACTCCATACTGCTCAATCGTCAATGGTTGCACTACAATACCTATTGTAACTTAAAACTCGAAAATAGCGATTAATAAGACATATGGAAAATAGTAATATGTTAATCGGATTGAGTGTCAGTGTTAGAATTAGTAGAATCTCGTGTATTACAGATTTTTAACTTATCTATGTGCTTAAGAGAGCGTTTGCCCTTTTCATCCTCTATTATGGCCGTATTATTATCTAATAACTCGGCTATAACATATGGACTTTTATAATGCGAGTCGAATTTACCCTTTCGTGGTTCTTTTATAGCATTAACCTGATTTCCAACATTCAAAGTACTGGGGTTCAGGTGAGCATCATAATAACGTTTAGAGCGGTGTTTGGATTTAATTTAATTAGATGCCGCGAAGTGTCTCATGTCATCCATACGGTTGACTAAGTCATATAGGTAGGTTCCGTAAGTTTCAGTTTTGTCTGGGAGTGGAAAGGAGCTGGGTATACGCGCTCTTTTACCGTATATAAGTTCGAAAGGAGTGAAATTAGTCGATTTATGTACAGCGATATTATATGAAAACATTGCAAAGGGAACAAGTTTATCCTAGTCTTTATATTTATTCACATAATGCTTGATAAATTCTGCCAATACTATGTGACTACGCTCTAGGGATCCATTAATTTGTGGATGGTACCCTGAGGTAGTTACTTGTTTAATTTTGAAAATTTTTGCAAGGTGGTGAAATATTTTACCAACAAATGATCTGCCTTGATCACTGAATATTACGCGAGGTGATCCAAACTGAATAATAACGTGGCGAGCAAGTGCGTCTGCAATAGTCTCAGCCTTAATGTTTGGTATTGGTACCGCTACGCAATACTTCGTGAGATTGTCTTGCACAGTAAGAATGTGCATATTACCTGATGGTGTTTGAGGCAATGGGCCCACTGTGTCGATTGAGATTTTGTCGAAGGGTTCTGCAGGAGTGTCTGTGATGATCATTGGTTCTTTAGTCTTGATTCGGACTAACTTTTGTTCTTGACAACTTCTGCACGTACGAATAAATTCTGTGATGTCATCTCTCATGTTCGGCCAATAAAAACGTTCACGAATTCGTCGATATGTTTTAGTGATACCTTTATGACCACCGGTTAGGCTTTCGTGATACTCCGCGATGATATCCTTGTGGACATCTTCGTCTGGTATGGTTACACTTCCATGACAAATGGTGAGTGAACATTCGCAGTCATCTAAACATTCTTTGAGAACGTCAGTGACAAGTGATTGGCTCAAGCTTTTGAGCATATCTCCTGGTTTTGAGATTCGCAAAGTTTTTATGTTGTAGTGGTTTAGCACATTTTTTATGGTTTTTAGTACATCTTTAAATTCTTGTATGGAAAATGAGTCAAAGTGATTCTTTTTTAACACTGCACTGAGAATTTTATGTTTACCGTGTGGTGTTATTAGTACTTGATTAATTTTTGGTTTCTTCAATTTCAGATCCTGTGGATCTCTTTTATCTGTTTCTATCAGTAGTCGCGATGTGATGGTTGTAAGTTCACAATCAGCAGAGATAAAGTGTAAATAATTGTCTCTGAAATACGTCAAGTTTTCATTCGTCGTGTGTAAGGATATCTTACTTTCGTAGTTCTTCATACCGGGATAAAATAATTCGCAAGGAACAGTATTGAATACGGATTTTCTCTTTATCGGTTGTGGTTGTTGAACTTCTTCTTCTGTATGAACTTCTTCATCTGTGTCTGTACTCGAATGGACTTCATTGATTGGTGGTAAATTAGCCCATCGTCTGCTTGCTGCTCCTCGTGATATTACTTCATCTGTCTCTGATTCTGTGGTTGATCCTTCTGAAATAACTGCAGGGGTTGATCGTCCTAAAGGATGTCGAAATGTTACGCCAGATGGTCTGTGGGATTGTGCTTCAGGTTTCCTGGTTGGAGGTTCTGTTCGTGGAGATTCGTGAGTTGGATCTTCAGTACGTCGATCCCAGTAATAATTATCATTTCCTGAAGATGGTCCAGGTGATACTTCGATAACATTTTTAGGCGGTGGTGCTGGTATCGGTTCAGTTAGTGAAGAAGTTTCTTCACCTGATTGATTATTTACGTATGTGAGTTGATAATCAGTTGTTCGAGTTTTTGTAGATTGTGGTCCTGGTTTTTCAGAAGCTTTTGAGAGTGGTACTCGATTACTAGCGAGGCTCGGAAAAGCACTGTTTCTCGCATGCGGTACTGGTGGTGTTGGATCACTTGGTGGTCCAGTATCTGGTTGTTTTCGAGGTCGACCAACTTTACGTTTCTCTGTTGAAGGCATTGGAATGTCAGCAATAGTCTTTGTACGCCTGATGAGAGGTGGTTGCGCTAGCGAGGGATTACTTGCTAATCTTCGCAATCTTACTCTCTCACCTATAGTACTGGCGTTTGCCTCTGCTGCTTTGACGGCTGATGATCGCAGTCGTTCTAGGTGTTTGGCAATCGAACTAGACTGCCTCGCAGCTGTTTCAGGTTTTCCTGTGGGGACTATTGGCAAAACAACAGGATTCCTTGACAATGCATCTGCATTTACGTTTAATCTTCCTGGTTTGTAATAGAAAACATATTCATACTCTCTTAATCTCGTTCTCCATCGAACTATCCGTTGTACTGGCGGCTTGACGGAGTCGATCCACTTTAGTG
This sequence comes from Microplitis manilae, assembly GCA_030273425.1. Lineage (NCBI taxonomy): Eukaryota > Metazoa > Arthropoda > Insecta > Hymenoptera > Braconidae > Microplitis > Microplitis manilae. The sequence continues at coordinate 16,289,443 of CP092720.1, read as the reverse complement.
GTTCGTGATCACAGACGAGAGTGAATCTTCGACCATATAAGTACGGTCTAAAATGTGAAATACCGTTAATAACTGCTAAACATTCTTTTTCAGTTGTTGTGTAGTTTCGCTCTGCATTTTTGAGAAGTCTTGATAGATAAGCAATTGGTCTGTCTTCACCAATTTTTCCTTGGCTTAATACTGCACCAATAGCGAGATCTGAAGCGTCAGTAGTAAGAATAAATGGTTGAGAAAAGTCAGGATATTGCAATACTGGAGATGTACATAATGCTTTGCGTAAGTCGTCAAAACTCTCTTGTTAAGCTGAGGTCCAGTTGAATGGATTATCCTTTTTCAATAGTTCTGTCAATGGTTTTGCACGGCCTGAGAAGTTTTCAATGAAGCGACGATAATAACCAGCTAGTCCAAGAAATTGTCTGATGTTCGTAACAGTCTTTGGTCTTGGAAACTTTTCGATAGCTTCAGTTTTCTTAGGGTCTGGACGTACACCGCCACTGCCAATAATATGACCGAGATATGCAACTTTGAGATTTAAAAATTCGCATTTATCTGATAATAAGACTAAATTGGCTTGTTCTAGTCGATTGAAAAGTCTTCGGACACGTATGCCGTGTTCTTCGAGTGATGATGCGAAAATAACGACGTCATCAAGATAGACAAATAGCTCAACGTCTTGTAGACCTAGAAGAACTCGGTCCATAAGTCGTTGAAAGGTAGCTGGAGCGTTTTTCAGTCCAAATGGCATTCTGTTATACTCATAGTGACCGTTTGGTGTACTGAATGCAGTTTTCTGTTGGTCTTTTGGATTCATTTTGATTTTATGAAAACCACTAGCCAAGTCGAAAACTGAAAAATATTTTGCTCCTCCTAGTCTATCGAGAATCTCAACTATATTCGGAAGAGGATAAGTATCGCCTATGGTTTTCTTGTTTAATTGTCTAAAGTCAATTACCATACGCTAGTGCTTATTACCTTTTGAATCTGGCTTCTTTGGAACTATTCAAAGAGGTGAGTTATATGGAGAGACAGATTCAGATATTACACCGACATTCAGTAATTTATTTACTTGTCGAGCGATTTCCTCCTTATGTACAGTTGGAAAACGATACTGGCGGACTGATATAGGAATTTCATCAACTGTTGGAATCGAGTGTGCCATCATTGTTGTAGCTGGAAGATCATCTCCAGGAAGATGAAAGAGCATCGGAAATCCTCTGATAGGCTCATGCACGTGCTCTCTTTCCAATATATTTGGATGATCAAGTCGGAGACTAGCACATATACGCTCGAATCTATCTTGACCATCTTCCGGTATATCACTATCTTCAGAATTGTCAAAGAAATCCTCTGAACTGCCATCGCATTCAAAGGGAATAATTTCTTGCGGTGGAACGACTAATTCTATATCGTCCTCATATGCATTTATCGCGTAGACATAACAAGTACTGTCTTTGTTCGTGACTAAGGCATTACCAATGAAAATATTTTTGCGAGTTCCGATGCGAGGTAAAAAGCCAGTTTTTAGATCTGTCTTACGAAGGTTAATTGGTATTACTGTCCGAGTTCTAGCTTTTAATAAAAATACTAAGGGTTCGTCTTCACTTCGAAACATAGTCGCCGGGGGAGTATCAAATGGTTCACCTTTAGTATTTTCGAGCGGGATCGGATTTACGGGTTCGGAATCTGTGACTATGGTATTGTGATGAAAAGATATTTCTACCTTTTCTTTAGTTAGAAAGTCTATACCGATAATTCCATCGGTGGGAATGGGTATGGGTTCTCGAGAACGTGAAACTTCTCGAGATTTGAGAAGAAAGTAACTTCTGTGGTTCCCAAAGTATCGAGTTGCTCAGTAGTGATTCCTTTTATGGATACTGAGTCCCAGGTATCAATTATTGTACGAGAAGCCAGTGCGTCTTTTCTGATAACATTTATGTCAGCGCCTGTGTCGACTAGGAAACGAGCTCTGCCGTTTCGCAACTCAGGGGCTGTTAGAGTAACGACTGGTCCTCTACCCTGGACTTCAGACCACATTACGAATTTTCGACGGTCAGGAATCTGATTGATGATGGACACGTTTCCGTGGGGTTCGCGCTGTTCGACGTCGCGTCGTTCCGTCGAACCGCGTTGGAGTTAAAAGGTTCTTTAGGTGGTGCAGGAGAGGTTGGCCTTGAATTATTTTGTTGGTTTTGTGGGTTACCATTGTTACTGTAATTTCCATAATTATTACTATTATAGTTGTTATAACCATTGTTACCGTATCTTTGATTGTTATTGTCATAACTGTTACGATTATTGTAATTATTGGGATTATTGTTGCTATGATTGTTATTAGAGCTGTTCTGATTGTTATCTTGAGGAGGAGAACTTTGATAATATGGCGGATTATATGGTGCTGGAGGCAGATATGCTACAGGAGGTGGGTATTGATATGGCATAGGAGGTATATATGGGATTGGAGGGAAATAGCCCGGTGGAGGATAATATGGATAGTAACTTCCGGGTGATCGGCTTCGCGAACGATAAGGTGAGTTGCCACGCTCAGGATAGTTGCGTTTATCACGAGGTGGTGTTTTGATTTTAAATTTGATTTTAAAATTTACAGAATATGGAATTTTGAAATTTAAGGAATGATTGAGTGTATGAAATTTATATAATTTGTAATTAAGATTTTTGAAGATTAAATACTTAAAAATTACAAGTTGAAATTTAACTCGGAGATTTCAACAAGGCAGGACGTCTATTTTTGTTAAAATTCTAAGATTCAAATAGAATTGAGGAATTTTTTTAATGAAAAGAACAATTAACCAGCGTATCCCACCGCTGTCACCAAATTTTTCGACTGTCACGATCAGAGAGAGTGAAGGCGACGGGCGAAGGGTTTATTTAATTAATTATTTAGTAAACTACCCATAATATTTATTCTATTACTCAACCAAGGAGCCTAATAGGACCGTCACGTGGCTAGTGTGAGAATGTTTAATATTTGGCAAGTTTTGATACTAAATAAGTCTATTTCGTACCGAGCGGAAGTACGATAGACAATCCCGTTCGTTGACCTGCGTGGCTTAAGGGTAGGTCAGGGATTTTAAAGCGAGAAGGAAGTAGGTAGGTGAATATGGGCCCTCGAGAAGTCCCTGTTCTTTTACGTCTGTCTCTTTCTGTACCCGTTGACTTAAGAATGTTGGAGTAAAGGGTGTAAATAAGAGAAAGATGATTTAAAAAAAAAAAAGAAGAATCTGTATATTCTTTTATAAAATTATAATGTTGTTTTACATGTGTGTACTTAAATATAAACAAATATAATCAACTTACCACTCAGCTTGAGGTGGCTTACAATCTCGCTGATCACACTCTCTCACAATTCACCACTTTGAATTTATGATCGCGGAATCGTTTTTATTTGATTCGCTGGGACCCTGCCCGTGGCTTAGGGATTTTACTCAGCGGAATTTAATGCACTTTTCGGACTCGGAGCTACTGGGGTGCCAAGCGGATACACTCCCCTATCTGTCGAGTACGAGTATGAATTCGATTTTATTTAGGATTTTGATCTAAGAGTCTGGATTCCTAGGCTATAGACCGTCACGAAACCGGAGATCCTGGTGAGTCGAATCGACCGTGATTTTTGCAAGTTAGAAATCTAGGTATTTGGCCAAGGAGCCCGATTGCCTAGGCGGTGGACCGTCACGTGGACAACGATTAAGATTTTATCTCTGATTCGCGGTACTAGTCGGACTTGGGCCGATAGAACTAATCGGTACTTTTTGTTAGAATCTGTAGAACTTCGGAGAGATTACTTTCGATCGACTCGAGATCCGGCAGAGTTTGGTTCTGATTACCGATTGACTAATCGGAGTTTGGACTTCGGAGCGAGAACTGACAGAGATTAGGTCTGATTAGCGATTGACTGACTTCGTTAGGTTTTAGGCAGTTTATATACTCTACTTTTGATGGGAAAGTCATGTGTTTTCTGATGCAATCGTTGGTTCCAGCTAATCATTTTCGAAAAACAAATGACTAAGTACGAAATTCCGAGTATAGCTTTCTAAAAATTAGAAAAGTCCATATATGGAGATCGAATGATATCTTTTTTTGTAAACAACAACGGATGTGTAAGTGCTCTAATACAAAACGAATGATCACGTACGTAGGTCCGAGTTTAATCATATCATTAGAACATACGTGACGATTTCGAAATATGGAAATTTGATGGTCGTAAAATTTTTATGACCGTTGAGTTAATTAGGGGTCCGGTGCACACGTGCAGGTGTCCCGCTGAGTCGCAGCTACACACATTTTTGGGTACTACGCCCGTGCACACACACACACATTTTTTTGTAGATGTATTGTAAATAGGTGTACGCATGTAATGTGAATGCAAGATGAGTATACAACTAGATGACGTAGTTGGGTTTGAGAATGGGCTCCATCCTAGAGAGAGTAAGACAGGTATATTATCATATCTGCCGATCTTTGTCTATTCTTACTCATCGTACATGCACTTACATAGGTACCTGCAAAAGGATTTTGGTACGAAGATTTTGGGTGCGGTCAAGTACTCGTTGCTTATAAAATGAAAAAGAATGTAAATACAAAAAAAAAATTTAATTAAATAGTTGAATCGCGATCCATATGTAACGATCGTTACACAACTAACGAAATATCTTACGAATCAATTTTTGAAACAATTTAACAGTGAATATATTATTGTAAAATTCTAATTATATGAGAAAGTGTCGGCACGTGGCCACCTTTATCTACGTTATAATTTTGAATTTATGATAATTTGTGTCTATGTAATTAGCGTCGGCGGGTCGCCACCTAATACATTTAGCAAATATCTTAATCTTTGAGATCTATTGTAATCATAGTATAAGAAATTTTAATTGTAGAATATATAATAGTTGAATTCATATTTACAACATTTTTTTTATTCCAAAAACCCTTCCAGATATTTACTCAGTGTGATCCCAGTCTATTGCTCGAAAGACTAGGGCCGAAAATAATAATTATAATTTGCGCATTACGGCACAAGCCATTTTGAACATAACATACTTAAATACAGTACACATATACCTCGCTTCAACCTGATTTTCATACTATTATTTATTTATACAATGGAAGTCAACAAAAAACGGAAATATCATCCAACAACTGTTTATAAGCATTATAAAAAAGTCTTCGAGCAATGGTTAAGGAAGTTGTCCTGCTACAGTATTGTAAACTAGTTATGAGCTATATGCGCGGTAAAAGTAGGTTAATTCGTATGGACTCGGGAAAAAAAATTTAGCTAGATCTAAATAGATCTGTTTTCTTATCTCTATCCTAATATAAATTGATATGTCTGATTAAAAATATATTAAATATATCACAATAGTATAAAATATATAGGATTGAAGCTATTAAAATTAAAAGTAAATGTTTTATATTCCATAGGAAATCAGCTTTATCTTCTCCTTTACATGATACAATTGAAATTTAACTTGATAAAGATTCATTATAGAGATCACTTTTCTCCAAACAATACAAATTAATATGTAATTAAGAAGATACTAATTTAAATAAAACAAAATATCCAATAGTTATTGATCTCGACAGTAATATAAAATGAGTATTGATAATGAAATATTGTCATAAATTAGATTAATTTTTTGTTAAATAAAAAGGATTATAATCAATACGAAACATTTTGCATAAATATGAAGGATCACTTTTTTACAAACAATAATGAAAATAATCTCATTTTAAGATACATAAAGAATTTTTCCTTAAAGTGTTGTTCCATACTAGAAAATCGTTAATATTAATTTAAATATTTTTAAATATTTAATTCAGTATTAATGTCCAGGTTTGGCCTCATTAGTGTCTATAGACCCCTTGTGGGCCGTGGTCGTCGATTATTTTATTAATTATTATTTTAATGAATTTTCGCGATTTTAAAATATGTTCGCGACCTGGTCTCCAGATTATTTATGAGGATTCAGGATTTGAGGAATCCCGGACAGTCGGTGGTAGCGCCCAGGACTGGATAAATTATTAGGCAGCTGGTATCAGCGCCCGATATTTTAATTGATGATTTTTGGATTATTGGCTGCTGGTAGCAGCGCCCAATATAACCACAAAGTCGTATGGTATTAGGCTCCCTAATGGCAGCCCAAAATAAGGTTGAATTAATTAAGGATTAATAGTAATTTATCAAGGCTGGAGAGCAGGAGTTCGAGCTCCCTGAGCTCTCTCGTAAGACTGACCATTTAATCATTATAAAAAATATAATAGAGCCAACAGATTTGACAAACCGTTGACGCTGTATCTCAGGTTCCCTGTGAGAGAATCGTCGTGGCCCAGGTCTCATGTATCGTCATCTGTTTTGACTACCTACGAGCCACGGCGACTCTCTTATCGCAAGAGATTACCGTTACATAGCATAAAATTATTTTATTAAAAATAATTAATTTAATTTAATCAATAAAATATTTTGGGAACGTAACAGTATTTTATATTTATTTACCTAAGAAAATCATGTAACGATGTATATAAAGTACCTATATGAATATCAGATAAAATCAATAGTAGATTATTATCATGTTTATATTTTCTACGATAAAAAAATTATTAGTTAAATAAGCAAGAAAATGTATTTATTTTAATTACGATAGACTTTTTACAATTATCAACATTTAGGTAAATGTGTCACAATTTAGCTAGTTATTCTTATAATTATAATATAATGTGAAGAAATATTTCTTTATAATCTGTACAGATCTAATCTGTCACGTAGCGATTCAAACGTGAATCGCTGCGCGCGCTTTTCCATCTCACCGTGAGTTTAACAACACCTCCTAGCTCGAATTGAGTGCATTGATTTATTATAATTTATTATTATTCAAATATTTATATTATTTTATTGGATTATTTTATTATGATTTAATTATTTATTTATTGATATTATTGTTTATAATATTCATATTTATTTTTTGAGAATTATTTTGAATATTATGTACTTAATCAATATTTTCATTTCAGTCAGTAGCACACGTGTTGTAGAGCGTACATAAAAATATCGACCGAAGGAAGAGTAAGTCGATATAGTGGGGATAAAAATCGATATTTTTCTCCAGTCACGTGGTGCACTGAAATAATTATTATTTTATTGTTTAAAGGATAAATAATCATTATGTTTATGTTGATGGATAGAAAATATTATTCAACTTATTATTACTATATAACTCAGGTCGTTTAGTGATTTAAATATTTTATTTTAATTGATAATTTCGGGTCTGAGGTCATGAGAGGGGATAACACGTGAGTGATTACCCTCCCTCGGAAGGTTGCGCAACAATTCACCCGACGACAAAATACCCGCGACAAAACACCCGCAAACCAAAATACCCGCGACAAAATACCCGACGACAAAATACCCGATGCCAAAATACCCGACGACAAAATACCCGATGCCAAAATACCCGACGACAAAATACCCGATGCCAAAATACCCGACGACAAAATACCCGATGCCAAAATACCCGACGACAAAATACCCGACAACAAAATACCCGCGATGAAATACTCGCAGTCCAAAATATCTATAAATAATATAGATGTTGTATTCCTTCAGCATTGTATTGAGACAAAATAAAATAGTAAATATATAGTATATAATATAAAATAATTAAAAAAATTATAATATAAATCATATTCAATATAATAATGATATTTAAAGTACACAAAAACTTAAATATAATATTGAATCAATGTATATTAAAGGTCAATAATCAACGGTCAATATGATAATTGTAATTACATTAATTAAACTTAATCAATAAAACATGAATTATAATAAACATAAAGTATTCAATTAGTTTATATCTTTAGAACACCAGCAATATTTTTACGGAACTGCAATTTATTATTGCTATCATATGAAACCACAATTTTTTTGATACGATCATTATAATTACGATAAAGAAGACGCCGTTTAGGTAATGACAAACCAGTATTTAACTGCACTAACTTCATTTCAACAAGTGTTTGCTGCGATCTCAATACATTCATAAACTTAGCAACGTTAGCATGACTAACACGAACTAAATCATTAAAGGAATGATGCCAACCTTCCATTCCATTATTTGATCTTAATTCATCGTTTATAACGCTCAAATAACAATTCCATATTTGAATAGCATTAGAGGCTCTGAACGATCAACTCCGTTGCGTTTCAGTACACCAACCCATGTTGACTCATAATATTCGAGCAAACCACATAATTCGTCATCATGATCGACATAAAATTTACTTTTAGTAAGTCCGTCATACGCTGAAATTACATCGTGAACTGGAACGAATGCAAGTGCCATGAGCATTCGTATATTTTCAGAAAAACGTATGTTCTTGTTATAAAGTGATTGTAAACCCTCATGCTGAACATGTCGCCATACACATTGTGTGTAATGAAACAAACATCCACTGATATTAACACCAGGAAATACAGTTTTAAATGCATTCATGTAAGCTAACTCATAGTCAGTTAGCATACGACGCAAACGAATCACATCAGGTAGTAATTCTTTTAATTTACGCAAAATCATTAAATAAATCGATTTAGATTCACTTGAAGACAAAACGTATACAAATCGCATCGTATGATTACCAACTGCGCCGTGGATTGAATATAACTGTTTGAAAATGGCCGGTACAGTACGGAAGGTTCCATCGCCACAACAAATCTCACATTCAGCCAATTTTATCAAATTAGAAGCCGTGGAAGAAATTAAAATCCGATTTCTACGACCACCACTGTCAAATAGCGAGAATTCTTCATCTTTAGATGTACGTTGTAATTCATCAGGCACAATAAAATCTCCAAGAGTTTTTTCTGGAGCTGTTGGTTCCTTTTTTTGTCGAGCACGCTGGATTGTACGCTGCATTGATGAAATTTTACCCAAACGCGCTGCCACCGGTGACTTAACGTTTTTAACAACGTCGGCAATAACTCTAATTGGTCCAACATCATCACTAACAGCACGACGCTTTAAAGTAGATCGAATCGCTTTAGATTTAACATCAGCTAAATCAGCAGGATGATTATGTATTGGATTATCTCCAATAATATTACCTATTGATACAGTTAATTAGGAACAATTATTAAAATTACCAACTAAAATTATAGTTTTTATAAAAACAAATAATACGATCAGTAAAAAAAATAATAATCACCATTCTTATCTTGTGATGACGTGTGAATAATTACCGAACAAGCAAATTTTCGACTGTGTTCGTTACATCGCCAAGTAATGCTCTTCTTATTTACAGTTTTACATGCATAGGTATAACCTTCGTGGACTAATAAATTTTTACCTTTTTGAGATTTTACGAATTTTAAAGGCATTACTATTAAGTCTTTAATATTTAGTTAATAATAGTCAAGAATTTTTTAATAACTGCTAACAAACACGTGTTTATATACGCTACCACAGAAAATATAAATACATCAGAGGTAACATACATTAACTAATAAGTAAAATTAGTGTGTCATAACACTAACAGATGGCAGTAATATCATTCGGCGGATTTAATGGGGTATAGGTTCAATTTGAAATATTACATATGAGATAATAATGATAAAATATTATAAAATATGGCTAACAGATGGCATAGTTAGGATTTGATATCCTCAACAAACCCGCGGGTAAGTCGACTTATTAATATTTTATCAAGTAATATAAGCATTCAAAACTATAGATACGTTTACCAATAACGCAAAATATTTCAATTATTCAAAAATTCAAATTTTTTTTTTTACGAAAACATAAAATACTGATTACAATTATTATTATTAAGTTCAAATTTTGTGTGTGTGCAATTATATCAATGTACCCATACATAAAAGGGTGTGAAGCATAGCACCCTTTTTTCACGATTTTTGTGTGTGTGCAATTAAAAGAATATACCCACACATCAATGTCTATCTAGTTTGGATTTGGCAATCTTCCTTGATGTCTATTATATTATATGATTTCGAATTCGCATAAGGAATTGTGAAGTCATATGCTATAGCATCTAAAGATTAGATGTCAATAATAATAATAAAGTATTTTTTTTTTTTTTTTGCACGGAAAAAAAAATTAAGAGATTTTTTTAATTTCAATTGATTTTCAGGATGAATTATCTTGGTCAAAAAGCGTCACACCGTGTGGCGGGTGTTTTCAATTGCGGGTGGTTTGTCGAGGGTGTTTTGGTTTGCGGGTATTTTGTCGTCGGGTGATTTGTCGTCGGGTATTTTGGTATCGGGTATTTCGTCGTCGGGTATTTTGTCGCGGGTATTCTGTCGCGGGTGATTTGTCTTCGGGTATTTAGACGTGCCACCCCCTCGGAAAACTCAACGAGAATGTAGTCAGAGAGGACCGGGATCTTGTAAAGATAGGACGTGTTGTTGTCCGCTAATATTTTTTTGAGTAAATTGTTCCGGCCCAGTTGCCGTACTAGAGTAATTGCTCAAAGTTTATTTGATTTGGATAAAAGTAAAGTTAGATTATTGTTTATAATTGAATAGTTCTAGAAGTAAATTGTATCCACGCCGGTAAGTCAATTGTGTCATCATTTGTTGCATCGGCTATCGCTGGTCCTTGAGTAGAGTTGATCGCGGTATTTGTTTGATTAATAATTGAACCTGAGTTATATTGTTGTAATAAGTTGAATTTGTCCGGCGTGCGTTTCAAGTACGTAGACGCGTCGAGCGAATTCTTCAGAGGATTAGACAAGGATAGTAAGAGTGGCTCCTTGTCTTACACTAGTATTTTTACATATCATTTTAAAAGTATAATTGAGTATTTAATATTATTTTTCTGGGTAAAATTTATTTTATAATTTGATGGTATGCAACCCAGTGTTGCCAAATATATAGAGTACCCGCTTCTTTCTCTCCCCAGAGTAAATAATTTGAAGTAAAGATTATTATTAGTTTATTTGTTTACAATCTAGAGTAATTATATTAAGTCGAAATTTATGATTTGTAAGGTGTTTCCCCAGTGGATAATTTAATAGTACAATTTTATCATTTTTGTTTGGCTAGACTGAGCCTATTATTATTCAATAAAACTTTGTTATAAATACTTGGGTATTGTAATAATCTGCTGAATTTATTTAAATATATTTTGAATTAAAAAATTTGGAAAAAGGAATCCAGTGATAGCCAATATTTGTTTGTTAATTACCTGGATATATTTAATAGTAATTATTTCTTATTATTATTTTTGTTCATTATATATTTATTTGGTTGTTTCTCCGCTTGGTGCATTCATTCTCGCTCAAGATTTTGTCCCGTGATCTTTCCCCTGAATATTTAATATTTTTGAGCAGCTGAGGAGCTGGTCCAGGCACAATTCTACTTTATTTATAATTATTTATTATTTCGAGTTATATTTATTATTTTTATTTTTAATTTTTAATACACTTGGGTGACCACATACGATTCCGGGTTTGTTATACGTCTCCGTCGTGAAAAGAAAAACGGTTTACGTTATATGGCGCCCAACGTGGGGTCAATAAATGTAAATTACTAAATTTTTGAATAAAAATTAAAAGTTGCGAGGTTCCACGGAGGAGTAAGATTAAAAATAAAATTCGGTAGCGGATAACATAGATCTGAGAAATTTAATTTATATATACAATTGATCTTTATATACATTTATTTTGTTTACATATTTATATATTTACATATTTGAAATACTTGATTCATATACACAAATACCCGGCAAGCATGAACAAGTTCAAACAGATTTTTACGGAAAAATCATATCGGTTTACCGATTTTATATCGTCGGTACGTGTCCACGGTGGCGCTTCGGGTGATGAGGCCAATAAAGATGACAATGATAACGTAGCCGACAAAAACGATAACGCGGTCGACGAAAATGAAAACGCGGGGGTGGTTGAGACCATGAATGATGCCGAACATCAGGATGCACAGGTCAGTGAGACCGAGGATGAGCGCCTGCGCGAGTTTTTCGAGCATAGTCGCGGGCCACTTCAGCAACAAATGATTCCGACGATCATACACGGTCCAGTGAATCGTCCTGGCCGGGAGGTAAAACTCGTGGGTGAAAACACCCACCTTGCCCATGCGACTGACCCTGGGCATAGGAGCCGGGGGCGCTTACGAGCGTCACGGACGGCTAGGGATGCTGGATCACACGACACCTCTACTCCATTGCCAGAAACGGAGCTCACTTGGATGTTGTTGCGACCAGATGAGGAAATCCGAATCATTTTGTTCGGATTAGGATTATCCACCGCGGGTAGCCGTAATAAACGACGCGATCGGTTAAACCGATATCACAAACGGGAGCTAGGGGTCCCCAATATTCCCTGGGATCCAAGGAAAGACGAGGTGTCCAAGATCGTTTCCGACGGATGTTGCGACGTGAGGATGAAGATTGAGATACACCCTGGAGCCTCTGGAAAGACGAGTTAGTTCCAGTCAGTAATTCCCACTGTTACTACTGCCGCGAGTTCTGGGCAAAACACAAGGCCTACTACTACACAAGGCACCTGTGTACATGATCCTAGGACCAATCCGCTGGCACCACACCCTGAGGACAACCTCAATGACCAGCGACGAAAAAACGCTGGGCCCGGAGGTCCTCCTAATCCCCCACCGTCGCGTGTTTATTTCGATATGCCCAAAGATTCACGCAGAGGTCGAAAGTCTGACCGAGATCATCCCAGTTCGTCTGGCGAGTCCGATTCAGACAATAGTTATTCATCATCGTCATCTGAGTACCATTCACATCGGAGTTCAGGTAGTAAAAAACGTCGTTCATCCCGTGTGTTGGCTCGAGATCATGGGGCCATTGCCAGAAACTGGAAAGTATCGTTCTCTGGTGATGGAACAATGACCAGTGATGAATTTCTGAGACGCCTGGTCGTGCTGATGCGCGGCGCTGGAATTCGTCGAACGGATCGTCTTGCCGTACTACCAGAAGTCTTCAAGGGCAAAGCTGAAGTCTGGTTTAGTGCCAACTGCCACCGATGGTCAAACTGGGAGTCAGTCAGGTCCGAATTTTTGACCTGGTTCAAGAGTGGTGGTCGTCATTGCGAAATCAGGTCTGATATCCGCGCACGTAATCAGGGCCTGAAGGAGAATGCTCGTGATTATCTGATCTGTCTCCAGCATTTATATTCTCGTCTGAGACACCCACCATCGAAGCGCATGCAAGTCAGACGGGCAACCAAGGGATTGTTACCCGCGTATCGGGACCACTGTCCACTCGGTGACTTTGACACGTACCACTCGTTGTTGATAAAAGCTACCCACGTCGAAGAAAGGTGGAAAGCTGCAAGGTATCATCGCCAACCACCGCCGAGGGAAGAAGCGAACATAAAAGAATGTTCGTATTCTGCAGGCATCAGACCTCCTAGAGACCACAGAGGTGCTATACACGCAGTTGACACAGTGGTTGAACACTCTGACTCAACGAGTGGCTCGCAGTCCAGCCCAGGGACGAAGAAGAAGCAAAGATCGCGTCGATCTCGCCAACAGAGAGTTGCTGAGCGGAATTTGGCACCGATAACACCTGGTGGATCTGACCAATCGTCAAAACAGGTCTTAGGGGAAACGGCGAAGGCTCCACATCAACGCAGGAACGTACAAAACACGATAATCGATACTGGGGCTAAAACAACTGCTTTTGGTGACTTCGCGAGAGAATTAATGGCTGATGGTTTCCCATGCATATTTGAAGCTCGACCGACGCGTTTTTGCATGGCAAACGGAACGACTGACGTGAGTGGAGACGTGGTAAACGTGAAAATGACTCTCGATGATGTTGAAGAGGTCATATTTCCGGTACATTATATTCCTCGTCTGGGAAGTCTAAATTTGATCGGTACTAATTTCATGCAGTATATAAATATGAAGTTAGACCTGTGTAACCGATCCTGGTGGATACGCAGTGGTACCTGGCACGAGTTGTCGTTCGAGCCTGAAATTCATTCGAAACCAGAAGATGTCGCAGCCGTACATGAACTCACAGGAGATAGAGCCAAACAGTTGGGTGAGTTCTTGAACCTTCAACGTAAATTAATGCCACCGAGATTGGGTTTGACCTCGTTGGTTGAACATGAGATTAGGCTCAAAAACGAGCGACCGATTAAACAGCGGGCTTATCGTCGATCACCAGTGGTCTTACAGGCATTACACGAGGCCATTGATAAGATGCTCGAAGATGACATCGTTGAACCTGCTACAGCGTCGGAATGGGGCAGTCAGCCCATAATGGTCAAGAAACCTGATGGAACATATCGCATGTGTGTCAATTTTCGCGATGTAAATAATGTCACTGAAAAAGACACGTATCGACCGCCGGATATGATCGAGATTCTCGAGAAATGTCGTGATGCTCACTTTATTACGACTCTCGATATGAACTCCGCGGTCTCTTTCAATACAAACGTATGCCGATGGGATTACGTAACGCCCCGGCGAGTTTTCAGCGTGTTATGAACAAGATAATTACACTTGGTCTATCTCCATTTGTATTTGCGTATCTTGACGATATAATTATCGTAACCCCGACTTTCAAGAAACATCTGGAGATGCGAGAAGTCGTGTTGAGTCGGTTACGAGGCGCTGGGTTTACGTTGAACTTCGATAAAAGTAAATTTAGTCAACAACAAGTACGATTTCTGGGATTTCTACTTGATAAAGAGGGACCCAGGCCAAACCCTGAGAAAACTGAACCGATTTTAAATTACCCGCGGCCGAGAAACGTTAAACAGATACGACGTTTCAATAGGATGATAAACTGGTATCATCACCATTTGAAAAACGTCGCGTGTGTTGCTGGTCCACTGTATCGCTTGACTCGTGAAGATGTACCCTGGCGATGGACTGAGGCTGAGGAAAAGTCTTTCCAGTCTCTAAAGAAAGCACTCGCGGAAGCTCCAGTCTTATCGACACCTGAATATACGTCGCCGTTTACACTATACACGGGTGCTAGTCAGTGTGGACTTGGTGCAGTCTTAGTTCAGCGTAACGGCGATCGTGAGTATCTGATTGCGTGTGCGAGCAAGGCCTTGAACAGTGCCGAAGCAAATTACAGTACGACTGAAAAGGGATGTCTCGCGGTAGTTTGGGTCGTGCGTAAATTTAGACATTATTTGGAAGGTTTCAAATTTATAACGTAAACCGTTTTTCTTTTCACGACGGAGACGTATAACAAACCCGGAATCGTATGTGGTCACCCAAGTGTATTAAAAATTAAAAATAAAAATAATAAATATAACTCGAAATAATAAATAATTATAAATAAAGTAGAATTGTGCCTGGACCAGCTCCTCAGCTGCTCAAAAATATTAAATATTCAGGGGAAAGATCACGGGACAAAATCTTGAGCGAGAATGAATGCACCAAGCGGAGAAACAACCAAATAAATATATAATGAACAAAAATAATAATAAGAAATAATTACTATTAAATATATCCAGGTAATTAACAAACAAATATTGGCTATCACTGGATTCCTTTTTCCAAATTTTTTAATTCAAAATATATTTAAATAAATTCAGCAGATTATTACAATACCCAAGTATTTATAAAAAGTTTTATTGAATAATAATAGGCTCAGTCTAGCCAAACAAAAATGATAAAATTGTACTATTAAATTATCCACTGGGGAAACAAATTACAAATCATAAATTTCGACTTAATATAATTACTCTAGATTGTAAACAAATAAACTAATAATAATCTTTACTTCAAATTATTTACTCTGGGGAGAGAAAGAAGCGGGTACTCTATATATTTGGCAACACTGGGTTGCATACCATCAAATTATAAAATAAATTTTACCCAGAAAAATAATATTAAATACTCAATTATACTTTTAAAATGATATGTAAAGTATTAGTGTAAGACAAGGAGCCACACTTGCTATCCTTGTCTAATCCTCTAAGGAATTCGCTCGACGCGTCTATACGTACATGAAACGTACGCCGAACAAATTCAACTTATTACAACAATGTAACTCAGGTTCAATTATTTACTCAACAAATATCGCGATCAACTCTACTAAAGGACCAGCGATAGCCGATGCAGCAAATGATAACACAATTGACTTACCGGCGTTGACAATAATTTACTTCTTGAGTTTTTCAATACTATGTAATTATTTTATTGAGGCATCTGGGCCAGAACAATTTACTGAAAAATAATCACGGACAACAACACGTCCTATCTTTACAAAATCCCGGTCCTTTCTGACTATATTTTCGTTGATTTTTTCAAGGGAGGGGTATCACTCACGTGTTATCCCCTCTAAGAACCTCGGACCCGAAATAATTAATTAAAATAAAATATTTGAATCACTAAGCGACCTGAGTTATATCATAATAATAAATTAAATAATATTTTCTATATATAAACATAAACATAATAATTTTTGACCCTTTTAAACAATAAAATAATAATTATTTCAGTGCACCACGTGGCTGGAGAAAAATATCGATTTTTATCCCCACTATATCGACTTACTCTCCCTTCGGTCGATATTTTTATGTACGCTCTACAACACGTGTGCTACTGACTGAAATGAAAATATTGATTAAGTACATAATATTCAAAATAATTCTCAAAATATAAATGTAAATATTATAAACAATAATATCAATAAATAAATAATTATATCATAATAAAATCATCCAATAAAATAATATAAATATTTAAATAATAATAAATTATAATAAATCAATGCGCTTAATTTGAGATCCGACGGGGAAATTAGCCAGGTGGGCTACGGAATTATCTGAGTATGATATGGAGATCGAGTATCGGAAAGGGGCGGAAAATGAAGCCCTGGATGCCCTCTCACGTATTTACGAGGACCAAGAGCCTACAGAGAGTCAATTCAACGCACTGGGCGAGGCTAGGAACGACGAAGGGTACGAAGAAAAGTGTCGTTTGTTAATATCTGACCCAGAGGCTTTACCCGACTATCATTACGAAAATGGTAGATTGTATCGACGTCGGCCTGACTCCATGAGACAGATCCTCGGAGAAGAGGATAATGACTGGAAATTAGTCGTACCAGCTGGCTGACGAGAGCGTTTACTCCAGAAAGTTTACGATCATCCACAATCTGGTCACCTGGGTGTCCAAAAGACATACGCACGGGCGATATCGAGGTACTATTGGCCTGGAATGTTTCGAGATATACAGAATTACGTCAATAGTTGTGAACGATGTCTCGAATCGAAGCCAGTTCAGCGCAAACCAATTGGTTTTATGACACTTAGGATACCAGGGGAGCCTTGGGAAGTCGTAGCAGCCGATACGATGTCGTTCACGCGTTCTCGTGCGGGATATTTATATTTACTCGTGTTTGAAGATCTATACACGCGGTGGATTGAGTGCGTACCAGTCCGAGCTGCAAACGGGAAGACTGTTGCCAAAAGTCTTTGACAGTTCGTTATTAACCCCTGGGGCGTTCCGCGAGTATTTCGGACCGATAATGGCCTTAGTGGTCATGGGGGAATTGGGGATCAACTCAGTGAGTTGGATTGGATCGCCTGTCTTACCCCTAGCGCACACATGCGTCGGGTTTATAGTTTGGACCGTAGCGGACCCAGCGACCCAAGAACTTTCCAGCTACGGCAATAGAGATAAGCCAGCAGTGAAGACCACATACCATATTTTTTTTCTTTCCTATTATTTTTAATTCGTTTTTGTAAGACGCCCGGTGTAATTCACCCCAAGGTTTTGTATTTTAAATAAAACGGCGCTACCAATCAATAATTGAAAATGATTCATCTTTATTGAGATTCAACTAGTTCACCCCTTTCTCCCTTACATCAACGGTTCGAGCAAGTTGGTGAGTGACGGGTTGATTGATATCTCTTTTGAGTTTTGGTTAACATTAATTTTCTTTCGAATTTGTGATTCATTATTTAGTTTTACCCGGTACAAAAGATCCAGGTCTAAATATTGAATTTCAGGTTTTCAGGTGAACGTACCAGCGAAAGGAATGCAGAGTCTCGCCCGTATTTTAGGGGTAAAACACGGCCTGGTGGGAGGTGTCACGTAAGTATTCAAATTATTTAATTTTAATTAGTTAAAGTTAAATATTCAATTCTGTATTTGAATTTAAATCGTTGCGCGGGCATCCCACAATTTCGCCGTTGATAATGGCAGGCCATGCACGGTGCTAGCGCATGCACGCTGAGTATGAGAGAGCACGTGTGTGATTTTATTTTATTTTTATAATTTATGATTTAAGATACAGATTAATGATTTTTGTAAAATGTAAGTAGTCATTTATAATTTTGAGTTAGTTGGGATGCATAATCCAGCTTTATATTATGCCCCAACAATTAGCAATATATTATTTTGTTTAACTTGTCATCCGACGAATGACGTCAAATGACGTTTATTATGTAGGAACAATTAATATTTATTTTATGATTTAATCTAAAAACATACAGACGATATGAACAAATATTTCATGTAATTAAGTAATTTACCATGTATCATCCAAGCGTTGAGAATTATGTTTATAATTTATAATTTTATTTTAAATTGGATGTCAAAAGTCATTATAATAATTAAGGGCGAAGGTGGTGCCAAATATGCGACGACCAACAGGTGGAGGTTTACCTAATGAAGACAAAAAGATACCGAGTGCGTGTTCGGACGTTTTGCTAAGATATTGAGAGTTCTTTATTATTATTATTTGAAAGATTTTAGTTATAAATATTCACCAGGTGAATCTAACTGGTATTAATTTAATTGAAGTTTTATTTGGCTGATTATTTTTGCTGATTTGAGTAAGTACTTTGTATTTCATTCGCTCGATAAATTATTTTCATCTGGTAACCTCTCCCGGTAGTTGTTGGTCTCCGCAAGGGAAAAAGTAATTGATTTATAATTAATATTATCGAATGATACATGGATTAAATATTATTAATTATTAGTAAATATTGTTTGTGATATTGGTGAAAATATCCCTATTTATACATATATATAGATATAACGAACGCAACGTCGTAAAACGTTGCCGGTATACATATAGATATATACGGGTAGTATATATAGTAGGGTGCTTCGTTTCCGGCGAAAGTATTTTTTTGGTTGTTCATCACGCAAAATATTGTTTTTTATGCTAAAACAAAAATTCCTACCAAGTTTGAGCTCTTAATTCCAATCCTAAGTACTTTCCATTTGATTTCAAAGATATTCCGTTTAAAATACACGTAAATTAAATTACTTTTTTTTTAACTTTCTAATACTCAGCTGCGTTTTATGATATCAACACGGGTTTCGTCGCAAATTGTAGGGCATTTCGTGTTCATCAAAAGTGCCCATAGTAACTTAGCTGTAATTCCAGCTGTTCCACTGATGTCCGCTGAGGAAGTCATTTTTCGTATCAAATTGACCTTTATTGGCTTGCACAACGTAAATCAATGAAAAGACACTGAAAATGTTAACAGAAAATTTGTAGGAAATTTTATTCCCTTCGAAAAAGTCCTATGAGTCAAGTCGCTAAAGTCTATGCTTCCCGAGTTATAGGAGCTTTAATAATTTAAAAAATATAATATTAAAAAGAAAAATGACAATTGCTAGTTTATTTTGTAAATTGTGAAAACTCCTATAACTCGGAAACTACAGACTTTAGTGACTGGACTCATAGGACTTTTTTTAAAGGGAATAAAATTTCCTACAAATTTTTTATCAACATTTACAGTGTATTTTCATTGGTTTACGTTGTGCAATAAAGGTCAATTCGATACGAAAAATGACTTCCTCAGCGGACATCAGTAAAACAGCTGGAATTACAGCTAAGTTACTATGAGCACTTTTGAAGAACACGAAATGCTCTACAATTTGCGACCAAACCCGTGTTAATATCATAAAACGCAGCTGAGTATTAGAGAGTTAAAAAAAAGTAATTTAATTTACATGTATTTTAAATGGAAAATCTTTGAAATCAAATGGAAAGTACTTAGGATTGGAATTAAGAGCTCAAACTTGGTAGGAATGATTGTTTTAACATAATAAACAATATTTTGCTTGATGAGCAACCAAAAAAATACTTTCGCTGGAAACAAAGCACCCTAATATATAGCTATACTATACACGTCGTACCCGAAAATTCCTCAAGTCTGATCTCATGAATTAATTATTGACTCAAAGTATTTGAGATATTTTTCTTTTGGTTCTCACTGGTATTATTATTATTATAAATTATTATCATTATTATTTATATTATTATTTATATTTAATGTTATTTAAAGAGAGTAAATAAGTTTTTCCGGCACTATACTATATTTCCCCAGAGAGGAAAGTACCACGGGCCCAGGCTTGGCCCAGTCTTGCCCCAACTTTGTAGAACCTTGGGCCAGGCTTGTAAGCCAGTCTTGGCCCAGTTTTGGTAAAAGTCTGGGATGATAATCTCGGGCCAAGCCTGGTTGCCAGGCCTGGCCCAGGCTTCTTGCCAGGCTTGGCCCAGGCTTCGAGGAAACAAATAAATTTAATTAAAAAAAATTTTATTATTATTAACCTCGTAGAGTTCATGGTCATTAACGTTTAAATTATCTAAGGGAGGTAAATGATGTGAAAAAAACTCGGTGAAAATTCTGCTGGGCCTTGGGCGCGAACTGCCATCCTTCTGATTGCTAGGCCCGAACGGTAGCTACTGAACGAACCTACCAATGTTGAACTGATACATTTATATGATCTACTTATTAAACGCCCAAGGCTAGGTTGCCCAGTCTTGGCCCAAGCCCGGGTAATCATTGGGTCGGCCAAGGCTCGGTTAACCGGTCTTGGCCCAAGTCTAGCTTGCCATTGGATGGCCGAGGCTGGGTCACCCAGTCTTGGCCCAAGTCTGGCTTGCCATTGGATGGCCGAGGCTGGGTTACCCAGTCCTGGCCCAAGCCCGGGCCAATAGAGGTGAGCCAAAGCTAGGCTCCCCAGTGCTGGGCCAAGGAGGGCCCCGTTGTTCAACTCTGGCAGCTCCTGCATGGGTCGTTCAATTTGATCAATAACTGTCTGTAAGACTATCTTTATTTTTCTCAGTTTATCTATAAATTGTCTTATTGAGAAGGTTAATTGTAAGTTTAGGTCTCACTATACTTAGGTTTTACTATATTTGAAAATTGGGAATTTTCCTCCGAAAAAATTAATCCTTGCCTCTAAATACATTTTACGATTGTTTTTGTACAATTTTATTCAACTTCTGAGCTTTTGAAAACAATTCGAAAAAACTTCAGCGCAAAGTCATAAGAAATAAGCCAAATTTAGAAATTTTTTTATTTTCAATCGAAAAAAAAAAAAATATAAAGGAAAGTCGGCACAAAATGGGAATAGAGGGGTTAAATACTGTCTTAGTTAAAGTTTTTTTTTGAGACAAAAAAATTGAGAATCGAAGGTGTCGGACTCCGAAAAAATGACGGTTTTTTTGAAAAAACTGAAATATTTCATATATCGTGACTTTCGAAAAATTTTTTGTATTTTTTTCTAAAAACTGCATTCAAAAACACAAATTTTGCAAAAAAAACCAGTGCCGAAAGGTTAATTTGTGAGAAAGTTATAGCAATTTAAAAAAAAAAAGAGCGATTTTTTTCAAAAATTCGTAACTTTTTTTGGGTTGGATAAAAAAATCTGAAGAAATTCAGAAAAATGTCTTCGGTAGGATAGAAAATCATAAAAAAGTTTCAGCGAAATCGAAGGGGGTCAGGTCAAAATCTCGGTGATTTGGCATGGAATGCCCCATATACTACCCGTATGTATCTATATGTATACCGGCAACGTTTTACGACGTTGCGTACGTTATATCTATATATATGTATTAGGGTGCTCCATTTAAAACGAACATTTTTTTTTTTTTAGCGGACACAAGAAAATTTTGCTATTTATGTTAAAAGAAAAATTCCCTGAAAATTTCAGCTCTTAATTTTGATTTTAAGTACTTGCTATCAAGCATTAAAGTTTTCCCATTTAAAAAGCATGTAAATCGAATAACTTTTCTTTAGAATTAATGTAACTTAGCCCGATTTTAAGCTATCGTTTCGAAACCAATTTTTATTTGTAGAGTACTTGTTGCTTTTTAAAAGTGTACACGACGATTTTGTCTAACTCGATCCACGTCGATTGTATCAGCTCCGAATGACAAATTTTCACTTTTTTCATGTATTTTTGTTAATATTGAAGAAATGGTTCATCTCACAACAAATATGCATAGGACCAATCTTGTAGCAAATTTTATGCTCTACAAATTTGCTTATGACATTTATATTGCTAAAGTCCACTGTTCATGAGGTACATGCATTTTAACAATATACAATGAATAAATTGTAAACTTACTATGGCACTAATCTTTTTTATTGTAAAATGTTAAAATGCATGTATCTCATGGACAGTGGACTTTAGCAATATAAGTGTCATGAGCAATTTTGTAGAGCATAAAATTTACTAAAAGATTGGTCCTATGCATATTTGTTGTGAGATGAACCATTTCTTCAATATTAACAAAAATAAATGAAAAAAGTGAAAATTTGTCTTTCGGAGCTGATACAATCGACGTAGATCGAGTTAGACAAAAACCGCCGCATACACTTTTAAAAAGCAACAAATACTCTACAAATAAAAATTGGTTTCAAAACGATACCTTAAAATCGGGCTAAGTTATATTAATTTTAAAGAAAAGTTATTCGATTTACATGCTTTTTAAATGGGAAAACTTAGATGCTTGATAGGAAGTACTTAAAATTATAATTAAGAGCTGAAATTTTCAGGGAATTTTTCTTTTAAAATAAATAACAAAATTTTCTTGCGTCCGTTAAAAAAAAAAATGTTCGTTTTAAATGGAGCAGCCTAATATGTATAAATAGGGATATTTTCACCAATATCACAAACAATATTTACTAATAATTAATAATATTTAATCCATGTACCATTTGATAATATTAATTATAAATCAATTACTTTTTCTCTCGCGGCGACCAACAACTACCGGGGGAGGTTACCAGATGAAAATATTTTATCCAGCGAATGAAATACAAAGTACTGACTCAAATCAGCAAAAATAATCAGCCGAATAAAACTTCAATTAAATTAATACCTGTCACGATCGGAGAGAGTGAAGGCGACGGGCAAAGGGTTTATTTTAATTAATTATTTAGTTAACTACCCACAATATTTATTCTATTACTCAACCAGGAGCCTAATAGGACCGTCACGTGGCTAGTGTGAGAATGTTTAATATTTGGCAAGTTTTGATACTAAATAAGTCTATTTCGTACCGAGCGGAAGTACGATAGACAATCCCGTTCGTTGACCTGCGTGGCTTAAGGGTAGGTCAGGGATTTTAAAGCGAGAGGGAAGTAGGTAGGTGAATATGGGCACTTGAGAAGTCCCTGTTCTTTTACTTCTGTCTCTTTCTGTACCCGTTGACTTAAGAATGTTGGAGTAAGAGGTATAAATAAGAGAAAGATGATTTTAAAAAAAGGAAGAATCTGTATATTCTTTTATAAAATTATAGTGTCGTTTTACATGTGTGTACTTAAATATAAACAAATATAATTAACTTACCACTCAGCTTGAGGTGGCTTACAATCTCGCTGATCACACTCTCTCTCAATTCACCACTTTGAATTTATGATCGCGAAATCGTTATTATTTGATTCGCTGGGACCCTGCCCGTGGCTTAGGGATTTTACTCAGCGGAATTTAATGCACTTTTCGGACTCGGAGCTACTGGGGTGCCAAGCGGATACACTCCCCTATCTGTCGAGTACGAGTATGAATTCGATTTTACTTAGGATTTCGATCTAGGAGTCTGGATTCCTAGGCTATAGACCGTCACGAGACCGGAGATCCTGGTGAGTCGAATCGACCGTGATTTTTGCAAGATAGAAATCTAGGTTTTTGGCCAAGGAGCCCGATTGCCTAGGCGGTGGACCGTCACGTGGATAACGATTAAGATTTTATCTCTGATTCGCGGTACTAGTCGGACTTGGGCCGATAGAACTAATCGGTACTTTTTGTTAAAATCTGTAGAACTTCGGAGAGATTACTTTCGATCGACTCGAGATCCGGCAGAGTTTGGTTCTGATTAGCGATGGACTGCTGTCGTTAGATTTTCGGCAGTTTATATACTCTAATTTTGATGGGAAAGTCATACGATTTCTTATGCAAGCAACCGGTCCTTCTTATCATTTTAGGCAACAACATGATGAGTAAGTACATGAATCTGGTTTAGGTACCTTTCTAAAAATTAGAAAAGTCCATATATGGAAATTGAATCATATCATTTTTTGGTAAACAACAACGAATGAGTAAATGCTCCAGGGTTGGGCAAAAATAGTATTTTCATTACTATTTTTCGCGTAAATAATTCATTTTTTAATTAATTAATAATTTATTAAAAATTATTACGAATTTTTTCAAAAAATTAGTATTTCTTTAACTTATTTTATTAAATATCTCGACATAAAAAATTTGAGTATCGATAATTTTAATTGAAACAAAAATTAAAATTATCCGAAAAAAAATTATAATTGCAAAAAAATTCAACAATTATTGATTTTATAATTAATAATTAACAGCGTATTTATTATTTTGTTCACAAAAAATTTATAAATTTTAGAAAAATTTCATACTCATATCTGATAATTATTCAATTGAAAAGCAATTAGATATTTTTTTTTTCAATAATTTTAATTTTCTCAAAAATTAGGATCAAATTTCCTTCAATTGATAATTTTAAAAAAATTAGAAATTATTCGTTACTAATTACTAATTATCTCAAAAATTAGAAATTATTTGTTACTAATTATTAATTATTTCAAAAAATTGAAAATTATTTGTTACTAATTACTAATTAATTCGATAATTAAAAATTATTTGATACTAATTACTAATTACTCCAATAATTAAAAATTACTTGTTACTAATTACAAATTACTTCAAAAATTAGAAATTATTTGTTACTAATTACTAATTACTTTAAAAAATTAAAAATTATTTGTTACTAATTACTAATTAATTCAATAATTAAAAATTATTTGTAACTAATTACGGATTACTTAAAAAATTATTTATTACTAATTACTAATTACTTCAAAAATTAAAAATTATTTGTTACTAATTATTTATTATTTCAAAAATTAAAAATTATTTGTTACTAATTGCTAATTATTTTAAAAATTAGAAAATCGTTTATTTTTAATTATAATTTAAAAAATACTTAGAAAATTTTTGTGTCTAAATATTAATTATCCAATTAATCAGGAAATAATTGTTCTCTAACTATTGATGTTTAAAATAATTAGAAGCTATTTTACCTCTAATTACTGATTTCCAGAATAATTACACCATAAAAATTTTTCAGAGTGAGTACAAAGTGATTTGGGAGAGAATACAAAAGAGGTATTATTTAGTTAACTGGCTCCTCTTAGTACTGAAATTCTCTTCGAAGAGAAGTTTCTAAATAATCGTTAAGAAAAAAACTTTACGTGATAGATTTTTTTAAATACTTCCCATAGAAATTGAGGTTGTGCGAAATTATCGTCACTCAGCGCAAGGAAATCCACATTTACTTTGAAAATCCATAACTCCGAAAAAAAATAATTATACAGAGATCAAATGTTAAGTTTTAAAATCCTCAAAAAATTCTTTATAAGCTCTTGTAGATAAGAGATTTTTCAAAAACCATTAAAAATCACCAGAATAAACAATTCTTAAATATTTATGAACTTTTTCTCATACAAAAATTTTGATTATCAGCTGTAATGAAAATATAGTCAAGGGAAATCAATAAAAACAAAAACCATTAAACAATTTATAGTTAGTTTAATAAAGACAAAACATAATAATTTTTTCATAGAATTGTATGCATTAGGCGGTATAAAAGATTATTGAGTATTTCTTTATTTAACAAGTACTCTGAAAATATTGTTCGGCATACCGAAAAAATGTCTTTGTTGAAACAAAAACTCTTAATTTTAATACGAAGGGGTGCCTTAACGCTATTATCTATTTACCCTTTGATTACCATAGAAATTTTTTTTTTTCAAACTTCACATTTGATCACTTATTAGTGAATCAAAGTATTGGAAAAATCAATAGACATTTTTGTTGGAAATTAAACGTTCTAAAAAGAAAATTTCTTATCATTATTTGGTAAATTTCATTTTTTAAAAGTTATTCAAGGTCAAAGTTAAATTTATAGTAAATTTTACTACTATTTGACTTTTTCGGCGAAACTATCAGTAAGTCTGATAGACTTATCACAGAATGTTACTGGCCTTTTTTGTTGGTCATTTTATTTCCTACAAATTATTTTCATTGGTTTCCAAAATTTTAAAATTTCCTTATTTACTTGCATTTAAATTTTAAAACTAAGTAATTTAAATCGACTAGAATACGATTCTTTGGAATAAACAGAAATTTAAATGCAAATACTAAAAAAACTTTTAGAAATTTTGAAAACTTTATAAATAATGCGTGGTAGAAAATGAAATGATCTACGAAAAAAGTCCTGTAACATTCTACAATGTCTGATAGTTTTACAAATTAATTGGAATAGTAGTCAAATTTACAATAAATAAAACTCTGACCTTGAATAACTTTTGAAAAATTAAATTTATCGAATAATTATAAGAGACATTTTTTGTAGAGCGTTCAATTTCGAACAAAGTGGTTTATCGACTTTTTCAATACTGCGATTCATTAATGAGTGATAAAATTCCAAAGTTCTAAAAACAAATTGCCCTATGTTAATTAAATGGGAAGTAGGAAATCATGATGAGGAACCCCTCAATACTACAATTAATAGCTGCCGTTTCAACAAGATCATTTATTAGATATCGTGAACTATATTTTCGGATGCAGCTATTTTTTCGGAGGTATTTTTTTTGAAATGCTTGCATTGCATTTCATCATTATTCTCATTTCAAAGTTATCGTCACTTAACCTAGTATATTTTGGCAAATTAAACATTGTAGCGTAACTGAATAACCGCTCAACAGGTGCCGACGAGGGTATAATTGTATTATATTTAATAAAAATATCTTTTACTATTGGGTATAAGTTAAGTAATTCTAAATCGGTTCGGATTTCACTGGTATACTTTGCAAATAGAACATCTGGATCTGTGGTTCCAAATGGTTCTAATACCCGCTGTTCCTGTGAACCAAAACGATTTCTAAAGTCAAAAAAATCATTATTCTTGATCGTAGTTTTGACTTGAGGTGGCGGGCTTGAGTCTACAGAATTGACAGCATCTTTGATTGCCTTAAAAACATTTGTTTGAGCTGCACCACTTAATGACTGAAGCCAATCTAATTTAAATAATGGATGAGAAGCTGCAGCTACTGCAGCCATTTTTCCTTCTTCTACTAACCCCACAGCCAATTTAAGACAGAATTACATTTTTAATTCTTTGCAATCTATCAATTTATTTCTAATAGATATAAGTGAGGGAAGCAAATATCCGTAACAAACTAATTGATCGCCCTGTAAAATATCAATGGCACGAGCTATTGGCTGATTACAGTGGAGCCATTCTTCCATAAATCTTTTGAAGTTAATTTATAGTAATTAATTTGTAAATAATAATTATATTATGAAATTGAACTTCTATCAACAACCGAAAAGCACTAAAGAAAAGTCCGTTTCATTTCCCGGGTCAAAAAATTACATCTGTTTCAAAATAAATGATAAAAAAAAAAAAAAAAAAGTTTTCAGACAATGATGCCTCTCAATATTATTATTTAAACATT
Source organism: Microplitis manilae (assembly GCA_030273425.1). Taxonomy (NCBI): domain Eukaryota; kingdom Metazoa; phylum Arthropoda; class Insecta; order Hymenoptera; family Braconidae; genus Microplitis; species Microplitis manilae. Next base: position 16,261,666 of record CP092720.1, on the reverse strand, counting down.
TAAAACATTGGGTGAGCTGAAAACTTGAACATATTTTTAAAAAAATACGTAAGAATTGCGGAAAATCATATTTGATCAATTGGAAAATTATGGAATGTAGAATGAAAAATATGTTTCAACTGATCTCGTTCCCACGGTCAATTACTGCCCTGATTAAAAAATCTAATTCGAAATTATTAAAAAAATCTAATTTATTGAATATTATATCATATCATAAAATTATAGTTTAAAATATTTCAATATAATTTAAAATTCTCAACTTTGAATTATTTTATTTGAAATTATATAAATATTATTTGAAAAAATTTTAAATAATTTAAACTCTTTGAACATTTTAAATTAAATCAAATTAGAAAATGATATCGCAATATCTGGTTTCTCGGACAGTTCCGATTGTTTCTTAAATACTTTGAACTCTGGAATCCTTTCAGATTGAATTGAATTTGAAAATAATATAGCAATTTCCGGTTCCTCGGATAATTCAAAATTATTTGAAATTATTTAAACTCTCCGATCATTTCTAATTAAATCAAGGAATCAGTAATATGCGACATTATTTTCTAATCCAATTTAATTTGAAATTTGCTTTCTTGAAACACCCTAATATATATATATATATATATATATATATATATATATTAGACTTGGCCAAAAAAATCGACAATTTTTTTTTTTTTTTCGAAACTGTGAAAATATTATTCCTGATGACAAAAAAAAATTATTGTGCAAGTTTGAGCCCCTAATATTGATGTTAAGAGGTGTATTGTTACAAATATTCGTTTTTTGACAGAAATTTCATTTTTTACCTAAGACTCGTAAATCATCTATCTGAAAAATTTGAGCAATGCATATTCTTATAGGAAATTGAATTCCCTACAAAAAATCTTTCTTAGTAAATTGACGAAAAACGAGCCATTTCCTAGTAACCGTGCCTTAAATATTAATTTGTTTTTTGGATTCTTTGTTTTTATTTTGGATTTTGGTAATTACTAGAAATATTAAAATTTTTTCTATTCAAGATACATATTTTTGAAGGAAATTTAATGGTCTACAGAAAAAGTCTCTCAACATTTTTTGCTAAATTCACTCCTTCGAAAGTTATTCAGGTTATTTAAGTCGTTTTTACTCAACTTCAACCTTAAATAACTTAGTCTAGTCGAGAAGATGAAAACCTGCGAAAAATAGTTACAAGTCTCCTAAAAATATGGTTGATGGCTTAAACGATCCGGAATGGCGTCCAGAAAAAGGCATTTTTTGGATTTTTTTAGCAAAAGAAAATTACAGTTGTTATTAACAAAAAACCGTTAAAAAAATTAGACGTCCAGCTTTTTGGCAAAATCTCAAAAAGTATAAGTGATAGCTCAAATATTAAAAAAGTTTCTGAAAGAGCAGAAAATTTGAGTGAAAAAGTTCTCGACTCCCCGAATCGTAGCTCCAATATTTATAATTTTTATTTAACGTTGAAAATTAGCTTTTGCGCGGCAGTTGAGGCATGCGCGCGCCGCCGCTCTAGTGAGCGTAGTTGTTAAATAATTTTTTTATGCAATTAAATATTAATTTAAAAATTTAAAAAAATTCTAGTGTCATCTAGACACTTCAAAGAATACGATTTCGCGGTATTAAAAGTTGTATCACCATTTTTCAAAAAGTTATTTGATTGTTATTTAACATTTTTTTTACGGGCATGTGTTGTCATTAAAGGCGGTGTAAAAGTTTAAATAATTAATCTATAAATTTTTTATTCCTTGGAGCCCTTTTTATAAGTATACTCAACAAGATGACGTGAAAAAAGTTTATAAAATATTTTTATTTCATTAGTTATTAGTTTTTAAAGTAAGAAAAAAATTAAAAATTTTAATAATGTATGTTAAATAATTTTTTTCTTTGAATCTTGAGCTATTACTGATTTCATATCCGTGTTAAGCATTATATAATTACTTTTTTAATTTTTTCATGCCATTTGTTTATAAAAAATTTATAAACAAATGGATTAATTAAATATTTTTAAAAAATTTTTTTTCACTATATGGTTTGCGTATGAAAATAATGATTTTTAAAAAAAAAATTTTTTCTTAAAAACAATATGTTATTGTTTATAATCATTTTTTTCATATTTTGATTGTTTAAATAAATAATTAAGGAATCGTTTTTTTCTTGAAAATCATAATTTGCATTTCTAAATATAATGGCAAAAAAAAATTTTTTTTTGTCAACAATTTATCCATTTATTTATTAAACAATTTGTTATAAACAATTTTTTTTTTTCATTGTAATTTTTTTCTTGAACATAAAAAAATGACAAAAACAGCAACCTGTAACAATATGGTCAAAAATTTTTTTTTCGATTTTTTAAAAAACTTGTGGATTTTGTAGCACAGAAAGTCCAAGTACTGACTCGATTTGTCAACAAACAAATTGCTGTAACTTTGCAACTATTGCAGATACCGTTTTCGACCTTCAAGTCGTTTTTATACAGTATTAGTTAAGCTTTCTCAACAATCTTTAACCTAACATTAATCTGCTATAGTTCTCTAACTACACGCATTTATTTATAAAAATTAGTATTTTTTATTTCTTACAATGCTTATATCTCATAAACAAATAATGTTATGACAAATATGCTTCAGGACTATTTTGTTACCTGATTATTAAACTATCCAAATATATTTTTTTTATATTTTTACCCTAATTTGAGCTATCACTTATACTTTTTGAGATTTTGCCAAAAAGCTGGACGTCTAATTTTTTTAACGGTTTTTTGTTAATAACAATTGTAATTTTCTTTTGCTAAAAAAATCCAAAAAACGCCTTTTTCTGGACGCCATTCCGGATCGTTTAAGCCATCAACTATATTTTTAGGAGACTTGTAACTATTTTTCGCAGGTTTTCATCTTCTCGACTAGACTAACTTTTGAAGGAGTGAATATACATATAGGTTGGTGGACGCTGTACTGGCAGACATTTTGTGCATTGAAGCTTGCATCATAAAAATAAAAATTATATTATCTCTTACCTTAAAAAGATAACAAGTCTTCGTAAGAGATTAGTCACTTATCAATTGATTACTATATTATTATCATTCACATATAATAAAAACAGTAAATATAAGTTATGAACAAATCAATGTGTTCAACGTAAAGAAATAGTAAATCAATATGCAAAAACTCTTGAGCTTTCTGAGGTACAATAAGATGCATCGACACCTAATAGATGACTTTATTATATGCATAAGGAAAGGGTCGACCCACACGGCAAACGTCGGATCATATCGACTATATCCGGGTGTGATCGATTATTGTATAGATCACACGACTCGAGCCGATTCCGTGCAAATTCGTAGAAAAACATTTACGTCAGTAAAAATTCCAATATGAAATTATATTTCAATTTATATGAAACGAAATATACAAACGACTAAAGTAGATAACCATAAAAAATTGCGGCCAAATTCCTATTAAGTTAAATTTGAATTTCAAATCAATAAATAATTTTATTTTTATTAATTTAACCTTTTAATGGCAATGTGAAGGATTAAATTTTATAATCGATAGAAAAATTTTTCTATCTCTAACGAATAAAAATATTTAATATGAAAAAAAAATTTGGAAAATCTAAAAGTGCACACCTCGAACGCTCATGTAATATTATGAATATGTAATTATTTTACATTTATTAATTTTTTATCCGAATATTTTTTTCAAATAAGTTGAAAACAAATGTATCTGTTGAGTCGACACAAAATATTTTTTAACGATATGGTACTGGTGATCCGTCTTTACTTACTAAATAAAAAGGCCACTCGGCAGCCGAAATGGTAGTAGATTTTTCATTATTTATTTAATCATTTAAATCCGTAAGATAGACGGTGGCGTTCAAAGGTTCATCTAAGGCTTATAAGGTCATTTATCTTTATGTTCGTCAATTTCGAAAAAATACTTTATGTATACTTCAATGTTGAGATTTTAAAAGTAATCAGAATTGGAACAGTTACATAAATTTATTAAAAAGTGGAAGAACAAATGCAACAGCTAAATTTCAATAAATAAATAGGTAATATTCTTTGAATATAAAAAAAAAAAATAATACTGAAATCTGAAGCTCATTAGATAAGCAACATAAAAATATTAACAAGATTCAACTTTTATGTATTACTTGAAAGTTATTAAATGAGAAAGTAAAAAAAATGTTTTTTTTCCATTTTTCTGAAAATTTTGAAATTCCAATTTTGAAACTTTTGATCTTCATTGCTCCAAAGTTTCTTAGCAGCTATCACTTCAGTAAATTATCAAATCTAGAATCAACTGAAAGATTGTTTTTATAGTTTTAGTTCAGTTTTTTTTGGATTACTTAGAGTGTATAAGTTTATTAGATTTTATTAAATAATCCATATTACTTATAATGTTTATATTATCGTATTGTTATTAACGATTGAAAAGCGAATTCAAATTGGTTACAATAACACGAATACCTTGCCACGTTTTACCGTCGAATTCAGGAATACTTAATTTCCTATGAGCTGCGATGAAATGATAATTGATTTCATTAACTATCGTTAAAGGTATTAGTGACTGTGTAACATTTGGTATTATTTTATTGATATAATTTTTTTTATGTGTTCCCGGCTCTACACAGATGGTAATCACTATCATTTTTAGTGCATCACTAATTGCATAAAGTGATCCTTCATTTCCCCATGTTTGTTCTTGAGCAATCATTCGTAAAAAGTCATCTATTCTGGGGGATTCTAAATCATAACCATGAACATCTTGAACCGAAATACCACCGCGTGACAGCAATGATCCATGATTATTTCTATTACGAACGATATGATTTATAATGAAAAGTTTTATAAGAGAATACTTTTCTTCATCATAATAAATTAAGTCAGCCAATGTTCGGAATAAACAATTACCGTCACCTTCAACATTGACAAATAAAAATGCGTCATTGAGCATACGATTAATTTCTGAATTTTCAGTTGATAAATGTTCCTCATTGAGCATAAATTTTTTATTTGGATTTATATTATCAGAGCGATTACTCGATGGATTCCTCATCTTTTCTGCAGCGATATTATCAATTTCAATCGAAAGTTTTGTAATTGTTTCATGATTTCGCTGCATGATTACTAAAATTTCTTCCAAAGATGAACTGATAGTTATATCGAGCAAAAGTTGTTGAATAGATGATAAAAAACATGGTTTTCGAAATTCAGCTTTTTTCTTTTTATCTAAAACACTCGTAATAACTTCATTTAAATTTTTTTTTCTCATTGTAGGATTTTTACCTCTCAAATGGGATTTTTCTTTTACTTTAGATGAGTTTGTAGTCTTTTTTTTTTTAAATTTTGCACTGTCTGTATTATTTACATTTTCTTTAATTTCTTGTTTCATTTGGCTAGGTACGAAAATTGGTTTAGAAATAGTAAATTTAGAAGATGTTAAATGATCAACCAATGTTCTATCTGGTACTTCATTCGCCTTGTTACAGAAGTAAATCGGTTTATGATCTGACGTAATACTTTCATAAGTGCCAGACATATAATCAGCTAAATTGGTAAAAATTACGTCAATTTGAGTATTAAAATTAGTTGTTGGAACCACTGGTGACAATGCTCTTTTCAAGTTTCTATGATCATTCATGTACTTTTCTAACCATGAAACTTCGGTACTATAACAATCTTGATTAAAGTCACCGATGACCACTAAATTACTATCTGTTTTAGAGGAATTAATCATACTGTCTATACTCTCTTTAAATATTTCTCGAGAAACATTAGGTGATATATAGCCTCCTATAATAAATAAGTCATTTACAACTAAGGTTACTAAATCCACGTGTTCAATTTTGTCTTTAGACTGAAAATCATGAATCACATTATTGCATATGGAAACTTCAAGTTGATATTTTTTATAAACAATTAATCCTCGGAGAAATTTTTTACCGACATTATTGTTGTCAGATCTGTATATAATGTCATAACCATCGATGGCAACATTATCCATTGGTAGTGTTCGTGTTTCAACAAAAATCATGATATCTGCTCCATGAAACCATTTATCATTTCGAACACAATCTATGTACTTACGAAGTGACAGTGCATTGTGGTATATTATTTTAATCCCATGCAACTCGCCCAAAGACTGTTCAAAAGTTAATAAACGTTTTTCATTTCGCAAACGATCCAATTCAACTTTCAAATCACTGGTATCATCTAATGGAGCTGGTGGTATGAAATTTCCATCAATGAAAAGGTTATCAGGATTAGTTACACGACTGCAGGCAACATATTTCATTGTTCTTGACATTCCTTTGATATGAACAACACAGCCTGACGGATAAGTTTGACCTTGGCTTTTATGAACTGTTACGGCTTCTGCAGAAATTAACGGAAATTGCTTTCGTACAGCCATCTTTTTTCCTACTGCAATATCAGTAACTACGACCGGAAATATTGGAACGAGGTTTGCATCTCTACTTAAATTATTTTCTTTTAACAGTTTTCCATAGCGGCCTCGGGTTTCTCGTCCAATATTACTGTCATCAAACTTTAACCAAAGGGTTATAATATTTTTTGAGACTTGATCTCTCGTTACATGTTGCAAAATACCAGTTGCTCCATTTACCAATCCGTCTGATGTATTGATATTACGTGTAATCATCGATTTAGCACCTATTTTTGTTAAAATATTTGTAGGTAACCCGCCAGTTTTATTAGTTGGTAAGCCACGAAGAGATTTGAGAGTCTTTTGAACTATTTCTATACTGAGTTTTTTATTGTTTTGAATATGATCTTCCGCTACATGTTCAAATAATTCACCTGGCATACTACGAATTTTATTATCATTATATGCTTCAGCGTCTCTGTTCGTATAAAAGAGATGAATTGCATCGTGCGGAACATGAGCCAAGTTGCACCTTGATTCGAATAATTTTATATCACTAGTAGTCATTGTTCCCATGGAAAGATTGTTCAAAGCATTAATAAAATTTACATTATCTTGACGCATAACTTGGGTTAATTCAAAATATTCGAAATCAATCCAATTGTCTGTTGCGAACAACATATTATAGGTAGGATCAGCAATATTCGGTTGGAACGGTTTACTTGGATTTGCTTTAATCCATTCTAATTTCCTGTCTCTCAAGTAATGCTGTGCTGTAAAATAAATTGGTTTATCCATCACAGGTGGAAGTTGCTTCAAATCTCCAACAAAAATAACTGATAAACCACCGAAAGGAGAATTATTACCAGTAATTTGTTGAAGCCGAGTATCAATTTGATTTAAGCGATTACGACCAATCATTGAAACTTCATCTATAATAACAAGTTTTACATGTCGCATTTCAAATTTTAAAGATACAACAACACTAGAATTTAAAGCTGGAATGCTCCCTCTCATGTTATCAACAGGTAAATTAAAGCAACTATGAATAGTTGTACCTCCAATTAAAAATGCAGCTTTACCAGAAGGAGCAGCTAATATGACTTTAGCAGATTCAATATCTGAACAAGCGATTTGTTTATTATAATAATCAGAAATAGTTTGACACACAAGTTTGATCAAAAACGATTTTCCAGTTCCTGCTTGGCCACAAATAAGCAATCGAATCGGTGTATCACATTTCTGTGCATGTAAGCAATGCATCACAACTTGAAGCTGCTGTTCATTTGCTTTTAAAAGTAGTTCTAAAATGTCTTTTTCTTTCATAACTTTTGGTACACTAATCTTGTAGTCCTTTTCTTTAGCATTAGAGTACTCAACATTTTTGACTTCAGTAAATACGTCAATATGCTCATCGCCCTCTAATTCTTTTTCAAAATCAAAGTCATTATGATTTTGTACTTCATTATCAACATCGTCTTCAACATTTTTAAAAATATCTTCAATAAAGTTTTCATCTACGTGATAAATTAGCGCTCGATTTTTCTCAATTAAAGTTTGATTTTTTATGTAAGCTTTTCTTTTTTCAACCAAACTTAATTCTTCGATTTCAATCTTTTCGTCACGAAATGGTAAAAATAAAAGTAATTGCTCTCGAACATAATTATCTTCATCTTGATGCTTATTATAATTACGTATTCGCAATATTTTACGCTTTGCTCGTTCTTTTACGTCAATTTCATTGTTATCACTATCATAATCATCGTCACAATTGCTATCCTCATTTTCTGCATCTTGCTCGTTGTTTATTCTAGATTTTGCTGTAAGTTGATTCGGCTTACTGAATCCTGTGGCAAAGTCAGCTAAGCACATAGTTTCATATTGTTTATTACGCTTACAGTATTTGTCAATTATGTTATCTTGATAAATGTCTGTAGAGTCAGGTACCAGTTTTGCTAATTCTTTGTTTCGTTTAACTACTCGACTTCTTTCGTCAATCGGAAAAGTAGGAACAAATACTCCAATCCGGCTTGATTTAAAAAATGGTAAATGAAGTACAATGCAAGCAGCTTCTTGAGCTGATAATACTCTGGAGTTGATAAACGCGTTCCCGAATTTTTTTACTTTTTCAAGATTAGTAAAATCTTCATGTGCAAACTGTTCAATTAAAGTTCTGAATAACTTCGCCATATCTTTATCAACCTTCACAACATAATCAGTTAAATACTTAATACACGCGTACGGATCACAAATAAATTGAATATCCATATTAGATCTTAATAATTGTAAAATATCTGGATTATATGCATTTATGAAAATCTCATTGCTTTGACGTCTCAAAAATACCCGAGTAGACTTAAGAGGATATCTAGCAGCTTTTATGTATTCAGATTCCGACATTTCAAGTTCTTCTAAAATTTGTGAGAAAAGAATTTCTCGTGGGGTTTCTTTTAATTCAAGAAGATAATTTTGAACTTTTTCGAAATTCAATTTCACTTTTTCATTTCGTTCTTCTGGAGTTAGTTTAGTTAAGATTTTAGTTTTAGACATTGGCCATAATGGATAGTGAAAACGACAAGATTTTACATTTTTCATACCTTTATAACATGTAAAAGTATGTTTATGCTGCTGATATTCCATAACGTATGGATTGTCTTTATTCAATCGGCATGTGATAAATTGGTCTATAAAATCAACACATTTCTGTTCAGATGCACTATCATCTGGATTGTACTCTGGTGCATTGCTTAACTGTGCTACTATATGAAAATGCAAAACGCCCTTCTGTTGAATTTCACTTTTTTGAACGGAATCGACGACATGATACTTTTTAAAAGGGCCATGTTCTTCCTTTTCTAAACAATTCAGTATTGCCCTGAAATAACGATGAATATATCGTGCACAAGTGACTGGATTATTTCGTATCAATAACGCTTTATTATCAATGTCAAGTTGAAGTACATCACATAAGCTAATTTTTTTATTGTGTTGTTCCTCATAGAGTTGCTTCAATAAATATGGGTCATCATTTATTGAAATTGAAAAAGTGTAAAACAAATTGAACTGAGGTCTTTGTGCCATAAAAGCAATCATGAATTTTCGTTTATCTTCAGAATAAGCAGGGGAGCCTACAACAGGCGCTAAAAATTTGTATGCTTGATTATTAATAATTAACTCATCGACTATATTACCCCGCAAGACATCTTTCGCAGCTACAGATTTATTTTTTAAACCTCTTCGGGTAACAAAGTTCATTGAATCCCTAGTTCGTTTTTGAACAGTCATTTGACCAAGCTGAAGAACAAAAGTAGGATCTTGGCGACAACGTGGGTCTTTATGAGTGAGCCATAGTTTATGTTTTTCATTAACTGTTAGACTTTTTGCTTCGTCGAAAGGTTCACCTCCAAAAATTTGAGGATTACACAAAATTTCATAATGTGGAATATTGTACATTGGAGTTGGAATTTTATTTTCACCAGGCGCAATTATTCGCGTATGTTCAGCCATTTCACGATTTTGATCAATAATCAATACATCATCCCGATCAAAATTTCCATTATCTTCATTATCATCCTCATTTTCAAAAAATTTATCGAACAATTCGTTTTTTGAATCCAAGAGATATTTCTTATCATTTTCATCGACAATAAAAGGAAACTCCTCTTGAGAATATTGTGAAAAAAATTCGTCATTTTCTTGAATACCATATTGTTTGTATAGTGTAGAATTTTGTAAAAATTTCCAAGACTTTCTTACATTTTCAACAATGATAGTCTCAGCCATATAACTACTTTTATATTCTTTTTTACGTTTGATCATAATTTGGATAACTTGAGCATCCTCAGGACGTCGAGGTAGACATTTCATCATTTCACCAATGTCTACTTGAACATTCACAATGTTACCTTTAAGAGATAATTGTGGATTTGCCGTGAATTGCTGAAGAGGTACAATTTGTAAAAAAGGTAACCAAGGAGATACTAATCTTACTTGAAGTGGACTTAACTGTTTCAAATAATCTGGAATTTCTGCAAAAGAAAGATTTTTTGTAGCAGCTCGTTTGGGGATTTCACCGTTTTTTAGATTACTCCAACATAAGTCACAAAGAAACTCAGATTGTTTAAAGTTATACGTATGGTTATCAAGACCTTTTTGTGTGATTACATTCCTTTTATAATTCGTAATTTTATTTATATTATCATATAATAGGCGCATACAGCATGTACATATCTCAGGTGTTTTACGTTGTTTTGTTAAAACTTTGAGATATAGCACTGCAGATTTATTACCACTTTTTGCTTGTTTCGTGAGATTATTTGAATAATTCTCGCTATGCTTGTATAAATCGTTTATACGCTGATGACGTTTTGTTTCTTTTTGAAGTTGACGTAACTTCGTTCCAGATTCTGTATTGAGTCGAGCATTTTTTGTAGCGTTATTAACTTCGTCACTGAGTAATTTTCGCTTCTATGGATCTTGCCGACGTAATTTTTTCATTTCTCTATCTTTATCAAGTTCATTTTCACGGTAATCAGTATTAGCTCGCCTCTTAGATAGTTGATTAGCTTTACGTTTACACTCAATTGAATGATAGGTTTCATTTTTACGCATTTCAGCAATTCGCTGTTTATTTTTAACAAGTTCTGCCAGGTGATAATCTTCATTTTTACGAGTTTTTTCCATCGCGATACGGTTGGACTGCCGTCGTTTTGTAGCGGATTGTTTTTTTGTTTTAGGCATTGTTAGTTTTTTTTTAATTTGTATTTTAAAAAGATAATAGAAAATTAGATTTATATACAAATATAAAATATAATTCAATGGAGGATCAACATAATAAAAACGTATAAACTTTATACTTAAAGGGATAGAATAAATAACAAAGACAATATATATGAATAATAAATTATTTTGTTTATTCAATTTTTCATGAAACAAAAAAATTAACAAACAAAAAGACGAAATAAACTCACTTTCTGCTTTCACTCTTAAGAGTGGAAAGAACAATAGCAGTAGAAAACTTAAAACTAAAGCCTATAAGCAATATTGCTCATAACTACTAACTTGTTGAGTTATAAATTAATTTCATTCAGTCACGCCAATTAAATTAACATCGTTTTAATCGTTGTATGAAATATTTTTGTTCAAAATATAATATTTTAACTTGGCTTAATTTATTTTAGAGGTTTTAAGTATATTTATTAAATAAATAACATAGCCAATATGTAGTCGTAGTTGGAACGTGTATTTGGCGCTATATACATTACAGCTGAGCTGTTTTTAATAAGATTTGTATTATACTGTTGTTTATTATACAAAAATTCAAATAATTAATACTTTGTTACAAGAGTTAAGGTGTTTTAATATATTACAGTAAAAAATAAAAAAAGAAATAAAATAATGACTATCCAATAATTTTCATTATTTTATAAATCGACTGCTGAGAAAAGCAGATACTTTAGAAATTTACTGCTGATAATTGAAGATTCTATAATAGTACTACTGCTATTTGAATAATAATAAATATGAATAATAATAAATATGAATAATAATAAATATGAATTGTTTTGAAACAAGCAGTTTTCCTTATATTTTAGAATACTTATATAAAATTATTATTTAACTGCTGATTTCAAGCAGATGATTTTCACCGGAATAATGACTGCTCTACAGCTTCTGCAAGCAGATAATACTTTAAGTAAAAAGATACTTTTAATTGACTGCTATCGAAGCAGATAATACTTTAAGTGATGACTGCTGTAATAGCAGATAGCCTAGGATATGGACTGCTTAAAAAATTTGCAGATTGTTGTTTGAAAATACTTTGTGCTCCAAAAATTTGACACTGATGCGAGAATATTTTGAGCTGAAAAAATAAAGAGTGAACGTCAAAAGTATTAAAGTTACAATTGCTTAAAATATTAGAAAAACTTTCACAAATAAATATGAGAACTATACTCTATAATTAATAATCTAGAATAAGTCCAATAAAAACTTAGAGGAGTTAAAAAATATAATATAGGATTCTATTTTGAATTAAAAATCAAATTTATTTCTGAAAGTTATTAGAAACTATAGAATACTAAGAAGTACAAATGAATAACTCACCTTTTATCCAAGGGCTTCGAAAAAATCAGATTCAATGAGTTTAACTGATATAGTTGACGGAAGAAAAATCTATGACATTCAATTAAAAATTGATTAATTTATTAAAAAAATCTAAACGATTGTTTTTATTGTAATCGCTATAGACGAGAGGCAATCGAAGGAGAATAAAACGAATTCACAAATTACCTTCTTTAGTTTAATAAATTAAATTATTTATAATATAAAGTTTTGTTGATTAACTTGAAGTTATTCTGTCAATACAAGCAGACACATTATTATTATCATATTTAACGTTATTAAGTCAGATTTTTATGGAAATCTGGTAGTATACTAAATCGAGCTTCTGTGGGAGTCACTATATTTATAAAAATATGTTTTCATTAAAATTTTTAGGGAATGTCTGAATATTACCAGAAATATACCAGGATAGCCACTTTGACTGCAAATTGTCGTCAATTTGAAAATTTCAACTTACCTGAAATCTGCTGCCGGTATTGGATAGTAACACCAGCAAAAATTTTGATCACCATTTGCGGTAAACTTTCTGTCAGTTTACACAGTATGTTGCACTTATATTGCAGTCAAAACCAAGCAAGTCCGAAATTTACGTGCACTTTTCGTCAAATATAAAAGAATTTTTTTTACAAATTAACTTGGAATTCAGCTTATCTTAAACGTACGATGTTAGATGCCAAAATAAAAAACAAACGTCACTACTTACTAATAAGACGGTTAAATTCAAATTAGATATAGTTGGCAATATACTACGATCTTTTTAAGGGAAGGGAAATCTTTTTCAACGGTGTGTTCGGATCCTCCGCCCAGCGCACTGGAGCGCCTATTATATACCCGGGAAAATTAAAAAAAATTAGGGACTCGCGATGGGGCGGAGAATCCGAACACACCATAACTATCTACACCTAATTCAAATATTCTTCGAGAAAACCGTAACTTAACAGCAAGACAACTACGATAGTTCATAAGCTGATCCAACCATTAATTTTTTTTTTTTTCAATTCACAGTGACTTAATTTTAAATAAATAAACGCAATATTTCTGAATGGTTACATTCTATTTCAGAATTTTTTATAGTATATAGAATAAAATTATACGCCGGATTCTCCAATAGTCAATTTAACTCCAAACACATAAATATGCACCTTGCTTAGTTGCTCAAGTCGTACAGCAACTTAATAGGTAAATAATAATTAACCGGTAAGATTTTATATCATTTTGTCTTCAATTTATATAAACTACATGTTAAATAAAAATAAATTCAATGTTTCTTATTAAATACTTTAGCTTTAAGATTAATTGAACTCCTAAAATGTACATAGATTAAAATTAATCATCGACCAATAAGTGGTAATTAACCAGTGTGTTGAAATTTTGCAAGCACTTTTCAATCGAATAAATTAAGTAATTCAAATAATTGAAAAACTTTTTATACTTGTTAGATTTATTATGAAAGTAAAAGAAAGTACAGTTGATAATTCACATGTTATTATCTAATCATAATAAATATTAATTCTTAAAAAATAATAACTGTATTGATAAACATTTTACATCCACGTAACTTCCACAAACTGCTATAAACTTGAACATTTAGACAGCGTAGCTGAATTTAGAACTTGTCGTGAAAAAAGAAGTCTTTAACTTTTCTGCTTTGTTCTCTTAATTGAAAGAAACGTCCTCTCCAGTATCTATAGAAATAAATTAGTGTTATGTGTACATGTATATATATATATATATATATATATATATATATATATATATATATATATATATATATATTAGACTGTTTCAAATTAGGGGACTATTTTTTTTTGATGAACATTGAAAAATCGAAAGGGTATCTTAAAATATGGTGACAGTTAAAATTTGAGCTCTTAATATTAATATTTAGAGGTGGCTATTTGTAATTTTCGATTTTTCATTTAGAAACATGGTAAAAAATACATAACTTCCGAAAAAATCAAGATACAAAAAATCTCTTCTCAACTATTTTGTAGGAAATTTACTGATCTACAAAAAAGATCTTCTATGATTTTTGCATAACTTCAACCATTCACAAGATATCCGACGTCAAAATTTAATAAAATTCAAAGAACTTGTTTTTGCTCGCTCCGAATTTTATACCATGCCAACCAATGAGAATTCAGAAATTTTCAATACATTTTTTTGTAGGAAATTGAACGCTCTACAAAAAAAGTCTCTTATCGTTTTTTGATAAATCCATTTGTTCAAAAGTTATTAGAGCTCGAAGTAAAGTTGGAGATCTTTTTACTTTTCCGGTGAAACTATCGGACTAATCATAAAATGTCATAGAATCTTTTTTGTGGGCAATTTTATTTCTCACAAATTACCTCTGATAAATTTTTTAAATTCTGCATTCTCTTCTAGTTATTTCCATTTTAATGCTAAGCTCCTAAAAAAAGTGTTCTGATCGATTTTAAGAGCTCGACATTAAAATGGAATTAACTAGAATAGAATGCAGAATTCGGAAAAAATTTATCAGAGATAATTTTTAGGAAATAAAATTGTCTACAAAAAAGATTTAATGACATTTTATGATTTGTCCGATAGTTTCACCGAAAAAGTAAAAAGATCTCGAATTTTACTATAACTTGACTTCAAGCTCTAATAACTTTTGAACAGATGGATTTATCAAAAAACGATAAGAGACTTTTTTTGTAGAGCGTTCAATTTCCTACAAAAAATTGTATTGAAAATTTCTGAATTCTCATTGGTTGGCATGGTATAAAATTCGGAGCGAGCATAAACAAGTTCTTTGAATTTTATCAAACTTTGACGTCGGATATCTTGTGAATGGTTGAACTCATGAAAAAATCATAGAGGACCTTTTTTGTAGACCAGTAAATTTCCTACAAAATAGTTAAGAAGAGATTTTTTGTATCTTGATTTTTTCGGAAGTTATGTATTTTTTACCATGTTTCTAAATGAAAAATCGAAAATTACAAATAGCCACCTCTAAATATCAATATTAAGAGCTCAAATTTTAACTGTCACCATATTTTAAAATACCCTTTCGATTTTTCAATGTTCATCAAAAAAAAAAAAATAGTCCCCTAATTTGAAACAGTCTAATATATATATATATATATATACGTTTTTAAATATTGTTAATATTAATATTGTATATATTATATGTAGGATAATTATAAATTCAATAACGTACGCTGAATCACGTTCGCCTTGAAACCGCGCACGTCTTTGTCGCTGAGGACCAATTCGATTAGTTTGGTTAAGATTTTCATCACCAGCTTCTCGTTTGTCATTTCTATTTCCATGCCTGAAAGTTCTCTGATATCTTCCATATCCTCCATCTTGACGTCTTCGTTCACCATCTTGTCTCGCATAACCCCTATTATTGTCTACAGCTTCTCTCTCTCGTCTTTCATTAGCTCTGTCTCCATTTTCAAATTCTCTCTCTTCATTTCTACCAGCATTATCAATTTGACCATATAGATCGTAGTAAGCTTGTCGGGCTCGAGCAGCACGATTTTCAGTTTCTTCAATAATAGCGTACAATCGTTGACGTCTTTGTTCCTCTCTTTGTTGATCACCATTCATTTCTTGACCACGATTAATTCCTTGTCTCACAGCAGCTTGATTGTTACGTTCTCTGTCTAAATGACCATTTTCAGCACCAAAGCCTGGCTGATTTTGATTTCCATTGAGATTATTATTAGCGATGACAGGATTACGATTATTATTAGGATTAGCAGGATTGAGATTATTATTAGCATTGACAGGATTAAGATTATTATTAGCATTGGCAAGATTGGGATTGTTATTAGCATTGACAGGATTGAGATTATTATTATTAGCATTGGCAGGAATAAATTCATCAGCGAGAGGGTTTAAGTTGTAGTTGTTGTTGACATTATTGAGAGCCAATGGTTGATTATCATTATTAGCAGGAGCATATGGATCTAGTATATTGCCAGCCTCTGGAACTTGATTTCTCCTATTTCCTTGAAGATCTACGTTGTTGATCACATCTTCTAAAAAAGCAGCGTCATCGTCGACGTCCATTTGCATGGTGATTTACCTAACATGAAAAAAAAAGTAATTTTTTTTTTATAATATTATGATAATTTTTAATGTCAATTTTTAAACAAGTATAATAATGAATCATTAAGTATGATAATGAATACTTACTTTATTATTAACGTAACTGAGGGCAATTCGATTTTAATAAAAAATAACCTTAATAAAAACTGCTTTTTCTTCCTTAAATTCTGATTTGCGATTAATCTCGAACATATAAAGGCAGTAATGTAGAAAGGCATAAGCAAACAAACTATTTTTATAAGGCAGATTTACAACGAAGAAAATCGTTGTATTTAAGTACGTATGCTTTTACGCATGCGTACAAATAAAATATCAGCCCCAGTCCTCAGCAAAAAAATATTCCTAATAGTACAGTTTGCTTTAGCAAAAGTTTACTTTACAAAAGTTTCCGTAAATTTTTCGTCAAATATCCGTCAACTTCGAACTTTTCCATTTTTTACAACAATTTGTATGCAACTTGCTATTCAATTTGACGTAAATGAACTACACGAATTAGAAAGCAAATTTACTTCAAAAGTTGACTAGAAAAAAGTTGTCGTCAATTTTCAGGCAAACTTTATGCCAATTTATTGTTTATTTGAGTTGAAAAATTGTTAAGTATTTTTTTACCCTCAAATTGTAGACATTTTTATGTATAAATTTGCTTACCTTCTAAAACGGTAAAGGAAAAACATTACCGACTTTTTTTTTATCACAAAAAGTTACCACTAAATTGAAGAAAAAAAAAGTTTCTTTGTTTAATTGTTATTATTTTACATCTTTATCTTTAAGATTTCCTATAGCTTCATATTTAAGGTCAATAACGATATCTTTTTTGTAAATAAATAATATTTTGTATCTTTTAGAGAATATTCGTATTAATTTTAATTATTTAAGCCATTGCATAAAATATATTTTAATTTAAATTTTGAGCATTAAGTATTAGTATTCATATATTCATTAGATGGCAGCATTTTCGCTTGCTTGATCCGTCATTTAACAAACGATCATGAGACGGTCCTGTGACCGTCCGATGACCAAAAAAAATGTCAATGACGGGACCGCTCGCATCTTTAGGTCTGGCTATCAGGGAACTTTTGCTGTGAAATTGTCGGTAAATTCGGGCAGCAGATTTCAGGTAATTTCAACATCAAATTACTGTCAATTTCAAGCTAAAGTGGCTATTAGGTTAAATAAGATTAAAGTATATAGTAAAACAATACTTCACTATAGAAATTATTTGCCGTATGTTTGATGTCAAATGAACCGTGAATTCCAACAATAATTTGATGTTAAGTTCAACTATTAAGGACCAAAAGCTTACTTTACAAAAGTTTTCTTGAATTTTTCGTTAAATGTCCGTCAACTTCGGGCTTTTCTGTTTTTGACGACACTTTGTGTACAACTTGCTACACAATTTGACGTAAATTTACTACCCAAATTAGAATGCGAATTCACTTCAAAAGTTTTATGCAAATTGTCGTCAAAAACGAAAGAACCCGAAGTTGACGAACATTTGACGAAAGCTCAAAGAAACTTTTACTATTAGGGTTTTGTTCTAGTAAAAAAATTTACCTCTAAATTGAGGAAAAATTAACCGCAAATAATCTAAACCCGGATAAAAATAAACCCAGTTTAAAAAACTGGCCCTAAGAGTGAAAAAAAAAAAAAAAAAAAAAAATAGCGCTTGTGAAGCGTGGAATTTACATGAACTAAAAACTCTATATATTTATTTGTGGAGAAAAAATGGCGAATTTGTTATTAATTAAAACTATCAGTTTTGAGTTTTTCTTCAATTATTAATAAACGTGACGGTTTAAAACAGTGATATTCGAAAGGGTACCTAAGAAATAAAATCTAGAGCTAATAAAAAAAAAATCAAAGTGATTCGTCAAGTTTGACGAGAGATATCGTGCTCACATACGTACAGACCAACTGACGTCCGAAAAAAATTTTTTTTAATCAACTTTTTTTAATAATAGTCTAAATAAAAATAACTTATAACTATGTTAGAATTATTCATTAGAGTTTTTTTTTGCTATTGGTGATTCTTTTTTTATTATTAAATGCTATATAAAATTAGTGGAGATGATAGAAGTTGACCGAAACTCAGTTTTAAAATTTGATGACAGTAAAGCACTACCTCGCGCTTCGCGTTCGAGGTGTGCAATAGTTAAAAATAGAAATAAATAAAAAAAAATAAAAAATGGTTAAAAATATCTGAAAAGAAAAATATTTGATATCTCTATCAATCGTATTAAAAAAAGTGCAATTCAAATCTGTTATTTTTTCGGAGGATTTTAATATCTAAAAAAGTAATTTATTTATTATCAGATATCAACATACTTTAAATCTGGCTTGCCATCGTAAATCCTAATCTGAAATATAATATTCTTTAACTATTTCAATAGTTATTTGCCAAATATTTGATATTTCTATTAATAGTATTGGAATAGTTGCAATTCAAATCTGTTATTTTTATTAAGGATTTTAATATCTAAAAAAATAATTTATTTATTATCAGATATCAACATATTTTGAATCTGACTTGTCATCATTAATCCAACTATTTTTCAACTATTATAATAATTCATTTTGATAAAACCATATTAAATAAAATAGGAAATACCAACGCAATATAGAAATTTGTTCTCATTATTGCAGAAAAAAATACTTAATTTAAAGTGGAAGATTAATAGTACACTGAAGAAATTTCAAATTATTTGCGAAAGTTTATTACTTTTCAATGCAAACATATGTCTTATTTTTCAGAAAAACTAAACAATGAGCAGAAAAAAAAACTCCTTATTTGTCTGATAACTTAATAATTAGCCGAAAATAAGTTTAAATTTTTATAAAAAAATTAGTAATGAGCTGAAAATAAATTCTAATTTTTTAAAAAAAACTAGTAATTAGCTGAAAATAAATTCTAATTTTTTAAAAAAAATTAGTAATCAGCTGAAAATAAATTCTAATTTTTTCAGAAAAATTAGTAATTAGCTGAAAATAAATTCTAATTTTTTTAGAAAAATTAGTAATTAGCTGAAAATAAATTCTAATTTTTTTAGAAAAATTAGTAATTAGCTGAAAATAAATTCTATTTTTTTTAGAAAAATCAGTAATTAGCTGAAAATGAATTCTAAGTTTTTTAGAAAAATTAGTAATTTGCTGAAAATTTTTTCTAATTTTTTTACAAAAATTATTTATTAGCGAACAAACTTTTCTAATTAGAAAAAAAAATTAATAATGCTTCGCATGTATTGTTAATTGTTTGGGTATTGAATAATTAGCGGGTACACTTTTCTAATTTTTGTTAAAAATTCAAAAATTTTTTTTTCTAATTTCCAAGCTCTGAATAAGTTCGTCAAATCATAATTTAAAAGATAGATTTTTTTTGTAATTAGTAATCGATCTTCAATAAGTTATAATTTTTTTTTCAATTAATAATATATCTCTGCGTAAATTTTAATTAAATTCATTAATTTTTTTTTGTGGTGAATTATTACCAATTTATTGAAAAATTAGTAATAATTACGCCATTAATTATTATTTTTTCCTTTAATTAAATAATTAATAATGAAAATTTTTTTTTGCCGAACACTGAAATGCTCTATTGGAAGTACATAGATCCGGGTATGACTTTCGAAATGTCATAGGTGACTCGGAATATGGAAATGAGATGGTCATAAAATCTTTGTATATATTTGGATTTTAATTAGAAGTCCGGTGCACACGTGCAGGTGTCCCGCTGAGTCGCAGCTAAACTTGTTTTTCGGTACTACGCCCGTACACACACACACACATATACAAACTCTCTTTTATAATTGTATTGTAAATAGATGTACGCAGGTAAGTGTGGATGCAACATGAGTATACAACTAGATGACGTAGTTGGGTTTGAGAATGGGCTCTGTCCTAGAGAAGGTGAGACAGGTATATTATCTTATGTATCGATCTTTGTCTGTTCTTACTCATCGTACATGCACTTACATAGGTACCTGCAACAGGATTTTGGTACGAAGATTTTGGGTGCGGTCAAATTGCTTATAAAATGGAAAAGAATGTAAATACAAAAAAAATTTTTAATTAAATAGTTGAATCGCGATCTATATGTAACGATCGTTACATACCAGTTAGATTCACCTGGTGAATATTTATAACTTAAATCTTTCAAATAATAGTAATAAATAACTCTCAATGTCTTAGCTAAACGTCCGTACACGCACTTGGTCCGTATCTTTCTGTCTTAATTAGGTAAACCTCCACCTGTTGGTCGTCGCATATTTGGCACCACCTTCACCCTTAATTATTATAATGACTTTTGACATCCAATTTAAAATAAAAGTATAAATTATAAACATAATTCTCAACGCTTGGATAATACATGGTAAATTACTCAATTACATGAACTACTTGTTCATATCCTCTGTATTTTTTTATATTAAATCATAAAATAAATATTAATTGTTCCTACATAATAAACGTCATTTGACGTCATCCGTCGGATGACAAATTAAACAAAATAATATATTGCCAAGTGTTGGGGCATAGAATAACGCTGGATTATGCATCCCAACTAACTCAAAATTATAAATGACTACTTAAATTTTACAAAAATCATTAATTTGTATCTTAAATCATAAATCTTAAAAATAAAATAAAATCACTCACGTGCTCTCTCATACTCAGCGCGCGTGTGCTAACACCGTGCAGGGGCTGCCATTATCAACGGCGAGATGGCGGAATGCCCGCGCGACGATTCAAATTCAAATATAGAATTAAATATTTAACTTAAACTAACTAAAATTATATAATTTGAATCGTTACGTGACAAATCTGACCAGAGCAAATCTAAACTTTTTTCCCGAGTAAAAGTCATATCAGCTCAGATCTGGTTCGATCCGTACAGGTCCAATCAGATCTATTTAAATATACTTCATAATTCGATCGTTTAATCAATGTTGATCTGACTAGTTCTAGGTTGATCTAACTTGATCTAGGTTGATCTGACTTGATTAGATTTGATTAGGGTAGATCTGGACTATTTTCCCCCAAAGATAAATGTCATATCTGATCAGATCTGGTTTGATCTGAACAGATCAAATCAGATCTACTCTGATCTGGGTTCAGTATAAATTATAATCAAATTTTATCTGAGCTGATCTAATTAGATCATAACAGATCTAAATTTTTTTTTCCGGGAAACATGAAACATAGTTTTTGTCTGAAACTGTACCCATGAAAAGTTACCCACATACTTCTCATATACACGAATACACCAATACCAATACTGTTTAACATTTACTTAAATAATAATCTGGTAACGTCACGTATGCTCTACCAATCGTTGCATAGTTTGTAACGTTACATTGCCGAGGAGATGGAGTTAGAGGTGGAGTAAGGGTGAATCTGTGTGATAGAGAGGGATAGAGCCAGTATGTGTGTCGAGTTGAGTGTAGAAGATAGTAAGTAGAGAGTATGGAGTACGTGTGCGGTGAAGTAAGTTTGTTGAGAGTACGAGTACGTGTATGTTATGTTGTTTGTTTTGGAGTGTCTGTGTGGTTGAGCGTGGATTTCATGAGAAAGGTCTAGCTGTGTAGCGTATAGTGGCCAAGATAACGTGCCTCCCGACCAGTGAGGATGACTAGGCCTAGGCCTAGCCCCCGGGGTTTACGTGGTGATCGCGGAGGAGCGACTGTGATGTCGCCACCCCTGCGAGTTGGCACCCGAAGTTAGCTGGGGTACGTTTACGTTCATTTGGGGATGGCAGGTTTGGCAGGTCTGGCAGGCCTCGTTTGCGATGCTCGCGGAACTCAAGGATGATGAAGCGAGAATGTGAGAGTGACTGGAAGTAGTAGAGTGTGGAGTAGAAGACGAGAGAAGAGCAGTTGAGGGCATTCCACGGTGTAAGAGAGTTGTTTCAACTCCTTCTCGTAGTCGATAAAGTTCACGTGGTAAACGGTGATTAACGTTTACTTTACAATCAGGCAGATTAGAATCAATTTGAGTCGCTACAAGATTAATATTTTTTCTTTTTTCAATTATTTGGCAGCACTTCGAGGATGATGTTAGTTCAACTAATATGGCACGAGATCTAACTTGACTCACATTAGGTGTGTCCAAGTTCATTGGTTTCTTCCCTATTCGTTGAGCACTTATAATTTTATCTGAATCTAGTTTAACATTTAAAGCCTTTGCTAACGCTGGAATAACATTAGAGAGAAGTTCTGTTGATCTAATTGTATTCTCATTCTCAGGTATACTCGTAACAACAAGCTGGTTAGCAACACTTTGACATACTAAGCGCAAAATTAACGATCGATCAATTAATGAGTTTGCAGAGGAAATCTCAGTCAAAACTTTGTCTTCCACTGCATTCAGACGAGAACCATAAGACGTTACCTCCGATTCAATTTCATTAATAGTTTTCTTCACTGAGATCACATCAGCAGCAGTTTTATTATAATCTCCTTTGTGCATAGCTAATTCCGAGTGAATTTTCTTATTTTGTTCTTGGAGCGATTTAACATCAGATGCTTAAGTTTCTAACATATTTTTCATTTTATCTATACCTGAGAGTCTCTTATCAATTTTTTCTAACATTTTTGACACACTTTTTTCAAAATCGCATGAAGGACATTTTTTAAGCCACAAGCGTTGCTGCCGTCGACATTGAATTAAGGAAACATTTTGTTGTCACACAATCTGCATGAAAAGAATGATTACATTTGGCTTTTGTAATAATAATAATAATAATAATAATAATAATAATAATAATAATAATAATAATAATAATAATAATAATAATAATAATAATAATAATAATAATAATAATAATAATAATAATAATAATAATAATAATAATAATAATAATAATAATAATAATAATAATAATAATAATAATAATAATAATAATAATAATAATAATAATAATAATAATAATAATAATAATAATAATAATAATAATAATAATAATAATAATAATAATAATAATAATAATAATAATAATAATAATAATAATAATAATAATAATAATAATAATAATAATAATAATAATAATAATAATAATAATAATAATAATAATAATAATAATAATAATAATAATAATAATAATAATAATAATAATAATAATAATAATAATAATAATAATAATAATAATAATAATAATAATAATAATAATAATAATAATAATAATAATAATAATAATAATAATAATAATAATAATAATAATAATAATAATAATAATAATAATAATAATAATAATAATAATAATAATAATAATAATAATAATAATAATAATAATAATAATAATAATAATAATAATAATAATAATAATAATAATAATAATAATAATAATAATAATAATAATAATAATAATAATAATAATAATAATAATAATAATAATAATAATAATAATAATAATAATAATAATAATAATAATAATAATAATAATAATAATAATAATAATAATAATAATAATAATAATAATAATAATAATAATAATAATAATAATAATAATAATAATAATAATAATAATAATAATAATAATAATAATAATAATAATAATAATAATAATAATAATAATAATAATAATAATAATAATAATAATAATAATAATAATAATAAAACCCACGGTGCATGTTGTGCGGCCAGCAGGGATTTTGTTTACCCTGTGGCGCATCGTGGGCTATGTAGGTCAGCCTACGATCTGCTGACCTACCAATCGCACAACAACCTTTGCATTAGGTTAACTCCCTAATGTAAAGTATACCTGAGTTCAAGATGATTCTGAACCCAGAAGTGCTCCCCACAACCTGCTCTTCTCGGATGAGGGCAACCCACTAGCTGGGCGGAGCACCGAGATTCCGAACGATGACGACCTTGGCGACCAACGGACTGCATTTAGGTGGACGGAGGAATTACGAGCCGATCTCCTGATGTGCTATAATAACAGTGAACCGGAGCGGAGAGGCTACATGGCTAGGATGCATGCACTTTGGTGCGATAAGCACCCTAACCATAGCCAATTCTCACAACAACATCTCCGTGATTATGCCTCTCATCTCCGGCGTACACGAAGATCACTGTTGACAAACAGACGGGTATCTCACCGTCTGTCATTTCCAGCACAGCTACATCAGGAGAGACGCCGTTCTTCCGAAGACACCAACAATGAATTTGACACACGGCAAGTGTGTGTCTCTAGAAAGACACACTACCCAAAACATCTACTTGACACGGAAAACCACGAACTGTCTGCTCGGATTCAGGAAGACTCTACTTTGCTCATCATCAATCAAGCTGTCTATGATGCTGCTTCCTCACTCTTACCTCCAGCGAGGAGAAATGTTTCTTCTTCTGAGGCTAAGATGAGAGGGCGCATTGGACAGCTATCACTGAAGATTGATGATCTCCGGAAACATGTCTCCCGCATTCAGTGTGTGATTGACTTTGTAAATGCTCGTAAAGCATTTACACTTAAAGTCCGCCGTATTGCGGCTCAATTACGATATCAGCATCACACACTGAATAAGGCGAAGCTTCTTAACATCAAAGAAGGTTCCCTTAACAGGTTGCGGGCTCTAGTGACTGCTAAAAAGTCACTAGAGAAAAAGCTGAAGCGGCTTACCGATAACTCTTTGTTTCGGTTAAGTCCTTCACGCTTTCTGACACCTAAGACCTCTGTTTCTGGTGATCCCCCATCCATCGAGCGAGTAGAAGCTTTCTGGTCCGAGTTGTACGGTGATCAGCCGAACGTGAATCGCGACACTCCAGCTCTCAACGACTTCGAGGCATTTTGTCGACAACATCGCAACGGCAATGCTGATGAAGAGAGCCCTGAAGTCAGCGTGGAAGAAGTTCGTTCAGCTCTGAATAATGGTAAGAACTGGGCTGCTCCGGGTCCAGATGGCATAAACTTGTTTTGGTGGAAGAAACTAACTCCTACCCATAGTCATTTGGCCCGGATTTTTACAGCGTTCATCAGAGGTAATGAACCAATTCCATGCTGGCTTGTAGAAGGGCGAACCGTGCTCATCCCGAAGAAAGGAGACTTGTCTGACCCGAAAAACTACAGGCCTATCACCTGTTTGAATGCGGTTTATAAGATTTTCACCAAAATCTTGAATAATCGCATTCTTCAGGAGATAGACCCTGTATGGCAGCAGATATACGAACAACGTGGCAGTAAAAGGGGCCTGTCAGGTTGCAAAGAGAATCTGTTAGTGGATCGATGCGTCATTCAAGACGCGATCTATTATCAGCGCAACCTGTCAATGGCCTGAATTGACTACCGCAAGGCATTCGACTCAACATCTCATGAGCTTATTCTCTTTTTGCTCAAATGCCTTGGGGTCAATCGCGATACAGTGGGATGCATTCAGCGTACGATGCAGCTTTGGCGAACACGGTTCCACATTTCATGTGGTAACGACAAGCGTGTAACCGAAGTTGTACAGTACAAACGAGGAGTCTTTCAGGGAGATTCTCTGAGCCCTCTGCTGTTTTGCATCTCACTGCTGCCAATATCTGTTGCGCTACGCCGCACTCGTGGATACTCAGTAGGTCCACCAAATGATCGAAAATACTCGATCACCCACTTACTCTCCATGGATGATCTGAAGGTGTATGCTCCTGATGAGGAACACCTTCAGACATCCTTAAATATCGTAGGAGAGTATACACGGGATGTCGGCATGGCTTTCGGGTTGGACAAGTGCGCGGTCGTTAATCTGGTGAAGGGTAAGTGTTCCGATGTGCGTGAAGATATCGAGTTAGTAGATGGGAGCGTCATAGACCATCTTGACGCCGGAGAGTCGTACAAATATCTAGGGATTGACGGGAGTCCTATGCAGGACGTCTCGAAAATCAAAACGACTCTCTGCAGCGAGTATGTGCGGAGACTCCGGAAAATCTGGTCATCAGAACTTTCCGGGAAAAACAAAGTCTCTGCAACGAACATGCTTGCTGTCCCGGTACTCCTGTACTCTTTCGGTGTTCTCAAATGGGCCCGAAAAGAGCTCAGAGATCTTGATATCAAGACACGCAAAGTCATGAACATGCATCGGAGCATGCACCCTAAATCCTCAATCACCAGATTATACCTTTCCCGGCACATCGGAGGGAGAGGTCTACAGAGCTTGGAGTGTCTACATGATCGTTTGGTTTTGGGTATAACATACGAGGTTGTCAATTTCACAGCAGATGAAGACGACTTCCTTATGCAAATTGTTCATAGTCATGAGAATAGGCGTAAGGGAGCGTTTTTATATAAGGCAGCAATTTACGCGGCAAAATCCCTCGGTCTTGGAAGAGTAAACCCGCTTATTGGACTCCCTAAGGAGGAATTTAGGACGGTCGTCAGGAACGCTGAGCAACAAAAACTGCTCAGCACACATATGGACAAGTCGATGCACAGCGTGTTCTTTAAACACGTGCGTGATCATGGCTTGTCCACACAGCTGACGTTTTCCTTCCTCAAGTCAGCTGGCCTGATGTCCGAGACCGAAGGATACATTTTTGCTTGCCAAGATGGTGTTATTAACACTCTCGAATATCGTGCTAAAGTACTCCAGATGCAGCTACCCGACACATTGTGTAGGGTGTGTGAGCAACATCCTGAGACGCTTATGCATCTTTTGTCAGCATGTCCTGTGCTGGCAAGAAATGCATATGTCCAGCGTCACAATGCTGCTCTGCGAGTACTTTATTACCATCTTCGACACACGCACGGTATCGATAAAACACCAGTGCTGCCTTACCTGCCAGGAGATATTCCGCAAGTTGTTGAGAATGACCGTTGCCGTATTTATTGGAACGTGCCATTCGCAACAACGCGGAAAATCGATCATAATAAACCTGATATTGTGCTCTTCGATAAAACCGCTCGTAACATTTATGTTATTGAGTTCTCAGCTCCGGCTGAGTATAACATCACGGTAAAAGAGGAGCACAAACACGAGATATATCAGGATCTGCTGTTTGAAATTGGCAAACTTTACCCAGGCTACCGTGTCGAGCTTGTCGTACTCATTGTTGGCGTCCTAGGAGGGATGAAACAGTCTTTTGTGTCTGCATTGGCTAAAATCCCAACTTGTTTATCGCAAGTTGAGTTTTTGGCATAGCGGATGCAAAAAGCTGTGATAATCGGATCCCTCCGTCTCCTAAGGCAACGAAACTTGGCCTGCTGCGCATGCTGATCATCTTGTTGATGAAGCATTGCAGCAGTAACGATTTGGCGCTCAGGTGAGGCCCTCGGTAGAGTCGGACTACCGGGGATAACCCCCTGAGCATTTAACAAAAAAAAAGAAATAATAATAATAATAATAATAATAATAATAATAATAATAATAATAATAATAATAATAATAATAATAATAATAATAATAATAATAATAATAATAATAATAATAATAATAATAATAATAATAATAATAATAATAATAATAATAATAATAATAATAATAATAATAATAATAATAATAATAATAATAATAATAATAATAATAATAATAAAACCCACGGTGCATGTTGTGCGGCCAGCAGGGATTTTGTTTACCCTGTGGCGCATCGTGGGCTATGTAGGTCAGCCTACGATCTGCTGACCTACCAATCGCACAACAACCTTTGCATTAGGTTAACTCCCTAATGTAAAGTATACCTGAGTTCAAGATGATTCTGAACCCAGAAGTGCTCCCCACAACCTGCTCTTCTCGGATGAGGGCAACCCACTAGCTGGGCGGAGCACCGAGATTCCGAACGATGACGACCTTGGCGACCAACGGACTGCATTTAGGTGGACGGAGGAATTACGAGCCGATCTCCTGATGTGCTATAATAACAGTGAACCGGAGCGGAGAGGCTACATGGCTAGGATGCATGCACTTTGGTGCGATAAGCACCCTAACCATAGCCAATTCTCACAACAACATCTCCGTGATTATGCCTCTCATCTCCGGCGTACACGAAGATCACTGTTGACAAACAGACGGGTATCTCACCGTCTGTCATTTCCAGCACAGCTACATCAGGAGAGACGCCGTTCTTCCGAAGACACCAACAATGAATTTGACACACGGCAAGTGTGTGTCTCTAGAAAGACACACTACCCAAAACATCTACTTGACACGGAAAACCACGAACTGTCTGCTCGGATTCAGGAAGACTCTACTTTGCTCATCATCAATCAAGCTGTCTATGATGCTGCTTCCTCACTCTTACCTCCAGCGAGGAGAAATGTTTCTTCTTCTGAGGCTAAGATGAGAGGGCGCATTGGACAGCTATCACTGAAGATTGATGATCTCCGGAAACATGTCTCCCGCATTCAGTGTGTGATTGACTTTGTAAATGCTCGTAAAGCATTTACACTTAAAGTCCGCCGTATTGCGGCTCAATTACGATATCAGCATCACACACTGAATAAGGCGAAGCTTCTTAACATCAAAGAAGGTTCCCTTAACAGGTTGCGGGCTCTAGTGACTGCTAAAAAGTCACTAGAGAAAAAGCTGAAGCGGCTTACCGATAACTCTTTGTTTCGGTTAAGTCCTTCACGCTTTCTGACACCTAAGACCTCTGTTTCTGGTGATCCCCCATCCATCGAGCGAGTAGAAGCTTTCTGGTCCGAGTTGTACGGTGATCAGCCGAACGTGAATCGCGACACTCCAGCTCTCAACGACTTCGAGGCATTTTGTCGACAACATCGCAACGGCAATGCTGATGAAGAGAGCCCTGAAGTCAGCGTGGAAGAAGTTCGTTCAGCTCTGAATAATGGTAAGAACTGGGCTGCTCCGGGTCCAGATGGCATAAACTTGTTTTGGTGGAAGAAACTAACTCCTACCCATAGTCATTTGGCCCGGATTTTTACAGCGTTCATCAGAGGTAATGAACCAATTCCATGCTGGCTTGTAGAAGGGCGAACCGTGCTCATCCCGAAGAAAGGAGACTTGTCTGACCCGAAAAACTACAGGCCTATCACCTGTTTGAATGCGGTTTATAAGATTTTCACCAAAATCTTGAATAATCGCATTCTTCAGGAGATAGACCCTGTATGGCAGCAGATATACGAACAACGTGGCAGTAAAAGGGGCCTGTCAGGTTGCAAAGAGAATCTGTTAGTGGATCGATGCGTCATTCAAGACGCGATCTATTATCAGCGCAACCTGTCAATGGCCTGAATTGACTACCGCAAGGCATTCGACTCAACATCTCATGAGCTTATTCTCTTTTTGCTCAAATGCCTTGGGGTCAATCGCGATACAGTGGGATGCATTCAGCGTACGATGCAGCTTTGGCGAACACGGTTCCACATTTCATGTGGTAACGACAAGCGTGTAACCGAAGTTGTACAGTACAAACGAGGAGTCTTTCAGGGAGATTCTCTGAGCCCTCTGCTGTTTTGCATCTCACTGCTGCCAATATCTGTTGCGCTACGCCGCACTCGTGGATACTCAGTAGGTCCACCAAATGATCGAAAATACTCGATCACCCACTTACTCTCCATGGATGATCTGAAGGTGTATGCTCCTGATGAGGAACACCTTCAGACATCCTTAAATATCGTAGGAGAGTATACACGGGATGTCGGCATGGCTTTCGGGTTGGACAAGTGCGCGGTCGTTAATCTGGTGAAGGGTAAGTGTTCCGATGTGCGTGAAGATATCGAGTTAGTAGATGGGAGCGTCATAGACCATCTTGACGCCGGAGAGTCGTACAAATATCTAGGGATTGACGGGAGTCCTATGCAGGACGTCTCGAAAATCAAAACGACTCTCTGCAGCGAGTATGTGCGGAGACTCCGGAAAATCTGGTCATCAGAACTTTCCGGGAAAAACAAAGTCTCTGCAACGAACATGCTTGCTGTCCCGGTACTCCTGTACTCTTTCGGTGTTCTCAAATGGGCCCGAAAAGAGCTCAGAGATCTTGATATCAAGACACGCAAAGTCATGAACATGCATCGGAGCATGCACCCTAAATCCTCAATCACCAGATTATACCTTTCCCGGCACATCGGAGGGAGAGGTCTACAGAGCTTGGAGTGTCTACATGATCGTTTGGTTTTGGGTATAACATACGAGGTTGTCAATTTCACAGCAGATGAAGACGACTTCCTTATGCAAATTGTTCATAGTCATGAGAATAGGCGTAAGGGAGCGTTTTTATATAAGGCAGCAATTTACGCGGCAAAATCCCTCGGTCTTGGAAGAGTAAACCCGCTTATTGGACTCCCTAAGGAGGAATTTAGGACGGTCGTCAGGAACGCTGAGCAACAAAAACTGCTCAGCACACATATGGACAAGTCGATGCACAGCGTGTTCTTTAAACACGTGCGTGATCATGGCTTGTCCACACAGCTGACGTTTTCCTTCCTCAAGTCAGCTGGCCTGATGTCCGAGACCGAAGGATACATTTTTGCTTGCCAAGATGGTGTTATTAACACTCTCGAATATCGTGCTAAAGTACTCCAGATGCAGCTACCCGACACATTGTGTAGGGTGTGTGAGCAACATCCTGAGACGCTTATGCATCTTTTGTCAGCATGTCCTGTGCTGGCAAGAAATGCATATGTCCAGCGTCACAATGCTGCTCTGCGAGTACTTTATTACCATCTTCG
The DNA here is from genome assembly GCA_030273425.1 of Microplitis manilae. Classification (NCBI taxonomy): domain Eukaryota; kingdom Metazoa; phylum Arthropoda; class Insecta; order Hymenoptera; family Braconidae; genus Microplitis; species Microplitis manilae. Next base: position 16,230,490 of record CP092720.1, on the reverse strand, counting down.
ACACACGCACGGTATCGATAAAACACCAGTGCTGCCTTACCTGCCAGGAGATATTCCGCAAGTTGTTGAGAATGACCGTTGCCGTATTTATTGGAACGTGCCATTCGCAACAACGCGGAAAATCGATCATAATAAACCTGATATTGTGCTCTTCGATAAAACCGCTCGTAACATTTATGTTATTGAGTTCTCAGCTCCGGCTGAGTATAACATCACGGTAAAAGAGGAGCACAAACACGAGATATATCAGGATCTGCTGTTTGAAATTGGCAAACTTTACCCAGGCTACCGTGTCGAGCTTGTCGTACTCATTGTTGGCGTCCTAGGAGGGATGAAACAGTCTTTTGTGTCTGCATTGGCTAAAATCCCAACTTGTTTATCGCAAGTTGAGTTTTTGGCATAGCGGATGCAAAAAGCTGTGATAATCGGATCCCTCCGTCTCCTAAGGCAACGAAACTTGGCCTGCTGCGCATGCTGATCATCTTGTTGATGAAGCATTGCAGCAGTAACGATTTGGCGCTCAGGTGAGGCCCTCGGTAGAGTCGGACTACCGGGGATAACCCCCTGAGCATTTAACAAAAAAAAAGAAATAATAATAATAATAATAATAATAATAATAATAATAATAATAATAATAATAATAATAATAATAATAATAATAATAATAATAATAATAATAATAATAATAATAATAATAATAATAATAATAATAACTTTTTGGTGTCCTGAAATGGGCCCGAAAAGAGCTCAGAGATCTCGATATCAAGACACGCAAAGTAATGAATATGCATCGGAGCATGCACCCTAAGTCTTCAGTCACCAGATTATACCTTTCCCGGCACATCGGAGGGAGAGGTTTGCAGAGCTTGGAGTGTCTGCACGATCGTTTGGTTTTGGGTATAACATACGAGGTTGTCAATTTCACAGCAGATGAAGACGACTTTCTTATGCAAATTGTTCATAGTCATGAAAATAGGCATAAGGGAGCGTTTTTATATAAGGCAGCAATGTACGCGGCAAAATCCCTCGGTCTTAGAAGAGTAAACCCGCTTATTGAACTCCCTAAGGAGGAATTTAAGACGGTCATCAGGAATGCTGAGCAACAAAAACTGCTTAGTACGCATATGGACAAGTCCATGCACAGCGTGTTCTTTAAACACGTGCGTGATCATGGCTTGTCCACACAGCTGACGTTTTCCTTCCTTAAGTCAGCTGGCCTGATGTCCGAGACCGAAGGATATATTTTTGCCTGCCAAGATGGTGTTATTAACACTCTCGAATACCGTGCTAAAGTGCTCCAGACGCAGCTACCCGACACTTTGTGTAGGGTTTGTAAACAGCATCCAGAGACGCTCATGCATCTTTTGTCAGCATGTCCTGTGCTGGCAAGAAATGCATACATCCAGCGCCATAATGCTGCTCTGCGAGTACTTTATTACCATCTTAGACACACGCACGGTATCGATAAAACACCAGTGCTGCCTTACCTGCCAGGAGATATTCCGCAAATTGTTGAGAATGACCGTTGCCGTATTTATTGGAACGTGCCATTCGCAACAACGCGGAAAATCGATCATAATAAACCTGATATTGTGCTCTTCGATAAAACCGCTCGTAACATTTATGTTATTGAGTTCTCAGCTCCAGCTGAGTATAACATCACGGTAAAAGAGGAGCACAAACACGAGATATTTCAGGATCTCCTGTTTGAAATTGGCAAGCTTTACCCAGGCTACCGTGTCAAGCTTGTCGTACTCATTGTTGGCGTCCTAGGAGGGATGAAACAGACTTTTGTGTCTGCATTGGCTAAAATCCCAACTTGTTTATCGCAAGTTGAGTTTTTGGCTTCGCGGATGCAAAAGGCTGTAATTCTCGGATCCCTCCGTTTACTTAGGCAACGGAACTTGGCCTGCTGCGCATGCTGATCATCTTGTTGATGAAGCATCGCAGCAGTAATGATTTGGCGCTCAGGTGAGGCCCTCGGTACAGTCGGACTACCGGGGATAACCCCCTGAGCACTTAACTAAAAAAGAAATAATAATAATAATAATAATAATAATAATAATAATAATAATAATAATAATAATAATAATAATAATAATAATAATAATAATAAAATAAAAGTATTTATTTGCCCTTTTCAGGGGTACAAATGCGGACCCCCGTTCCGCTTACAAAGCACACTTAACTACTACTTATAATTAATTTAAATACTTAGCCTAATACATTATTGCTCATATACAACCCTCACACAGCACACTCCCATAACAACGAGACGGCGGAAAAAGAAGGCCACGCAAGGCAAAGAAAAAACCGCCCAGCGTCTCATCCACTCAAACCTCCATCCATCTCACCCATCCTTCCGGACCTCCGTTTCCGCTGTATCTCCACTACTTCCTACCTTTACTAATTATTGGTGCCTGCAACCCCCCATACCATTTCGATCCCAATTAGCCAATTTTCCCCTTGTCCCTCCTCCCCCAACACCTGATTTCTCATCTCCTGCCACCCCTTATCCTGCCCTAAGCCTGAACATATCTCCCATACATGCTCCCAAGTCTCCAACTCCATCCTACATACATTACAGAGCCTTTTTTCTCTACCCTCCCAGTATCTGTTCCCTTTCAATACATCTCCTAGCCTGAACCTAGCTATTCTGCTCCATCTATCTTCGCTCCAACCCTTTTTGAGGTAACCTGGGATGCCTCCACTTTTAATAAATTTATAGTCCCCATTACTTCTCGAACCTACTATCCTATCCCAACTCTCCCTTTCCTGTCTTTCTTTTTCTATCTTTATCATATCCTCTCCTCTCATTGAACCCTTCTCCCATTTCCTTTTTACTTCCACTAGATTCAATCCTCTCCCCTCGTAAAAATCCCTTCTCTCTGCTTCCCACCCTCCAAGCCCTCTCCCTGCCCTTATTCTTCTCTTCATTTCCATTCTACATCTCCATGGAATTAACCCTCCACCTCCTTCCTCCACTCTTTTCTCATAACACCAGGCTCTCAACCCCGCTTTTCCCTCCAGTCTCCCTCTCTGTAACTCCTCTCTAACCATGTAGCCTGCAACTCTTCTAGAGACCCCAAGAACCCATCTTAGGTATCTGTCCTGAATACTCTCCAACTCTTCTCTGGCTTTCCATCCCCAAATTTCTACACCATAACTCAATACTGACCACACCAGCCTGTCGAATAACCAAATCCTTCTAGCCCAATCTCGCCCGAACTTCCTTTTTCCGATCCCCCAAATCTGTCCCAAGATCCTTGCTCCTTTTACCACTCTCTCTTTCACATGATCATTCTGGTCCCCATTCGCTCTTATCACATAACCTAGATACGTGTATCTGTCCACCTCCTCCACTTCTTTTCCTTTCCAATTCCACCGAACCTTCTTCTTTCTACCTCCACCTTTTCTGCATCTCATAATTTTTGTCTTTTCTACATTAACCTCTAATCTTTTCCTAGCCACATATCTTTCCAAGGTCCTTATCATTCCCCTCATTTCATCTTCATCCTTAGCTAATAAGGCAATATCATCCGCGTAGGCCAAAGAGTACACTTTCTTCCCCCCAAAAAGCTCAACACCTCCCCATCTCCCTTTCTCCAGTTCCTCATCCAGGTCCGCCAAGAAGATCACGAAAAGCAGAGGACTTAGAGGACACCCTTGTCTAACTCCTTTCTCCGTCCAGAACTTTTCTCCGAGCTCCTTTCCAACTCTTACCCTGCTAGACGTTTCCCTTAGTACTTCTTCACATCTCTTCACTAGTCCCTCACTAATTCCTCTTCTCCTCATTGCTTCACACAGTTCCTTCCTGTCCACCATATCAAATGCCGCTTTGAAGTCCACAAATAATATCACCATTTTCCCCCTACACTTGACGATTTCACGATTGATCAGGTAGTTCAGGACGTATATATTATCGATAGTTCCTCTCCCCTCTCTGAATCCTGCCTGTGATTCAGGCAATAGTCCATTTCTCTCCACCTCCATCTTTAACCTCCTTTCCAGTATTCCTGCATAGACCTTATATGCCGTCTGGGTAATTGGTATCCCTCTATAGTCTTCTACCTTAGTTCCATCTCCTTTCTTCTTTATAGGTACAATCACACCATTTTCCAGTCCTCTGGCCACTTCTCTCCATGCCATATCCTTTGGCAGATCCTCCAAAGTTCCACCAATACTCCTTCCCCACCGTACTTCCAAACCTCATTCGGAATTCCATCATCTCCCACGGCTTTATAGTCCTTCAACCTTTTCACCACGCCCCTGACTTCTTCTAGTCCAATCTCATCATCCTCAGTCTCCTCCATCATGTTCCCGTTCTCCCCAATTCTCCTTACGCCCACTCCCCCGAGAGTAGTACGAAAGTGGTTATCCCACTCTTCCCTCTTAATATCTCTATTTACTATGTCCTTCCTCTTCCTTCCCTGATTAACTATTTTCCATATCTGTGCCTCCGATTTAGCGCTTTTTACCTGCTCCTCCCACCTTCGGTTTTCTGCTTCTTTTTTCTCTTTGCACATTTTACTGTATCTTCTCTTTTCCACCAGATAATCTTCCTTTTCGATTTTACCCCCCCTAAACTTTTTCAGCGTTCTGCTCAGATTTCTTTTTTCTTCCCTACACTCATCATCCCACCATCCAGAAGTACCTTCCCTTCTTTTCTCCACCTTCTCTGATTCCTCCATAGCACTTCTTATTTTTTTCTTAAGTTTACTCCAGATCTCTTCCACCTCACCTTCCGTCAACTCCTCTTCATAAAACTTGTTTTGGAACTTTTTTATGCCTTCATTAGACCATACTCCTCTACCTGTCTTATTCTCTACCCTTTTGCTGACTTTTCTTATTCCATATCCCCTTGCCTTTATATCCACCACAACCGGTAAGTGATCCGAATCAGTCTTGTCTTCTATTTTCAGACCTATTACCCTGTCTCTACTTCTTTCATCAATTAAAACTAAATCAATCACTGAACTCCCTCTCTCTCCAATGAATGTCCATTCTCCCACCTCATCTCCTTCCACACATCCGTTCAAAATTGCCCAACCTCTCTCAGTTATAAATTTGCAAAGGTCTTTACCCTCCTTGTTAGTAACCGTGTCCCGAGACTTTCTCAGCCTTACTTCTACCTGGCCCTCCATATCTTTTAACCCTCCTTCTGATCCCGTTCTTACGTTGAAGTCACCACCAATTATTATTTGTTTATCCCAAACTTCCTCCATCCATCTCCTCATGAGTTCTGTCTTACTATCCAAATCTTCATTAATATATACCCCTATTACCCACCACCAATCTTCTCCCAGTTTAACCTCCCTTTCCACCCATCCCTGTACATCCCAATCGCCTCTTTTCCCCACCTCAATTCCTTCTTTAATCCCCACTAACATACCTCCTTTCGGTCTGCCTCTCCCTTTAGGGACTATCGCTTCCTGTATTTCCCAACTGAACCCTCTTTTCCACGACTCCCTTATCTCTGACCACTTCTTTCTATTAGCCCAAGTCTCCAGTAAGACCACCACATCCCAGCCACTCAGGCCTATCCAAAAATCTTCATCTTTATTTTTGACCCCTGCCACATTCCAGAAACCTATCCTGTATGTAACTTTCCCTCCACCTGCGTAAGATTTTCCTCTCTCTTATTTTTCTTCCCCCCTGCCCCCTTTTACCAACCTCCACCCTTATTCGTTTCCCACCTGATGTTTCCAACTTCCTTCTGCTTCATCCCATAATCTCCTGACTCCATTCACCCACATTTTCATGTACCCCACTTTCACCGTCTTACCAAGCGCTCTTTCCTTCATAGCTTCCTCAATGATGATCTTTTTGACCCTTCTCTCATCGAACGTTAGGTCATCCTCTATCCTTACTATCTCTCCTTTTAGCTTACTCATTGCCAACATAACCTCCTTCTTTTTGCTAAATCCATCCATTTCCACTAAAACCAGCCCTTTTCCATTCTTATCCAAGCCTCCAATCTTTCTCATACTTTTTCTTCCCACTCCGATTTCCATTTTAGTCCACACTTTGTCTACCTCACCTTTCCAATCAACCCCTTCATTCATGTCAATCCCTTTTACAATCACATTATTTCTTCTTGCATCTCTCTCCCTCTTTTCCGCCACCATTTCAAGCTTTTTTATCCTTCTCTCTGTTTCCCCATCAGCTAACTTGCCCGAGCTCTCCCCTTCTCTAAATGCCCTATCTCCATCTCTCCTGTCAACCTGTTCAAGATTATCTAACCTGCCCTTTGAACTCTCGATTTTTCTGTTCATCTCCTCCTTTTCTTCCTCCCATTTCCTATTAAATTCTTCTCTTTCCTTTTTCCCTTCCTCTCTCAGCTGAACGACTTCATCACTGACCTTTTTGCACTCCTGTTTGATCCTCTTATCCAAGTCCTCTAACTTTTTCATTAGCGCCTCCATTTCCTCAGGCTTCAGTTCCTCTCTCCTAGAATGCTCTCTACTCTGAAGTCTACTTCTCTTAAGTGTCTCCCTTTCCTCTTTATCCTTAGCTAGATGCAACTCACCCTCAGTTTCCCTGATTCTTTTGCCCCCAGAAAAGGATTCTTCCAAATCCCCCGTACTTAACGTTCTTCCAAGCTTAAAACCCGATTGATACCAATTTAAAATTCCCGCTTGCTTTTTATCTTTACCATCCGTCATATCCCCTATCTAACGATTCCTACTTAACCCGCCGAACCTCTTTAGATTATCGACCGACTAACTGACTCCACTTTTCGCCACGGCACCACCTACACTCTTCTACGTGCCCTACCCCTCTACCCCACCACCTACTCTGTCCCAGCGAAACTTAACCTCTCCCCAGGTACCTCCCTAAATATAATTACAATTCCCTGTTACAACCCTCAACCTCCTGAATTTTTATATATCCCTCCAGAAAGAGCACTTCCTTAACTACAACTTAACCCAAAATTCACCCAGTAAAATTTCAAAAAACACTCCGAAAGCTAATAATGTAGCACCACCGTAAGCAAAAGCAACTAATCACAACAACACCGGAAACGAAAGTCAATAATAATAATAATAATAATAATAATAATAATAATAATAATAATAATAATAATAATAATAATAATAATAATAATAATAATAATAATAATAATAATAATAATAATAATAATAATAATAATAATAATAATAATAATAATAATAATAATAATAATAATAATAATAATAATAATAATAATAATAATAATAATAATAATAATAATAATAATAATAATAATAATAATAATAATAATAATAATAATAATAATAATAATAATAATAATAATAATAATAATAATAATAATAATAATAATAATAATAATAATAATAATAATAATAATAATAATAATAATAATAATAATAATAATAATAATAATAATAATAATAATAATAATAATAATAATAATAATAATAATAATAATAATAATAATAATAATAATAATAATAATAATAATAATAATAATAATAATAATAATAATAATAATAATAATAATAATAATAATAATAATAATAATAATAATAATAATAATAATAATAATAATAATAATAATAATAATAATAATAATAATAATAATAATAATAATAATAATAATAATAATAATAATAATAATAATAATAATAATAATAATAATAATAATAATAATAATAATAATAATAATAATAATAATAATAATAATAATAATAATAATAATAATAATAATAATAATAATAATAATAATAATAATAATAATAATAATAATAATAATAATAATAATAATAATAATAATAATAATAATAATAATAATAATAATAATAATAATAATAATAATAATAATAATAATAATAATAATAATAATAATAATAATAATAATAATAATAATAATAATAATAATAATAATAATAATAATAATAATAATAATAATAATAATAATAATAATAATAATAATAATAATAATAATAATAATAATAATAATAATAATAATAATAATAATAATAATAATAATAATAATAATAATAATAATAATAATAATAATAATAATAATAATAATAATAATAATAATAATAATAATAATAATAATAATAATAATAATAATAATAATAATAATAATAATAATAATAATAATAATAATAATAATAATAATAATAATAATAATAATAATAGTAATAATAATAATAATAATAACATGCCCACGGTGCATGTTGTGCGGCCAGCAGGGATTTTGTTTACCCTGTGGCGCATCGTGGGCTATGTAGGTCAGCCTACGATCTGCTGACCTACCAATCGCACAACAACCTTTGCATTAGGTTAACTCCCTAATGTAAAGTATACCTGAGTTCAAGATGATTCTGAACCCAGAAGTGCTCCCCACAACCTGCCCTTCTCGGATGAGGGCAACCCACTAGCTGGGCGGAGCACCGAGATTCCGAACGATGACGACCTTGGCGACCAACGGACTGCATTTAGGTGGACGGAGGAATTACGAGCCGATCTCCTGATGTGCTATAATAACAGTGAACCGGAGCGGAGAGGCTACATGGCTAGGATGCATGCACTTTGGTGCGATATGCACCCTAACCATAGCCAATTCTCACAACAACATCTCCGTGATTATGCCTCTCATCTCCGGCGTACACGAAGATCACTGTTGACAAACAGACGGGTATCTCACCGTCTGTCATTTCCAGCACAGCTACATCAGGAGAGACGCCGTTCTTCCGAAGACACCAACAATGAATTTGACACACGGCAAGTGTGTGTCTCTAGAAAGACACACTACCCAAAACATCTACTTGACACGGAAAACCACGAACTGTCTGCTCGGATTCGGGAAGACTCTACTTTGCTCATCATCAATCAAGCTGTCTATGATGCTGCTTCCTCACTCTTACCTCCAGCGAGGAGAAATGTTTCTTCTCCTGAGGCTAAGATGAGAGGGCGCATTGGACAGCTATCACTGAAGATTGATGATCTCCGGAAACATGTCTCCCGCATTCAGTGTGTGATTGACTTTGTAAATGCTCGTAAAGCATTTACACTAAAAGTCCGCCGTATTGCGGCTCAATTACGATATCAGCATCACACACTGAATAAGGCGAAGCTTCTTAACATCAAAGAAGGTTCCCTTAACAGGTTGCGGGCTCTAGTGACTGCTAAAAAGTCACTAGAGAAAAAGCTGAAGCGGCTTACCGATAACTCTTTGTTTCGGTTAAGTCCTTCACGCTTTCTGACACCTAAGACCTCTGTTTCTGGTGATCCCCCATCCATCGAGCGAGTAGAAGCTTTCTGGTCCGAGTTGTACGGTGATCAGCCGAACGTGAATCGTGACACTCCAGCTCTCAACGACTTCGAGGCATTTTGTCGACAACATCGCAACGGCAATGCTGATGAAGAGAGCCCTGAAGTCAGCGGGGAAGAAGTTCGTTCAGCTCTGAATAATGGTAAGAACTGGGCTGCTCCGGGTCCAGATGGCATAAACTTGTTTTGGTGGAAGAAACTAACTTCTACCCATAGTCATTTGGCCCGGATTTTTACAGCGTTCATCAGAGGTAATGAACCAATTCCATGCTGGCTTGTAGAAGGGCGAACCGTGCTCATCCCGAAGAAAGGAGACTTGTCTGACCCGAAAAACTACAGGCCTATCACCTGTTTGAATGCGGTTTATAAGATTTTCACCAAAATCTTGAATAATCGCATTCTTCAGGAGATAGACCCTGTATGGCAGCAGATATACGAACAACGTGGCAGTAAAAGGGGCCTGTCAGGTTGCAAAGAGAATCTGTTAGTGGATCGATGCGTCATTCAAGACGCGATCTACTATCAGCGCAACCTGTCAATGGCCTGGATTGACTACCGCAAGGCATTCGACTCAACATCTCATGAGCTTATTCTCTTTTTGCTCAAATGCCTTGGGGTCAATCGCGATACAGTGGGATGCATTCAGCGTACGATGCAGCTTTGGCGAACACGGTTCCACATTTCATGTGGTAACGACAAGCGTGTAACCGAAGTTGTACAGTACAAACGAGGAGTCTTTCAGGGAGATTCTCTGAGCCCTCTGCTGTTTTGCATCTCACTGCTGCCAATATCTGTTGCACTACGCCGCACTCGTGGATACTCAGTGGGTCCACCAAATGATCGAAAATACTCGATCACCCACTTACTCTACATGGATGATCTGAAGGTGTATGCTCCTGATGAGGAACACCTTCAGACATCCTTGAATATCGTAGGAGAGTATACACGGGATGTCGGCATGGCTTTCGGGTTGGACAAGTGCGCGGTCGTTAATCTGGTGAAGGGTAAGTGTTCCGATGTGCGTGAAGATATCGAGTTAGTAGATGGGAGCGTCATAGACCATCTTGACGCCGGAGAGTCGTACAAATATCTAGGGATTGACGGGAGTCCTATGCAGGACGTCTCGAAAATCAAAACGACTCTCTGCAGCGAGTATGTGCGGAGACTCCGGAAAATCTGGTCATCAGAACTTTCCGGGAAAAACAAAGTCTCTGCAACGAACATGCTTGCTGTCCCGATACTTCTGTACTCTTTCGGTGTCCTGAAATGGGCCCGAAAAGAGCTCAGAGATCTCGATATCAAGACACGCAAAGTAATGAATATGCATCGGAGCATGCACCCTAAGTCCTCAGTCACCAGATTATACCTTTCCCGGCATATCGGAGGGAGAGGTCTACAGAGCTTGGAGTGTCTGCATGATCGTTTGGTTTTGGGTATAACATACGAGGTTGTCAATTTCACAGCAGATGAAGACGATTTCCTTATGCAAATTGTTCATAGTCATGAAAATAGGCATAAGGGAGCGTTTTTATATAAGGCAGCAATGTACGCGGCAAAATCCCTCGGTCTTGGAAGAGTAAACCCGCTTATTGAACTCCCTAAGGAGGAATTTAAGACGGTCATCAGGAATGCTGAGCAACAAAAACTGCTTAGTACGCATATGGACAAGTCCATGCACAGCGTGTTCTTTAAACACGTGCGTGATCATGGTTTGTCCACACAGCTGACGTTTTCCTTCCTTAAGTCAGCTGGCCTGATGTCCGAGACCGAAGGATATATTTTTGCCTGCCAAGATGGTGTTATTAACACTCTCGAATACCGTGCTAAAGTGCTCCAGACGCAGCTACCCGACACTTTGTGTAGGGTTTGTAAACAGCATCCAGAGACGCTTATGCATCTTTTGTCAGCATGTCCTGTGCTGGCAAGAAATGCATACATCCAGCGCCATAATGCTGCTCTGCGAGTACTTTATTACCATCTTAGACACACGCACGGTATCGACAAAACACCAGTGCTGCCTTATCTGCCAGGAGATATTCCGCAAGTTGTTGAGAATGAGCGTTGCCGTATTTATTGGAACGTGCCATTCGCAACAACGCGGAAAATCGATCATAATAAACCTGATATTGTGCTCTTCGATAAAACCGCTCGTAACATTTATGTTATTGAGTTCTCAGCTCCGGCTGAGTATAACATCACGGTAAAAGAGGAGCACAAACACGAGATATATCAGGATCTCCTGTTTGAAATTGGCAAACTTTACCCAGGCTATCGTGTCAAGCTTGTCGTACTCATTGTTGGCGTCCTAGGAGGGATGAAACAGTCTTTTGTGTCTGCATTGGCTAAAATCCCAACTTGTTTATCGCAAGTTGAGTTTTTAGCATCGCGGATGCAAAAGGCTGTGATACTCGGATCCCTCCGTCTCCTAAGGCAACGAAACTTGGCCTGCTGCGCATGCTGATCATCTTGTTGATGAAGCATCGCAGCAGTAACGATTTGGCGCTCAGGTGAGGCCCTCGGTAGAGTCGGACTGCCGGGGATAACCCCCTGAGCATTTAACTAAAGAAAAAGAAATAATAATAATAATAATAATAATAATAATAATAATAATAATAATAATAATAATAATAATAATAATAATAATAATGATAATAATAATAATAATAATAATAATAATAATAATAATAATAATAATAATAATAATAATAATAATAATAATAATAATAATAATAATAATAATAATAATAATAATAATAATAATAATAATAATAATAATAATAATAATAATAATAATAATAATAATAATAATAATAATAATAATAATAATAATAATAATAATAATAATAATAATAATAATAATAATAATAATAATAATAATAATAATAATAATAATAATAATAATAATAATAATAATAATAATAATAATAATAATAATAATAATAATAATAATAATAATAATAATAATAATAATAATAATAATAATAATAATAATAATAATAATAATAATAATAATAATAATAATAATAATAATAATAATAATAATAATAATAATAATAATAATAATAATAATAATAATAATAATAATAATAATAATAATAATAATAATAATAATAATAATAATAATAATAATAATAATAATAATAATAATAATAATAATAATAATAATAATAATAATAATAATAATAATAATAATAATAATAATAATAATAATAATAATAATAATAATAATAATAATAATAATAATAATAATAATAATAATAATAATAATAATAATAATAATAATAATAATAATAATAATAATAATAATAATAATAATAATAATAATAATAATAATAATAATAATAATAATAATAATAATAATAATAATAATAATAATAATAATAATAATAATAATAATAATAATAATAATAATAATAATAATAATAATAATAATAATAATAATAATAATAATAATAATAATAATAATAATAATAATAATAATAATAATAATAATAATAATAATAATAATAATAATAATAATAATAATAATAATAATAATAATAATAATAATAATCATAATAATAATAATAATAATAATAATAATAATAATAATAATAATAATAATAATAATAATAATAATAATAATAATAATAATAATAATAATAATAATAATAATCGCACAACAACCTTTGCATTAGGTTAACTCCCTAATGTAAAGTATACCTGAGTTCAAGATGATTCTGAACCCAGAAGTGCTCCCCACAACCTGCCCTTCTCGGATGAGGGCAACCCACTAGCTGGGCGGAGCACCGAGATTCCGAACGATGACGACCTTGGCGACCAACGGACTGCATTTAGGTGGACGGAGGAATTACGAGCCGATCTCCTGATGTGCTATAATAACAGTGAACCGGAGCGGAGAGGCTACATGGCTAGGATGCATGCACTTTGGTGCGATATGCACCCTAACCATAGCCAATTCTCACAACAACATCTCCGTGATTATGCCTCTCATCTCCGGCGTACACGAAGATCACTGTTGACAAACAGACGGGTATCTCACCGTCTGTCATTTCCAGCACAGCTACATCAGGAGAGACGCCGTTCTTCCGAAGACACCAACAATGAATTTGACACACGGCAAGTGTGTGTCTCTAGAAAGACACACTACCCAAAACATCTACTTGACACGGAAAACCACGAACTGTCTGCTCGGATTCGGGAAGACTCTACTTTGCTCATCATCAATCAAGCTGTCTATGATGCTGCTTCCTCACTCTTACCTCCAGCGAGGAGAAATGTTTCTTCTCCTGAGGCTAAGATGAGAGGGCGCATTGGACAGCTATCACTGAAGATTGATGATCTCCGGAAACATGTCTCCCGCATTCAGTGTGTGATTGACTTTGTAAATGCTCGTAAAGCATTTACACTAAAAGTCCGCCGTATTGCGGCTCAATTACGATATCAGCATCACACACTGAATAAGGCGAAGCTTCTTAACATCAAAGAAGGTTCCCTTAACAGGTTGCGGGCTCTAGTGACTGCTAAAAAGTCACTAGAGAAAAAGCTGAAGCGGCTTACCGATAACTCTTTGTTTCGGTTAAGTCCTTCACGCTTTCTGACACCTAAGACCTCTGTTTCTGGTGATCCCCCATCCATCGAGCGAGTAGAAGCTTTCTGGTCCGAGTTGTACGGTGATCAGCCGAACGTGAATCGTGACACTCCAGCTCTCAACGACTTCGAGGCATTTTGTCGACAACATCGCAACGGCAATGCTGATGAAGAGAGCCCTGAAGTCAGCGTGGAAGAAGTTCGTTCAGCTCTGAATAATGGTAAGAACTGGGCTGCTCCGGGTCCAGATGGCATAAACTTGTTTTGGTGGAAGAAACTAACTTCTACCCATAGTCATTTGGCCCGGATTTTTACAGCGTTCATCAGAGGTAATGAACCAATTCCATGCTGGCTTGTAGAAGGGCGAACCGTGCTCATCCCGAAGAAAGGAGACTTGTCTGACCCGAAAAACTACAGGCCTATCACCTGTTTGAATGCGGTTTATAAGATTTTCACCAAAATCTTGAATAATCGCATTCTTCAGGAGATAGACCCTGTATGGCAGCAGATATACGAACAACGTGGCAGTAAAAGGGGCCTGTCAGGTTGCAAAGAGAATCTGTTAGTGGATCGATGCGTCATTCAAGACGCGATCTACTATCAGCGCAACCTGTCAATGGCCTGGATTGACTACCGCAAGGCATTCGACTCAACATCTCATGAGCTTATTCTCTTTTTGCTCAAATGCCTTGGGGTCAATCGCGATACAGTGGGATGCATTCAGCGTACGATGCAGCTTTGGCGAACACGGTTCCACATTTCATGTGGTAACGACAAGCGTGTAACCGAAGTTGTACAGTACAAACGAGGAGTCTTTCAGGGAGATTCTCTGAGCCCTCTGCTGTTTTGCATCTCACTGCTGCCAATATCTGTTGCACTACGCCGCACTCGTGGATACTCAGTGGGTCCACCAAATGATCGAAAATACTCGATCACCCACTTACTCTACATGGATGATCTGAAGGTGTATGCTCCTGATGAGGAACACCTTCAGACATCCTTGAATATCGTAGGAGAGTATACACGGGATGTCGGCATGGCTTTCGGGTTGGACAAGTGCGCGGTCGTTAATCTGGTGAAGGGTAAGTGTTCCGATGTGCGTGAAGATATCGAGTTAGTAGATGGGAGCGTCATAGACCATCTTGACGCCGGAGAGTCGTACAAATATCTAGGGATTGACGGGAGTCCTATGCAGGACGTCTCGAAAATCAAAACGACTCTCTGCAGCGAGTATGTGCGGAGACTCCGGAAAATCTGGTCATCAGAACTTTCCGGGAAAAACAAAGTCTCTGCAACGAACATGCTTGCTGTCCCGATACTTCTGTACTCTTTCGGTGTCCTGAAATGGGCCCGAAAAGAGCTCAGAGATCTCGATATCAAGACACGCAAAGTAATGAATATGCATCGGAGCATGCACCCTAAGTCCTCAGTCACCAGATTATACCTTTCCCGGCATATCGGAGGGAGAGGTCTACAGAGCTTGGAGTGTCTGCATGATCGTTTGGTTTTGGGTATAACATACGAGGTTGTCAATTTCACAGCAGATGAAGACGATTTCCTTATGCAAATTGTTCATAGTCATGAAAATAGGCATAAGGGAGCGTTTTTATATAAGGCAGCAATGTACGCGGCAAAATCCCTCGGTCTTGGAAGAGTAAACCCGCTTATTGAACTCCCTAAGGAGGAATTTAAGACGGTCATCAGGAATGCTGAGCAACAAAAACTGCTTAGTACGCATATGGACAAGTCCATGCACAGCGTGTTCTTTAAACACGTGCGTGATCATGGTTTGTCCACACAGCTGACGTTTTCCTTCCTTAAGTCAGCTGGCCTGATGTCCGAGACCGAAGGATATATTTTTGCCTGCCAAGATGGTGTTATTAACACTCTCGAATACCGTGCTAAAGTGCTCCA
This sequence comes from Microplitis manilae, assembly GCA_030273425.1. Classification (NCBI taxonomy): domain Eukaryota; kingdom Metazoa; phylum Arthropoda; class Insecta; order Hymenoptera; family Braconidae; genus Microplitis; species Microplitis manilae. Next base: position 16,214,701 of record CP092720.1, on the reverse strand, counting down.
GACGCAGCTACCCGACACTTTGTGTAGGGTTTGTAAACAGCATCCAGAGACGCTTATGCATCTTTTGTCAGCATGTCCTGTGCTGGCAAGAAATGCATACATCCAGCGCCATAATGCTGCTCTGCGAGTACTTTATTACCATCTTAGACACACGCACGGTATCGACAAAACACCAGTGCTGCCTTATCTGCCAGGAGATATTCCGCAAGTTGTTGAGAATGAGCGTTGCCGTATTTATTGGAACGTGCCATTCGCAACAACGCGGAAAATCGATCATAATAAACCTGATATTGTGCTCTTCGATAAAACCGCTCGTAACATTTATGTTATTGAGTTCTCAGCTCCGGCTGAGTATAACATCACGGTAAAGAGGAGCACAAACACGAGATATATCAGGATCTCCTGTTTGAAATTGGCAAACTTTACCCAGGCTATCGTGTCAAGCTTGTCGTACTCATTGTTGGCGTCCTAGGAGGGATGAAACAGTCTTTTGTGTCTGCATTGGCTAAAATCCCAACTTGTTTATCGCAAGTTGAGTTTTTAGCATCGCGGATGCAAAAGGCTGTGATACTCGGATCCCTCCGTCTCCTAAGGCAACGAAACTTGGCCTGCTGCGCATGCTGATCATCTTGTTGATGAAGCATCGCAGCAGTAACGATTTGGCGCTCAGGTGAGGCCCTCGGTAGAGTCGGACTGCCGGGGATAACCCCCTGAGCATTTAACTAAAGAAAAAGAAATAATAATAATAATAATAATAATAATAATAATAATAATAATAATAATAATAATAATAATAATAATAATAATAATAATAATAATAATAATAATAATAATAATAATAATAATAATAATAATAATAATAATAATAATAATAATAATAATAATAATAATAATAATAATAATAATAATAATAATAATAATAATAATAATAATAATAATAATAATAATAATAATAATAATAATAATAATAATAATAATAATAATAATAATAATAATAATAATAATAATAATAATAATAATAATAATAATAATAATAATAATAATAATAATAATAATAATAATAATAATAATAATAATAATAATAATAATAATAATAATAATAATAATAATAATAATAATAATAATAATAATAATAATAATAACTGTTGACAAACAGACGGGTTTCTCACCGTCTGTCATTTCCAGCACAGCTACATCAGGAGAGACGCCGTTCTTCCGAAGACACCAACAATGAATTTGACACACGGCAAGTATGTGTCTCTAGAAAGACACTACCCAAAACATCTACTTGACACGGAAAACCACGAACTGTCTGCTCGGATTCAGGAAGACTCTACTTTGCTTACCATCAATCAAGCTGTCTATGATGCTGCTTCCTCACTCTTACCTCCAGCGAGGAGAAATGTTTCTTCTCCTGAGGCTAAGATGAGAGGGCGCATTGGACAGCTATCACTGAAGATTGATGATCTCCGGAAACATGTCTCCCGCATTCAGTGTGTGATTGACTTTGTAAATGCTCGTAAAGCATTTACACTAAAAGTCCGCCGTATTGCGGCTCAATTACGATATCAGCATCACACACTGAATAAGGCGAAGCTTCTTAACATCAAAGAAGGTTCCCTTAACAGGTTGCGGGCTCTAGTGACTGCTAAAAAGTCACTAGAGAAAAAGCTGAAGCGGCTTACCGATAACTCTTTGTTTCGTTTAAGTCCTTCACGCTTTCTGACACCTAAGACCTCTGTTTCTGGTGATCCCCCATCCATCGAGCGAGTATAAGCTTTCTGGTCCGAGTTGTACGGTGATCAACCGAACGTGAATCGCGACACTCCAGCTCTCAACGACTTCGAGGCATTTTGTCGACAATATCGCAACGGCAATGCTGATGAAGAGAGCCCTGAAGTCAGCGTGGAAGAAGTTCGTTCAGCTCTGAATAATGGTAAGAACTGGGCTGCTCCGGGTCCAGATGGCATTAACTTGTTTTGGTGGAAGAAACTTACTTCTACCCATAGTCATCTGGCCCGGATTTTTACAGCGTTCATCAGAGGTAATGAACCCATTCCATGCTGGCTTGTAGAAGGGCGAACCGTGCTCATCCCGAAGAAAGGAGACTTGTCTGACCCGAAAAACTACAGGCCTATCACCTGTTTGAATGCGGCTTATAAGATTTTCACCAAAATCTTGAATAATCGCATTCTGCAGGAGGTAGACCCTGTACGGCAGCAGATATACGAACAACGTGGCAGTAAAAGGGGCCTGTCAGGTTGCAAAGAGAATCTGTTAGTAGATCGATGCGTCATTCAAGACGCGATCTACTATCAGCGCAACCTGTCAATGGCCTGGATTGACTACCGCAAGGCATTTGACTCAACATCTCATGAGCTTATTCTCTTTTTGCTCAAATGCCTTGGGGTCAATCGCGATACAGTGAGATGCATTCAGCGTACGATGCAGCTTTGGCGAACACGGTTCCACATTTTATGTGGTAACGACAAACGTGTAACCGAAGTTGTACAGTACAAACGAGGAGTCTTTCAGGGAGATTCCCTGAGCCCTCTGCTGTTTTGCATCTCACTGCTGCCAATATCTGTTGCGCTACGCCGCACCCGTGGATACTCAGTGGGTCCACCAACTGATCGAAAATATTCGATCACCCACTTACTCTACATGGATGATCTGAAGGTGTATGCTCCTGATGAGGAACACCTTCAGACAGCCTTAAACATCGTAGGGAAGTATACACGGGATGTCGGCATGGCTTTTGGGTTGGACAAGTGCGCGGTCGTTAATCTGGTGAAGGGTAAGTGTTCCGATGTGCGTGAAGATATCGAGTTAGCAGATGGGAGCGTCATAGACCATCTTGACGCCGGAGAGTCGTACAAATATCTAGGGATTGACGGGAGTCCTATGCAGGACGTCTCGAAAATCAAAACGACTCTCTGCAGCGAGTATGTGCGGAGGCTCCGGAAAATCTGGTTATCAGAACTTTCCGGAAAAAACAAAGTCTCTGCAACAAACATGCTTGCTGTCCCAGTACTCCTGTACTCTTTCGGTGTCCTTAAATGGGCCCGAAAAGAGCTCAGAGATCTCGATATCAAAACACGCAAAGTCATGAATATGCATCGGAGCATGCACCCTAAGTCCTCAGTCACCAGATTATACCTTTCCCGGCACATCGGAGGGAGAGGTTTACAGAGCTTGGAGTGTCTACATGATCGTTTGGTTTTGGGTATAACATACGAGGTTGTCAACTTCACAGCAGATGAAGACGACTTCCTTATGCAAATTGTTCATAGTCATGAAAATAGGCATAAGGGAGCGTTTTTATATAAGGCAGCGATGTACGCGGCGAAATCTCTCGGTCTTGGAAGAGTAAACCCGCTTATTGAACTCCCTAAGGAGGAATTTAAGACGGTCATCAGGAATGCTGAGCAACAAAAACTGCTTAGTACGCATATGGACAAGTCCATGCACAGCGTGTTCTTTAAACACGTGCGTGATCATGGCTTGTCCACACAGCTGACGTTTTCCTTCCTTAAGTCAGCTGGCCTGATGACCGAGACCGAAGGATATATTTTTGCCTGCCAAGATGGTGTTATTAACACTCTCGAGTACCGTGCTAAAGTGCTCCAGACGCAGCTACCCGACACTCTGTGTAGGGTTTGTAAACAGCATCCAGAGACGCTTATGCATCTTTTGTCAGCATGTCCTGTGCTGGCAAGAAATGCATACATCCAGCGCCATAATGCAGCTCTGCAAGTACTTTATTACCATCTGAGACACACGCACGGTATCGACAAAACACCAGTGCTGCCTTATCTGCCAGGAGAGATTCCGCAAGTTGTTGAGAATGAGCGTTGCCGTATTTATTGGAACGTGCCATTCGCAACAACGCGGAAAATCGACCATAATAAACCTGATATTGTGCTCTTCGATAAAATCGCTCGTAACATTTATGTTATTGAGTTCTCAGCTCCGGCTGAGTATAACATCACGGTAAAAGAGGAGCACAAACACGAGATATATCAGGATCTCCTGTTTGAAATTGGCAAACTTTACCCAGGCTACCGTGTCAAGCTTGTCGTACTCATTGTTGGCGTCCTAGGAGGGATGAAACAGACTTTTGTGTCTGCATTGGCTAAAATCCCAACTTGTTTATCGCAAGTTGAGTTTTTGGCATCGCGGATGCAAAAGGCTGTAATTCTCGGATCCCTCCGTCTACTTAGGCAACGAAACTTGGCCTGCTGCGCATGCTAATCATCTTGTTGATGGAGCATCGCAGCAGTAACGATTTGGCGCTCAGGTGAGGCTCTCGGTAGAGTCGGACTACTGGGGATAACCCCCTGAGCATTTAACAAAAAAAGAAATAATAATAATAATAATAATAATAATAATAATAATAATAATAATAATAATAATAATAATAATAATAATAATAATAATAATAATAATAATAATAATAATAATAATAATAATAATAATAATAATAATAATAATAATAATAATAATAATAATAATAATAATAATAATAATAATAATATTAATAATAATAATAATAATAATAATAATAATAATAATAATAATAATAATAATAATAATAATAATAATAATAATAATAATAATAATAATAATAATAATAATAATAATAATAATAATAATAATAATAATAATAATAATAATAATAATAATAATAATAATAATAATAATAATAATAATAATAATAATAATAATAATAATAATAATAATAATAATAATATTAATAATAATAATAATAATAATAATAATAATAATAATAATAATAATAATAATAATAATAATAATAATAATAATAATAATAATAATAATAATAATAATAATAATAATAATAATAATCATAATAAATCGGTTCCAAAGATTTGTTGAAAGAAAAAGTGACGACTGAAGTATCAAATGCGCACTCACTATTGCTGCTGAGATTACAAAGTGGACAATCAAGGCATCGTGAGTCGTAAAAAGAGCTTCCATCTATACTTTTAAGGTCTCTTAAATCGTCGATTTTTTTAAGAGAAACATCATCTAGTATTTCTTGAAATTTTTTTTTTTTTTTTTTTACTTTGTTCACTGTTTTCATCCTCAGATCTGGTCGTACGAATCTCTTGAATGTTGTCATCAAACTCTTGATTTAATTTTGTCAGAGATTTTTTTTGTTTTAATAATTTACTGCTTTTACTTTCATGAATTTTTTGAGAATTCTCGTAAGCATTGCCCTCAAATTTATCGTTCATCACTTTTGTATCATGTTCATCATCAGCTTTTTCAAAAAATGGTTGGTTCACTAGCGACCTTTAAATCATTATGACGTTTAATTTTTTGTACTTCATCAACGGCTTCTTTATTTTTTTCTTTCAGATCACGTTTTCTTGTCTTTGATTTTTTTTCATGTTCGGGATTTTCCGGTACATTAACATTCCCTTTTTTATCAACTTCTAATGATTAGAGCCAAGATTCATTTTCTAATTATATATATGAAAAAAAAAAAACAATAAAACGGAAAAGTAATTTTGTTCTGGTAGACTTACAAAGAATGCATTTTAAAGGAAAATAATGAAAAATTGAATTTATATCCATGAAATAGAGATTATGGAAACGTACCACTTTTTCGTAGAACTCGAATGGGAAGAAACTTATTTTTTCAAGGCGCCTTTGCTTCATTTTCATCAGTAAATTTGGTATTATAGTGAGGGATAATATCATACTGTTTAGATTTTATCCACGAAATCAACGCAAAAATTTCAGCCGACATTGTAAAAGTTTCCGTATGTGGAAATTTTTTTTTTTCTTCGATGGATTTAATATTAAATATTAGACGTATAAAATATTACGTATAAAATAGTCCGTGTGCCCCACGAACAAATTCGAAAAAAACCAAAAATAAAACCAACTGAGAAAATGGAATGAAAATGAAAAGTAATTACAGGATAGCAAGTTTCAGAATTAGGAATAGGATAGCAAGAAAAAGATAGCAAATAATTAAAATAATAAAATAAATACTACCAGATTAATGACCATTTGCGTTTAACTATAATTGTAAATAACAGTGTGTTGTACCAAATTTGTATCGCCAAAATCAATAACAATATTAAGTATAAAAAAAATACTACTGACTCACTTACAGAAAAATAATAATAGTTTGCGTATAATTGATATAAATAATACGGGTATGTAAATAATAATAAAAGATAAACAATAATTATCCACCGCACAACTAAGTTATCGCATTGGAAAATAAATCACTCCCCTGTGATTCTCAAAAATCAATTCATAAATTATACTAAATAAGTATATATAATGATTTCACCCGCTGGTGATTTATATAAAATCTCAATATATCAATAATAATAACTGATGATTTTAATTGCATGTGAAATCAAATAATAAAAGAATATAATGATTAATATCAATTATCCAAAAATAATAACTCAAAATATTAATTCAATAAGTATAAATTACTGTATCGCTCAATCTCAAAATAATTCTCGTTACTCCACTGGTGAGTAACTTACAGTTTCACCAAAAATAATATAAACAATAAATCGATAATTATTCTAATAATTATGCACAAGCTCAGTAATAATTAAATTACAAGTTATAATCCTGGTATCACTTCTGCGTGATATTTTGTTTACGCAGAAAAATAAATTATTCCAAATATTAACACTCAAAATCATTTATCCAGTGATCACTCGGCACATTCGGCCGCTTATGATAGCTAGTGACCAGGAAAAATCTTCACTGATATATATATATATACATATATATATATATATATATATATATATATATATATATATATATATATATATATATATAAATATATATATATATATATATATGTAGTTTCAACATTTTGGTAAACGCTGTAAGAGGGTAAAATAATTAACATAGAGAATAAAATAATTTGAATTTGAATTTTGTTTCCCGCCGATAACCGGCCAACGACCTCGTAAGTTGCGAGTTAGTGTTGCGACTAGTCACCGGGTGTCGCATGGATCACTACGGCTCGGTCGTTCGTCATTTCCTTAGTCTAAGATAGTGGGAATAGGTTTCCTGACTAGTGAACGCACTGAAAACAAAAATTTGCTATCATAACAAAATTCAAGATTACGCAGCTATTTGTTATGATAGCAAAACTATCTTGGTTAACGCTACGAAGTGACATTTGTTGTGGTAAGTAAAGTGAAGTTGCTGTTGTAACAAATGATATGTGTTGAGAAAAAATTATTTGAATACGCATAGAATTTTGTGCTTTAATTAGGTGAACAATATCATTAAGAATTCATCACGAGTTTTCGATTTTGGACATTAATTCTGTTTGTAAATTATGGCTAAAATATTGAACGCTATTTATTTTTAAAAGTATACCAATATGTATAAGTATAGTTAAAAGCGGACGCCTTGAAGATGTGATTTTCTTGACTCAAAGAAATATATCGCGACGCGATAATATCTTAGGTGAAGTAAAATTTTCTCGAGTCAAGAAATCTTTGTAAAACCTAATTTAATATTTAGCTCAACGTATGTTATTTGTTATAACAACAACTTCACTTTACTTACCATAACAAATGTTACTTCGTTGTGTTGACCAAGACGGATTTGTTATCTTAACAAATAACTGCGTAATCTTGACTTTTGTTAAAATAACAAATTTTTTTTTTCAGTGCGGGAGTGAAAAAATATAATGGACTGCGGAACGTGAAAACCAGAGAGTTGTGGCTCAGACGGCGAACCTGACAGATGCAGTTAAATTAAGGTAAATATCTAAGTCCGTTCACGCTTCACGTGGAACGAGGTGATTTATTAACTTACATTAAATTGATTGATTAACTATTAGGCCTTTAGGCCGATAATTACATTTGTTAATAATTAATTACATGGTCTAATGCGTACTGTTCATTGACAGGTTATCAGTCATTATAAAAAGGATTGTTGTAAGAGAGATTGTTAAGCGAATTAAGCGAATCAAAAATATATAATTTTGGAAGTAAATGATAATATAAGTTATCGGTAAATTAATTGATTAATAATTACAACTAAAACCAAAATTAATTAACTAATTAATATAAAGTGAATTAAATAAATAAATTAGTGGAAAGTAATAAGAATTAAAATTATTAGTGGAAATTTTATATTGAGAAATTAAAGTCGAGTATTAAGTAAAAATTAATGATGTCATTGAATATAGAATAAACTTGAGTACAAAGTCGAGTCAAGTAGTTTTAAGTAAAATTCAACTGTGTCTGTGATAAGTCCAGGGGACATTTTAGTTATAAGTAAATATACATCCAGGGGATGTTTTTAAATTAATATTAAGGTTTACCGTCCAGGGGACGAGGTTATAGTATTAAGGTTTTCCGTCCAGGGGACGAGGTTAATAAGCGTGGGTGTGTGTGGGTGTAATACCGTCCAGGGGACGAAGAAAATTAGTTTGTCATAAGGAACCGTCCAGGGGACGAGATAATATTAGTTTGTCATAAGTAAAGACGTTCAGGGAACAAAATAGTTTGTCATAAGTAATACCGTCCAGGGGACGAGGAATTTAGTTTGTCATAAGATTATTAGTTTGTCATAAGAAAATTATTATTGGTTAATTAAATAAAGCAAGGTGCTTGAAATTAATAAAATTTTAATTAGCATTATTTCAGTCATTTTTCCATTCCTCACCTCTCTCACAAAATATTACAAACGACTCTGAGAATTATATTAAATTAATTTAATTAATTAAAATATAATCATACAACATCCGGTTCTGGAAGGCCGAGTCCATCTTCCCGTGGCGCCCTAATATTCGTCTATAATACTAGGTGCGACCAGACTTGGCAAGCCAAACACTCTGTCATAACTCATTTTTTTTAATAGCTTAAAATATTTCTGTAAGCATGTCTATTGATGGCTTTTCAAGATGTTTGATATTACTTCGTTGTTTTCGGTATACATTAAATCTACGATCGTTTCAACATTTTGGTAACTATATATATATACAAATCCACCGAATTATATATTTTGGTAACGAACGGTATTTCACCTTCTTATTTATTTAGAGAAGGAGGTTCGGGAGCATTCGAAATTCTTAATGTATTTTAGATTGTTTTGAATCTTCCGTTGAACTTAAAATTAATTATTATTTAGTCATTACAAGGGGCTTAGCAGAGTTTATTATAATAAATCACTTTGAATCGTTTTTAATTTTTTAAAGGCCTCAAAATTCTCGTATAACTTAATGGTTTAGAAAAATTTGAAATTATTCAAGATTTTAAATTTCCACTATAAAAATCGATGTAAAAGAAAGCAAAGTTGTTGGTTTTTGTTCGAATTATATTAAGCTATAAAAATATTTGACTACATTAGACGTTCCATTGATATTTACAAAGTAGTGGTTGATTAACTAAAAAACCAAAAAAATTACTTTTTGAACAGACTTCTCATTGATAGTGAAAATAACACAAAAAAATTTTTTTTTTCCAAAAAGTGATTAATGGATCTTGTAGGGAGTTCATTCAAGTTTTGTACGCCACCCTCCAATATACTGTGCAACTATTTGTAACTGAAATATCGCTGATTAAATCCAAAAGGATCGTTTTTTATTTGATAGATAATATCTCAGCGACAATGTGTCGTACGAGACTCGAAAAACATTCTATTTAAAGCTGAACAAATTTTTCTACACCCTGTGGATTCTTTGAAAGAAAAGAAAAATTATCAACAATTTTTGTCTTGCGGTATTTCTCATGTTTGCAAAATAGCTGAAGCTTTGGAAAATATTTAATCAAAATGCATGGAAACTAGAAATGTCGAGCTATAAAGAGCTTTTTTCCAAATCTGGATACGATTATTTTTCACGAAGTAAGTAGTTTGCCTTGCAAAAATCACAAAAAATTTTCCAAAATTTTTCTGTTTCTTTAATTTTTTGCATGAGTGTAGATTAATACTAAAATTTTACCAGCTTTGAAACTATGGAAGCCGCGTTGAATGCAACCTCAACATTCAAAATCGCATAATTTGTTTGAGAAAATTTTCATGGATACTGATGTTAAATATGAAATATTAAATAAGTAGCAAGCAAATTAGAAAAATAATTCTTATAAATTTTACACGAATATTAAAATTATAATTAATAAAAAATAAAATCATTCAATTGTCGCGAAAACATTCAAATAATTTGAAAATTAATAATTTGTGTAAAATTAAAACTTTTTTTTAAATATTACTACCGTATATTATATTAATTTTATCAATTGTAACAAATATTTATCATTTATTAATTGAATTTATAAAAATAAAATAGAAAATCGCGTGAAATAAAATAATTCGCTCGGTTAGAATTTTAAATAAGTCGTGACGACGCGTGCAACTTCTCCCCACTATGAAGATGCGCAGACCACGTCGGTACAAACGGCAGCTGTTAGGCTAGAATTGTTATCGTTGATTAAATAAAATAATTTATTTCATTATTAATAGTTAACATTATCGTATCAACTTTGTGACGAAACGATCCAGAAAAGATTGAATTATTTTATTCTGTCTATTTAATTAACTGCATGAAAAAAATCTGTATCCAGTATTCCGTTCAAGTCTACTGAGGCTTTACTTCCAAAACGTCTTTGTTAATAACAAAAAAATTTGCAACTTTTTTTGCTAGGTTTTTGTACCGGAAGATTCACCAGATTTTTCTCTATTTTATTCAATTTTTAACTTCCCGCTAAGAAAATCGACGATTTTCAAAAATTTCGGGAAGTTATTGTTTTCCCCCCGATTTTCAAAAATCAAGTTTTCATCAGATGTCGACGTTTTGAGGACCTAGGAAACTATTCTGACTATTTTCAGAATGATGTCCGAATATGTGTGTGTGTGTGTGTGTGTGTGTGTGTGTGTGTGTGTGTGTGTGTGTATATGTGTGTGTGTGTGTGTGTGTGTGTGTGTGTGTGTGTGTGTGTGTGTGTGTGGGTGAGCGTGTAAACTCTTTGTAACTTTTGAACTAATGAATCGACTTGGATGGTTGAGGTGGCAATCAAAAGAACTTGTTGGCCATCAACTTTCCTGAAAATGTCAGATCATTTGATCGAATAGACTCGAAATTATTTTCGAATTACAAAAGAAAAAAAAAAAAATTTTTTTTAGTTTTTTATTGATTTCTCAGAAACGACTTATATGATCGACTTCAAAATCTAATCAGCTCTAGTACTCAATAAAACGCGTCGATTGCCACCTGAAACGTCAAAATCGGTTCATTCGTTCGCGAGATATCGTTAGAAAAAGAAATGGTAAAAAACGTTTTTTTCTAAATATTTTTGAAACGACTGACTCGATCGATTTCAAATTCTAATTAGCTCTTGAATTTAATAAAATGCGCCGATTGCCACCTTAAACGTCAAAATCGATGAATTAGTTCGAAAGATATCGGCGTTGAAAAGTTAAAAAATTAACATTTTATGTTATTTTTTCCGGATAAATCATAATATAACCTACTAAAATGTGTCTGAAATCATACTAACTCATCTTTTCTATGGTTTCTTTTGATTATTCAACATCATCGATCTTGGTTTGTAGGTTAAATCATATTATCAACAATATAATCGATAAAACGTTGTTTTTAATATTTTTCTCGGATATTTCAGATTTGATTGTTTCTTAGAAGAGTCAAAACTCATTTAAATCTTGATTTTGATCCTTGGCATTGATTTCTGCCTTGAAACACTTATTTTATTGAACATAATCAGGAATTGAATTTTAAAAACCGCTTCAGCATAACAGGTAACTTGTTAGAGCTTGAGAAGATCGTAAAAAACAATTGCATGTGATAGCATTTTTGAGCTCGAAGAGCTCGAAAATATATCTGCGCTACTGTTTTCGAGCTCTTTGAAGTCGAAAACAGCGAGAAGTTTTGAGGCTGGCCCGCAGGGCCAACCGACACCCAGATTATTTTTTTTGTTTTTTACTACGACAATTTTTGGCATCAAAGTTCAGTACTAGAGAAAGTAGACTAGTAGTTGATGGACATTTGACGAAAAACTCAAGGAAACTTTTGGAAAGTGAACTTTTGCTAAGCAAACTGTGCTCATAGAGTATATTGTAGTCAAAAAACTCAAAACTGGAAATTGAGAAATTTTTGCTGTCAACTTGAAAAGGAATCTGCTCAGCAAACTCGGAATTCAGTGTGCTTGAAATCTTTGGACAGTTTTTGATCGCTAAATGATAGATAGCCACTTTATCTGCAAATTTTCATCAACAGAAAAACTCAACTTGACCGAAACCTGCAAAAATTGGAAAGCAACTTTTGCAGCAAACTTTTCACCCATTTGCACAGTATATTACTTATAGTGTAATTCCATATTTTCAACCTGTCATCAGCACTTCAGTTTGTTTGTTAAGTCATCTAAACTCAAATTTAAAATTGATTGATAGTTTAATTTTATTTGAATAGTACTGCTCACGATACCAAAACGTTAAATCTGACAAAATAATACCTTTTGGTAACGTTACTAAGATGCTGAATTCAGTTGATTACATTTCGGTAACGTTGATGAATTGTTGAATTCGGTAGATTGTATTTTGGTAACGTTACTGAAATGCTGAAACGGGTAGATTGTATCTTAGTGTAATATTTCGAAGTATGCTATAAGACTATGATGTTAACAAATTAAATTATTGACTATACTTCTGCAAACTTTTCACGGCAGAGAACACTCATTTTACTGACGAGGTTCAAATTTTCGAACTTCTGGCCGGACATCAGCTATTTAATTTTTGGGTGCTCAGATTATCACTTAAACTCCGATTTTGTAAATTATAATCTTTATTCTAAATATTTATTCTTTATTTTAATGAAATGCAATATTAACTAAATTTCTCAAGACTATTATCCAACAAAATGTACAATAACATACTTATTTGTAACTTGAATTTACATATTTGTGATCTTTCATCAGCTCTTTAGTTTGTTTGTTAAGGCGTCTAAACTCAAATTTAAAATTGATCGATAGTTCAATTTTATTTAAATAGTACTGCTCACGATACCAAAACGTTGAATCTGACAAAAGAACACCTTTTGGTAACGTTATTGAAATGCTGAATTCAGGTAAATACATTTCGGTAACGTTACCAAATTGTTGAATTCGGTAGGTTGTATTTTGGTAACGTTACTAAAATGTTGAAACGGGTAGATTGTATTTTGGTATAATATTTTTAAAAATGCTATGAGACTATGATGTTAACAATGTGAATGATCGACTAGACCTTATTAAACTTCTTACGGGAAACAACAGTTATCTTACCAACTAGTTATTAATTTTTAAAATTTCAAGACTGGCATCAACTATTTAATTTCCAAGCGCCCTCGCTACTACTCAAAGTGCGAGTTCGAGCATCATAATTTTAATTAACGATATTTATATTTTATTTTAATGAAGTGCAGTATTAACTAAATGCCTCTATACTCTTATCTAAATAAGTGTAAAATTACATCCTTACTTTTGATTAAAATTTTTATATTCATTCTGTTGTTAGCTCCAGCAAAATTGATTTCTAATAAAATCTAAACATGTTCTTCTTTTACTATTTTGTAAGCACATCAAGAACATTGAAATTTTAATATACAATTTTTTTTTTTAATTTCATGAAAATGTTTACCATAACTTTGAATCATAATAGCTACTTGGTATTTTATCGATTTGACTCTTTTTTTTTTGTGAAAAATAATTTTCTTTTTTACTTTTAAAAAATTTTAAACATGTACTTGGCGCGACTTTATGCAGAAAATCTGTTTTTGGTAGGATCAATTTGTAAACTAATTAATAATTATCACGTGTCATATAATCCTTGAAAGTAGTTTTGACGTAAAATATTATGATCTTGGAAATTTGTTGACATAAAAAAGTAAAACAAAAAATTGTAAGATTCAAATAACATATTCTAACGTTGCACGCTCAAAAATCTTATGAAAATTTTATTTAGAAAAATTCGCAATGTTTTTTTTTCTATAAACAGGCGTCAAATAATAAAACTTTAGAAAAAACTTTTTTTTTACTGAACATATAATTTTTTTAATTAAAAAAAAAATGTATCCCATCGATTGCCCATTACGGGACTAGGCTTGAAAGTTGAGAAATAAGTGACAGGATTTTAGAAAAATTTTCAAGAAAATTAATCGCTACGTGTTTTGAGAAATCAACATTTTAAAGTCAAAATTTGAAAATCTTAAAGAAATAGAATTTACAATTTTTTTTTGATTTTATATCCTAAAAGTGTGTTTGATAACAAAAATTTAAAAAAAAAATGTCCCGAATGGCTCATTTTTCGCAAAGTTACAGATGTTTGAAAAAAAAAGAGCGATGTTTTTTAAAAATTGATATCTCAAAAACGGCTTGGCAAAAAAAATTGAAAAAAATCATAGAGATCTTTTTCAATGGGTCCTATAACAAAAAAAATTAGAAAAAAAATCGGAGATGCAAAGGCAGAACGTTGTCCGATTTGGTGTGGAATGCCCCATATGTAATATAACCAATTTTGTCATCACGATTACGCCTACGATTCTTATCGGATCCTAATTAAATATTCTATACTTCTTTTATGTGTAATTACCACGGTTAAGTTTGAAGATGGGCTAAATCGGTTGATTAGTTTAGAAGTTATGGCTGTTTGAAATTTTAACGATTTTTCGAAAAAATCAGTCTTTAATCATTTTTACAGTCCATATAACTTTAAAACTAAAACTTATAAATGATTTCTGTAAAAAGTGTTTTAAAGCTTGACTAATAAGCTTTAATTTATGACCTTAAACTTTATATTTTGACCATTTCTTCCAATAATTTGATAGCTTGAAAATTTTAATGGAATCAAAAAATGTTGAAAATATTGTTTTTGATCCACACAACTTATGCTTGTCCCAATAAAATCCAGTTTCGTCAGTTGTATTTTATTGTGCACAAAATAACCTGTAAATTTCACTGCTATTTTATATTTCAAAAGTATTTCTTTTATTATTTATGATGTATCAAGTGTACCTCCAATCCTGATGGTTATCATTAGTCTTATCATTACGATAGCGCCCACACTTTTTATCGAATCCTAATGAAATTTTTCACACTTATTTTATAGGCAATTACCTTGATAAAGTTCAAAGACAAGCTGAATCGTCAAAATAGTTTTGAAATTATGGCTGTTTGAAATTTTCATGATTTTTTGTAAAAATCAGTTTTTAATCATTACTAAAGCTTACATAACTTCAAAACTAATATTCATAGACAATTTCAGTTAAAAGTATTTTAAAGCTTGTCTAATAATCTTTAATTTATGACCTTAAGATTTATGTTTTGACTATTTCTTCCAATAATTTGATAGCCTTGAAAATTTTAATGGAATCAAAAAATAGTGAAAATATGGTTTTCATACTACAAAACTTATGTATTTCCCATTATAAACCAGTTTTGCCAGTTGTATTTTATTGTGCACAAAACTAACTATAAATTTCACTGCTATTTTATATTTTGAAAGTATTTCTTTTATTATTTATGATGTATTAAATGTACCTCTAATCCCTATGATCATCACTGGTCTTGTCATTACGATAGCACCTACAGTTTTGATTGGATCTCGATGAAATTTTTTACACTTATTCAATAGGCGATTATTGATCAAATTCAAAGATGAGCTTAATCGATCGATTAGTTTTAAAGTAGTGGCTGTTTAAAATTTTCACGATTTTTCGAAAAAATCAGTTTCTATTCACTGTTGTTCATATAACGATAAAACTAAAACTAATAGACAACTTCAGATAAAAGTATTTTGAAGCTCATTTAGTAAGCTTTAATTTTTTCCTTAAGCTTCATGTTTTGACCATTTTTTCTAATTATTTAATAGCCTTAAAAATTTTAATGGTATCAATAGTAGGGGAGCCCAAGCGGGGATTTCGGGATTTACTAAAGCGCGGCAGATTAATATACAGGGGGATACCTTGTACCCGATTAAGTACCTCCACAAAACATGAGGCCCATATATAAAGCCGACCGTGAAGGATACAGGATCAGATTAGTAAAAAAAAATTGACCATCAGAAATTCTCGAGCGCGTCAGATTAAGGTAGGGTGAGTTAATTACATCCTAAAAACTGTATATTCCACTAATCTGACAATTTGAGAATGACGTAAAAAAAGGGGAGGGCAACTAAGTTGTAAAAAAAAACGTCATCTCGACATTTTCGAGCGTAGCTAAATTTTTTTTTCTTTTGAAGGAAATGATTCCAGAATAATGAAAAATATATAATCTGACGATTTCCGCAAGCCGAAATAACGAAAAATTCGTCGATAAAGTTAAATGCGTGCAGCTGCGTGATGCCTACATTTCCTTCTCCGGATTTCTATTCCTATTTTTTGGAATAACTTTTAACCGGCTTTATCGATTAAATTCAAAAACTAATCCGCCTTTGAGCTTGAAAAACCACGTCGATCACCACCAAGCTGGTCAAAATCGGTTGATTCGTTTGAGAGATATCGTGAACGAAAAAAACCCGAAAAAGTGTTTTTTCGGAATACTCCGAAATTTGTGGTTCGATCAATTAAAATTGTAAAATTACTTATGAGGATGATAAAACTGCGTCGAATGGCGCCAACCGCGTAAAAATTGGTTGATCCATTCAAAAGTTATTGTGGTTTCAAAATTCCAAAAATAGTGTTCTATGAAACTTCTATCAGACTTTCGAGCTGGGAGAGCTCAAATGCATAGAAATATTATTTCTTTGAACTGAGCAAGCTCAAAATATCACATAAATTATATTTTGTGCTCAAAAATGTCATAAGTACAATTTCAAGCGCCCAGGAATCAAATTAGCGGGAAGTTACAGGGATGGCCTTTAAAGTGAACCGTTTTTCTAATTTTTTTTTGTCAGATCAGGCGAATCCCTCTAGATAATCGTCAGATTATGAAACAGTACGCTTAGAACATAAAGATGAACAGTATATATCTTAATCTGACGCGCTTGAGTATTTCAATATGACGATTTTTTTTTTGCACATTATAAAAATGGCCGCGAGTTTGCGTCCCATCGAAATCGTCAGATTAGGGAATGAGAGCTTTTTTTTGGTGTACTCAACACTTCCTTAGAAAATCTGACGCGCTCGATTAAATTTTTTTTTTTTTTCATTTTCAACCCTTAAATACAACCACCCGCATCATGCAAACGATCAGATTAACATACGTACATTATTAAAAATACGTAGGGCATTGATGCTATTAATATCTGATGCGCTCGAGGATGTCCATGCAACAGTTATTTTTTACATATTTAAAAATCTATAGCCGCTTCCCCCACCGATGTAAAGGTATATATCATATAACATTTTTTTCTTCTTATCGTCTAAGCTTTGCATCCCAATAGGTCTCTACGACGCTCGAGTAAATCCCCATTTAGCCTCGTGGGCTCCCCTACTACAAAAAATGTTGAAAATATGGTGTTTATTCCATATAACTTATACATTTCCCATTATAATACAATTTTATCAGTTGTATTTTATTGTAAATAAAATAACCTGTAAATTTCACAGCTATTTTATATTTTAAAAGTATTCCTTTTGTTATTTATTATGTTTATATCGTACCTGTACGTCCTATAATTATAACTGGTCTTGCTATCGTAATAGTAAATATAATTATAATCTCATACCCATTAAATTATCTATATTTTGTTTACATGATGGTTAGTTTGGTACATTACCTATATAGTGTTTTGTCAAATTAACTATCTAAAGTTCTCTATCAAAAATAGTGGTTGTCTTTTTTTACCCTGACTCTCAGAAAAACGAGCATCATTTTATATCATGACTATACACTAACATGTATCACAAGATATGTATATATGAAACTTATTATATAGATTAATTGAAAAATCTACCTTTTATTTCGGCTGCCAAATGGCCTTTTTTTAGGTAGAATTTTTTAAGAATCTAAGTATTGTTTTGTCCTCATGGTCGATTTTTCAAGGAATTTCGTCATAAACTATCATAATTAGTTGAGTAGAGTTCAAAAATACCATTCGTTGAAAAATTTATGTATGTATGTATATATATTTATATATAGATATATATATGTAATATAACCAATTTTGTCATCACGATTACGCCTACAATTCTTATCGGATCGTAATGAAATTTTTTACACTTCTTCTATGTGTAATTACCACGGTGAAGTTCGAAGATAGGCTGAATCGGTCAATTAGTTTAGAAGTTATGACTGTTAGGAATTTTCACGATTTTTCGAAAAAATCAGTTTTCAATCACTTTTACAGTCCATATAACTTTAAAACTAAAACTCATAAATGATTTCTGTGAAAAGTGTTTTATAGTTTGACAGATAAGCTTTAATTTATGACCTTAAACTTTATATTTTGACCATTTCTTCCAATAATTTGATAGCTTTGAAAATTTTAATGGAATCAAAAAATGTTGAAAATATCGTTTTCATTCCACATTACTTATGCTTGTCCCATTATAAACCAGTTTTGTCAGTTGTATTATATTGTGCACAAAACTAACTGTAAATTTCACTGCTATTTTATATTTTAAAAGTAATTCTTTTATTATTTATGATGTATTAAATGTACCTCTAATCCCTATGATCATTACTGGTCTTGTCATTACGATAGCACCCACAGTTCTTATCGGATCTTAATAAAATTTTTTACACTTATTCCATAGGCTATTATCTTAAACAAATTCGAAAATGAGCTTAATCGGTCGATTAGTTTTGAAGTAATGGCTGTTTGAAATTTTCACGATTTTTCGAAAAAATCAGTTTTTATTCACTGTTTAAGCTCATATAACATTAAAACTAAAACTAATAGACAATTTTAGTAAAAAGTATTTTAAAGCTTGCTTAGTAAGCTACGATTTTTCCTTAAACTTCATGTTTTGACCATTTTTTCTAATTATTTGATAGACTTGAAAATTTTAATGGTATCAAAAAATGTTGAAAATATGGTGTTTATTCCATATAACTTATATATTTCCCTATATAATACAATTTCGTCAGTTGTATTTTATTGTGAATAAAATAACCTACAAATTTCACAGCTATTTGATATTTTAAAAGTATTCCTTTTGTTATTTATTATGTTCATATCGTACCTGTACGTCCTATAATTATGACTGTTCTTGCTATCGTAATAGTAAATATAATTATGATCTCATACTAAATAAATTATCTATATAATGTTTACATGATGGTTAGTTTGGTACATTGCCTATATAGTGTTTTGTCAAATTGACTATCTGAAGTTCTCTATCGAAAATAGTCGTTGTCTTTTTTTACCCTGACTCTTAGAAAAACGAGCATAATTTTATATCATGACTATACACTAACATGTATCACAAGATATGGATATATATAACTTATTGTATAGATTAATCGAAAAATCTACCTTTCATTTCGGCTGCCGAATGGCCTTTCTTATTAATTGCAAAGGATTCTATTAAAATGTGTTTATGTCTTGCTCATAATGTCGTAAGCAAAAATATTAAATAAAGCATGAACACGGTGAACTTACAGTAGCTACTTACTCATGGCTTAATCGGAATGTGCTCAATGCTAAAGGTCTAATTTGAACCTTAGGCAGATCTTCAGCAAGCCATGCATAACTATTGTTAACTATTATCTTCCTCCAGAATTGAGTTATATAATCTGGCATAAATTTCTTGTGTGTGGCGGAAGAACGAGGCTGGCTATTAAAATTGAAGTATCTGATGCAAGACACATAGATAAGGGAGACACTAACGTCCATCGATGTTGGGAGCAAAAGTGCTTAGGAATTGGAAAAAAATTGTTATAAAGGAAAAGACCACCGAATGATGTTTATGATTGATTTCTACTAGATCAACCATAAATGAATGGGAGCGTTCTGATAAATCTGCGGATCTTTCTCCACTGATTTTCAGTAGATCTACCACAGATCTGAGACAGCATTCTGATGTATATTTTCCACCGGTCTTTCGTAGATCTTTAATGGCTTTCCGATAAATCTGTGGTGGATTTTCCATCGATCTTTAGCAAATCTGCCATAAGGTAAAAGCACCAATTATTGACGGGGGTCCAATTATTGACGCCCTATCCTATTTTAAGACATATTTGATTACCTACTATATTAATAATGATCGTATACATTTTTAAGCAATCTATGTAATTTAAGAAATTGAAAAAAAATTATTATTAGTCAAAAATATTGAATATTCATTAATAAAAAAATTAAAATTCATTCATATTTATAGAAACAGCTTGTGAGCGTCAATTTTCTTAACTATTGCGGTTAGAAAAGCAGTCTTTTGAAACGGGAATTTTAAATTAATTTTTTCGTCTAATCACATCAATTTTTTTTTTTATAAATAAATAGATTATGAAAAATGAACAATATCATATATTGACAGTAAATTATGTGATTTTTAATTTTAAAATAGTGGACGTCAATGATTAGTACATAACATTGAAGTTGTATCTCATATTGACAGGTCAGTAGACAGCACCGTAACGTCTTTTATATAAACACAAATAAATTTAAAATTTAAACTATAATATTCGAAAACCCACGCTGTCATCTGTATGATACTAAATTGTTATTAAAAAAGTGATAAATTGATTTGTATTTTTATTTAATTGGAAAACATTTTTAATAATTCCGTGTTTGAAATAAACGTGATAAAAAACATTCTAAAATAAATATTTATTTAATTGAATTGACGAAAATCAACCTCAATATCAGAAAGTAAATATAAATTCGCTAATACAATAAAAAATTTTGTTCTCTTTTTTTTTCATTTAATAAATCTATTTTTAAAATTAACCTATTAATTGAATAAGAATGAGATTAATAAATTAGTAATTATTCAAGAACTTAATTTCTTAGATTTAGTTCAATAGATCAGTGACGCATGCGCATTAAGGGTGTCAATAATTGAAGCAACGGCGTGTCAATAGTAAGATCAGTCGGGGTTTTAACCTGTCGATAATTGGAGTATCCGGGTAACTTATGTCAACGCTTTGAATTTATTAGTAAATTTAATTTATAATTATAAAGAAATATGAATTTGTTTAGTTGAAAGACTAAATAAGACAATGTCGGGATTAAAATTCAATAATATTAATTGTCAATGTGCTAAAAAAAATGGAATTCAATCTTGTCTATGATAGTTTTCTGATATACCTGTGGCTGAATTCCTACCGATCATTAGGAAATCTGCCAGAGATCTACGATAGCTTCCTGATAGAGCTGTGGTGTATTCTTCACTGGTCTTTCGTAGATCTATACAGGCTTGACGATAGATCTCTGGTGGATTTTCCTCCGATCGTTAGCAAATCTGCCATAGATCTATGATAGTTTTCCGATAGATCTGTCGTGGATTTTCCAGCGATCTTAAGCAAATCTGCCATAAATCTATAGTAGTTTTCTATTAGACCTGTGACTGATTTTCCACTGATCGTTAGCAAATCTGCCATAGATCTGTGATAGCTTCCTGATGGAGTTATGGTGGATATTCCACCGATCGTTAGCAACTCTGCCAAAGATCTATGATAGTTTTCCGATAGATCTGCTGTGGATTTTTCACCGATCTTTAGCATATCTGCCATAAATCTATAATAGTTTTCTATTAGACCTGTGGCTGATTTTCCACTGATCGTTAGCTAATCTGCCATAGATCTGTGATAGCTTCCTGATAGAGCTCTGGTGTATTCTTCACTGGTCTTTCGTAGATCTATACTGGCTTTCCGATAGATCTGTGGTGGATTTTCCTCCGATCGTTAGCAAATCTTCAATCGATCTATGATAGTTTTCAGATATACCTGTGGCTGAATTCCCACCGATCAGTAGGAAATCTGCAATAGATTTATGATAGTTTTCTGATAGAGCTGTAGTGGATTTTTTGCCGATCGTTAGCAAATCTGCCATAGATCTGTGATAGCTTCCTGATGGACCTGTGTTGTATTCTTCAACGGTCTTTTTTAGATCTAGACTGGCTTTTCGATATATCTGTGGTAGATTTTCCTCCGATCGTTTGTGATCTGCTATAGATCAATGATAGCTTTCCGATAGATCTGTGGTGGATTTTCCGGCGATCGTTAGCAAATCTGCCGTAGATCTATGATAGTTTTCTGATAGACTTGTGGTGGTTTTTCCACCGATCTTTAGCAAACCTCCTATAGATCCATGATAGTTTTCTGATAGACTTATGGCGGATGTTCCATCGATCTTTAGCATAACTCCCATAAATCTATAATAGTTTTTCTTTAGACCTGTGGCTGATTTTCCACTGATCGTTAGCAAATCTGCCACAGATCTACGATAGCTTCCAGATACAGCTGTGGTGTATTCCTCACTGGTCTTTCGTAGATCTATACAGGCTTTCCGATAGATCTCTGGTGGATTTTCCTCCGGTCGTTAGCAAATCTGCCATAGATCTATGATAGTTTTCCGAGAGATCTGTTGTGGATTTTCCAGCGATCTTAAGAAAATCTGCCATAAATCGGTAATAGTTTTCTGATAGACCTGTGGCCGATTTTCCACCGATCTTTAGCGAATCTGCCACGGATCTATGATAGGTTCCTGATAAAGCTGTGGTGTATTCTTCGTTGGTTTTTTGTAGATCTATACTTGCTTTCCGAAAGATCTGTGGTGGATTTACCAGCGATCGTTAGAAAATCTGCCATAGATCTATGATAGTTTTACGATAGACTTGTGGCTCATTTTCCACCGATCTTTAGCTTCTCTGCCACAGATCTATGATGATTTCCTGATCGAGCTGTGATGTAGTCTTTACCGGTCATTCTTAGATTGATACTGGCTTTTCGACATATCTGGTGGATTTTCGTTCGATCGTAAGAAAATCTGCCATAAATCTATGATAACTTTCCAATAGATCTGTGGTGGATTTTCCATCGATCTTTAGCAAATTTGCCATAGGTCTATGATAGTTTTCCGATAGACTTGTAGTGGATTTTTCACCGATCTTTAGCAAATCTGCCACAGATCTACGATAGCTTCCTGATAGAGCTGCGGTGTATTCTTTACTGGTCTTTTGTAGATCTATTCAGGCTTTTCGATAGATCTCTGGTGGATTTTTGTCCGATCGTTAGCAAATCTGCCATAGATCTATGATAGTTTACCGATAGATCTGTTGTGGATTTTTCAGCTATCTTAGCAAATCTGCCAGAAATGTCTAATAGTTTTCTATCAGACCTGTGACTGATTTTCCACTGATCGTTAGCAAATCTGCCGTAGATCTGTGATAGCTTCTAATGATTCTACTACGAGCTGTGTTGTAGAGTCATTGATGTCATTATTGTGACTCGGTTGACTACGTGATAACGCGTCGGCCACTTTGTTCCATTTGCCTTTTCTGTAAGCGACGTCGAAGTCATATTGTTTGTTACAATGTGGGAATCGTGCGCCGCCGTATAACCTCGGGTGGTGGTTATCACGTGTTTAAATATGGCGTTGCCAATCATAGTCAATCAGTCGATTCATTTATAACTATTTGGTTATTCGTCCACGTTGAATATCTCGTTATAGTTGGTTACAGTTAGTTAACTAGGTGAATATCAACCAGTATAATCATTACAGTTAGTTAATGATTATAACAACCAGTTAGTGTTGTACGTAAAATCGGAGCAATAGTACGGTTCCTTGTAATAGTCGTATTATTGGGTAATAAGCTCTGTGCAGTTAGTCACAGTAACTATAATATCACACAGTTAGTTGTGTATTATATTTTCGATATTGTACCAGTGCGTGAGTGTGTGGCATTTACTGATAATTAGTAAATAAAACATAATTATCGTAAAATAAGAAACTGAAACCAGAGTTTGAGTGAATTCTTTTGAACCAGTTCCACTCCTTACAATTAAGAGTAAGCAGAGCCACGTTTCCGGAGCAGTATCAAGGGTCCAAGGAGGCGATTTCCAAGGGCCAAACCAATCGCCAAGTCCACCAACATCAAGAACGACATCACCGAATACTAAGATTAGGCTAAGTACTAGTATTAGTTTAGTTTTATACGGCCAGTTCGAGTAATTAAATAAAAGACGAGTCTCAATTTGAAACGAGCCGAGGTGAGACCCACGAAAGCCTACACACCTACATCATACGTGCAGTAGAACGAATCCCCTACGTTTCATGTTGTAGGATTAGATTCCATCTGGCAACTCGACCACTCGAACTTTCCATTGTTCGCAGCCATTTCAATGACTGGTGATCCGTGATGACTGTGAACGCATACCCTTCGAGGTATGGTCTCATCTTTTGGATCGCCCAGACCACTGCGAGACACTCCTTTTCAGTCACCGTGTAGTTCTTCTTGGCTTTGTTCAACAACCGGCTCGCGTAGGCTATTACTTTCTCGTTACCATTATGTTCTTGTGTCAGGACGGCACCTATTCCTACGTCACTAGCGTCGGTTTGAACGGAAAAACGTTTTGAGAAGTCCGGGGGGACCAGTAAGGGGTCCGATTTCAAATGGCTTTTCAAAGTTTCGAACGCGGTTTGTTCCGGGGTTTCCTATCTCCAGCGTTTCTTCTGTTGAAGCAGGGAAGTTAAAGGTTTAGTCAAATCTGCGCAGTTGGGAATAAATCGTCTGTACCGAGATATCATTCCGAAAAACTGGCGTAGTTCTTTGGTCGTACGTGGTGGGGCAATCTCCGTGATTGCTTTGACTTTCTCAGGATCTGTCCGGATCCCCTGTTCGTCAATCACATGGCCCAAATACATGGTACTTCGTTTTAAGAAGTGGGATTTCTCGGGGTTCAATTTCAGGTTCGTGGCGCGGAGTCGTGACATGACTTTCCTCAGGATTTCCATGTGCTCGGCAAGAGTTTGGCTGACGATTATTATATCATCCAGGTACACTACCACACGGTCTTCAATATCTGCGCCCAGGACTGCGTACATTACTCGCTGGAACGTTGCAGGAGCAGAATGTAGTCCGAAAGGCATTACCCGGAATTGAAACAGACCACGTCCGAGTATCGTGAAAGCAGTAATCGGTTTGCTTTCGTTCTCTAGTGGTATCTGCCAATATCCGCTTTTCAAGTCGATGATACTGATAAATTTTGCTTTTCTTAGTTTATCAAGAGATGCATTCACGTGGGGTATTGGGAATGCGTCTTTTTCGGAGACATCGTTTACTTTGCGGAAGTCAACGCAAAAACGGTATTTCCGGTCCTTTTTGCGTACCAACACAACCGGGGAATTCCACGGGCTGTTCGATGGTTCGATGATTCCATCTTTCAGCATCTTGTCAACTTCCTCATTCATGATCTGTTGCATTTTGGGATTCTTCGGGAAGTAACGCGTTTTTACCGGTTCAGTTCCAGGTTTAATCTTGATTTTGTGAGTCGCGCACCGGGTTGGACCTGCTATCGTTTCGTCCAATTTGAGCCAGGTCTTTATTTCTTGTCGAGCAGCCCCCAAATCGTGCTCGATGTCGAGGGTATGACAGTCAAATGTCCCCGGCTGGCGTATCAATTGATAACCTATTCGTGACAGGTTGTCAATGCTCAAAAGCATGTCGTTGGTGTACGCGGCAATGATATGAAACGGTAAGTTATATTCTCAGTTGTCATTCATTACGTTAATCCACGCGGTGCCGGTTGTTTGCACGATATGGTTACCCATCGTCGATCCTTGTACTGGTGTTGGATCGAAACGGGTGTATACGTTATGTTTTTGGATAAATTGCCACGTGTGTTCGGCAATTATCGACGCGGTTGCCCCGGTATCCATCAATGCATGGATTTTAACGTTTCCAAGATGGATCTCGGCAAAAGGACGCTTATCGTGGGGTTTCACGGCTGTTGGCTGGAACTGCCTGGTTTTGACTAGAACACTGTTGTTTGGTTGGTCGTTTGGCGGGTTGTTAGCGTTGTTCCTGGATTGGCTGCTCCCTGGGGGTTCACGGACTGGTTTTGGGAGCATGATCCGGTACTCTGTTCGTTTCCCTGACGTGGACACGGGCAATCTCGGGAAAACGTTCCTATTTTCCCGCATCGCATGCAGAACTTCACCCACTGATTCGTACATTCGGGCTTAGTATGTCCCCGTTGTCGACATCTCCAACAACACTCTCGCCAATTATACTTAAGAATTCCAAGTGGTGCTGGCGTCGCTGTCTTTACCGGTTTCCGGGGTGGTTGTTTGGTTTCTTTGGCTGGAGGGGCTCTTTCCTGCTCGACGAGTTGTTCATACTCCCCCGCGAGGCGTAAAAGTTCCGGTACAGTGGCAAATTACGTACGTTTAATGTATCGGCGATACTCGGGTCTCAAATTATGGTACAAACGAGTACGACGGGCTGTGTTTGACATTTAGCCATGTCTTCTCGTTAGCGTTTGCAATCTTGTTGCGTATTCTGTCGCGGTTTCGGTTGATCTTTGAACGTGGTTCCGGATTTGGTCTTCCAACTCTAGTTCGAGGCCTGGAGGCAGATAGAAGGCTTTCAAGTCCTATACGAAGTCTTCCCAAGAAGCCCAGTCTCTCTTATTGTTTCGGTACCAGAGAAGAGCTTTTTCGCGAAGCAAAATTGGGATGCATGGCACTAGGTGGTCCATCTCATACCCATAGCTTTCCGCTAGCTCTTCCAGCCGTTCCAGGAATTCCTGGACGTCACGTTCCCCGTTGAATACGACGCCCCATTTCCGGACCAAGTCCCTCTTTCGAAGCTCGACTGAGTCATCTACTAATCGTGACTGTCGAACGCGACTTGGTACCGGGGTACCATGTTTTGAGGACGTTGTTCTGGGCTGGGGATTCTCCTCGGGCTCATGTCTTGACCCTCGATTTCTATCGTCGTTTCGCGTTCGTCTCTCGTTCTCTTCGCGTAGGATCTGGGCTCGGATTTCCTGCCGTAACCGTTCTCGCAATTCATGCTCATTCTCCTCTCTCACTCGTTCATTCTCGCGTCTCATTCGATTCTCTCTCGCTTCCCGACCCTCTTCATGCGCCCGTTGTTTCTCTCTCTCACGCAAAAGTCGCGCCCGTACTTCCCGTCGCAATTGCTCTCATCGTTCTTGATTCGTTCGTTCCGCGGCTGCGCAAGCTTCTCTCTTGGCTTGTTCCCTTGCTTCACGGGCTCGGTGTTCTCGTTCCTCACGTTCCTCATTCTCAATTCTCTCTCGCTCTTCGCGTTCAATCTGCTCTTGTTCTGCTCGCTCTCGTTCCTCTCGTTCTCGTTCTTCCTGTTCTATTTCCTCTCGTTCTTCTTCCTCAATTCGTTCGCGTTCTTCCCTTTCGATTCTTTCGCATTCTTCTCTCTCGATCTCAGCACGCATTCGTTCTTCGCGGGCTTTACGTTGATAGATCCTTCTTGCCTCAGGTGACTGGTCTCTGTTGTCCTGGTCGTCGTCTGACTGATGCTCGTCCTCGATCGGGGGGTCTGGGTTGTCGAAGTTGTCCAACTCGGCCTCGGATCGATCGAGATCAAGTAAAAGTTGATCGTATCGGCCGGCACGACCCGCATTAGCTGTGCGCGTTTTGTTTAACTCGGTACGCAATAAGAATCTTAGCTCGGCTAGCGTCACCCTCAGTTCGGGGTTTACGCGGTATTTTTGGAGTTCTTTTATCACGTCCTCTTTACGGAGAGACCATACCCACGTTTGGGTTCCCGTTACCGGTTCTTTAAGCATTATGAATAAAAAAAAAAAAAAAAATTTAACCTGGTTTAAATTTTACCCGATACCTCGGAAATCACACACACGTGTCTCTGCTCGAGCGCCACAATTTGTAACGGGTAAAACTGGGGCTTATTTTAAAGTTTAGTTTAAAGGTTAATAATTAGTAGACAAAGTTGAAAATGAACCGACAGAACCAGAAAAGATAAACTAGTTAAAAGAAAAAGACTTAAATGCAATGAATTAAATAATTAAACAATAATACGTTATAACAACACAAAATATCCTAGGAAAACAAAATTAGAAATACACAAAACTACCCCTTTTTGCTCGGTTTAGCTCGCCGGAGTCTAGGGTTGAAAAAGGGGTTTTCAAACAAACAGATAGTATTAATTATAACACCTTAAATTTTATTCAAATTACAATTTTACATTGGCTTCATGCCCTTGTTCTACTACCTTTTTACAATAATTGATAGTGATAATCACGGTTTGTTGTTACTTAGACAACTTATCACGGCCTATTGTTTATTTAACAATTTATGCAGTTTAATGCTATTCAAGCAATTTATTTCACGGTCTACACGGCTTACACGGCTTACACGGTTTGCACGGTTTACACGGGTTACACGGGTTACACGGTTTACACGGTTAACACGGTCTACACGTAATATATAAACACACACATATTCAAAGTTCGCGGTCTACAACGCGGTTCTACCCTCTCCCGGGTGTTTCAGGGGTGTCTGGTCGACTTCCCCGTCGGCCCTGTACGAGTTCCCCTTCCCCGAGGGTAAACGGATGGTCTTCGTCTAGCCCCCACCTAAGCGGCTAGTTTCACCTACCACCCCTTGGCTGAAGGCCTCAGAGTGGGGACCCTTAAATCTCCCCGAGAATCAAAATTTCGCTTACCTTGGTCCGGTCGGACTCGGGATAGTCGAAGTTCCAGATGTTGTCCAGGGAATGGTCTTCTCTAGAAAACGTCTCGGGAGACTAAGTTGCCAATACAGGCCCTCCCGAGCGCTCTTATTACCTGAGCCATCCGTCACACATACGGAAAGGGATACTTTCCGTCGCTCTCTAGCGTCGCTCGTGAAAATACGGCGATCGAGAAATTATTCCAAGTCCAAACCGAATAAATCAATGGGAAACTAAAATTACAAAATAATATCTCAAGAGATTGAATTTCTTCTAAGTTTTTGTGCAGCAATATCAAAGAGAACTTGAAAAATATAATTTAAACGAAAATATAAGAATGATTTGGAAAGAAAAAAAATGTGTTTAAGCCTTTGAGTAAACATCTAATACGGCGAAATTAACCCTGCGGCTTACACACTCGCGAGCGAATGGAAAGAGAATGAAAGAATACGCAATTAAAAAACTAAGTTCTTTTAAACTCTCTCACATTATTTTGACATATTCTGCCTTATTTTGTATTTCAAAATAGAATTATTTTTTACGTTTTATTTCTTTCGCTTTGACTTCTGTCGGCTCGG
Organism: Microplitis manilae; assembly: GCA_030273425.1. Classification (NCBI taxonomy): domain Eukaryota; kingdom Metazoa; phylum Arthropoda; class Insecta; order Hymenoptera; family Braconidae; genus Microplitis; species Microplitis manilae. The sequence continues at coordinate 16,185,544 of CP092720.1, read as the reverse complement.
GACTTAAAACAATTTTCACTTCGGCGCGTATTTTACTTTCATACCATACACTCGTATAATCATAATATCACACAAAAATTATTAATAATAATACACAGCCATAGTAAATAATAAATCAAATAGTTGAAGTGATAGTTTTTAGTATATTCCATTACAAATAGATAGTAATTAAGGAAAATAGTTATAATTACAATAGTTGTAAGTAGATCATAAGTAGTTAAGTAATATAAACATAGGTTTTAAACACAAATAGCACCATAGTTTTTAGGTTTAGTCATAGATATAATATAAGTAATAATACTAGTTATAAGTCCCAATAGTAATAAGTAGTAACTTAAGTACAAAACATAGTTGTAGTAGTAAAACATAGTAATATATCACACGTAGTAATAAGTCAATAGTAGAATAAGAGATAGTAGTAGTTTTATGTATAATAATACTAGTCATAGATTTAAGAAAAATAATACTAGTCATACTAAATAGTAGTTCATAAGAAAATAGTCATAAGGAAAAAAAAAAAGGAACACTAGCAATAAGTAATCACGAAAAAAAGAAACTGGTCTGCGCCAACTGGTCCACAAAAACTGGTCCGCATCACAAGCTTCCTGATGGAGCTATGGTGGATATCCCACCGATCGTTAGCAACTCTGCTATAGATCTACAATAGTTTTCTGATAGACTTGTGGTGAATTTTCCACCGATCTTTAGCATATCTGCCATAAATCTATAATAGTTTTCTATTAGACCTGTGGCTAATTTTCCACTGATCGTTAGCAAATCTGCCATAGATCTGTGATAGCTCCCTGATAGAGCTCTGGTGTATTCTTCACTGGTCTTTCGTAGATCTATACTGGCTTTTCGATAGATCTATGGTAGATTTTCCTCCAATCGTTGGCAAATCTTCCATCGATCTATGATAGTTTTCTGATAGACCTGTGGCTGATTTTCCACTGATCGTTAGCAAATCTGCCATAGATCTGTGATAGCTTTCTGATAGAGCTCTGGTGTATTCTTCACTGGTCTTTCGTAGATCTATACTGGCTTTCCGATAGATCTGTGGTAGATTTTCCTCCGATCGTTAGCAAATCTTCCATCAATCTATGATAGTTTTCTGATAGACCTGTGTTGTATTCTTCAACGGTCTCTCTTAGATCTAGACTGGCTTTTCGATATATCTGTGGTAGATTTTTCACCGATTTCCAGCAAATCTGCCTTAGATCTGTGATAGTTTTCTGACAGACTTGTGGTGGATTTTCCACCAATCTTTAGCAAATCCGCCACAGATCTATGATAGTTTTCTGATAGACCTGTGGCTGATTTTTCACCGATCTTTAGCGAACCTGCCGCAGATCTATGATAGGTTCCTGATAAAGCTGTGGTGTATTTTTCGTTGGTCTTTTGTAGATCTATACTGGCTTTCCGATAGATCTGTGGTGGATTTTCCTCCGATCGTTTGTGATCTGCCACAGATTAATGATAGCTTTCCGATAGATCTGTGGTGGATTTTCCACCGATCTTTAGCAAATCTGCCATAGATCTATGATAGCTTTCCGATAGACTTGCGGTGGATTTTCCGGCGATCTTTAGCAAATCTGCCTTAGATCTGTGATAGCTTCCTGATAGTCCTGTGGTAGATTATTCACTGATCTTCTCGAAAACTTTTATAGATGTTTAATTACATTTTGATAGATCTGTGACAGATTTTTCACCGGTCCTCAGCAAATTTGTCATAGATCTATTAGTGTAAAATATTAACTTAAATTTAGTTACATTACATATTTATTTTGCTGGATCGGGATGGTGGAAGAAATAATGAATCACTCATTTGGTGTATTGTCCATATTTAATAAAAATATATCACAGATAATAGCGTCGAGTACATAATTGAGCACGAGATTATTTAACAGAGCACTTGATATGTATCATTTATGTCAATACAATCTGGTATAAGAATCGAGCATGAGTTTATGTTATAGAGCACAATTTTATGAACAAGATTTCATTGGAGTATTATAAAAATTACACGGCACCTTACACGTGAATTTGATAGACATATGAGCGCCGAGAAATCAAAAGAACCATACGTAACAATTGATAATTCAAGTTATGACAATTAATTTATAATGTCAAATTCAGAATGTAATTTATTATGAATATTTTATGTACTTTTGAACCGAGTAATTTAATAGAGACGAGTCGAGTGTCGAGTCTTGTCGTTAACTCACTGAATTTGCAGTTACAAAAAAAATTTGGTATTTATTTTAGAGATTAACTGCATAACTGGATGGATTGAATGACGACATCAACCACACCAGATAGCATCGAGTACAAGTAGAATATTTTAGTGATGAGTAATAAGTAACTAATAATTAAATGTGCGTGATTTGAATCATAAGTATTTGTGACTGCAAGTCATGTGATATCGAGTATGTATATGGATATTTATATATATAACCGGCAGGTTAGCTTAGCACGCGGTCGACCCAAAATTGATCACAGAGTTTTTTGATGAAATAAATAATGCTGACAAATATGAATGACAAAAAATACCTGATAATTCAGCGAATATAACTAACGACGGTCTAAATTATGACGTCGAGTAATTAATGAGATGTAGCTTGATTATTTGATTGCGTTGTAATTAAATTGCACGTGGTATCTTATAACATGTGTTGTAGAAAAGTGGCAGTTGCCGCGTAGCTTGCGATCGAGTTGAAATTCTGAGTAGCAGAGGGCGCGTCGATAGCAGCACCTCTGATAGAGTTGAGCGTAAAGTTATCAACTGTTCTGGCGCGAACATTTGATAATTACGCAACAATTAGAATGTAATTAAAGATCTATGACAGTTTACCAAAAGATCTACCGTATCTATTGGCACAGTCAAGTACAAATTATTTTTGATTTTACAATCTTTGACAGCATAACAAAGACAGTCGATTTTACTAATGGGGACTATCTCAATTCTTTATAATTTTCAACTTAGAAATATGTTTTCTACAGTTATGTCTGGTGCAACAGAATGAAACGGATTATACGTAAAAAGAGGACATAATACTACAAAAAATTGTGACCTACTGATGCAGTGTTCACAGTACTTTTGACAATCGCATTCACACGTTCCTACAAATATTTTTATTTCACCTAATTTATAATTACTATCATTATCAGAATATTTTATGTAAGAAGAATTAGTTCTAGGGTAATTTTTAATTTTTTCTCTTCTAATTTCTGCTTTTGTAGTTTTTTTTTGTGACAGATATATTTTAGAACTATATAATACTCCTGCTTTAAACAATTTATAAAAAATAATAAAGTTTTTTTTGTTTTCTAATAAGTTATTGTCTTGTAACGCACCGTGTCAATAAATTGGTAGTGACGTAGTAATCTTAAATGTTCCTGCCATAAACGTTTTATCAGCTATCGATGTAAGTTTTCGTCTATTTCGACTTGCCAATTCGAATTTATTGCAGAATGTGTTAATTTCAGTATCGGGTCTAAGTGTTTGTAATTTTGCCTCTGACAAATTAAAATATAATGTAACCACTGAGCATATCTGTAACTCTGCATATCTTGTGCCATGAACTAAATATTTTAAGACACCATTTAAATTCTCAAATGGGTAACAAGATGACATCGTGAGTGGACCTAATTTCTTTACAACATCAACAAGATGAATTAAATGATGTAAGTTGCATGTCATATCGCGTGTACTGTATAAATCTTTAAATCTTGACACGAATTCCATTACTGCTCTCGATGCAAGATTCAATGATTCCAAGCTTATAGTTTTTCCATGTAATACAGTTATACTTAAAACTACTAGTATCAGATGATCAATATAAACTGGATCCATAGTATGATGCAAAAGCGTCAAGCAATAATAAAGAAGAAACTCTCTGAAATCAGATGCTTTCCAGTATTTTAAATTCAATAAAATTTGTGGTCATCTCGGGACAATAGATGGTGGGCAGATTGAACGTATTCTTTCGTCTATTATTTCTAATTGATCCTATAACGAAGCTTTGTGAGTGCACCAATTTTAATCAAACCATATTGTCAGTAATCTTTTAACTACACCCAAATCGATGCAATGTATGGAATCGATTGATGTTGTTTCTATAAAATCATAGCAAATTTTCGATGAAGCTGTAGGTTCTTTCACATTATTTTGGGGAGTAGTTCTTACTGCTTTTTTTGCTAACTTATTAGTACGGTTTGTTGTACGTAATTTGGCATTGTGAATTGAGGGATACACCTGAACTCTATTAATTTTTCTACTTTTAATCTCACACTTTTTACAGCCGTATTTGGCCATATGAGGTGACATGTTTAAAAAAATCGACTTAGCCGGTAAATCGCAAGTACCATATAATAATATAGCGCGAATACAAATAGGTTAATCGTAACCTGTAATTTGAATATCGACGCCTTTGTGTAAAGATTTTAGTTTATCACGGAAAGTACCCATAAACATATTAGGACATGGCTTATTTACTTCTCTCCATAACCCTGCCAATATAATATTCTCTTTTTTTGTCCGTTCTTCATAAGGCAATACATTAATTTTCAGAAAAAATGGCCAAATGTTAAATTTATAATTTTTAAACACTTGTATTTCATCAGTATTCCACATGAACGAAATATTAGACTAATACGATAGAAAGCCGTCATTTTCAAAAAATTTTTTATAAATTTCTCCACCATAAATATCTTCATAGTTATTCATGTTCAATTTCTGTCTTATAAAACGATAGTTTAAGAGATCATGAAAACCTTGCCGGGTAAACATTTTGCTTAGTTGTGAGATGATGGGAATTCGGATAAAATAAGAATTGGAAGATTTTTCAGTATGTCACGTAACGATTTGAATTATTTAATTTTTAATTAGTTTTAAGTTAAATATTTAATTTTATACTTGAATTTAAGTCGTTACGCGGGCATTCCGCCATTTCGCCGTTGATAATGGCAGTCCGTGCACGGTGCTTGCGCATGCGCGCTGGGTATGAGAGAGTACGTGTGTGATTTTATTTTATTTTTATAATTTATGATTTAAGATACAAACGATTAACTTTTGTTTAATTTAAGTATTTATTTATAATTTTAAGTTAGTTGGGATGCATAATCCCAACCAAAATGTAACCAGCGTTACATTATGCCCCAACAATTGTCAACTTTGATTTTGTTTAACTTGTTATCCGATGGATGATGTCAAGTGATGTTATTTATTTGGAAATAATTAATATTTATTTTATCATTGAATATAAAAACATGCAGACAATATAAATAAATAGTTCATATATTTGAACGATTTTCCATGCATCATCCAGGTGTTAAGGAATTATGTTTATAATTTATATCTTAATTTAAAATGAGGCCCAGGGCTGTCAAAAGTCATTATAATAATTAAGGGCGAAGGTGGTGCCAAATATGCGACGACCAACAGGTGGAGGTTTAGCTAATTAGAGAGAAAGATACGGGAGAATATCGCGCATAGACGTGTTTCTGTGTTATTTTGAGAAATAAATTAAAATAAATTAATAATATTAATTAAAATAAATTAATAAATTCTGAGTATATTGAGTGGTTTTATTTGAGTATTTTTGCTGATTATGAGAGATTTTTTTTGAGTAAGTAGTTGTTATTTCTTTTGCGGGATAAAATATTTTCACATGATAACCTCCCCCGGTAGTTGTTGGTCGCCACGAGGGAAAAATAATTTGATTTATATTTATTATTATTTGCTTGTTGATACATGAAGGAATTATAAATAATTGGTATTAAATATAATTTCGTTATATTGGTGAAAATATCCCATATTTATGTATAAATCATTTGATAAGACGTCCGCAACGTCGTAAAACGTTGCCGGTACGCATATAGATATATATTGGTAGTATATATTGCTATACTACACACGCCGTACTTGAAAATTCCTCAAGTCTGATCTCATGACTGGATTATTTACTCAAAGTATTTGGGATATTTATTTTTGGTTCCCACTAGACCTATTATTATTATAAATTATTATCATTATCTTTTATATTACCATTACTATTTTATATTATTTGAAGAAAGTAAATGAGTTCTTTTTTATTTTTAATTTAAATACCCCAGTGGTTAGAAAAATTATGAAATTGTTATTTTATATTAAAATTATTATATTATTTCAACCTTATAAATTATTGTGTGGATAAATTGTTATTATTTTGAGTGGGAGTGAGAATCCAAAATACCGTATCTTTCTCTCTCTCACGAGTGGTGGGAGAAAAATTTAAGAGAAACATTGTTATTATTATAATTTATGGTAAAAGAAAATTAACTGAAATTATTATTTATTTATACGTAATTTTTTTATAATTAATTACATTAAATCAAATTATTATTTTGATTTTGAGTATTAAGTTTGAATAATAAGTTTTGATGTCGAGGCAATTGCCGACACTTTTGTATCCTCAGTGGAAATTGATAATTTTGGATTGTTTTTTCAAAACCACCGAGTGTAAGTAGTGTGGTTAATTAAACAACAATTAATTGTGTAAAATATTATTATTTATATTTTTGATTGCTTGAAAATTAAACAAATACGGAAACCAACAGCTATCGAGGAAAGTTTAATGCTTATTTTCCTTGGATCTTTTCCTACTGTTACTTTCCATTTATTTTTCTTGTAATTATTCATTATTTATAGATAATTATCTATTGTTATTTATAATCTTTCGATTATATATATTTAATTTTCTGCTATATTTTCTCGAATATTTTTCCGCTTCGTCACGAGTCATTTGCTCGGATTTCCCTCGTGAATCCCCCCTGAATAAATTTTTTTCGTTGTGGGAAAACGGTCTGGCGCCTGTACTAACCCAGCCTGAGAAGCTGGTTCAGACACAACAAACATTTATTATTTATCGTTGAATTATTGTTTAAAATTTATTATTTATTTCAATTTGATAAAATTAGTTATTCTAATTTAAAATTATGTATATTCATATATTATTATTTGTTTTACACGCGTGGGCGACCGCATACGCTACATTCAACGGATTCGCATTTCCGTCGCGAATTTTCAGTAAAGATATACGTTATAAGCACAAGTATTGCAAGAAGACTTTTCAGAGGCTAATGGAATTAAACATTTAGAGCAGTAATACATGCGACTAAAGGGAGTTGAGAGATTTTCAAAGTATTGTTTGAATTCGTATGCCGTTGTAATGCAAAAATTGGGCTCTCTGCAATGAAGATTCAACCACGAGAGAATATCGCTTAAAATTGTAGTAGATAGTTTGTGACGCATGCATAATAATAATGTAGATAAAAGACTTTCTTTCAATAAAATTGGGGCTTCTGGATAAAGGGGAAGATCACCTATGTCAATAAAATTATTGAAAAAATCATCTTGACCAAGGTCCGATGGTTCTGAGTCAAAATGACTGACAGATGAATCACGACTACTCTCAGTATCTTATAACGTAAACCGTTTTTCTTTTCGCGACGGAGACGTGAATAAAAATCCGGAGTCGTATGTGGTCACCCAAGTGTATTAAAAATTAAAAATAAAAATTATAAATATAACTGAAAATAATAAATAATTATAAACAAAATAAAATTGTGCCTGGACCAGCTCTTCAGGCTGGATTAGTGCACGAGGGCGCCATTCCGTTTTTACAAAACGGACAAAAATAATAACAATTTAGGGGAGAGATCACGGGACAGTATCTTGAGCGAGAATGTATGCACCAAGCGAAATGACAACCAAATAAATATATAATGAACAAAAATAATAATAAGATATAATTGCTACTAAATATATCCAGGAAATAAACAAACAAATATTGGCTATCACTGGATTCCTTTTTCTAAATTATTTAATTCAAAATATATTTAAATAAACTCAACACTTTATAATAAATTTTTATCAAATTAAAATATACTCATTACAATCAAATAATAATAATTCATTTTAAATTATCCACTGGGGAATTCAAATACAAATTTACAAATAATATAACATACGAATTGTAAACTAATAAAATAATAATAATCTTTACTTTAAATTATTTACTCTGAGGAGAGAAATACGCAGGTACTCAATATATTTGGCAACACTAGGTTGCATACCATCAAATTATAAAATAAATTTTACCCAGAGAAATAATATTAAATACTCACACATACTTTTAAAATGATATGTAAAAATACTAGTGTAAGACAAGGAGCCACTCTTGCTATCCTTGTCTAATCCTCTAAGGAATTTGCTCGACGCGTCTACGTACTTGAAACGCACGCCGGACAAATTCAACTTATTATGACAATATAACTCAGGTTCAATTATTTATCAATTAAATACCACGATCAACTCTACTGAAGGACCAGCGATAGCCGATGCAACAAATGAAAATACCAATTGACTTACCGGCGTTGATAACAATTTACTTCTTGAGTTTATTAATAATAAATATCACAATCCAAATTAAATACTTTAATTATGCAATTATTTTATTGCGGCACCTGGGCCAGAACAATTTACTCAAAAATAATCACGGACAACAACACGTCCTATCTTTACAAAAACCCGGTCCTCTCTGACTATATTTTCGTTGATTTTTCCGAGGGAGGGGTATCACTCACGTGTTATCCCCTCTAACGACCTCGGACCCGAAATTATCAATTAAAATAAAATATTTAAATCATTAAGCGACCTGAGTTATACCATAATAATAAATTAAATAATATTTTCTATATATAAACATAAACATAATGATTATTAATCCTTTAAACAATAAAACAATAATTATTTCAGTGCACCACGTGACTGGAGGAAAATATCGATTTTTATCCCCACTTTATCGACTTACTCTCCCTTCGGTCGATATTTTTATGTACGCTCTATAACACGGGTGCTACTGACTGAAATAAAAATATTGATTAAGTACATCAAAATCAAAATAATTATCAAAATATAAATATAAACATAATAAACAATAATATCAATAATTTCATAATTAAATCATACTAAAATAATCCAATAAAATACTATAAATATTTAAATAATAACAAATCATAATAACTAAATGCGCTTAATTTGAGCTAGGAGGTGTTGTTAAATTCACGGCGAGATGGGAAAGCGCGCGCAGCGATTCACGTTTGAATCGCTACGTGACAATCTTCTTCATCATCCTGACTATTATCAGAGACTTCGTTGGATTGATTATAGGAATTGAAATCATCAAAAATCCTCTCATCGCAATAATTATTGTTTTCATAGGCATAATTATAAACTAGGTCTTGATGATAATTACCTGAATTTCTATCGTTATCCGTAATAGAGTTCCTACTATCATCGGTTAAAAATCTTTCATCCGAGCTATTATCGTCATCTAGAAAAAAAAAAGTGTGTGTGTCCGCTCCGACGCACGATTGGAGCTTACTCCCTTAGGTCGACTGTCTATAAAGGCACAAAAAAGGTTTACTAATCTAAGAAAAAGGTTAATACTACACTAACGCAAAAAATTAATGAAACAGAAAAATTTTATAAATTTTTTAGTAGTAATTGGAAGGCTGTAACTTTGTGAAAAATAATCGTATCGAGATTTTGAAGAAAAAATTTTATAGCTTAAAATCTTTAGTTTCGGTGCATTTTTATCTAAATTTTTTAAAAAGTCTGGTTATTACGCTAACATGAGAAATACCGCGAGACAACGAATTTCTAAATTTTTTCTTTTTTCCAAAGAGCCTACGGACCGTGGAAAAATTTTGTCAAGTAAACCAATGCATAGGTCATTTAGCAAATCTATTCAGCTTCAATTCGGTTTTCTTTAACTTCGCAGGACAATTTGTCGCAGAGATATCAGCCTTCAAACAAAAAATGATCCTTTTGGCTTTGATCATCGATATTTCAGGTAGCAATAATTGCACAGTAAATTTGAGGCCGGCGTTGAAAACGTGAATAAATTCTTTACAAGAACCGTTCATCATTTTTTGGAAAAAACAATTTTTTAAATTTTTAACATCCTTTAGAAGTTAGTACAAAAAAATGACTTTTTTTTTGGTTTTTTAGTAAAACAACCGCTACAATGTAAATATCGATGAAAAGACTAATGTTGCCAGAGACTTTTATAGCTTAATGTATCCCTAATAACCCCTTAAATTTTCAAATTTATCTATAGAACCCTTTTTTGGAAATGATCGATCAAAGTTATGCTAAACAATACAAAGAACAAGTTTTGTTCCTTTAATTGTGAAATCATAATCAAAATGAAAAAATAATTTTTTTTATTCTTTCCTTTTATTTTTGCATTAGTAGCTCAGTGAATGTAAGGGGAAAAGAAAAAAAAATACGAATAATTTCCAAAAAAGTTAAAAAAAAAAAATTTTCGACCCCAAAAAACAAGGTTCAATTTTTTTGATTTTTGAAAATTTTTCGTTTTTTTTTCTTTTTCCCTCACATTCACTGAGTTACTAATGCAAAAATGAAAGAAAATTAATAAAATATTATTTTTTTTCAATTTGATTATGATTACACAATTGAAGGAACAAAACTTGTTCCTTTAGTTGTTTAGCAAAACTTTGAACGATCGCCCCCAAAAAACGGCTTCATAGATCAATTTAAAAATTTAAAGGGTTATTGGGGGTACATTAAGCTAAAAAAGTCCCTGGCAACAATATTTTTTTTATCAATATTTACAGAGTAGCGGTTGATTTACTAAAAAACCAAAAAAAGTAATTTTTTTGTACTTACTTCTAAAGGATGTTGAAAATAAATTCTGATTTTAGCGTAATAACCAGACTTTTTATAAAATTTTGATGAAAATGAAGCGAAACTAGAGATTTCAAGCTATAAATTTTTTTTTATTTAAATCTCAATACGATTATTTATCACAAAGTTACAGACTTCCAAAAATTACTAAAAAATTTATAAAATTTTACTGTTCCTTTAATTTTTTGCGTTAGTGTACTATATATATATTTATCATTTGCAGACGCCGTAGAGTATATTCATTATATATATATATGTATATACACCTATCTATATATATATATATATATATATATATATATATAGATAGGTGTATATGTATATATAGGTACGAATATATTGTATACACACAATACATTCGTACGCTGCCCCGTAGGATACCCTATGCACTCAAAAGTGAAAGTTGTGCACCTAAAACGTAACGAGGTCATTCGTTGAGTAGATTTGACACCTCATATTTTTTCCATACCCGGGGTCTTATATGAACATCGATTCTTAAGGAGTAAACTCCAAAAATTACAGATAAATAAAAATAATAAGTAATGCTTATTGTAGCTAATAACAGTTTCAAGTACCAGTTAAGTTGAAATAAGCATTAAACAAGCCGAAAATAAAGTAATTTATTAAGCGAGGAGTACAAAAGTTGGATTATAGATATCATAAGAGCGTATCCTAGCAGAAATTCTTTTTGTAGACATAAGAGAGTAAAAATTTTGTTCTGTCAAATTGTTTCATTTAACATTGAAAAGAAACAAAATAAAACAAGAAAATTTGATTTCGTTTGTGAGGTTTTTATTAATATAAAACAAAAAATTATGAAAAAATTTTAAAAAATAATTTTTTTTTTTTTAAAAGAATGGATTTTTACTTATACATTAAAGAACAGAAAAATACCTATTTTTTTCGTTCTGGATTATTTTATACGCCCTTATGGTTCTCTGTATCACCCTTGGGAATCGTGAAGGCGTAAAAAAAAAATTCCAAAACGGAAAAATTTATTGTATCTCATTTTTTAATTCATAGATAAAAGTCCTTTAGTTGGAAAAAAAAAAAAAATTATTTTTTAAAATATTTTTTTCTCAGCTTATTTTTCGATTAAAAAAATCTCAAAAAAAAAGTGAAGCTAAAAAAATTTTTCCTATTTGTTTCTTGTAGATTGTAAATAAAATGATTTGAGAAAAAAATTTCTATCATGCCTCTCATGGCACTTGGTGCCTATCTTAGGAACCATAAGAGCAAATACAAATAATTCAAAGGAAATAAAATTCACATTTTTATACTTTTGGAAAGAAATGTACCGCTTGGCGGTAAAAAAAAAATTTACGCGTCCTTATGTTACCTGCAACTTGAAATAAAAAAAATCTGGGCATCGGTTGGCCCTGTGGGCCAGCCCCGTAACTTCCCGCTGTTTTCGAGCTCTAAGATTTCGAAAACATTAGTATAAATACATCTTTGAGCTCGAAAATACCTTTGTTACAATTTTTTATGAGCTTTCCAAGCTTAAAAGGATTGAGTTGAGTTGAGTTGAGTTGAATTTTACCGGGCACTCAGCTTGTGTTAGTCATTGTACCCGGGCCCATTGAGGACAATTTTTATAGTTGTCAGAGAGCATCGCGGTCCTGGTGATCATCGTTATTAGGCCTTGCATTTTTGCCAGTCCACCTAACAATGAACTTTGCAAGCCCACTGTCCTTCCGACAACTATATATATACTCTTAACTATTGTAGATACTATTGCTTATGAGTTGATAGGTGGAAGAGACATAGTTTTTATTTCGGCGATTCCCCGCCCCGAGTCTAAAGAAACACGTCGTGGGACACAGCCTCTGTCAGTAGTCCCCACTAGTTCAGGAAGAACCGGGACCTGGCATTAGCTAAGATCACCGTCGTACTCCCATCGCTATGAGTCCTAGCTTTCAGCTGCCGTGGCCATCTTACGTCGTGTGCTTGTCGTCGGGGGGTCTTGTCGACCGAAATTATGTCTCTTGGGAAGTTAATGTGGGTGTATTATGGTCCATTCTACAGAGCCCACTGTCTAAGATAAGGCACTTATACAATGGAGGATGCCTGTTATCCAAGTGCAACGTTGATGGTGGAGGACTCCCTCTATTATTGCTTTGCCACGTTGGCTTACACGAAAGCTAGAGGTTCTGCAAATGTTTATGGGCCTCCGCCGTCATCAATGCTCGGCCGATACAGGTGTTCTTCTTTGATAAGAAGCCCCACCCGCTAGCCTAGTCATAGAGGCAGCAGAGTCCTGCAGATTCAATCGAGTTTTTGTGTTCCGCCATTATTTTGTAATTAAGTTGGTGCCACTTCCACTCGCTCGAAAAAACATCGGTATTCCACCACCAGGGAGCTGCCAAAGTAATGCACATAAATAGTATTGTGAAAATAAAATTCATCGGTGCATGCCGGAATCGAACCTGGTCCAATGCTGTGGTAAGCAGGTACCTTGTTCGATAAGCTATTGCCAGCCCTCTCAAAAGGATTGCGTATTATATTAAAATTAAAAAATTTAGGCTTTAAAATAATTAATAAATAAGCGATTTTTCCATATTTATTTACAATTATGTTCAATAATTCGCTCGAAAATAAGTTTACGCAATACGTTGTATCTATATGGTGTAAGTATATCGTGAAACGAACGAACATAATGATTTTAAAGAAGTCACTTGCAATGACTTATATAAACAAGAACATATTAGTTTTGAGTTATGTTGTTCAGTAATTATGGTTATTCAATGAAAAAAGCTGATACAGATTTGACATTGATAATTCCGTCAACGATATCTCTCGAACGAATTATTTGATTGAGACGTTCTTGGCAGCAATCGAATGCTTTTATCGAGTTCTAGACCTGATTAGATTTGGGAAGTAATCGACTCAATAATTTCCAAAATATTCACAAAAAATAAAAACAAAAACGATTTTTTTTCATTCTTCCGTCGACGATATCTCTCGAAGGAATTATCCAATTGAGACGTTTAAGATGGTAATCGGCGCGTTTTATTGAGACCCAAAGCTGATAAAATTTTGTAAATGATCGGTTTGGTCATTACGATGATATTCGCAAAAAACAGTTTTTTACTATTTCTTTCGTCGACGATATCTTTCGAACAGATTATCCGTTTGAGACGTTTTTGGCGTCAATCGAAAGCTTTTATCGAGTTCTAGAGCTGATTAGGTTTTGGAATTGATTGATCTGACAGTTTTTAAAATATCAAAAAAAAAAAAAGAAAAAAAAAATTTTTCTTTTTCGTATTTCTTAAATATCTCGAAGGCTATTTGACTAAATGATCTAAAATTTCCTGAAAATCTAAGTTGAGAAGAAATCTTTTAAATGCCGCCAAAAAATGTAAATCGGTTCATTTATTAAAAAGATATGAGAGGTTTGCATCCACACACACACACACACACACACACACACACATACACACATACACACATACATACATCCATACAGACATCGCTCTGAAAATGTCTGAGTAGCATCCTCGCACTTTCAAACGTCAACATATGATGAAAACCCGATTTTTAAAAATCGGGGTGAAACCAATAACTTCCCGAATTTTTTGAAAATCGTCGATTTTCTTAGCGGGAAGTTAAAAAAATTTTATTGATAACTCTTAAAATGTTTTTATCAAAGATATGAACACTGCATATACATTTATGTATCAAGTTTTGTTTTTATCCTCTGAAAGTAATATTATTAACACTGGGACCCGGCATGAATAACTCGGTCTATAATAACTCTGGTAAGAACAACTAGGTCATTACAACTCTTGTAAAAACAACTCTGTACTAAAACAACTCCGTTCGAAACAACTCTATACAACAACAACTCGGTACAAAAATAGATTTTCTACTTTTAAATTGTAACAGGGTATTTTTTCAACCTTGCTAAATTTGGCCCCTTAATTGATTGGTCTTAATTAGGGCGCCACTGGAAGATAAGACTCGGCCTTCCAGAACCGGAGATGTTAAATTTAGAGAAATCAGGGTCGTTGAATTTCACAAGAGTGAGGAAGGATGAGGAATTAAATAAAATTTTCACAATATTTATTCATAATAATTAACGGTTTTATTTATCACATAACAATCTTACCCACCGGGATTTTATTTCACTATAATTTTCTTATAAACCTATTGAGTCCACCGGACTTTATTACACTGAATAACTACGAATTCCCCTGGAATTATTGATAATAACTTATTTAAAAGAAAATTTATTTAGTCCCCTGGACGTACAATAACTTTGGCCCCTGGCCTGATCCCCTGGACCATAAACAATTTTGTTCCCTGGACTTTCCAAATAAAACTGGCCCCTGGCCTGATCCCCTGGATCGGAAATAAATTTAGTCCCCTGGACTTGACTATTAAGCTGGCCCCTGGCCTGATCCCCTGGATCATTTACAAATTATGTCCCCTAGACTATTACAATTATTTTAATTAAAAATGGCAACTTGCCAGATCCCCTGGATCTTAATTAAAATTTTAATTCCCCTGGAATTATTTTATATCTCACACACACACACATTTTATTTAATCACTTTACTGTCCCCTGGACTTGACTTACACACACACATAATTTAAAATTTTCCATTTTATAAATTCCGATTTTGAAAGATAATTTTAATGACTATTAATTTTCCCTTTTTATAATCAATTAATTTCATTCACAAAATTCTCAGTATTTAATAATTTTGTCATCAAGTGATAGATTTTACTGACTCAAGCGACCGACGCTATCTTTCTCCATTTCACGCGTCTATTCCTGTCTCTCTCTATTTCGTGTCTTCCTTCTTTACATTCAATTTAGATTTCTTTTAACCATTCACAGACATCAACTTATTACTCAAAATTTTATTAAAATCTCAATCTTTTACCTCGATCTTCGTAGCACTTGATTTTAGTTTTGTAAATTTTACCTTATTAATTAATACTGATTATTTTATTTTATAAAATAATGACTTAAATAACTATTATAATTTCTGGCGTCCTGCCGAGAAATTTTTCTCCTCAATTTACAATTAATGATTAATAAATTCTGGCCTCGCTGCCGAGAATTATTCGACCAAACACGTGGTAAATTTTACTTAATTTCTTTACAATAAATTCTGGCTACCTGCCGAGAATTTATGCTATTGAAGACGCTGAGTTATCAATACTTCTGATAACTTTATTCTCGATGTTAATTAATTTAATAATTCTGGCTTACCTGCCGAGAATTAATTTACGCACAGCACTACGATGTTAACACTAACTTTGCACTTGTTCACCGGATGTTACCTTTGGCGCCTATGTGGTTCCTTGGTCTTCACTGGGTTTCCGGCCTCATAAATGGGCTCACGGCTGATGGATGTCCGTTCAGCTTGTCGGCTCGACCGACTCTTCTCGATTTTGTGACTGTCCTGTAGTTATATATTTTCAGCTCGGCCATTTTCGGCAACTTCCGGAAAATGGCTTCCCCACTTACTTAAATTTTGGGACAGAAGTCCGAGCTTCTTCAATTAGCGCACCCGGCGACAAGTCAAAAAACTCTAACCGATACTCATTAAGGTTTACGGCTCGGGTAACTGACCAGCCGCGGAAAATCACGATTTTCCTTGATGATAAATTAAATTTTACCCCGTTACAAAGTATTGGCATTATGAGAAAAAATTTATATGTATGATTAAGGCTTGCTCAATCTTGTATGATATACTAATAGTTATTTAATAATTAATAATTAATAATTAATATTAATTAATCATTGATTATTAATTAATAATTAATAATTAATAATTAATTAATAGTTAATTTGGGGGTGATAGGCATCGTGGTCCCCGGACAAGATATCCTCACCAAAATATCACCAAGACAAAACATCCCCAGACAAAAGATCTCGGGATAAAATATCAACTTGGGTTGGAGATACACAAAACATGTGAAAAATGGGCACAGTTCTATTTTAAGCATCTGTAGTGTAGAATGGTTTTCCACAACATATCCTCATCATCCTTATAATATTGATTTAAAGTGAATTAATACAGTAATAGTTGAAAAGAAATATTATTTCGTTTTGATTACGTAAATTATAAAAAAACAAAAATGTTGTTATCGTAATCATACAGTTATAAATTTAGTTGGAACTGATAAATATACATACATGAGTAATTTATAAAAACTATAAAATTATCTCTATACTTTTGATTCGATTTGATAGATAATAAATGTATTTTTGTATTCAATCATCGTTGAAACATTTGAATTTAATTAATTATGAAATAAAATAGTAGTTGAAATTGAGTTAATTTATTAAAATTTTTTTGATCATTCCTGCAATATAAGTGCTATCTTAGCGCAGACTCTTTTGTTCGCCAATTAGCCGTTTGCCCATTCAACTATGCTCACGACATTTGTGTGCGTTATATGATTCTCTGCCAGCAACAAGTAATTTTGAGTGCGACAAGTAAACTTTTGTTTGCGTGTTGCTTAATCCGAGTTGTACTGACCGGAGTTGTTTTTGTATAAAGTTGTTTTATTGAGAGTTGTTTTTGTATCAAGTCGTTTCAAATGGAATTGTTTTGTTCGAAGTTGTCATTATTCGAGTCATTTTCTTCGAGTTATTTCGCCCTAAAGCCATTAACACTACCCAATGATATTTGTCCATCACTGACAGTTCTTGTTTCTTCTTCGGTATCATAGTAACTATTAGACGTATTATGACGTATTATAATTGTCGTCACTTGAGTGCTTATCTGATGTATATGTGTTCTGGCTCTGACAGAGCTTCATCATTTTATACTGGTAACTTCAGGAGTAGTGATAAATATTTTTCACTCTTTTCGACATTATTTTCACATATGTTCATGTACAAATGCATGTTCCGCATGAATATGTATATATATATATATATATATATATATATATATTAGGGTGATTTATTTCCGCAAAAAATTTTATTTCAAGTGCTCAAGCAAAATCTCAATCCACATCAAAAAACAGAAATTCTCACCAAATATGAGCACTTAATTCTAATGCTAAGTACTTACTATTTGATTTCACAGATTTCCCATTTAAAATACACGTAAATTAAATTACTTTTTTTTAACTTTCTAATACTCGGCAGCGTTTTATGATATAGAAGCAGTTTTGGTCACAAATTGTAGGGTATTTGGTGTTCTTCGAAAGTGCCCATAGTTACTTAGCTGTTATTCCAGCTGTTTCAATTGTGTCCGCTGCGGAACTCATTTTTCCTATGAAATTGACATTTATTAGTTTGCAGGACGTAAACCAATGAAAGTACACTAAAATCGCTAGTAGGAATTTTATAGGAAATTTTATCCCCTTCACAAAAAGTCTCATGAGTCAAGCCGCTAAAGTCCATAGTTTCTGAGTTATAGTCATTTTAATAATTTGAAAAATATAATATAAAGAAAAAAAATTACAATTGATATATAACTCGGAAATTATGGACTTTAGCGGCTTGACTCATGGGGCTTTTTTTGAAGGGAATAAAATTTCCTATAAAATTTCTACAAGCATTTCTAAACGTTCTACAAGCTAATAACGGTCAATTTCATAGGAAAAATGAGTTCCGCAGCGGACACAAGTGAAACAGTTGGAATAACAGCTAAGTAACTATGGGCACTTTTGAAGAACACCAAATACCCTACAATTTGCGACCAAAACCGCGTCTATGACATAAAACGCAGCTGAGTATTAGAAAGTTAAGGCCATTCTTCGAGGGTGCCTCCCACTTTTTTCCAAAAAATGTGGCGCCGCCTGGTGGCCGGCAGCCGCACTAAAAAAAGTACTAGTGAAGATTTTTCCTGGTCGATAGCTATCATAAGCGGCCAAATGTGCCGAGTGATCACTGGATACATAATTTTGAGTATTCGTATTTGGAATTGTTATGTCCGCCGCTGTAGTTTAAATTAGTTATCCGGGATTTCACTCTTTGGTAGCGATAGAAAAATTCAACGAGCGATATGGAGGTTGCGGACAACAGTAAAGAATACGAGGAAGATTTTCACTTCCTATATTTATTATTTAATGTGGGTTTTTCGAAGAGTGTGAACCCAAACGCCTTCGAGCTTGGTCAACGTTGCATTTATCAATCGATCGACAGAGAGAAAAGATATTAAGATTGTCTCTCACTTACCATTAGATGATTCTTTCTTCTAACGCGGCAGGCGTTTATCCCTCCAGAACTTTGCAGCTCACTCGGCCTCCTCCTGAAGGATTTGGTCGAATGGACGTGGCTGGGGTTGTAGGATAAAATCTTATGTGCTACTTTCTAATGAAACACTCAAGGTTGAAGTTGTGATCAATAGTCTTTTCATTAAGCGTTCAATTACAATGTTCTTATAGTTGAACTTCACCTACACACTATAACTCTTCACAATTTTTAACTATACAATTTTATTGTATTTTGCGTCTTTGTTGGGCCCGAAGGCTATTATGCGCAGAACTACGTCGACTCGAGATTGGATTACAAATTAGATTTAATTTTGTATCACTATTCGATCGAACCGAATTTTTAAGAGTTGTTTGAGAATTTTTATAGATAATTTGGATTTAGTTATTGACTTTTCAACGCAAACGCGGATTCCTGCAATAACTGAATATAATAGAATTTTTATTTATAGATATTACTGACTTTTCAAAGCAAACGCGGATTTCTGCAGTAAGATTAAATCATTTTAATATAGATTTTTAATTTAAATATTCCCTATTGACTGTTCAACTTAAACGCGGATTTCTGCAGTAAGATTAAATGATTTTAATTGAGATTTTTAATTTAAATATACCCTATTGACTTTTCAACGCAAACGTGGGTTGCTGCAATAGGGTTCTGATTAAAAAGATAAATTTATCTTTTATTGACTTTTCAGATGTAATCTGATCAGAGAAGATCTGAACTTTTTTTCCCGAGAAAACGTAATATCAGCTCAGATTTGGTTTAATCCGTACAGGGCCAATTAGATGTATTTATATTCACTTTATTAACTGATCGTTTAATCAAAGTTGATCTATTTTGATCTGACTAGATCTAGGTTGATCTAACTTGATCTAAGTTGATCTGACTTGATTAGATTTGATTAGGGTAGATCTGGACTATTTTCCCCCAAAGATAAATGTCATATCTGATCAGATCTGGTTTGATCTGAACAGATTAAATCAGATCTACTCTGATCTGGGTTCAGTATAAATTATGATCAAATTTGATTTGAGCTGATCTAATTTGATCGGAACAGATCTAATGATCAGAACAGATCTAACTTTTTTTTCCCGGGGCGCCCAACGTGGGACCAGGGAGCTATTAAATCGAACAGGTCGATTTTTATTTAAATTTCAGGTTTAGGTGCGGAGATTGGGATTGCAACAAAAGATTTCAGGTCGCTTTGGTTTTCTACCGTTTGTTTACATTTTGGTGTCGAATTTCCACCACTTGGTTGTTCTTTTGGCATTTATTTATTTTTTTGGCATTGATATTTAATTTGAGTTTACCATGGAATCGTGGCGTAAAATTTGGGACCAATCAAGCGCACTATTGGAAGAGTGCCGAAGAATTCGCGATGGAAATGGGGATGATTCCTTAACGACCCAGCAAAGTGTTGAGCAGCGGCTTCAACCGACGCCATTGGCAGCTGGACTGGCAGAGGTGAATAGACGTACATCCAATGAGACACTGGACTTGGAGGACGAGGACAACCCTGGTGGGGATGATACACTTGCCCCATCTGAGCTTACCTGGCTGATGGATCAGCCACCATCCAAACTTAAAATGTTGCTGGTTAGTTTTGGATTGTCCACTTTTGGTTTACTACAACTATTGAGAAATCGGTTAGACCGATATCAGCAGCGGGCTGTGGGAGCGGTGAATGTGCGATGGAGTCCATCTGCGGATGAGATTTCATCTGATTCAAATACAATTCCGGAATATGTGGATGTTCCAGCTCTGAGAGAGTACCTGCGCAGTCGATGGCTAAATCCCAATGGGCCAGATGAGGTCATTCGGGAGCGTGTGAAGCGTCTGATGGACCGGGATAATGGCAAGGATGCTTTTTGGGACACATTGGTGGATCAAGTGGTCCGAGAGTCAGCGGTGGGCCGAGAACGAGCTGAGGTGGTCATTTTGGACCGGTTACGACCAGTTTGCAGCCAGGTGGGATTACCAGTAACCTTAGGGGATCCAGCGGTGCCAGTAACCAGGGCACCAGCGGCAGTTGTGAATCCAGAGGTGACGCAATCAAGCTCAATGGATGCATTTGCAACTCATCGTGATATTGTTAAGGTATCGCGAGTATTCGAGAACAAAATCACGACGATGATGGCCAATTTGACTGCTGGAAACACAGTGGCGGGTGTGACACGGCCATTGGACCCATTCAGAGCCTCGTCACCAATCCATGGTTGTGCTGAGCCCGCGATACCTTCTCACTTCAGCACCATTTACACCACAGCAGGACCTATGGGAGTCCTGGGAGCTGTAACACGAACGGTGAACTCGTTTGGGATGCAGATGAGTGTGCCACCACCGGCATGCACGTCGTCGGCAGCCCAGGTCCATGTTAATTGGCCACCAGGGGCAAGTCAAGGTCGTGAGAGAACCCAACAACATCGCCGGGGAAGACCACGACACCATGATGATGATTTAGACTCCAGTGGAAGTCAATCTTGGTCGACCGACGATTCGTACGCCAGTCAGAGAGCTGAGCGTCGGTCTAGATCACGATCGCGAGGCCTGGATTGGGATTACGGGGCTATCGCCTGTAACTGGAAGTTGTCATTCGCTGGAGACGGGTCAATGACAGGGGATGAATTCCTGAGGCGATTATCTAAGCTCATGCGTAGTGCGGGTATTCGCCATGAAGATTGTCTGGCAGTCTTGCCAGAAGTATTTACTGGCGTGGCTGCAACCTGGTGTTCGGCCAATTTCGAACAGTGGACGTGCTGGGAGCAATTCAAGGAGGAGTTTCGAACCTGGTTCAATGGGGGAAGACGCCAACGGGAAATCTAGGCCGATATCAGAGCACGCAACCAAGGGGATAAAGGATCAGCCAAAACTACTTGATTTGCCTGCAGAGCTTGTACTCAAGGTTGAGATATCCACCAGAGGAATCACGACAAGTTCGTCGTGCTTGTCAAGGACTTCGTCTAGAGTTCTGGGACCATTGTCCAGTTGGCAAGTTTGATACATACCAGTCGTCGTTGTACGAGGCGACTCGTCTAGAAGAAAAATGGCAAGCCATGAAGACTTGACGAGCCCCACCACCAAGGGAAGAGGCATTTGTCAAGAAATGCTCTTACGCGTATGGTCCAAAACAACCCCGCGAGCATAGAGGGATACTTTACATGGTGGATGCCCACGAATCCCGGAGTGCTGAGCGTCAACAGCCACCAGAGGAGAAAACCAAGCCCGGGAAGGCGAAGAAACGGGAGAAAGGGTGTCTGAGCCAGAACTAGCGCCGGTGGGAATCACTGCCAGGACTGAGGTCCAGTCTGGATCAAATACCCAGGTGGTAGGACAAAGACCACCTCAAGCACCACTGGTAGTACCAGTTAGTGACAGTACACCTAATACGTCGAATCCACGAACCAATGGACGGTTGAACCCACGTGCACTACCATTCCGGTGACCACGTTTCTGTTTCAACTGTGGTTCACTTCAACATCTGAGTTACGATTGTTGTGAACCCTATCGTGATGTTTGTCCTTGATGTGGCACTGTGGGCAAAACTGCAGTAACTTGCCAGTGTCCACCGAGGTCTGTCCAGTCAGAAAACGCCAATGCGGGCCGTCAATAGAGGGTGACGGTCCCCATAGCGTGGTAATCCCTCAATCAACCGTATCACAACAGCGTAGTCGTGTCGAAGTCGAGGTACAAGCCAGCGGTCATCAGTCCAGTGGGTGTTCAGCGCAAGAATTAAATGCGACCATGGACGTGTTGACGGATACGCTACATGCAGTCTAGCCATCGTGGGATCGGGCTAATCCAGGAATTACCAGTGGGTTTTGGAGGTTCAAGACAGGGTGTGCTCGGCCAATGGTTATAATAAGTGCTAAAGGGAAGTCTCGTATTGCCATTATTGACACTGGTGCTAAAACAACGGCGTTCGGATCGTTTGCCAAGGAGCTTATGGACTCAGGGTGTCCATATATGATTGAAGAAACTCCTACAAGATTTGGTATGGCCAATCATACCACCGATGTGAGTGGAGGTGTGATTGGACCGGTATTTAAATTGGATAATGTCGAAGAGGTGACATTTCCAATACACTATATACCGCGACTGGGGTTGTTAAATCTGATTGGGATGAACTTTATTGACCATTTCCAAATGCAGTTGGACCTACAGCGGAATTTATGGCGAATTCGCGACGGTGAATGGCATATGCTGACTCGAGAAGCATCTACTTGGATTCGAAAAACGTTTTGTGTGCTGCAAGAGCTGACTGACGGGGAAACGAAACAGTTGCAGCAATTCATTGAACATCAGAAGAGCTTGATGGCACCAGGATTGGGTTTGACACATCTGGTTGAGCATGATATTAGGCTGAAGGAGCATAAACCAATCAAACAACGGGTGTACAGCCGATCGCCAGTGGTGCTAGAAGCCATGCAGGAAATTGTTGTTCAAATGGTAATTGATGATATCATTGAACCAGCGGCGTCGTCAGAGTGGTTGAGCCAACCGGTGATGGTAAAACGACCCAATGGAAAATACAGAATGTGCGTGGATTTTAGAGATGTTAATGCAGTGACAGAACGCGACACTTATCGTTCACCTCCGATACATGAAGTATTGGATGGCTGTGGTGAAGCTTATTACATCTCAACAATTGATATGAATTCTGCGTACTATCAGATATTATTAACTGAACAATGTCGGCCATTTACAGCATTCTGGGTACCTGGTAGAGACCTCTACCAATACAAGATGATGCCAATGGGTTTATGTAATGCGCCTGCAACTTTCCAGCGGGGAATTGATCGTATCATCACTCCAGATCTAAAACCATATGCTGCAGTGTATCTGGACGACATCATAGTCATCACACCGTCGTTTAAGAAACATCTGGAGATACTGGCAGAGGTCCTGAGGCGAATACGAGAGGCAGGATTTACTCTGAATTTTGAGAAGAGAAAATTCTGTTAGTCGCAAGCTCGATTTTTGGGATTCTTGCTGGACAAGGATGGGCTGAGGCCAGACCCAGAAAAAATTGAGCCTATTGTAAATTATCCGACACCAAAGACCGTGAGACAAGTTAAACGGTTCAATGGAATGATTAACTGGTACCATCGACACCTCAAGAACGTCGCCTGTGTAGCTGGACCCCTATTCAGGTTGACACGCAAGAATACCCAGTGAAAGTGGACTGAAGTCGAGGAAGCTTCATTCCAGGAATTGAATCAGGCCCTGGTGGAGGCACCGGTCTCGAGTACGCCTGATTATTCTTTACCATTTGTGTTATACCTGATGCCAGCCAATCGGGATTGGGTGCTGTGCTGGTTCAGCGTGAAGACGACAAAGAACGACTGATTGCCTGTGCCAATAAATCTCAAACACCAGCGGAAGGCAACTACAGCACCTCAGAAAAAGAGTGTCTCGCTGTGGTGTGGGCAGTGAGAAAGTATCGTCCGTATTCGGAGGGATATACATTCACAGTGGTGACAGATCATTCCAGTTCCCGTTGGTTGATGAATACAAGGGACCCTACGGGAAAATTGGCCAGATGGACTTTGGAACTATCTGAATATGACATGCGCATTGAGTATCGCCATGGGTCGGAAAATGAAGCCCAAGATGCGCTATCTCGACGTTTCGAGGGAGATGAGGGCCTGGGTAATGATCTGAATGCCCTGGAAGATGACTCCAAGGATGACTGTGTTACGATGTGGGAATCGTATGCCTCCGTACAACCTCGGGTGGTGGTTGCCACGTGCTTAAACATGGCGTTGCCGCCTATATAAGCGCGTGCATCAGACACTCCGGGGCTTTTTGTAGTAGCTTTTACCGGACTACTAGCTATAAACCAGAGTAATCGCATAGTCAATTAGTCGATTTACTTATAGCTATTTGATTATTGTCCGCGTTGAATATTACTTTATAGTTGGTTACAATCAGTTAACCAGGTAAAAATCAGCCAGTATAATCATTACAATTAGTTAATGATTATAATAACTAGTTAGTGTTATACGATAAATGAGACCAATAGTACAGTTCCTTGTAATAATCGTATTATTGGGTAATTAAGCCCCTGTGCAATTAGTCACAGTAACTATAATATCACACAGTTAGTTGTGTATTATATTTGATATTGTACCAGTGCGTGAGTGTGTGGCATTTACTGATAATTATTCAATAAAACATAATTATCATGAATTAAGAAACTGAAACCAGAGCTTAAGTGAATTCCTTTGAACCAGTTCCACTCCTTACAATTAAGAGTAAGCAGAGCCACGTGTCCGGAGCAGTATCAAGGGTCCAAGGAGGCGATTTCCAAGGGCCAAACCAATCGTCAAGTCCATCAACATCAAGGACATCATCACCAAATACTAAGATTAGGCTAATTACTAGTATTAGTTTAGTTTTATACGGCCAGTTCGGGTAATTAATTATAAAGACGAGTCTCAATTCAAAACTAGCCAGGGTGAGACCCACTAAAACTACACGCCATCACCTCAAGTGTAGAAAAACGAATCCCCTACGTTTCAACTGGTACGCTGAAAAGTGTCAACTGTTGGAAGCAGATCCAAATGCGATAGTGGGATATCGATTGGAAAGTGGACGACTTTATAAACGCGTGCCTGCGCCAATGGAGAGTTTAATTGCCGATGGTGATGAATGTTGGAAGCTGGTAGTACCACCTAAGGATAAGTGGTGGGTTATACAACAGGCCCATGATCATCCTCAATCAGGCCATTTGGGAATCCGGAAGACCCTGGATCGGATCAAAACACGGTATTATTAGCCGGGAATGGCCAAAGACATTCGCCAGTATGTGTTGGAGTGTGAAACATGTATTGAATTTAAGCCAGTCCAACAAAAGCCACTGGGTTTGATGGAAACCCGAGCGCCAATGGAACCATAGGAAGTGGTGGCTGCAGATACTATGTCATTCACTCGTTTGAAGTCAGGATTTGCTTATTTGATAATTTTTGAAGATACACGCTGGATCGAGTGTGTTCCAGTACGGGCAGCCAATGGGAAAACAGCGGCTAATGGTCTCAGACGAGCGATCCTGAACTAGTGAGGGACTCCAAGGGTGTTTTGGACCGATAACGGTCGGGAATACGTCAATAAAGACGTACAATCTGTTATTGAGGAGTGTGGAATACAACACCTGACCACGCCACCATACCATGCTCAGGCCTACGCAGTGGAACGCGTCAATCGTAACATCAAGACCATGATCATGAGTTATTTGGAAGACGACCATCGGGAGTGGGATAAGCATATACATGAGTTCCCATTTGCTTATAATACGGCCAATCATGAAAGCTTGGGAGTGAGCCCAGCTTTCTTCAACTTTGGACGTGATCCCTGCCCAATGAGATGTTATGGGCAAAATAATGATGCAGTTCAACTCAATGGCGATGTGGATCGGTCATCTTGGATAGAACGCATGGATCGGATGGTGGATTTGAGGGATGTAGTCAACCAGAACCTCCACAGGGCTTCTGAACGCTATGCCATGTACTACAATAAAACTCACCGAGTGGAGGTTTTTGAAATTGGGGACCATGTAGATCGGCCAAATAAGGTGTTGTCCAAGAAGAGCGACCAAGTGGTTGGGAAGTTGGCTCCAAGGTTTGTCGGTCGAATGGTGGTTGATAAGGTGGTCACACCAGTGATTGTTGAACTGAAAACTATGGATGGTAAATCGGTAAGTCGTAGTCACGTCAAATTTTTGAAATTGTTTAAGCGCGCTGGGAATGTGGCTCAGGCGATCGAGGATACCATTGCTGTGGCGTTTATGGGTTCGGTGTTGTTGGTCACATGATGTCTCTCCAGTGGTCTATTCTAGTCTAATTATCTGTTGCTTGTGTCACTATTGCTTCACTTTATTGCTTTTGCTACTCTCTGCTAGGTACTACTACTGCTTTTGGGTTAACTCGATGTGGACGAGCCTATGTAGGTAATGATAATGGATTCATTTCAGCAATGGCAGAAATCTTGAATGCAGTCCGCCGGCCCGAGTGCGAGCAAGAACGTGTGACGCCGGGGTCATTTAAATGGAAAATAGAAATTAACTTGTGGTTCCATCGACAATTGATAATATGGAAACGCCAGTGGGCTATGCGAGTAACGCCAGTGGGTTGCGCACGATGCCAGTCGTGGGCACATTCAGCACGAAATTGCACCAATCCATCAACTGAAATAAAACCGTTTTGCGACGAATGCGTCGAGTTCTACGACACGGATGTGTGCCGCAGGCCCCATGGCCGGGCACGTTGTGCAGAGCGTGGATTTTATATGATATGCTGCAACCAGAAATTGCGTAACAATCGATGCCCCAAGTGTCGACGCAATGTGTCAAAGCAGTTGTGGGCGTTGCCACGGCTGCCTAAGTTTACATGGGATCCAACCATAATCGCCAAGTACCGACTGGATGAGTGGGATGCCCAAACACGAGACCGTGCTAGTCGTTGACCCAAGGAATCTTTCCCAGTGTTAACCTAACCACTGGCCCAATGGGATTTATTTCCTTTTCTATTTTTTTTCTACGTTATTTTTTTTGCAGCCCTACAGTTTATTTTATTATTATTTTGCTATTATTTGTTATACGGTGGTAGTTGAGTGTTGGTCGTTCAGACAGATAATATAAGAACCATCGGTATAACCATGATGTAAGTAGGGCAAGTTTTGTCGGACTAACCGTCGCATTATTTTCTTTGGGAAAATTTAATCCTTTTGTTAGAAGTACTATTATTAAATCAACATGTCATTTCATATCCACGTATCATTCTCATTCAATGCGATTACCTTATCCAATCCTAACGTAAGAAAAAGAAGGTAAGTGAGATGTTACATTTGATTTCAAATACACGCCAATGGATGTAGAGACTGCTGTTGTCTCGGCCAAGGGTCTTGCAGAGGGCTAAGACCGGCATTATGGGGGGGGGGGGGGGGTGTCACGATATTTAAATGTCGTGGCAGTCTCACATCTGGTCGGTGAGCAACAGATGGCAGCACATGCTGCTCACACGTCTCTATATACATTCTTATTATGATTATTTTGTTTACATGTAAAATTTTATTTTAATTATTAAATAATTTCCACTGAATTGTTTCTTTGGGTATAAATTGGCTAGTAATCAGGAAAATTCACTAATTACAACAGGCATGGAATCATTTTTTTAGGATGCTGGGGAAATAATTATGTATTTAATTCATGTGTTTGCAATTATTGTGGTTGGTCGGCGCATGAGCGTCGACGCAACAGTTGTCAGCAACAAATATTTTACAGTATAAATTAGTTTGATATTCGTTATGCATAAATTATTAATTGATTGTGCATTTTATAGAAATTTTAATTATTAAGGCAAGATGCGGGTAGGTATTTAGCGATGGGAACATGCAAAGTTGTCGTTGGTATTATTTTTAAGTAACATGCGACAGAGATGGCTTTCCCATTGGTTGAAATGAGATGCTGATACACAAGATGGCCAGCCGAGCTGCTGACATGAGAATCACGTGCTGCCATGGTCAGACGTGGATAATCTGTTGTTCGAGCAGTGTGTGTGCTGGTTGCTGCCGCTAAATTATTTTTTTGTGACGCCAGTGGCTTTATTGTAATTAATGACATTGAGTATTGTAATTAATATTAATTGTCGGAGTACAATTATTCTGTGTCATTTGGTATATCAGCCAAGGGAGCTTTGTACGTAGTAATTACATCAACGACTGTAAGTACTTTTGGTAATTCATTGGCGTGTAACTCAGCGTTCCCGCGTTGGTGGCCATTTGCACTTGTATATATATATATATATACACATTGAAAAAAATATCCTCACCAAAGATGAGCTCTTGATTTTGATTTTAAGTACTCGCTAAATGAATTTGAAATTTTCTCATTTAATTAACACGTAAATTTTAATTTTTTCATTTCGATTATCTATATCTTTGCAGCATTTCAAGATATTTGATCGGCCATAGGCGGAAATGACAGAGGAATATTTTCTCTTTGAAAGTGCTTGTAGCTAATTTATGTTTTGTAACCGGCCTCAACAGTAAAAATTCTTAAAGCCAATTTTTTCTCGAATTTCATGGTTTTTTTTATTTTACTGGCAACCCACTAATTTGACGACAAAATTGTATCCGACTTTTTTGTAGGTTATTTTAGTTCCTACAAAAAAAAATATATATGACAATATCTTAAAACTAGTAGTTTTCGAGATAAGTTCAATTAAACATCTCAAAACTTGGAAAATCACAGTTTTATCAAAGATTTCAATACTTTCTATAAAATTATGGCCCAAGATACATATAAAATATTCTGGTCAATATATCATCAAAAATATATAATCCCGGGAAAAAAGGTTTTCATAAAATTTTATAAAATTTCATAAAATTTTATGCTGAAAATGGCCTGATGAAATTTTTCGAAAATTTATAACATTTTCTGGAATTTTATAAAATTCTTCAGTCACGATTCATTTTTCAAAAAAAATATACGGTTTTGTAACAAATTGCAATTAAATCTCACACATTAATCTAATGGGTGAAGGCATCATGGTGAGAAACTAATTATAATTTTTATTGACGAAAAAATCTTGGTGACTGCTGAAGTCGAACCTACGTATTTTCAATTTCAAGTCTCTTATAATATTCTATGAAATTTGATAAAATTTTGTGAAATTTGGTGGTTTTATAAAATTTTGTAAAAGAAGACAAAATATCATAAAAATTCATAAAGTTTTTCACAATTGTTGTCAAGATTCTAAGGATTTATTGGTATGAACTTTCATCATTTTTTTTTAAATTTTATGAAACCTTATAAAATAATATGAAACTTTATAAAATTTCATAAAATTATATAAAATGTCATAAAAATTTTACCTATTCACTGCAAAGATCCAAAGGAGTATTGTAGGAATTTTTTTTATTTCTAAAAATTCTTGAAATATCATGAAATTATGTAGCTTTATTAAACTATGAAATTGTAAAAATATTTTTAAAAATTGATTAGAAACCAACAGATAATTTTCATGAAATTTAACGTAATTCAATAAAATTTCATAAAATTTTGTAACATTTCATATGTCGCCAAATCTTTAATTGTGTGAAATTACATGATTGAGGTTTTATAGAATTTTACATTATTAGATAAGACCTCAAATAATTTCATCAAATTTATAAAAATATATAAAATTTCATACTATTAAGTCCTACGAATCTTCATAACAATTATGTAAAATTTTGTAAATTTTGACGAATTTTTATAAACCATTATGAAGTTTTACGAAAATTTATGAAATTATGCGAAACTATATGAAATTTTACAAAAACCAAGTTTTGGCCTTTCACGAAATTTCACAAAATTTTATGGAATTTTACAAAATTATATGAAATGTTGCAAAATTTTATATAGTTTCATAGAATTATCTCCCAGTTTCTGATAATATTTCATAAGTTTTTTTTAAATTTTATAAACTTTTATAAAATTTTGTAAAACTTTTCAAAATTTCACAATAATATATAGAATTTCATACCAATAACTTCTTGGGATTTCAATAACAATTATAAGAACTCTATAAATTTTTATAAAATTATATAGAATTTTATAACATTATATATAATTGCATAAAATTTTATGAAACTTTATCAAATGTCACAGATTTTCACTAAATATAATCAGTAAAATTTCATCAAATTTTATAAAACTTCATGAAATTTCATGAAAAAATTTTTTCCCGGAATGTTATACGAAATCCTCTCCTGTTACACTTCCTTCTTCTTATCTTAACTTAACTCAAATGCTCTTGTTTGACTATCGGAAACTTATTTC
The DNA here is from genome assembly GCA_030273425.1 of Microplitis manilae. Taxonomy (NCBI): domain Eukaryota; kingdom Metazoa; phylum Arthropoda; class Insecta; order Hymenoptera; family Braconidae; genus Microplitis; species Microplitis manilae. The sequence goes on along the minus strand of CP092720.1, from coordinate 16,154,785 downwards.
ATTATTACTTCTCTCAGTAAAAAATAATTAATTCATACCTTTTATACTTACATATAAATGTGATATATGTATTTTCATATTTTCTTCTCGTACATTATATATGTTTTCAACGATGATTTCGTTAAACGCTACTAAAATCTTTGATAAAACAGCGATTTTCCAAATTTTGAGATGTTTAATTGAACTTATCTCGAAAACTACTAGTTTTAAGGTCTTGTCGTATATAACTTTTTTTGTAGGAACTAAAATAACCTACAAAAAAGTCGGGTACAATTTGGTCGTCAAATTAGTGGGTTACCAGTAAAATAAAAAAAACCATGAAATTCGAGAAAAAATTGGCTTTAAGAATTTTTACTGTTGAGGCCGGTTACAAAACATAAATTAGCTACAAGCACTTTCAAAGAGAAAATATTCCTCTGTCATTTCCGTCTATGGCCGATCAAATATCATGAAATGCCGCGAAAATATAGATAATCGAAATGAAAAAATTAAAATTTACGTGTTAATTAAATGGGAAAATTTCGAATTCATTTAGCGAGTACTTAAAATTAGAATTAAGAGCTCATCTTCAGTGAGAATATTTTTTTCAATAGGTACAATGATATTTTGACACGGGACTTAGAAAAAAAAAATAGTCATCTTAAACGAAGCACCCTAATATATATAGTATTTTTCTCGTATACAAAAATTTACAAGCATATTATGAGATATATGACTATAGAGCCCAGTGGAGGTTTGATTTGCAATAATATTTATCAATGTATATTAATAAAAATATTAAATTTGGAAATATCTGAGTAGTATTAATATTTAGAGTCTTGCGATAAATATTATTTTGCTGGGAATAAAAATATGCGACTGGGCCTTTAGCATTTGTATATACATTTATATATATATATACATATATATATATATTATAACGTTCTCCTCTATTTCACGCGTCCCACGGCGGAGTGTGGTCGGCACTCAATAGCCGTTATGGCTCTCCGTTGGTTGAAAAACTGAGAATAAAATAATAACAAAACAAAAGTCCCACCTGGAGATATCCTGAATCTCCCTGGACCCGCAGCTCTGCTCAGGCTGGGTTAGAAATCCTGGTTGGGTGCCAGTTCGTGTGCCCCACAAACAAAATTAAACTCAAAATAATACAACGGAGAAATGAAAATAAACTAAATGACAGGGTAACGATTTCAGATTTTAGGAAGAGGAAGCAAGAAAAAGATAGTAGTAATGTAAATAAATAAAATTTAAATTAATACCGGGTTGACGATCATTTGTTTTTCAAATTATATTTTAAATAATAAATTAATATTCAATTGTATCGCATATCCAAAATAACAATATCAAAATAAATTAATAGTAATTCACTTACAAAATAATACCGGTATGCGTATACAAATAAAAATAATAATAATAAAGAATAGCCAATAAATATCTTAAAACCAAAAAAGTTTCTCGCATGTAACTGATGATATCACTCGCACGTGATATTCAAGAGCCAATACCATAATCTCAAGATAATCTTTGAATATTTCAAATAAATATTTCGTACAATTAAACCACTGGTGAATATTATACACTATTCGCAAAACATAATAATCGCAAAAAAAACAACACAATAATAATACTCAAAATTAATAATAATTACATAAATAATGTCCAGAAATTCTTTTATCACTCACACGTGATAGTAAAAATAATAACAAAAACGCAATATCTAATAATTATAGCAGTAAATAATAAAGAAAAATAACTAACTTTATCACACTCAATATTTGGAGATGATGAAATACTACTGAATATTTTTACTGATTGTATTATTACCTACTGGGCACAATAGTCCCGCATTCCATCATATGCTTATCTAAAATATTAATACTCAATAATCACGATCTCTCTTACTCTTATGAGATAACAAATGATCACCAACGCGGGAACAAAATAACACGCCAATGTATTAGCCAAAAAAGTACTTACAGATTACGTATTATTCAACCACCTTGGTTGCACTCTAATACGGTAAATGTATTTTCCTTTATGCTTTTACCAAAAACTCAATTAATGCCAATGGATTTATATTTTCTACTCAAATACCAAATGGCGACAAATTTATAATTAATTTAATGTAACAGAGCACACACGCTACTCTTACAGAGACCACCTCACGTCTGACCATGGCAGCACGTGAATCTCATGCCGGCACCTAGGCTGGCGCCATCTTGTCATATATCTCACTTCAACCAAATGGAGATATATCACTGTTGCATGTTATTTTCCCACAGTACCACCACCATAATACAACTTGGGCCGTGTAATTTATCCAGTTCCCGACGCTAACTGACCAATTGTCTCTTTTATAATTAATTATTAATATGAAATAACGATAAATCAACTACTGATTTACCCATAAAATTAGTAACTTTATTTATAATAAATAAATTGACGAACGCCAACTGTTGCGTTGACGCGCATGCGCCAACTAATCAAAATAATAACAATAATAATAAGCATATGAATAAAATGCGCAACTATTCTTACCAGCACTGTAGAAATTCAAGTATATACTTGAATTACTCAGTGAAATCTCCTGAGTTAAATACAATTTATACCTATGAAATCAATAAAATAATATGAACACAATAATTAGAACAAAATCTTATATATAAACAAAATAATTATAATAACAATGGGTCGGATGAGACGTGTGAGCAGCGTGTGCTGCCCTCTGTTGTTCACCAACCTGATGCGAGACTGCCGCGATATTCAAATATCGTGACAATATATATATATATATATATATATATATATATACTTATTAAAAAATTTGTTTTCTATAACAAAGCTTGGTATATATTACATTTAAATGTACCAATAAATGGTATGTCAACGATATTTAAAAGCAACACGAATCAGAAGGTCTATTAATTTTTTAAGATTGCTAGGGGAAAGGAGGAGGGTCCTTTATGTACATTCTTAAATGATTTATGGATATTTATTTGCATGATTAAGTTTGTAGAATTGTTTAATAAAATCATCGATATTTAATTTATCGTATAAACCATGCAGCTATTTGTTGGTTGAAACAAACCAGACAACAAAATTTAAATTTTTATGATCACTAAAATTAAAAATCTTAATTTATTTAAATTACAGAAAGTACAAGATGAAAAAAAAAAATCTGGGCGTCGGTTGGCCCTGCGGGCCAGCCCCAAAACTTCCCGCTGTTTTCGACCTCAAAGAGCTCGAAAACATTAGTGTAGATATATTTTCGAGCTCTTCGAGCTCGAAAATTCTAACACATGCGATTGCTTTTTTACGATCTTCTCAAGCTCTAACAAGTTGCCTGTTATGCTGAAGTTTGAAAATTTATATAAGAATCAAGAATTGTAAATGAAGCAGTTTTTAAAATTTAATCCCTAATTATGTTCAATAAAATAAGTGTATTTAGGCAGAAATCAATGTCAGGAATTCAAATCAAGATTTTAATGAGTTTTGACTCATGTGAGAAACAATAAAATATGAAATATCCGAGAAAAACATTGAAAACTACGTTTTATCGATTTCATTGTTGGTAGTATGATTTAAACTAAAAACCAAGTTTGATGACATTATGTATCGAAAGTAACCATATAAAGGATGCGTTGGTATGACTTCAGACACATTTTAGTAGGTTATATTATGATTTATCCAGGAAAAATAACATAAAATGTTATTTTTTTAACTTTTCAACGCCGATATCTTTCGAACTAATTGACCGCTTTCGACGTTTGAGGTGGCAATAGGCGCGTTTTATTGAATTCTAGAGCTGATTAAAATTTGAAATCGATCGCGTCAGTCGTTTCGAAAATATTTAGAAAAAACCGTTTTTCACCATTTCTTTCTCCCGCGATAACTCTCGAACGGATTATCCGACTTCGATATTTGAGGTGACAATCGACGCGTTTTTTTTTTAGTACTAGAGCTGATTAGATTTTGAAGTTGATCGTATGAGTCGTTTCTGAGAAATCAATAAAAAACTAAAAAAAAAAATTTTTTTTTTTTCGTAATTCGCCAATATTTTCGAGTCTATTTGATCAAATGATCTGAAATTTCCATGAAAGTTGATGGCCAACATGCTCTTTCAATCGCCGCCTTGAACATCCAAATCGGTTCATTAGTTCAAAAGTTACAAAGAGTTTACATACATACACACACACACACACACATACATACACACAGTCGGACATCATTCCGAAAATAGTCAGAATAGCTTCCTAGGACCTCAAAACGTCGACATCTGATGAAAACTCGATTTTCGAAAATCGGGGTGAAAACAATAACTTCCCGAAATTTTCGAAAATCGTCGATTTTCTTAGCGGGAAGTTAAAAAACTGAAACTGCTGTTTTGAAAAAAATTGTGGCCTAAAATATTATGAAGAAATTCTAATAAGTCATCTTTTGTTAAATTGAATCACATTATAATGTAAGTAACAAAATTCTTAAAAAATAGTTAGAAATTAATTACCGAAATATAAATAACACAATTTTGTAATGTAAAAATTTTTCGATCCTTCATTCAAATAGATCATCATACAGAATACTCTGTTAACTCTACAGGCCTTATACAATTTATAACATTATATTTTTAACGTTAGAAATATTTTTTTTTTTTTTAGTTTTTTTGAAAATAAAAAAGTTTGTTTGAATAAATATTCATGGATCATGAAATTTGGCATGCACGTCGGATCTGACAACTACATTCATATTTATATTATTTATTGACATACTTTTAAATACACAATACGTGTTTTATTTAAGGCCATTTTCAAACAGTATCCCCCACTTTTTAACAATTTTCAATGACTTTAAATAGTCTACAGCTTATAAAAATGTTATCAATTCTCTCTTAAATCTGAAATAGTGAAAATAGTGACTATTCACTATTTGCTAGTGAGAAGTATATCACTAATTCAAATAGTGGTATACTTTGCACTAGCAATAAGTGACTATTCACTACCAAAAAGTGATTTTCACTAATATGTTTTTAGAGAGTTGATTAAAAGAAAATTAAAACCTTCATTGAAATAAAGACAGCGTAGTAGTAATTTTTCCAAGGTATCGAATTAAAAAAAAATTATTTACAATTGATATTTAGTGTGAGTTAAACGAAATTAGTTAAATAATTTTTAATAAAGTTTTCGTGTCAATTATATAATTCGAATTTTCAAATTTTTTAGCATAAAATCTATTCAACAAATTTTGCGAAAATTTTTATTTATTCGAAGCTCTTTTTTCATCATCAGAAATAATTATTTTTTACTAAAATTTACAAAATTTTATAATAATAATAATAATTTCTTTTTGTTTTCAGAAATTATGTATGTCACTAATTGAATCAGATTTATTTTTCAATTAGTCAAGGTCATAATTACTACAACAATGACATCGTAATCACTACATCGTTCGAATGTATTTTTGGTAACGTATTCAATTTGTTTGCTTAGCTTTCGTTTTTGTTTGAGGCAATGTATATATTGCGGTATTTGGAACACCTTTTAAGAATCTGAAAGTGGGTTGCAATACCAATCTCAGTAATTTGTCTGATCCGCTATCCTGACCAATTTTTTTTTCTTATTATTAAGAAATTTAAACAAAAAATAAGTTTTAGTCTTATGCTATGTACTGTTGTTTTTTAACAATAAAAATTTTCATAAGTATTGAATATTAACAACTTGTGTCTTTACAAAAACTTGCATGTCCGAGTAAACAATTTTTAGTTGTGGTGCATGAATTTCATTTGTTGGTTGTATTGCATGCGGTAAAATGATTATTCAGTGTTTTGAGGCTAAACAATTAAGCTGTAAGGGTTAGTTAAGTGTAATTATGAGTTCATAAACCCTGTTTAGATATTTTGCGATAGCAAAATCATGAACTCTACACGCCTGTATGCAAAATCCTCCATCTGGTTTATAGAAAAGGTACTAAATGCACAAACATCTAATAAAGAATTGTGTAAATATTCAGACACTTGGTATGTTTAATAAAACAACTTGTGTCTTCAGAAAAACTTGCATGACCGAGTAAACAATTTTTAGTTGTTGTGCCCGAATTACATTTATTAGTTTTAGTGCATGCAGTAAAATAATTATTCAGTGTTTGTAGGCTAAAAAATGAAGCCGTGAGCGTTATTTGAGTGTGATTATGACTTTATAAACCTAGTTTAGTTATTATGCAATTGCAAAATTATGAACTCTATACGCCAGTATGTAAAATCCTTTATCTGACTTATAGAAAAGGTACTTAATGCAAAAATTTCTAATAAAGAATTGTGTAAATATCCAGACACTTGGTAAGTTTAATGAAAAAAAATTGTGTCTTTAGAAATACTTGAATGTCCAAGTAAACAATTTTTAGTTATAGCGTACAAATTATTTTATTGATTTTAATGTATGCGGCAGAAAATTATTCAGTATTTATATGCTGAAAAATTAAGAATTGCATAAATATTTTCACACTTGTTAAAATTGAGAAAAAAAACTTGTGTCTTTCAAATACATAGCTTTTTTCCGTTTTTCGTATATAAAAAATATATTTCTTATATAGTCAAAATGTATATCACATTTATTTTTTTTGTACCGCAAATATATATAATGAAATGTAATCAACATATATGTAGGATATATTTTCGTTATATAGATAGATTTTTGGGGTGTGTGTGAGAGGGGGGGGGGGCAAAAAATAATGACTAAAGAATCCAGCTAGTTTAGGCTGTAGTACCGAGGGATCTAGCTGTCAGATTGTTCAATGATGGAAGCACTCAGATATTTTTCTGCTCTGCCCCCCCCCCCTTTCTCCTACAAAAATCTGAGCCCTTTTATCATCGAACAATCTTACAGCTAGAGCCCTTGGTACTCCAGCCTGAACCAGTTGGATTTTTTAGTCATTATTTTTCTGCCCCTTACCCCCACACATACAAAAAGATCTGTGCCTTTCCATCATTGAACACTGTGACAGCTAGTGCCTTTGGTACTCCAGTTTAAAGCAGTTGGATTTTTTAGTCATTATTTATCTGCTCTACCCTTCCCCCCACATACACACCAAAGATCTGCCTAAATAACAAAAATATATTTAAAATATATCCCATATATATGTTGATTACATTTCATCATACATATTTACCGTGCAATAAAAATATATTTTGTATACATTTTCATTATGTAAGAAATATACTTTTTATATCCGAAAAACGGCTTAAAGTTATGTATTTGAATTATATTTATTTTATAAATAAAATATATGTAAAATGTATGTGCTTATATTTCACACATATTTTAATTATATTTAATTTTTTACATTGTATTTGTATGCCACATATATTTTAGATATATCATGAATTATATTTTTTACATATTTTATTCCCATGAGTGCAGTGTATTGTGAATGCATAGATGATATAATTGCAAAAGATTTATTATTCTGTATTACAAAATATCATGAAATTTTTAATCGATAAAAAATGAGTGAAATTTCGTTTTAAGAATAATTAGTACTGAAAAATTTATCGATACTCAAATTATTTGTAATGTTATGGTCAAGAAACAATATTTGATTACCATGACAATAAAGATAGAATGATTTTACATTTGTTAACAATTTACATTTCTTATGCAGTATTATTTATATACATGTACTGATCTTATAAATGCTTAATTACAATGATACAGTTTATAAGATGGAGATTCACCTAAAGAAATTAATTAAGTATAACTGATTATATATATAGTCAAAGTAATTGAGCCCATATTCAAACAAAAGATTACACTTGGAAAAAAATTTGACTATATTTTTTACAATTAGTATCATTAAGGGGGACCACTAGTGTAACCGCCTGGAAAAGCGATGATTTTTGGGAATTTTGGAAAAAAAAAACCACTGCATGGAATGTTTTAAGGATATATTTGTGGATATATAATGAATACAAAATAAAATTTTTGGACAAAAAAATTCAATATTCAGCAAGTTATTCACAATCTCCCAACGCTCCAAAACAAGTCCCCCCACTGCTGCAGTGATAGCGACTATCACAGTGCATAAAATCAACAAAACCAAAAATTTAATTAATCTAGAAGGTATTTCTCGTACAATGACCCTCGGGCTAAGAAAAAAGTTCAAATTTAATAAAATGGCGGAGTTTTAAAAAAAAAATTTCAAATTATGCGCGAAAATTTGATGATTTTTGGCCTGCCAAAATTACATTTTTTGAGCGATCAAAAAATTGGAGGTTCATGGTAAGTAGAAACATATAGAAAAGAAACTGCTATTTCAATCGAATTAATCGGATGATTTGTCTTCGAGTTATAGATGCAGCAATTTAAAAAAATGTATTTTCGAGAACCGATAAGTGGCTGCTCTTCAGATGGCTGTAACTCACAAAAACTATAGGTATAGTCTATCGAAATATGCGAAAAAAAAATGAATTAATTTTTCAGAATTTCACACTAGTGGTCCTCCTTAAAAAATTTATTTGGATTACGAGCAGAAAATTTTTTGGAGTTTTATGATTACAGCTATTTTGAATTATTTACTTTAATATTAGATAGTGTTAAATGATTATTAATAAATACTTATAATATGAAGTACTCATTAATGACGATAATAAATAATTAAGAATTTTTCGAATTTAATTAATTAGTCTTGTGCAGCAATTTATCAATTACGGCCTGAAAAGCTTCATTAAGTCGCAGTGAAATTTCGTACTTTAGAAGAAATAAAAGAATTTTTAAAAGTTTTGATTTTAGTAATGTAATAAATATTATTGAAAAATTTTTCGCTGTGGTTTCTGAACCTAAGTAACGTTAAGTAATGATCTATTACCATGGAATATGATTGTTATTATCGTATTTGTATAAAACAATAATGAATTTTTTCTTATAAATATTTTACAATTTTTCAAGTTCAGGAATATTTGCTTTTTTATGTGTGTTATCACTCAAGGACTGAACCTAAATTAATACAATTTTATACTGCGATGAAATAGGGTAAATATAAATATCTGTGTTACCAACTAAGTTGAACAGCATAAAAACAAATTTTTAGTTAATGTTCCGATCACAGATGGCATTTTTTAAACTGCCATCTAGCGATAATTTTAAAAATATAATATTAAAAAGAAAAATGATAATTGCTAGTTTATTTTTTAAATCATTAAAACTCCTATAACTCGGAAACTATGGACTTTAGCGACTAGACTCATGAGACTTTTTTTTGAAGGAAATAAAATTTCCTACAAATTTTCTGTTAACATTTTCAGTGTACTTTCATTGGTTTACGTTGTACAAGCCAATAAAGGTCAATTTGATACGAAAAATGACTTCCTCAGCGGACATCAGTGAAACAGCTGGAATTACAGTAAAGTTACTACGGGCACTTTTGAAAAACACAAAATGCCCTACAATTTGCGACCAAATCCGTGTTGATATCATAAAACTCATCTGAGTATTAGAAAGATAAAAATAAAGGAATTTAGTTTACGTGTATTTTAAATGGAAAATCTTTGAAATCAAATGGAAAGTACTTAGGATTGGAATCAAAAGCTCAAACTTGGTAGGAATTTTTGTTTTAGCATGAAAAACAATATTTTGCTTGATGAGCAACCAAAACAATACTTTCGCCGGAAACGAAGCACCTTAATATATATATATATATATATATATATATATTTATATATATATATATATATATATATATATATATATATATATATATATATATATATACCTTCACTCGGAGGGTTTTAGTATTTTTATTAATTATACTTATGTTCATTTTTATTTTATGAATAGCTTTTTCTTTTTATCTTATTATATTTTTTCGTGGTCTTTACCCTGGTCATAACACTCTTGTATGTTTACTTTTCCTATCAAAGATGATAAGCATTCTTATCCGTGATGATAATCATTACTATCTCAGAAGGCAAAATTCAAAAGTTTTTCAGATCTAAGAACTATTACAATCTAGATGATAACAATTACTGTCGGCAATAGTAATTGTTACTATACGAGAAAAGAAAAGATAACATAAAAGCATGACGATAAATATCACTTACAGATGGTATTAATTCCCTACTGCAAGATGGTAATAGTTAGGATTATTTTTCAGCGAGTATAAGTGTTACAAATTCAAAATCGACTATGACTGCGGTAAAATGATAATTAATATAAAATGGAGCCCCTCTCTGTTCATCGGTGACCAATATTAGCGTGTTTGTAGTACATAATAATAATCCAGTGTTCCTTAAAAGTTAATTGATAAACAAAGTAGCATCAAATTTCATTAGCTCAAACAGTAAGTCTAAGGAGAAGTAGGAATTTCGCAGGAATTCTGACCTCTCGAATGTCCCTCTTCCTTTAAAAACTGAAACACAGCGCAAGTATTCCCTGATAGCCAAGTTGGCGAGAAATTGACGAGAAACTTGCAGCCGCAACTGGACACCAAGTTGGCCACAAAAGTTGGTACCTCCAATAGTTGATAGACATTTTCTGAGAAAGTTACTTGCAAAAGTTGGCAATCATAAGTTGAGGGTAAGTTACCTTTCAATTTCCTCAGAAACTTGCATTCCACTTGCAGCTCCATACTAGCGCCAACTTTTTCAGGAAGTTAGCGGTAACTTCTAGCCAAAAGTTGCAAAAAATGACAAACAGAGTGTTAAACTACTGTGGTAATGAATATTTAATTCCTCGAAATAATGAAATTTCCATTGTAGTCCCAGTTAGAGAATAGCCCTCAGAAATTGCCCCCACTACCGAACATTTATGAACTGCGCATGCGCACAAAAAATAAGGAGAACATTTAACACATAAAACATCCAGAGTGGGAGTAAAAACCGACGACGCCCGGAGTCCATTCTTTTGTTGGAATGACAATAAGCATTTGAAAAATTGAATTTGATTAATGAATATTTGTTGAAATTAGTGGGATTTCAATCCGATAGTAAAGTTAATTGAACATATTCACACTAATAAACGTAAATTTTTTAGATGCAATGATTGATAAAGATTGAAGGCATTCATTTAAATTATTAATTTTAAATACTCGGATAAAAATTGAATTATTTATTTGAATCAATTTTTTTCTTCAATAGAAAAATAAAGAATAACGTCGATGTATAACCTCAAAAAAAAACCACGTGTCCTGGAAAAAATCAATTTGATACCAGTCAAGAAATGATAATACAAATAATGATAATAATAATAATAATAATAATAATAATTATAATAATAATAATAATAATAATAATTACAAACGAGGAGTCTTTCAGGGAGATTCTCTGAGCCCTCTGCTGTTTTGCATCTCACTGCTGCCAATATCTGTTGCGCTACGCCGCACCTTACTCTACATGGATGATCTGAAGGTGTATGCTCCTGATGAGCAACACCTTCAGACAGCCTTGAATATCGTAGGAGAGTATACACGGGATGTCGGCATGGCTTACGAGTTGGACAAGTGCGCGGTCGTTAATCTGGTAAAGGGTAAGTGTTCCGATGTGCGTGAAGATATCGAGTTAGTAGATGGGAGCGTCATAGACCATGTTGACGCCGGAGAGTCGTACAAATATCTAGGGATTGACGGGAGTCCTATGCAGGACATCTCGAAAATCAAAATGAATCTCTGCAGCGAGTATGTACGGAGACTCCGGAAAATCTGGTCATCAGAACTTTCCGGGAAAAACAAAGTCTCTGCAACGAACATGCTTGCTGTCCCGGTACTTCTGTAATCTTTCGGTGTCCTGAAATAAGCCCGAAAAGAGCTCAGGGATCTCGATATCAAGACACGCAAAGTCATGAATATGCATCGGAGCATGCACCCTAAGTCTTCAGTCACCAGATTATACCTTCCCCGGCACATCGGAGGGAGAGGTTTACAGAGCTTCGAGTGTCTGCACGATCGTTTGGTTTTGGGTATAACATACGAGGTTGTCAATTTCACAGCAGATGAAGACGACTTTCTTATGCAAATTGTTCATAGTCATGAAAATAGGCATAAGGGAGCGTTTTTATATAAGGCAGCAATGTACGCGGCAAAATCCCTCGGTCTTGGAAGAGTAAACCCGCTCATTGAACTCCCTAAGGGGGAATTTAAGACGGTCATCAGGAATGCTGAGCAACAAAAACTGCTTAGTACGCATATGGACAAGTCCATGCACAGCGTGTTCTTTAAACACGTGCGTGATCATGGCTTGTCGACACAGCTGACGTTTTCCTTCCTTAAGTCAGCCGGCCTGATGTCCGAGACCGAAGGATATATGTTTGCCTGCCAAGATGGTGTTATTAACACTCTCGAATACCGTGCTAAAGTGCTCCAGACGCAGCTACCCGACACTATGTGTAGGGTTTGTAAACAGCATCCAGAGACGCTTATGCATCTTTTGTCAGCATGTCCTGTGCTGGCAAGAAATGCATACATCCAGCGCCATAATGCTGCTCTGCGAGTACTTTATTACCATCTTAGACACACGCACGGTATCGACAAAACACTAGTGCTGCCTTATCTGCCAGGAGATATTCCGCAAGTTGTTGAGAATGACCGTTGCCGTATTTATTGAAACGTGCCATTCGCAACAACGCGGAAAATCGACCATAATAAACCTGATATTGTGCTCTTCGATAAAGCCGCTCGTAACATTTATGTTATTGAGTTCTCAGCTCCGGCTGAGTATAACATCACGGTTAAAGAAGAGCACAAACACGAGATATATCAGGATCTCCTGATCGAAATTGGCAAACTTTACCCAGGTTACCGTGTCAAGCTTGTCGTACTCATTGTTGGCGTCCTAGGAGGGATCAAACAATCTTTCGTGTCTGCATTGGCTAAAATCCCAACTTGTTTATCGCAAGTTGAGTTTTTGGCATCGCGGATGCAAAAGGCTGTGATACTCGGATCCCTCCACCTCCTAAGGCAACGGAACTTTGCCTGCTGCGCATGCTGATCATCTTGTTGAAGAAGCATCACAGCAGTAACGATTTGGCGCTCAGGTGAGGCCCTCGGTAGAGTCGGACTACCGGGGATAACCCCCTGAGCAGTTAACTAAAAAAAGAAATAATAATAATAATAATAATAATAATAATAATAATAATAATAATAATAATAATAATAATAATAATAATAATAATAATAATAATAATAATAATAATAATAATAATAATAATAATAATAATAATAATAATAATAATAATAATAATAATAATAATAATAATAATAATAATAATAATAATAATAATAATAATAATAATAATAATAATAATAATAATAATAATAATAATAATTATGCCTACGGTGCATGTTGTGCGGCCAGCGGGGATTTTGTTTACCCCGTGGCGCATCGTGGGCTATGTAGGTCAGCCTACCATCTGCTGGCCTACTAATCGCACAACAACCTTCGCATTAGGTTAACTCCCTAATGTGAAGTATACCTGAGTTCAAGACTACTCTGAACCCAGAAGTGCTCCCCACAACCTGCCCTTCTCGGATGAGGGCAACCCACTAGCTGGGCGGAGCACCGAGATTCCGAACGATGACGACCTTGGCGACCAACGGACTGCATTTAGGTGGACGGAAGAATTACGAGCCGATCTCCTGATGTGCTATAATAACAGTGAACCGGAGCGGAGAGGCTACATGGCTAGGATGCATGCACTTTGGTGCGATATGCACCCTAACCATAGCCAATTCTCACAACAACATCTCCGTGATTATGCCTCTCATCTTCGGCGTACACGAAGATCACTGTTAACTAACAGAGGGTTATCTCACCGTCTGTCTTTTCCAGCACAGCTACATCAGGAGAGACGTCGTTCTTCCGAAGACGCCGACAATGATTTTGACACACGACAAGTATGTGTCTCTAAGAAGACACACTACCCAAAACATCTACTTGACACGGAAAACCACGAACTGTCTGCTCGGATTCAGGAAGATTCTACATTGCTCACCATCAATCAAGCTGTCTATAATGCTGCTTCTTCACTCTTACCTCCAGCGAGGAGAAATATTTCTTCTCCTGAGGCTAAGATGAGAGGACGCATTGGGCAGCTTTCACTGAAGATTGATGATCTCCGGAAACATGTCTCCCGCATTCAGTGTGTGATTGACTTTGTAAATGCTCGTAAAGCGTTTACACAAAAAGTCCGCCGTATTGCGGCTCAACTACGATACCAGCATCACACACTGAATAAGGCGAATCTTCTAAACATCAAAGAAGGTTCCCTTAACAGGTTGCGGGCTCTAGTGACTGCCAAAAAGTCACTAGAGAAAAAGCTGAAGCGGCTTACCGATAACTCTTTGTTTCGGTTAAGTCCTTCACGCTTTCTGACACCTAAGACATCTGTTTCTGTCGATCCCCCATCCATCGAGCGAGTAGAAGCTTTCTGGTCCGAGTTGTACGGTGACCAACCGAACGTGAATCGTGACACTCCAGCTCTCAACGACTTCGAGGCATTTTGTCGACAACATCGTAACGACAATGCTGATGAAGAGAGCCCTGAAGTCAGCGTGGAAGAAGTTCGTTCAGCTCTGAATAATGGTAAGAACTGGGCTGCTCCGGGACCAGATGGCATTAACCTGTTTTGGTGGAAGAAACTAACTTCTACCCATAGTCATCTGGCCCGGATTTTTACAGCGTTCATCAGAGGTAATGAACCCATTCCATGCTGGCTTGTAGAAGGGCGAACCGTGCTCATCCCGAAGAAAGGAGACTTGTCTGACCCGAAAAACTACAGGCCTATCACCTGTTTGAATGCGGTTTATAAGATTTTCACCAAAATCTTGAATAATCGCATTCTTCAGGAGATAGACCCTGTATGGCAGCAGATATACGAACAACGTGGCAGTAAAAGGGGCCTGTCAGGTTGCAAAGAGAATCTGTTAGTGGATCGATGCGTCATTCAAGACGCGATCTACTATCAGCGCAACCTGTCAATGGCCTGGATTGACTACCGCAAGGCATTCGACTCAACATCTCATGAGCTTATTCTCTTTTTGCTCAAGTGCCTTGGGGTCAATCGCGATATAGTGGGATGCATTCAGCGTACGATGCAGCTTTGGCGAACACGGTTCCACATTTCATGTGGTAACGACAAACGTGTAACCGAAGTTGTACAGTACAAACGAGGAGTCTTTCAGGGAGATTCTCTGAGCCCTCTGCTGTTTTGCATCTCACTGCTGCCAATATCTGTTGCGCTACGCCGCACCCGTGGATACTCAGTGGGTTCACCAAATGATCGAAAATACTCGATCACCCACTTACTCTACATGGATGATCTGAAGGTGTATGCTCCTGATGAGGAACACCTTCAGACATCCTTGAATATCGTAGGAGAGTATACACGGGATGTCGGCATGGCTTTCGGGTTGGACAAGTGCGCGGTCGTTAATCTGGTGAAGGGTAAGTGTTCCGATGTGCGTGAAGATATCGAGTTAGTAGATGGGAGCGTCATAGACCATCTTGACGCCGGAGAGTCGTACAAATATCTAGGGATTGACGGGAGTCCTATGCAGGACGTCTCGAAAATCAAAACGACTCTCTGCAGCGAGTATGTGCGGAGACTCCGGAAAATCTGGTCATCAGAACTTTCCGGGAAAAGCAAAGTCTCTGCAACGAACATGCTTGCTGTCCCGGTACTTCTGTACTCTTTCGGTGTCCTGAAATGGGCCCGAAAAGAGCTCAGAGATCTCGATATCAAAACACGCAAAGTAATGAATATGCATCGGAGCATGCACCCTAAGTCTTCAGTCACCAGATTATACCTTTCCCGGCACATCGGAGGGAGAGGTTTACAGAGCTTAGAGTGTCTGCACGATCGTTTGGTTTTGGGTATAACATACGAGGTTGTCAATTTCACAGCAGATGAAGACGACTTCCTTATGCAAATTGTTCATAGTCATGAGAATAGGCGTAAGGGAGCGTTTTTATATAAGGCAGCAATTTACGCGGCAAAATCCCTCGGTCTCGGAAGAGTAAACCCGCTTATTGAACTCCCTAAGGAGGAATTTAAGACGGTCATCAGGAATGCTGAGCAACAAAAACTGCTTAGTACGCACATGGACAAGTCCATGCACAGCCTGTTCTTTAAACACGTGCGTGATCATGGCTTGTCCACACAGCTGACGTTTTCCTTCCTTAAGTCAGCTGGCCTGATGTCCGAGACCGAAGGATATATTTTTGCCTGCCAAGATGGTGTTATTAACACTCTCGAATACCGTGCTAAAGTACTCCAGATGCAGCTACCCAACACATTGTGTAGGGTGTGTAAGCAACATCCTGAGACGCTTATGCATCTTTTGTCAGCATGTCCTGTGCTGGCAAGAAATGCATACGAACAGCGTCACAATGCTGCTCTGCGAGTACTTTATTACCATCTTCGACACACGCACGGTATCGATAAAACACCAGTGCTGCCTTACCTGCCAGGAGATATTCCGCAAGTTGTTGAGAATGACCGTTGCCGTATTTATTGGAACGTGCCATTCGCAACAACGCGGAAAATCGATCATAATAAACCTGATATTGTGCTCTTCGATAAAACCGCTCGTAACATTTATGTTATTGAGTTCTCAGCTCCGGCTGAGTATAACATCACGGTAAAAGAGGAGCACAAACACGAGATATATCAGGATCTCCTGTTTGAAATTGGCAAACTTTACCCAGGCTACCGTGTCAAGCTTGTCGTACTCATTGTTGGCGTCCTAGGAGGGATGAAACAGTCTTTTGTGTCTGCATTGGCTAAAATCCCAACTTGTTTATCGCAAGTTGAGTTTTTGGCATCGCGGATGCAAAAGGCTGTAATTCTCGGATCCCTCCGTCTACTTAGACAACGAAACTTGGCCTGCTGCGCATGCTAATCATCTTGTTGATGAAGCATCGCAGCAGTAACGATTTGGCGCTCAGGTGAGGCCCTCGGTAGAGTCGGACTACCGGGGATAACCCCTGAGCATTTAACTAAAAAAAGAAATAATAATAATAATAATAATAATAATAATAATAATAATAATAATAATAATAATAATAATAATAATAATAATAATAATAATAATAATAATAATAATAATAATAATAATAATAATAATAATAATAATAATAATAATAATAATAATAATAATAACAATATTAATAATAATAATAATAATAATAATAATAATAATAATAATAATAATAATAATAACAATAATAATAATAATAATAATAATAATAATAATAATAATAATAATAACAAACGAGGAGTCTTTCAGGGAGATTCTCTGAGCCCTCTGCTGTTTTGCATCTCACTGCTGCCAATATCTGTTGCGCTACGCCGCACCCGTGGATACTCAGTGGGCCCACCATCTGATCGGAAGTATTCGATCACCCACTTACTCTACATGGATGATCTGAAGGTGTATGCTCCTGATGAGGAACACCTTCAGACAGCCTTGAATATCGAAGGAGAGTAGACACGGGATGTCGGCATGGCTTACGGGTTGGACAAGTGCGCGGTCGTTAATCTGGTGAAGGGTAAGTGTTTCGATGTGCGTGAAGATTTACCGATCAATTTTCAATATGACGATGTTCGAGCAAGCATTCCAAATTTGCTGTCATATTCAACGAAAATTCCAAATAATTTATACAGCCTTGTAATTTTATGTTTTATGTGAATTTAATGAAACGATCAGAGATGATTTTATTTTAATGAAGGAATCACGGCTTTCCTGATCTGTTTATTGACTTGTTGGATTCTATTCTTCGTATTAGTGATCACATGTGGACTAAATTTATTAGTACGCACTGTAATATAATACATATAACGAATAAAATTAAAGTCCTGAATTTACTTTTGAATGAATTTACTATTAACTGAATTTACTATTAAATGAAATTACTATTAAATGAATTAATTATTAAATGAATTTACTATTGACTAAACAGTTTCGCCCCGAATATACTTGCTGGGCTCATCAGTAAAGTTTATGCAAGTATATTCTACCTTAGACCGTATAAGTGATGTTAGAAGTGAAAAAATTTGGAAAAAAATGGAACGAAAAATTGGTGAAAAAAAGTGTTTACTTTATTTACCGATAAATTTTCAATATGATGATGTTCGAGCAAGCATTCCAAATTTGCTGTCATATTCAACGAAAATTCCAAATAATTTATATAGCCTTACAAGGTGCATGTTGTGCGGCCGGCGGGAGTTTTATTTACCCCGTGGCGCATCGTGGGCAATATAGGCTGGCCTTCCATCTGCTGGCCTACCAATCGCACAACGACCTTTGCATTGGGCTAACTCCCCAATGCAAAGTATACTGAGTTCAAGATAATCCTGAACACAGAAGTGCTCCCCACAACCGGCCCTTCTCGGATGAGGGCTACCCACTAGCTGGGCGGAGCACCGAGATCCCGAATAATGACGACCTTGGCGAACAACGGACTGCATTTAGGTGGACGGAGGAATTACGAGCCGATCTCCTGATGTGCTATAATAACAGTGAACCGGAGCGGAGAGGCTACATGGCTAGGATGCATGCACTTTGGTGCGATATGCACCCTAACCATAGCCAATTCTCACAACAACATCTACGTGATTATGCCTCCCATCTCCGGAGGACACGAAGATCACTGTTAACTAACAGACGGTTATCTCACCGTCTGTCTTTTCCAGCACAGCTACATCAGGAGAGACGCCGTTCTTCCGAAGACGCCGACAATGATTTTGACACACGACAAGTATGTGTTTCTAAAAAGACACACTACCCAAAACATCTACTTGACACGGAAAACCACGAAGTATCTGCTCGGATTCAGGAAGACTCTACTTTGCTCACCATCAATCGAGCTGTCTATGATGCTGCTTACTCACTTTTACCTCCAGCGAGGAGAAATATTTCTTCTCCTGAGGCTAAGATGAGAGGGCGCATTGGACAGCTTTCACTGAAGATTGATAATCTCCGGAAACATGTCTCCTGCATTCAGTGTGTGATTGACTTCGTAAATGCTCGTAAAGCATTTACACAAAAAGTCCGCAGTATTGCGGCTCAACTACGATACCAGCATCACACACTGAATAAGGCGAATCTTCTAAACATCAAAGAAGGTTCCCTTAACAGGTTGCGGGCTCTAGTGACTGCCAAAAAGTCACTAGAGAAAAAGCTGAAGCGGCTTACCGATAACTCTTTGTTTCGGTTAAGTCCTTCACGCTTTCTGACACCTAAGACATCTGTTTCTGGCGATCCCCCATCCATCGAGCGAGTAGAAGCTTTCTGGTCCGAGTTGTATGGTGACCAACCGAACGTGAATCGTGACACTCCAGCTCTCAACGACTTTGAGGCATTTTGTCGACAACATCGTAACGACAATGCTGATGAAGAGAGCCCTGAAGTCAGCGTGGAAGAAGTTCGTTCAGCTCTGAATAATGGTAAGAACTGGGCTGCTCCGGGTTCAGATGGCATTAACCTGTTTTGGTGGAAGAAACTAACTTCTACCCATAGTCATCTGGCCCGGATTTTTACAGCGTTCATCAGAGGTAATGAACCCATTCCATGCTGGCTTGTAGAAGGGCGAACCGTGCTCATCCCGAAGAAAGGAGACTTGTCTGACCCGAAAAACTACAGGCCTATCACCTGTTTGAATGCGGTTTATAAGATTTTCACCAAAATCTTGAATAATCGCATTCTGCAGGAGATAGACCCTGTATGGCAGCAGATATATGAACAACGAGGCAGTAAAAGAGGCCTGTCAGGTTGCAAAGAGAACCTGTTAGTGGATCGATGCGTTATTCAAGACGCGATCTACTATCAGCGCAACCTGTCAATGGCCTGGATTGACTACCGCAAGGCATTCGACTCAACATCTCATGAGCTTGTTCTCTTTTAGCTCAAATGCCTTGGGGTCAATCGCAATACAGTGGGATGCATTCAGCGTACGATGCAGCTTTGGTGAACACGGTTCCACATTTCATGTGGTAACGACAAACGTGTAACCGAAGTTGTACAGTACAAACGAGGAGTCTTTCAGGGAGATTCTCTGAGCCCTCTGCTGTTTCGCATCTCACTGCTGCCAATATCTGTTGCGCTACGCCGCACCCGTGGATACTCAGTGGGTCCACCAAATGATCGAAAATACTCGATCACCCACTTACTCTACATGGATGATCTGAAGGTGTATGCTCCTGATGAGGAACACCTTCAGACATCCTTGAATATCGTAGGAGAGTATACACGGGATGTCGGCATGGCTTTCGGGTTGGACAAGTGCGCGGTCGTTAATCTGGTGAAGGGTAAGTGTTCCGATGTGCGTGAAGATATCGAGTTAGTAGATGGGAGCGTCATAGACCATCTTGACGCCGGAGAGTCGTACAAATATCTAGGGATTGACGGGAGTCCTATGCAGGACATCTCGAAAATCAAAACGACTCTTTGCAGCGAGTATGTACGGAGACTCCGGAAAATCTGGTCATCAGAACTTTCCGGAAAAAACAAAGTCTCTGCAACAAACATGCTTGCTGTCCCAGTACTCCTGTACTCTTTCGGTGTTCTTAAATGGGCCCGAAAAGAGCTTAGAGACCTCGATATCAAGACACGCAAAGTCATGAATATGCATCGAAGCATGCACCCTAAGTCTTCAGTCACTAGATTATACCTTTCCCGGCACATTGGAGGGAGAGGTTGACAGAGCTTGGAGTGTCTACATGATCGTTTGGTTTTGGGTATAACATACGAGGTTGTCAATTTCACAGCAAATGAAGACGACTCTCTTATGCAAATTGTTCATAGTCATGAGAATAGGCATAAGGGAGCGTTTTTATATAAGGCAGCAATTTACGCGGCAAAATCCCTCGGTCTTGGAAGAGTAAACCCGCTTATTAAACTCCCTCAGGAGGAATTTAAGACGGTCGTCAGGAATGCTGAGCAACAAAAACTGCTTAGTACGCATATGGACAAGTCCATGCACAGCGTATTCTTTAAACACGTGCGTGATTATGACTTGTCCACACAGCTGACGTTTTCCTTCCTTAAGTCAGCTGGCCTGATGTCCGAGACCGAAAGATCTATTTTTGCCTGCTAAGATGGTATTATTAACACTTTCGAATACCGTGCTAAAGTGTTCCAGACACAGCTACCCGACACTTTGTGTAGGGTTTGTAAACAGCATCCAGAGACGCTTATGCATCTTTTGTCAGCATGTCCTGTGCTGGCAAGAAATGCATACGTCCAGCGTCACAATGCTGCTCTGCGAGTACTTTATTACTATCTTCGACACACGCACGGTATCGATAAAACACCAGTTCTGCCTTACCTGCCAGGAGATATTTCGCAAGTTGTTGAGAATGACCGTTGCCGTATTTATTGGAACGTGCCACTCGCAACAACGCGGAAAATCGATCATAATAAACCTGATATTGTGCTCTTCGATAAAACCACTCGTAACATTTATGTTGTTGAGTTCTCAGCTCCGGCTGAGTATAACATCACGGTAAAAGAGGAGCACAAACACGAGATATATCAGGATCTCCTGTTTGAAATTGGCAAACTTTACCCAGGCTACCGTGTCAACCTTGTCGTACTCATTGTTGGCGTCCTAGGAGGGATGAAACAGTCTTTTGTGTCTGCATTGGCTAAAATCCCAACTTGCGATAAGCAAGTTGAGTTTTTGGCATCGCGGATGCAAAAGGCTGTAATTCTCGGATCCCTCCGTCTCCTAAGGCAACGGAACTTGGCCTGCTGCACATGCTAATCATCTTGTTGATGAAGCATCGCAGCAGTAACGATTTGGCGCTCAGGTGAGGCCCTCGGTAGAGTCGGACTACCGGGGATAACCCCCTGAGCATTTAACAAAAAAAAAAGAAATAATAATCATAATAATAAAATTACCCTGCGATTAATCGTTGCTATCTTGATGTTAGATAAATTTGGATACAACAGTATGATTGATGTCAATCAAAGCCAAAAAGTATAATTTTCAAGTGACGATAAAAAGAAAATTCTCAATTTCAAATCGAAAAATGTATAAGGATCTTTGTAAGAAAAAATTCAATTAAAAGGCGGTTGCAAATTAAGAAATTTGAAAAGAAAATTATTGATTAAACAATTGATTACAAATGTAAAGATTGAAACCGATAACTAGCTGGACGATATGTAAATTGAATAAATAGTGTGCATATGTCAAATAGTATTAAAGTTCTAAACATGGGCAATAGAGTACTCTAGACATCATTAATCAAACAATAAAAAAATGTTGTCAGAACATAAAAAGCGATTGGTGCTCCAATCGATATAGATTAAATGAGAATAAAGACAGAGGCCAATATTATCGACGCAACATAACATGAGCTAAAGATAAAAAAAAATCCAGTTGAATTTATATCCAATATTAAAGTATATTGGAATTTTAATGTTCAATGTGCGTACTTAATAGACAAATGTGAGTATTAAAGGTCATGAAAAATCCTTAGACTAAAGTGTCGACCCATCACCAACTTTTTTTTTCGGGGATCGATTGGCTTAAAATTAATTCTATATTGTCAGTGGGCACAAAAATGAGTAAAATCAATTTAATACGTGGTCAAAAAAAAAATTCTTATTCAGCTAACGATCCACTACAGCATCTCACAGTAGCTCATAACACAAAAGTGGCCCTCTGAGGGGTTGACCAAGCTCCAACTTTTTTTTTCGGGGATCAATTAGGTTAAAATCAATTCTCAGTCGTCCGGAGGCACGAAAATAAGTAAAATCAATGCAATTTGGGGTAAAAAAATCGGTCTGTCGGTTGACTCTGCGGGCCAGCCCCAAAACTTCCCGCTGTTTTCGAGCTCGAGAATCTCGAAAATACTAATTTGACTATATTCTCGAGCTCTTCGAACTCGAAATCATATTGCGTGTGATTGTTTTTTTATGAGCTTTTCAAATTCTAGCAGGTTACGCTTCATGCTAAAGTTTAAAGTTTAAGAATCGGAAATCATTAATGAACAAGCGGTTTTTAAATTTTAATTTCCGACTATGTTCAATAAACTAAATATATTGATGCAGAAATCAATGTCAGTGATCACAATCGAGATTTAAATGAGTTTTGGCTTAGGTCAGAACAATAATATATAAAATATCCGAGAAAATGATTAAAAACTGTGTTTTCTCAATTTTTTCGTTGGCAATATGGTTTAAACTAAAGAACAAGTTTGGTGAACAGTACATTTTGATTTATCTGGAAAAAATAACATTGAATGTTTTTTTTTCAACGTTTCAACGCTGATATCTTTTGGACTAATCAACCGGTTTTGCCGTTTGAGGGGGCAATAGGCGCGTTTTATTGAATTCTAGAGCTAAATAGATTCTGAAGTCGATCGTTTAATTAGTTTCTGAGAAATCAACAAAAAACTAAAAAAAAAAATTTTTTTTTTCGTAATTCGCCAATATGTATGAGTCTATTTGATCAAATGATCTGAAATTTTCAGGAAAGTTGACGGCTAACATGCTCTTTTAATCGCCACCTTGAACATCTAAATCGATTCATTAATTAAAAAGTTATAGGTCATTCACACACATACATACACACACACACACACACACACACACACACAGACACTCGGACATCTTTCAAAAAATAGTCAGAATAGCTTCCTAGGACCTCAAAACGTCGACATCTGATGAATACTCGATTTTCGAAAATCGGGGTGAAAACAATAACTTCCCGAAATTTTTGAAAATCATTGATTTTCTATGCGGGAAGTTAAAAAATTGGTCTATCGGTTGACCGTGCTGGCCAGCTTTAAAACTTCCCGCTGTTTCCGAGCTTCTTGAGCTCGAAAACATCGTTGTAAATACATTTTCGAACTATTCGAGCTCGAAAATACTTTTGTTTACTATTATCGTCGAAAGAAACCGATTTTAGCATTACTTTCGCCCACGATAACTCTCGAACGCATCAACCGATTGATATGGTTAAGGTGCCAATCGATGCGTTTTATTAGGTTCTAGAGCTGATTATATTCTGGAATTGATTCAATGAGTCACTCCAAAGATAATTGAAAAAAAAACGTTTTTTACCAATTCTTTTTCCCGCGACAACTCTCGAACGAATTATCCGATTTTGATGCTTGAGGTAGCAATCGACACGTTCCAATAAATTCTAAAGCCGATTAGATTTTGAAATTGTTTAGTTGAGTTGTTTCAAAGATATTCGCAAAAAAACTATTTTTTACCAATTTTTTTTCCCGCGATAACTCTCGAACGAATTATCCGATTGAGATGGCTAAGGTGGCAATCGACGCGTCCTATTGAGTTCTAGAGCTGATTAGATTTTGAAGTCGATCGTACAAGTCGTTTCTGAGAAATCAATAAAAAACTAAAGAAAAAAATTTTTTTTTTTGTAATTGGCCAATATCTTCGAGTCTACTTGATGGAATTATCTGAAATTTCCAGAGAAGTCGATGGCCGAAAAGCTTTTTCGATTGCCACCATAGCCATTCAAATCGGTTTATTAGTTAAAAAGATATAAAGAGTTTACATACATACATACACACATACACACATACATACAGACACTTGGACATCATTCTGAAAATCGCCAAAATAGCTTTCTAGGACCTTAAAACATCGACATCTGATGAAATTTCGATTTTTTTAAATCGAGGTAAAAACAATAACTTCCCGAATTTTTCGAAAATCATTGATTTCCTTAGCGGGAAGTTAAAAAATTATTATTCAGCCCCAGATCCATTACAGCATCTGACAGCAGCTTACAACACAAAACTGGCCCTCTGTGGGGTCGACTCATCACCAACTTTTTTTTTCGGGGATCGATTGGCATAAAATCAATTCTATATCATCAATTACATATCTAGAAGCCTCCGACTGTATAACGCCCACATTTGAATCATTTATTAGTTTAGAGAGTAATTATTATTAGGGCTGATCGTATTAATTACCATTACGTTATTATGAATTGCGATGTTGATAATCATATCAAATATTTATATGATAATTTAATTCATCGTTTCTGTTCAAATCTTCCGTGCTCTCATCATAATTCTCACGGCGGATAAGTGATCGATACTATAGTCGATAATACAGTCGATCGCCTATCTATTATAGGCGGCTCCGCTAGTCGCATTCTCATCGCAACGACCGCTCGAGTGGGGATGAAGACGAAGGAAGTTCCCTCTCTCTCACACGTTTGCGCTCTCTCTCATATATATTGCTTAAAGTGTTCTCATGGCTGACGCCTCGTGCATTTTAAAATCTGAGTGTATTAATTCAATCAAGCGCCTTCTCATTAAATAATTCATCTCATTTAGCTTTAAATAATTCATATTAATTATTTTGCTTATTATTTTTGCTCTCATTTACGTAAATTCAGTGATATCTCAGTTAATTCTCATCATTGCGTGTACCGGCATTATTCGCGCTTAGCCGTCATCTTGACCGCGTGTTCACGTTATTAAATTCTCATCAAATAAATTAAAAATAGACGCTCTCAGTTCTAATCTCATTAATTATAATTTCTCATCAGTGTATATATTGTAAATAAAATAATCATAGTTAATATTTTTGCAATCTCAGTGTTAAATAAATTTATTCACTACCCGCCAATTCACACATACCAGATCCTCTCATCCTTATAATTAATTATAATTAATTATTTAAACAGTTTCTGTTTATTTTAAATAATTGGAGACTTACTGGATAGTTGGCCGACACTTCAAATCAGATTGTTTATTTAATAATTATATGATATTTATTACAATCAATTTTAGTTATAAAATTGTACTTATTTCATATAAGTCGATAATTTTTACCTTAAAATATTTTCTGTGAACCGAAGGATAAAATTCAATCTTAATTTATCTTTTTTTTACTGTCTACAGTGGGCGAAATCATCTATTAAAAATAAAAAGAGATACTAATATGACAATTGATGTAAATATCTCTTTCTATGTTTAATTTATCATTTGAAAATTACTTTATCATCAGCAAAATACAATCACGACGGTCAGTACTTAATCGACAGGTAAGCACAAAAGAGGCCTCAGATACCTACACACTTTCGTTCTAACTGTGCAAAGAACCAACTATCAATCTGGGCAACTAGTTATACGACTCAATCACTACGCGCCAAACTGTCATTGGTTCAAACTTGTTTTGAGTTTCAATAAGATTCCATCTATAGCTAATTTTCCTGACATATCAACTGTTCCATCAACTCCTAACTTTTTAAAAGTAATTGACATAAGCTTTTTAAGCCATACTATAATTTTTACAGTTGCTTACGGTTTATTTACCATAATCGTTCTAAATAAATTTTCAATTTCAACATACCAGCTCCTTCACAATATGGTTTAAAGTATTTTTACATTAAAATAAAAAAACCATACAGTTTACATCGTTCTATATCAGTTAGCATCATTGTTCTGTCATCGCACCTAGTCATATGACATAATAATACTGCATCCAGCTCTGAAATTCTTGCTATAACTTCTCGTCAATCTATTATTGAAACATATTTACTTCTATCAAAGTATAACCATCTTATACAAGTCTGGTGTCTAAAAAATTGTTAGAACAAACTTTCACTTTTCATACGATTTGGGAAATCTAGCTTTTAGGATAAAAGTTGTACAACCGCTGTCCCCATCGGCGAAATGGTGGAATGCTTGCGTAACGACTAAATTCAAACGTGTAACGGAGTAAAATTTAATTTATCATCAAGGGAAATCGTGATTTTCTGCGGCTGGTTATAACCGGGTACCCCTCGACTTCCGTGGTCTTGACGACGAGGCTTACGAGGTCACAAATTTGGACACCTTTTTAACTCAAAAGTTATAAGGGCGCCACTGAGAGTAAATTGCACGATCTCTCAGTATCGTGTGCAAGGCAAAATCAAAGCAGAGAGAATGAAAATCTCAAGGTTGAGTCCGACAATTTCCTTATCTTGGCTGGACCACACAGCTGCAGAGTTAGGTTCCCTTTTATAAAATCAATCACTTAATGAGCGGTCGGTAAGACTCAGCGTCATTAATCGATCAAAAATAATTATTTTAATAAATATAATTTAATAAATATATATCCAAATTTATTTATAGTCCTTGTGTAGCAACAGATATGTTTTCTAACTTATTTTAATTAATTTTAACAATAATAAAATTCAAATGATCCCGACAATATTTACGCATTTTAAAAGTGTCTTATGTTTATCATAAAATTCCTTAATTTTAATAACAATTAATTTTCTTTAGTATACAATAAATACCTTTGCTGGCGAGGCAATAAATAAATTAATTTACATTCACACACACAGACTGTCCACAATTTTAAATACTTAAATAACGCCTAAAGTTTCTGGGCTGTCTTTTAGCTTAATTTTATTTTATTTAAATTTTATTTTAACGAACTTTTATTTAATAAAGTTCCCAGTGATGCGGTCGGTTAGACTCAGCACCAAGGTCACTTTCAAACTATAGTTCTAGCACCTTCTAGAGGACGGTCTTTGGGACTCAGTGCCTCCAGAAGAATACCAGCTAGGTTAAATTAAATTTAAATGTTATGATTTTAATTATTAAATAATTACTCAGTGGTCGTTAGACTCAACTGAGAATATTTTAATTATGACGCTACCTAATAACGACAAACCCAGACACTGATATAAAATGGCGACTGAACGTTCTCGAACCCACGCCGCGATACCGACAAACTTTAACTCATGAACTTATAAATAAATCTTTCCAAATTGAATATAAATAAATATAGATTTTTAAGAAAATTATTAGCATTAATTCTTTTAAGATATTCTTCTTAAATTTACCGAGGATGTTGCCAGTGGATGTAGAGACGCCATGAGTGGGGGGAGGACGCCGCTCTGTTCGCTGATGCCGGGTACCGCCAACTTCTGCTTCTCCTTTTCGACTCTGATAAATAATTTAGAAATTTTATTAATTACGCGGTTGCCAAACTCAGCGTAATTAAGCAATCTCGAGATGAAATTTTTAGAAAAGGAAAATTCTAGGTAGGCCTCAAAATGGCGTCCGGGGTCAGACTTAGACGCACCGGTTTCCCCTTTTTTTTTGAAGATGTATCCAAGTACGGGGTTTATTCAACTCACCGTGTGTCCTTGTTTTTGACGAAAATTCGCTGGCAATTTACTCAAGGTAACAATTGATTTAAATTTATTTTGGGGTCGAGAGACTCACCAAAAAAAAATTTTATTAAATAGTTAATATAAAACTTATATCAGAGGTAATTAATTTCAGTAACGACTGGGCTTCAGTTGCTCTGGGCAGTGAATGACGCTCGAGTGCCTCTCGGTGCGCCGCGAAGCCAGCAGCTCCCCACTCTCAATCCCATGTCAGGCTCGTATCATCCAAAATTTTCCAAGTTTAAATTTCTGGAAATGGCGGGACTCGGGGCCCTCGCAAAGCACCCATTCGTCGCACGGCCAAATGCATCGATAAATTAGTAGAGTCCCAGGTTATCGATCGTCGACGGCGTGGGGACAACGGAAATGCGTGGGCCGAGAGCGCAGTCGAATCAAATTTAAACTTAACATTAATTTAAATATAAAATGAATTTATTTTAAATTATCCCTGTTATATGGTCAGTTACCCAAGCCGTAACCCCCAATGAGTACCCGTTAGAGTTTTTCGACTTGTCGCCGGGTGCGCTAATTGAAAAAGCACGGGCTTCTGTCCCAAAATAAATTAAGTGGGGAGGACATTTTCCGGAAGTTGCCGAAAATGGCCGAGCTGAAAATGTATAACCACAGGACAGTAGCAAAATCGAAGAGAGTCAGTCGAGCCGCCAAACCTAACGGACGTCCATCTGCCGTGAGCCTTATCCAGAAGACCGGAAACGTAGGTAAGACCAAAGGTAGCCAGATCGACGCCAATGGAATCATCCAGTGAACAAGTGCG
This sequence comes from Microplitis manilae, assembly GCA_030273425.1. Classification (NCBI taxonomy): domain Eukaryota; kingdom Metazoa; phylum Arthropoda; class Insecta; order Hymenoptera; family Braconidae; genus Microplitis; species Microplitis manilae. The sequence continues at coordinate 16,125,881 of CP092720.1, read as the reverse complement.
AAGTTGAGTGTTAACATCGTAGTGCTGTGCTTAGATAAATTCTCGGCAGGTAAGTCAGAATTAATAAACTAATTAATATCCAGTATAAAACCATCGAAAGTATTAATAAACTAACGTCTTCAATAGAATAAATTCTGGGCGGGGTAGCCAGAATTTATTGTAAAGAAATTAAGTAAAATTTACCACGTGTTTGGTCGAATAATTCTTGGCAGCGAGGCCAGAATTTATTAATCATTAATTGTAAATTAAGGAGTCAAATTTATCGGCAGGAGACCAGAAATTATAATAGTTCTTTAGTCATTTTTATATGAAATAAATTAATCAGTATTAATTAATAAGAAAAAATTTACAAAACTGAAAATCAAGTGCTATGAAAATCGAGGTAAAAGATGGAGATTTCAATAAATTAAAATTGAGTAATAAGTTTATGTCCGTTAATTGTTAAAAGAAATGAAAATTGAAGGCCAAGAAAGAAAGACACGAAATAGAGAGAGACAGCAATAAACGCGTGAAGTAGAGAGAGATAGCGTCAGTCGCTGGTGTCAGGAAATTTCGTCACTTCGTTATTAAAAATAAATACTGGAAAATTTTGTGAATTAAAGGAAATTGATTAAATAAAATGTGTGTGTGTGTGTGTGTGTGTGTGTGTGTGTGTGTGTGTGTGTGTGTGTGTGTGTGTGTGTGTGCGTGTGTGTGTGTGTGTGTGTGTGTGTGTGTGTGTGTGAAGGATCAAATAATTCCAGGGAATTGAAATTTTAATTAAGATCCAGGGGATCTGGCAAGTTGTCATTTTATTTTAATTGTTTGTAAAAGTCCAGGGGACGCAGTCAAAATAATTGATCCAGGGGATCAGGCCAGTGGCCATTACGGATAGAGTCCAGGGGACTCAGTTGAAATAGTAGATCTAGGGGATCAGGCAGGTTGCCGAAATTGAATAAGTCCAAGGGACAATTCAATTAAGATCCAGGGGATCAGGCCTGGGGCCAGATTTATTGTAAGTCCAGGGGACTAAATAGTTCTTCTTTTAAATAAGTTTTATAATAATTCCAGGGAAACTCGAAGTTTAATCAGTGTAATGAAGCCCGGTGGAAATAATTGGTTTATAAAATAATTATAGTGGAGTAAAAGCCCGGTGGGTGAAATTGTGATGTGATAATTAAAATTGTTAATTATTTTGAATAAATATTGTGCAAAAATTAATTTAATTCCTCATCCTTCCTCACTCTTGTAAAATTCACGACCCTGATTTCAAAAATTACATCTCCGGTTCTGGAAGACCGAGGTTTAGCTTCCAGAGGCGCCCTAATTAAGATCTATCAATTAAGGGGCCAAATTTAACAAGGTTAAAAAAACACCCTGTAAAAATATACAATGTTCTGAAAATTCAAACAATTATTTCAACAGTGTATGGTTACATGAAAATTAAAGACTATTAAGTATATAAAGTAACAAAATGTTTTTTGTTAAAACTTCAAAATTTTGTAAGCTGTCATCAATTCCTTATAAACATCATTATAAATTTTTTAACTTCCCGCTAAAAAAATTATTAATTTTCAAAAATTCGGGAAGTTATTGGTTTCGTCCCGATTGTCGAAAATCGAGTTTTCATCAGATGCCGACGTTTTGAGGTCCTAGAAAGCAATTTTGATTATTTTCAGAAGGATGTCCGAGTGTCTGTATGTGTGTGTGTGTGTGTGTGTGTGTGTGTGTGTGGATGTAAACTTTTAATAACTTTTTAATGAACTGACCGATTAACATGTTTGAGGTGGCAATAAAAAGAGTTTGTTGGCCGTCAACTTTTCTGAAAATTTTTAATTGATCGATCTAATAGGCTCTAAGATATGGAAGAAAAACAAGAAAAAACAATTTTTTTTTTTTCAATTTTATTCAAATTTTTCAGAAATGGCTCGATCGATCAATTCCAAAATCTAATCATTACAAGAATCGAATAAATCGCGTCGAATGCCGCCTCAACCATCTCAATCGGTTTATTCGTTCGAGTGAAATCGATCGAGAAAAAAATGGTGAGAAACGGTTTTCTTCGATTATCTTCAAAGCGACTCATTTGATCAATTCCAAAGTTTGATCAGCTCTAAAACTCAATAAAACGCGTCGATTGCCGCCTTAATAATCTCAATCGATTATTTTGCTTGTAAGATATCGTGGGAGAAAGAAACGCTAAAAAACAGTTTTTTCCTAAAACAATAGCATACAACAGTATTTTCAAGCCCGAAGAGTTCGAAAATGTATTGACAACAATATTTTCAAGCTCAAAGAGCTTAAAAACTGCGGAAAGTTTTAAGGCTGGCCCGCACGGTCAACCGATAGACCGATTTTTAACTTCCCGCTAAGAAAATCGACGATTTTCGAAAAATTCGGGAAGTTATTGGTTTCACCCCGATTTTCAAAAATCGGGTTTTCATCATATGTTGACGTTTGAAGGTGCGAGGATGCTACTCAGACATTTTCAGAGCGATGTCTGTATGGGTGTATGTATGTGTGTATGTGTGTGTGTGTGTGTGTGTGTGTGTGGATGTAAACCTCTCATATCTTTTTAGTGAATGAACCGATTTACATTTTTTTGGTGGCATTCGAAAGATTTCTTCTCAACTTAGATTTTCAGGAAATTTTAGATCATTTAGTCCAATAGTCTCTGAGATGTTAAAGAAATACGAAAAAAAAAAAATTTTTTTTTTCGTTTTTTTTGGATATTTTGAAAACTGTCGGATCGATCAATTCCAAAGTCTAATCAGCTCTAGAACTTGATAAAAGCTTTCGATTGACGCCAAGAACGTCTCAATCGGATAATCTGTTCGAAAGATATCATCAACGAAAGAAATAGTAAAAAACTGGTTTTTGCGAATATCATCGTAATGACCATACCAATCAATCACAAAATTGTATCAGCTCTAGAACTCAATAACACGCGCCGATTTCTACCTTAAACGTCTCAATCAGCTAATTTATTCGAGAGATATCGTCGACGGAAGAATGAAAAAAAATCGTTTTTTTTCGTTTTTCGTGATTATTTCGGAAACTATTGAGTCGATCAATTCCAAAATCTACTCAGCTCTAGAACTCGATAAAAGCATTCGATTGCTGCCAAGAACGTCCTAATCCGATAATTCGTTCGAGAGATATCGTTGACGGAATAATCAGTGTAAAATTTGTATCAGCTTTTTTCATTGAATAACATCATAATTACTGAACAACATAACTCAAAACTAATATGTTCTTGTTTATGTAAGTCGTTTGAAGTGACTTCTTAAAAATCATCATGTTCGCTCGTTTCACGATATACTTACTCCATATAGATACAGTGTATCACGTAAACTTATTTTTGAGCGAACTATTGAACATAATTGTAAATAAATATGTAAAAAACGTTTATTTATTAATTATTTTGGAGTCTAAATTTTTCCATTTTAATATAATACGTAATCCTTTTGAGCTTGGAAAGCTCATAAGAAGAATAACAAAGGTTTTTTCGAGCTCGAAGAGCTCGAAAATGTATTTATACTAATGTTTTCGAGATCTTAGAGCTCGAAAACAGCGGGAAGTTACGGGGCTGGCCCACAGGGCCAACCGATTCCCAGATTTTTTTTTTAACTTCCCGCTTAGAAAATCGATGATTTTCAAAAATTTCGGGAAGTAATTGTTTTCACCCCGATTTTCGAAAATCGAGTTTTCATCAAATGTTGACGTTTTGAGGTCCTAGGCAGCTATTCTGACTATTTTCAGAATGATGTCCGAGTGTCTGTATGTATGTATGTATGTATGTATGTATGTATGTATGTATGTATGTGTGTGTGTGTGTGTGTGTATGTGTGTGAATGGTCTATAACTTTTCAACTAATGAATTGATTTGAATGTTCAAGGCGGTGATTGAAAGAGCTTGTTGGCCGTCAACTTTCCTGAAAAATTCAGATCGTTTGATCAAGTAGACTCGAAAATATTGGCGAATTACGAAAAAAAAAAAATTTTTTTTTTTTAGTTTTTTATTGATTTCTCAGAAACGAATTGAACGATCGACTTCAAAATCTAATTAGCTCTAGAACTCAATAAAACGCGTCGAATGCCGCCTTAATCATCTTAATCGGTTAATTTGTTCGGGAGATATCGTTGGAGAAAGAAATGGTTGAAAATGGTTTCTTTCGAATATCTTCAAGATGGCTGAATCGATCGCTTTCAAATTTTAATCAGCTTTAGAATTCAATGAAACGCGACTATTGCCACCTCAAACGTCAAAATTGGTTAATAAGTTCAAAAGATATCAGTGTTGAAAAGTTAAAAAAATAACATTTTATGTTTTTTTTTCCAGATAAATCGAAATGTACTGTATTAAAATGTGTCTAAAATCTTAAAAACTTTTTCTTTTTATGGTCTCTTTTGATCATCGTATAATGCCGTCAAACTTGTTCTTTAGTTTAAACCATATTATCAACGAAAAAATTGAAAAAACACAGTTTTTAATGAATTTCTCCGATCCTTTATACATTATTGCTCTGACCTAAGCCAAAACTCATTCGAATCTTGATTTTGATCACTGACATTGATTTCTGCACCAACATATTTATTTTATTTATCATAATCGGGAATTGAAATTTAAAAACCGCTTGTCCATTAATGATTTTCGATTCTTAAACTTTTAAACTTTAGCATAAAGCATAACTTGTTAGAGTTTGAAAAACTCATAAAAAAACAATCGCATGCAATTAGATTTTCGAGCTCGAAAATATAGTCTCATTAATATTTTCGATTTCCTTGAGCTCGAAAACAGCGGGAAGTTTTGGGGCTGGCCCGCAGGGTCAACCGACAGACCGATTTTTTTATTAACCATTGTTATAATGTAATACAATATAGCGGGCTCATATATTTTTTTTTCTTAAACGTTCAAAAAAGTAGAAGTTAAATTAATATTTTAAAGTTAAATTACCTTTAAATATTTAAATCACTATAAAACTATATTATGTTTATTAGCACTATGCTATATCACATTTAATACTGTATACTGTCAATGACGTTCAGTTCAGTCACAAGTGTTATTTACTTCATATTATCGAGAAAAATAAAACTTAACAATACTAAAGTCTGATGTACACTGGTCACATTACTCAAATTTATTATATATTTAACTAGTTAGTATTAATACACAATCTTGGATTACTGAACGCGCAGCACGTCACGCGCAGAAATTTCATATACAGTTCTTTGAATTTTCAAATAAGTATTATGAAATTTGAAATGGAATTATTAAAATTCAATATGTCTTAGAATTTTAAATATGTTCAGTTACGAGCTTGATCATTTTAGTCAAGTTTCGTGTACTTTCGCTACGCGCGGGAATTGCCGAACTCGCTACTGACTGCAAGTCAGAATAGTGCCGGGTCACTCGGTATTTGGGCCCGGTACATACGATTCATAACTCATAGCCGTATCAAGACGCCATGAAAACCCGTTACAAGCTGGCCAATCACATAATTCGTTTTATGTTGGTCAGCTAATGAGAGTGTTCGCTATCAACTGCTTCCTGTCAGCGCTTTTAAGCCAATGGGAAAATTCGTCTCACTGCAAGGCTGCCACGTCACCATCGAGCGGCAACGAAGAAGAAGACGCCGGCTCAAGCCTTCATCTTCATATTGAATAGTTCAGTACAAATACAGCTATCCAACTGACCGCTTCGTTCAGTAAATTACTCTTGTAATATAACTACGCTACCTGTACGCTTTATTATCCTCAATAATTAGACAGTATACTAAGGCTGCTATTTATTGAGAATAAATCGGTTGTCTTTCGTGTTAAATTAATTACATATTAATTTCCGCGTGTTTAACCGCTCTCGACCTCGTGTCGAATATAATATACGCGAACTTACATCCGTTGCACTCGCTATCGCGTATATATCTAGTTGCATTCGCTCTTAAGTATTTTTCTCGCAGGTTTTCAAGTGTACATATTGTTAATAAAACATCTAATTGAGAATCTGTAATTTTGAGTTAATTTTTAGTTATTGAATTAACCACACCTACACCAGAATCCTTGTGCGTATTCTCTACATTTTTCACAATACTTGCTTTGAAAATTTAAAAAACAAGTATAAATCGTAAGTACGTTTTTAAAAATTCATATTCTTTTTCTTAATTTTAAATACCAGCTTGATTTTAAATTACGTACATTCAGTACATCAACAGTTTCAGAGCTCTTCATTATGAGCTTTTGTTGCAAAGTATTACCTATTTATCAAAATGTGTACGTAAATATTTCAATATATATCTATACTAATAAATGGAGAGCCGATTTTTTTGTTCGGTTGTACTGCGAAAACTACTGAACCTATCGATGAAATACTTATATCATAAGATGCAGCGTGTTTCGGAAAAGGTTTTAGTATATGACATGTTGGTGATTACCAGAGCCAGGGACTTCGTGTGGAAAGGGGAAATACTAATACATATAAAAAAAAAAAAAAATACGTGTGATCGGCAGTATTCGTTAATCAGTAATGTACAGGTTTCATAGCGACGATGTTTAAATGATTGAAAACTGTCAAAATCATATGTGAAAAGATGTAACCCTGCTACCCAATGCATATAGATGACGTTAGTACGCAAATTATATGAAAATACATGCCGGTTGCGTGTTTGTGTGTGTACGTGTGCGTGAGATTGGTATGTGCCTATGTGAGAGAGAATAGAATTTTGGCAAATAATATCTCAAGAATAAATAAACCGATTGAGAGACGTAGCATAAAGTTCGAAAGGTCTATTGAGACTTAGATCTCATTAAATTTTAATGTCGATCAGTCGTGTGGTTTCAAGGTTATTGAAAATATGAAAATAAAAAAAAAAATTCTATACGTTTTGGAAAATAATTTTCAGATGTTCTAACACTTCGATTTCTTGAACATGATCTATGTCGCTATCTACATATTTATCAATATAAACATATATTTCAGAGATTAATAACAAGAAAAAAAGGAGAAAGGAATTCAAGACAAAAAATGAGACAAAATTAGAGACTTAGAATAAGATTGAAGATAAGACGAAAATTAAGACAGAATATTAAAAAAAAAGTTAAGACGAATTTCACGACTACAAGTAAAGTAAAAAATTACACAAAGTAAAACAAAATTCAAGAATACAAACAATACAAAAATTACGACACAAAGTAAGACAAAATTCATGACTACAAATAAGATAAAAATTAGGACATAAAATAAGACAAAATTCAAGACTAAAATTAAGATAAGAATCAAAACACAAAGTAAGACAAAATTCAAGACTAAAAATAAGATAAAAATTAAGACACAAAATAAGACAAAATTACGATAAAAAATTAAATCTTATTATTAGTCTTGAATTTTGTCTTACTTTGTGTCTCAATTTTAGTCTTTAATTGTGTCTTATTTTACGTCATAACTTTTATCTTATTTTTAGTCTTGAATTTTGTCTTACTTTCTGTGTTAATTTTCGTCTTATCTTCAATCTTATCCTAAGTCTCTAATTTTGTCTCATTTCTTGTCTTGAATTCCTTCCTACTTTTTTTCTTGTTATCAATCTCTGAAATATATGTTTATATTGATAAATATGTATACAGCGACATAGATCAAGTTCAAGAAATCGAAGGGTCAGAACATCTGAATATTATTTTCCAAAACGCATAGAATGTTTTTTTTATTTTCATATTTTCAATAACCTTGAAACCACACGACTGATCGACAATAAAATTCAATCTACGTCTCTCAATCGGTTAATTTATTCTTGAGAAATTATTTGTCAAAATTCTATTCTCTCTCACACAGGCACATACCAATCTCACGCACACATACACTCACAAACACGCAACCGGCATGTATTTTCATATAATTTGCGTACTAACGTCATCTATATGCATTGGGTAGCAGGGTTACATCTTTTCACATATGATTTTGACAGTTTTCAATCATTTAAACATCGTCGCTATGAAACCTGTACATTACTGATTAACGAATACTGCCGATCACACGTATTTTTTTTTATATGTATTAGTATTTCCCCTTCCACACGAAGTCCCTGGCCCTGGTGATTACTTATCCGGAACTAATATTTTTTTGACGTAGAAATAATGAATTTTCATTGTATCTAAATTTATTCTATTCGATTGTCACTTGTTTAAAATAAATTTTTTAATTCTGGTGGTTATGTTTATTTATGGATTTGACATTTGGTAAATCGAGTGCTGTCAAGAATTATTTATAATAATGTATTTGCGAGATATCATTACTATTCGTCATCGGTACATCAGGGCTAATCAATTACATGAGTATGCAATTTTTGTTGGTTTGAAAATTAATGGTACAATAAAAGTTGAAAAAATTATTATTCTAAACAGTTTCAAAGACTTTATAGTGCAGACGTATGAGTTTAAATTTGATAATGGCGTTGAGTATTTTGTATTTACGCTTTCTGAAGGAGTATAGTTATGAGGAGTTCAACTTTCATGATTCTTCGGCTGAGTCGGATACATTCACTAAAATTTCACGATAATCCCGTAGCTAATATTATTTAATTTCATAAACCCCATACATTCGTAAATATAATCTAATAATTGTCTTAAATAATTTTCAAAGGTTTAAGTCTTCCAGCATATTTATTTATGACCAGAAAATGGTAGGACCCGTAATTTAGTGTATAAAGAAGCACTGTCATAACTTTTTAGTTCAGTAAAGTAGTTATGTAAATTGATTATAATTTAGTTTGACTTTGAAATTGTAATTACATTTTATAAATAGGTGTATATTGAAAAAAAGTATATTTGAAAAAATTAATTAATAACGAATATAAAATTTTTCAAGAATAGTTTATTAATAACTAAACATAAATTTCAGTCCAGCGACCCGGCAAAGGGACAGTTAGTGTATATTAAATTATTTTAATGGATTAACTAGAAAAAATATTTGATCAATAATTAACATTACAATAATAAAAATAAATCGATTAAAAGAAGTTAATTCAAGTGAAAATTTCATTTTGTGTATAACGAATTGTAAAAATCATTAAAAATAGTTAACATAAAATTGTAAATAAAAAATTATAAGGATAAATGGTAGACCGATAAAAAAAATATATAAAATTAGATTGTTCAATGTTGATTAACACCATTTCATTGTTTATCTGATATACCCGCAGAATCGCTGTAAATTGCTAGCCAATAGTCGAATAATCCTTTTTTTTCTAAGTTTCCAGCCCACAATCCACTGATCGCTGCGTTTTTGAATTCAGCAAGCGTATTGACCGGTAAATTTTCCTCAAATTTGAGTAAGAACTCTTTGTCGTCAACGTTACTTGAATTAGAGTTATAAATTTTTGCCTAATCGACAATGTTGCGTAATCGAAACTATATTTAAATTTAAATATAGTTTCACTTCCGACAAAAAGAGGCAGCACCTATAGGGGCCTCGTCCATAAATTTGAATTTGATCATGCGCAGCTCGGCGCATGCGCATTTAATTTTTCCTGCCTGGTGCCAAGAAGACGGCCGCCATTATCTTTCGCATACATACGTTCAACCGATAACACGTGTTATAATTAATCGTATCTTTTTGCACTCATTTCGAGTAATTAAATAAAAATATTAATTAAAATCAATTAATTAATTATCAAGCTCATCAAAATTATAATTATTTTTGTAATTGTGGGCACCAGAGCTCTAAACTAAAACTCAAGAATTCAAGTGATCGACGACCACATTTTTCAAGAGGTTATTCCAAAGGACAACATTACAGGTGCTTATTTATTCCAAAAATAATTATATCAAGTGTTCATAAATATAAAAGACTCAATTTATTATTAATTAATTATCAACATGCTCAATATTTTTAATAATATAACAGTAAGTTCTCGCTCAGTAGCCTCTGCAATCATGCTACCACGTGCTCATGGAATAAATTAAATTCAGTGCAATTTATTCTCGACTCATTTAATACAATTAAATTCAGTGATCAATAATATAATTAAACAATGAACTTAGTTATTTATGTATTCTGTGTAATTTAAATTAACCATTAAGTGTTCAATAGTAAACTTCGCTCGGTAACCTCTGAATTCATGTTACTTATTCTCATGACAATTTTGCGATCAACTCAGTGTCCAATTACCTAAAATCAATTATTTCAATTATTTACTCGAGATTAATTTTATAATTTGCATTCATTTAATTACGTAATCATGAGCTCAGACAATTTAACAGTGTTAATGAATTAAATCAACGATTTAATTTTGTAACCCAGTGATATTATGTGCTGTGTCAAATAAAAATATTGTTATATTTTTTAATATGCGTATTTTTCCAATATCCCAACCACCAACCAGTCCTGGCATGTATTTATTTAATTATAACAACAGACGGTTTGTTTTGGTTGCTTTCCTTTTTGTAAAATATCGTAATCTAGGGCTTTCGAGTCAAACGGGTGAAGTCCTGATTGTCACTATAGTAGGATAGGGTAGTCACTATAGTAGGAGAGCCCAAGCAGGGATTTCGGGATTTACTAAAGCGCGGCAGATTAATATACAGGGGGATACCTTGTACTCGATTAAGTAACTCCACAAAACATGAGGCCCATATATAAAGCCGCCCGTGAAGAATACAGGATCAGATTAGTAAAAAAAAATTGACCATCTGAAATTCTCGAGCGCGTCAGATTAAGGTAGGGTGAGTTAATTACAACCTAAAAAGTGTATATTCTACTAATCTGACAATTTGAGAGTGACGTAAAAAAGGGGAGGGCAACTAAGTTGTAAAAAAAAAAACGTCATCTCGACATTTTCGAGCGTAGCTAAATTTTTTTTTATTTTGAAGGAAATGATTCAAGAATAATGAAAAATATATAATCTGACGATTTCCGCAAGCCAAAATAACGAAAAATTCATCGATAACGTTAAATGCGTGCAGCTGCGTGATGCCTACATTTCCTTCTCCGGATTTCTATTCCTATTTTTTGGAATAACTTTTAACCGGCTTTATCGATTAAATTCAAAAACTAATCCGCCTTTGAGTTTGAAAAACCACGTCGATCGCCACCAAGCTGGTCAAAATCGGTTGATTCGTTCAAGAGATATCGTGAACGAAAAAAAACCCGAAAAAGTGTTTTTTCGGGAATACTTCGAAATTTGTGGTTCGATCAATTAAAATTGCAAAATTACTTTTGAGGATGATAAAACTGCATCGAATGGTGCCAACTGCGTGAAAATTGGTTGATCCATTCAAAAGTTATTGTAGTTTGAAAATTCCAAAAATAGTGTTCTATGAAACTTCTATCAGACTTTCGAGCTGGGAGAGCTCAAATGCATAGAAATATTATTTCTTTGAACTTAGCGAGCTCAAAATATCACATAAATTATATTTTGAGATCAAAAATGTCATAAGTACAATTTCAAGCGCCCAGGAATCGAATTAGCGGGAAGTTGCAGGGATGGCCTTTAAAGTGAACCGTTTTTCTAATTTTTTTTTGTCAGATCAGGCGAATCCCTTAAGATAATCGTCAGATTATGAAACAGTACGATTAGAACATAAATATGAACCATATATATCTTAATCTGACGCGCTTGAGTATTTCAAAATGATGATTTTTTTTTGCACATTACAAAAATGGCCGCGAGTTTGCGTCCCATCGAATTCGTCAGATTAGTGAATGAGAGCTTTTTTTTGGTGTACTTAACACTCCCTTAGAAAATCTGACGCGCTCGATTAAATTTTTTTTTTTTTATTTTCAACCCTTAAATACAACCACCCACATCATGCAAACGATCAGATTAACATACTTCATTATTAAAAATACGTAGGGCATTGATGCTATCAATATCTGATGCGCTGGAGAATGTCCATGCAACACTTTTTTTTTACATATTCAGAAATCTATAGCCGCTTCCCCCACCGATGTAAAGGTATATATCATTTAACATTTTTTTCTTCTTATCATCTAAGCTTTGCATCCCAATAGGTCCCTACGACGCTCGAGTAAATCCCCATTTAGCCTCGTGGGCTCCCCTACTATAAGTACGACATTTTTTTCGATCTTTAGATTATCTGAAGTGAACTTTAGAACAAGAGGGAAATGTTCTTTTTCAATTTGTGCAACATGTTCTCGGTTTTTCCATTTTGGAATACACTTTTTCCATAAATCGTTGAAGGGACGGAAAAATGAAATATCCAAAGCTTGTATCATGTGCGTAGAATTAGGAGGTAGCAAGACTAATTCTACCTACTTCTCCGGATAAAAAGTTACCTGCGGTAAATTGAGATGAGATGAATAATTATCTATGCATAAGATAACCGGAAACTCTGTCTTCTGATCAATAAGCCATGGATAAAATGCATTTGTAATGTATTCGTAGAAAGTTTCTGCGGTCATCCAACCTTTGTCGGACACTCCAATGCCCCATCCTGTTCGAGTATTATCCACAATTTTCTTTGGCACATATTTTTTAAAATAGAACATTAGCATTGAAGGAGCTCGAACTTCATCAGCCCTATACATAAATAAAACCGTTTAAGCTTCCTTGCCACCATCAACAACTTTATAAACTGCTCGTAAGTGATCTTTTTTCCACCAGTACATTTTCTGCATCAGGATACAGAAGTAAACTGCTTTCATCACCGTTAATCATTCTTCGAGGAGAAATATTAGACAGGCTTTGACTTTCTAAGTATTCTCCAGAATCTTGGAACCACTCATGTAACTCTTCAGAAGTGACAGCTGCTCTACTGAGACTCAAATGCTGGGGTTTCCTAACAGCTGATTCTGGATGACGGCTCCTAAAACCTTCATACCAGTGGCGACTGGAACGGTCATCTGTGAATAGAGTTTATATTGGCAATGTCACTTGGCAATGTCATTCTCATCTGAAGATGATAAAACTGTTCCCGGTACTGATTTATTCTTTCTCTTATCAGACCCAACCTTTTTTTTTCTACTGAGAGTAGCTACAGGTACTCCAAAAGCAGTGGCTGCTTTTCGTAATAATAACCCCGAGTTTTTCATTGCTTTCAAAGCATGCTCTATATTGACTCGATCGTACTGAATTCTCCGATGTTTTATTTTTTTTATTTAATTATTTTCACTTGAACGCAAAACTTTTTGTCTGTATTGACTGGAGCTGCTTTTGTGTCTTCATTATTTTTTAAATTTTTGATAAAAATTCTTTTGTTGTTTACTGTTGTAACGTAACCCAAAAGATTTTACAAATTAATATATAAGAATATTATTAAAACTTATTTTAAATATTGAAGTATAAAAAAATTTTTTTCAATTGCAAAGTCAACGTTTCAATTTTTGATTAGGTTTCTAATCTTAAATTCTTCAATGCAAAATATTTACCACACATAATTCTTTGTAGCTAATGTGATAAATACTGTCTTACATTCAATAATTTCACTTTTATAACAGTAAAAATTCTTAAAAATTTATTTAAAAATCCGTGATAGCACACTGTTTCATGGAATTGGGACAAGCGAGAGACTTAATGTGCGTATTGCGTGATACACGGTGTAAAGCGTCTCATACACAAATAAGATCTGATGCTTTTTAACTATTAATAAATGCATCATTTATATACATAAATAAAAGTAGTGATTCAATTCAACGTGAATTGAAAAACATTTATTCGATCTAGCTTAACGCTCCTCATTTGCGGATTTGAGTACCAATGTCAAACTCCATACTTTTATAAATATTTTTTTATCAATACAAAAAGAATAATTAATGAAACTAACAAATAACGCTCGAGATGGATTAAAGCACGTATTACTACATTTTTAACAAATATAATGATCTATTTTTTAAATAATTAATCCACTTTAAATAGTGTATGATAAATAGGGACGTTATTTCATAACAGGAACTTTCAGCTTATAATCAATAATTAGTAGCCCTGATATACTTGCTAATTATTGAAGATATTTTAGCGGAAGTTAAGCAGAATTATCATACGAGGATAATTTATATTGAGCAAAGAGGTCAGATGGATAGGTGTATTTGTACTGTTCAATCCACGATGTAGATTAATGGCTTGAGCAGGCGTCTTCTCCTTCGTAGCTGCTCGGTGGTGACGTGTGCAGCGAGGCGGCCGTAACGAATGTTCCCATTAGCTTTAAAGCGCGCCAACAGGAATTAGTTAACCACCAATTTTCTTGTTTGGTCAGCTGGTAGCGGAGCTCTTATGCCGACTTGACTCGGCCATGAGCTGGAAATTGTATCTTCCGGGCCCAAATAGCGAGTGACCCGGTATTATTCTGACCTTGAAGTCAGTAGCGAGTTCGGCAGCTCCCGGACGTAGTGAGAGTACACAAAGCTTTTCAAAATGATTAAGCTCGTGACTGAACCCCTATATTAGAATAGTTCTAGACATTTTTAAAAAATTTGAAGTGTCTGTTGTAGAGTTCAAAAATATGATTTGAAAAGCATAAGACATACCTCCTAGAAATAGTACTTATGAATATATAGTAGGGGTTGAAAAGATGTGTACGAAAACTGTATAAGACAAACCTTCTTACAGGTATGTAATGTACAAGTGTATAGCGTGGGTAGTCCATAACCCCTACTCAGATATGGATAAGGAAAGTGTTGCTCCATCCGTTTTCATGGTCAAAATTTAAACAATAGGGTATCGTCCTAATGAGATGTGATAGTCAAAATTTCGCTATCTTCTTAGAGATTTCCAATGTACAAGTTTATGAAGGGGCAGATTAGAGACCCTACTCAGAGAAAAGATATGAAAACTGTCGCTCCATACGTTTTACGGTAAAAATTTTAGTGAAAGGCTACTGCATCAAATGAGATGGGTTGGCTCAAATTTTGTCACTTGCTCTAGACCATATAAATATTGGGTCCAAACATAGCAGAGCTCAGTATAAAGCAACTTGCAAAATTACTTGCTAGAAGCATTCTATAACTGTGTGAGTGTATTTGTATGTGTTCGTACTGTATATCTATATCGGGGTTATTCATTTGAAACGATGATTTTCTTTGTTTTCATGCTGAAATTTTGCTGTGAATTCGAAAACAAAAATACTTTTCACAAAATTTTTAAACAAGTGTTTTTTTTCTTTTACAAAATTAAACGAGTGTATTTATAATATTGAAAATCATAACATAGACATGAACGATGTAAGTTAAATTTTTATTTTACATTATTGGAGGCATTCCATACCAAATCAAGCACTTTTTGAGGTTATCTCTCTGATAATTTCGAAAAATTTATGTTTTTTAAATTGATAGACAATGCGTTCATGAATTTTTTCAAAAATATCAGAGGGGGTGACCTCAAAAAGTGGTTGATTTGATATGGTTGAAAACCCGCCATATGTACTATTATTAAAAATTTAAATAAAATTCTTTATTAGTTTTGAAAGTTCAATATATTAGTACTATATTTTCTATACGTGCAGGCTCTCACATTAATTTGGATTGAAAATTATTGCATACACTTTTAATTTTTATAATAAATAATTTTTTCATATTCCTCTTCTTTATCTTCTTAGATCTCAGAGCAAACGTGCTACTTCCCATTAAAAGCTTGTAAATCTTGGGCATATGATTTGGCGATTTTTCATGGTCCATGCAGATGATAATGATGACTCTTCACACGCAACAACAACAACAACAACAGGGCAAAATCGATAAATTGAAAGCTTCGGGACACTAAGAAAGATAAATCGCAATGCTTCAGAATTTTTAGGGTTTAATGAGGACCCTTTGAGGTTAAAAAAAAAACGACGATATCCTTTGTTCACCTTATAAGGTATATTTACCCTAAAATCCGCGACGGAGACGCGGAACAGGTCAATATAGCGTATGCGGTCGCCCACGCGTGATGAATAATTAATAATAGATAATGATAACTGATTTTAAATGATAATAAATATCTACCAAATTAAAACAAATAATAAATTTTGAACAATAATTAAATTATAAATAATAAATATTTGTTGTGCCTGAACCAGCTCCCCAGGCTAGGTCAGTGCACGTAAGCGCCAGACCGTCTTCCAAGACGGACAAAATTATTCAGGGGGAACATTTACGAAGGAGATCCGAGCAAGTGACTCGTGACAAAGCGGAAAGACATCCGATAAAATCAGCAGAAATATAAATAAATAATAGAGATATTATAAATAAACAATTGATAATTATCTACAAGTAATAAATAAATACAAGAAAATAAATGGGAAATATTAGTAGGAAAAGATCCAAGGAAAATAAGTACCAAACTTATGAATAGACTTATAAAACTTATATTAATATAAATAGAAATAATAATAATAATTTATAATGATAATAATTCTAGTGAGAACCAAAAAAAAAATATCTCAAATACTTTGAGTAAATAATTACGCCATGAGATCAGACTTGAGGAATTTTCAAGTCCTGCGTGAGTAGTATAGATATATATACTACTCGTATATATCTATATGCGTACCGGCAACGTTTTACTACGTTGCGTACGTTTTATCAAATATTTGAATATACAAATATGGATATTTTCACCAATATCACGAAATAATATTTAATATTAATCACTGATAACAATTAATCCATGTATCTTTCCATAAGTAATAAATATGAATCAATTATTTATCCCGCGGCGACCAACATCTACCGGGGGAGGTTATCAGATAATAATATTTTATCCAGCGAATAGAAATACTGAGTACTTACTCAAAACCAGCAAAAAATAATCAGCAATCGAATTAACCCTTTCCCGGTCGACCTTGAATCCCTACACTTAATTTGAATCGTGCGTCTTATTCTTAAAATGAGAGAGCTATGGTCTGTTTTCTAGAGAGGGTACCGGAAAAATGGTAGAAGGGGGCGCTTCTCTACACTACTACATCTAAAATTTCACTCATACAACCTTATAACGGTCTTTCATTGGCTCTATCCCCACATGACTCACACCTAGACTCACCGATACTCCGAGTCGGGAAAGAGTTAATGCCAGTGAAATCCACCTGGTGAATATTTAACTCAATAATTTAAATCACAGTACTTATTTTCAATCTTTCAATAATCAACCATAAAATTTACGTCCGCACACGCTGCTTGTCCGTATCTTTCTGTCCTAAGTAGGTCAACCTCCACCTGTTGGTCGTCGCGTAAAGGGCAGCACCATCGCCCTCAATTATTATAATGACTTTTGACATCCAATTAAATTAAAAATAAAAATTTAAAATATAAATTATAAACCTAAGTCACTGACACCCGGATGATACATGGTAAATTATTTAATTACATGAACTATTTGTTCATCTCCTAAACTTGGTTGTAAAATCAAATAATAAATTAAAAATGAATTATTCCCGAATACTGAACATCTTTTGATGTCATCAGTCTGATGACAAATTTAAACAAAATAATAGGTTGACAATTGTTGGGGCATAATATAACACTGGATTATACATCCCAACTAATTCAAAATTATAAATAAATACTTAAAATAAACAAAAGTCAATCGTTTGTAAATTAAATCATAAATTATAAAAATAAAATAAAATCACACACGTGCTCTCTCATACCCTTCGCGCATGCGCGAGCACCATGCACGGACTACCATTATCAACGGCGAAATGGCGGAATGCCCGCGCAACGATTCAAATTCAAATATAAAATTAAATATTTAATGCAAACTAACTAAAATTAAATAGTTTGGATCGTTACGTGACAACCTGTTATATTCAAAGTTATAGCAAGATTTCCGAATATCCTCAAATATGCGAACTTTGACCTGTTTTTTAAAAACATCATCGCTTCAAAAAAAATTTTTTATAAAAAGCCACTAATTTTGTCTTATAGAAAATGTTTTCCGATTCTCAAAATCCTACTTCCATTCTGTGTATGACCAATACGTCCGGTGTCATTGATCGTCAAAGCCGAAATGGACTTTTTTGCTTTGATCAATGGTAACTCGCCGCCAAATCATCAAAGAGACTTTTTTAGGCCGCCAAATTAAAGGGCATAAAATTTCCTAAAAGAATCATGAGGTCAGATTATCCAAAAAAATCAGCGTATATTTCTAAAGCAAGTAATACAAATAAGTCAATTATTTGTTTCAGAAATAGCTATATTTACCCACAAGTGATTGATTGAAAAAAAAAAAAAAAATGTTATTTGCTTCCTATCCCTCAAAAGTTAAACTTATGAAGCGATAATACAAGAAAATATTGTGCATCATTCAGCCGTTTAGTGGCGATTTTGACGACTTTTTTTAGATTTTCGCTTCAATGATCGTGACGCGAACGTTCGACAACGAGCGTAAATTTCCGTCCTCAGCTACGCCTCGTTTCGAACCTTCCCGCCACAAACCGTCAGCTCATATCAAAATATCGTCGCTGTCAGAAAACCGCCGCTTCACAGCCTTATGACGTAAATATCTATTTTGAAACAAGAGAAACTTCTCAAACAAGAATGCAAATTTATTGAAGCAACAAAAAAAAAAATTCTTAAAGCAAGAACTTTTTCTAAAAACAAGAAATGATTTTTCTTTATTCGAGAATAAAATTATGAAGAAAATATTTTACTTAAACCAAGTAAGTCTTATTCCTGTGTAGTCTATTTTAAACTTGGATAGGTATGTTCAATTATTGTATTATCTTTTTTTTCCGAATTTTTTTTTCCCATTTTGCTGGTGGTATTAGCAAGAATATTGATTTTGTTTTCTAGTTTTCTTAGACGTCAAAGAAAGATAGATTGTGTAATTGATGGCGCATCGGTATATGTCTTGTATATGTAGGCTGGGTAGGATAAAGTTAAACGAGATGTTGTAGGACATAAGTCCAGGCCTGAAGCAGTAGAATTTTTAATTCTTCATTCGAATCCGTTTCTAAATGCTGTTATTGATGAAATAAAGTATTATCAAGTGTATAATTAAGGGTAAAGAATAATTATTAATTTTGAATGATTTTGATATTGTTATTTTAAAGGAATTGCTAATAAATAGACATCGATCACTGCGTTAAATACATATATATTCTAAAAATATTATTTACGGTATAAGGAGTTCAACGTCAAAATTACAATGCACATCAGATAGATTGAGACAAATTACATTAAATAATGCTGTAGAGTAGGGTGGTCCAAAAAAACCGACTTTTTTTTCGATCTTGCATGTAAATTTGTTGGCTTTCGTTGGCTCCGGTAGTTTGATATTACTATATTTCCAATTGAATTTTACACGTACAATCAAAATTTTTTTATATTTTTTTAACTTTTCTTCGACAAAAGTTGTAATTTTTTCTTGTTTTCCGTTACAGAATACACATTTTATTATATTAGTACTAGCCATAGTAAAATTTGAATGTAAAGATTGAAAACCACAACAAACGAAAACATGTGACTTTAGTGTGACGCCAACTTGAATACTAACACGCGCCGTCGCAGTTTTCGCTATATCTCTCTAACACCAAATAACAAATAATAATGAAATTTCAGCTATACTAAAATAGTTTGAATTTTCTTTTATAAAAAATGGCATCGCTCCGCGTGTGCCACAAATTTTGGGGCAGGTATTAATACATGCTAAGATGTGGTTGTATAATTTATTCATTTTCGATGTGTCAACGTACTTGTCGTCTGAGCATAAAGAAAAATAGTATACACTATACGGACAGACAGTTGGAGAGCCCTGAACTGCGCGTCATGATGCCTGAGGCGAAGCCGAGTGTATATTATTGTGAAGTTTTCATATAAAATATTTGATAGTTTACGGTTAAACAAGTATGGTCTAGGATTGAAACACTTGAATAATAAATTTTCATAAAATTTTCAACTTTCTTCTAAAAAAATTGAAAATTGTCGAAAATTCGGGAAATTATAGGTTTCGGACTGTGCACGCCCGTGAGTGTGTGTGTGTGTGTGCGTGTGCGTGTGTGTCAACTTGCTATAATTTTTCAACTAATTAACCGATCAGAATGGTTTTTGCGGCAATCTGAAAAGCTTGTTGACCGTCAACTTTTCTGAAAATTTCAGATCAATCGATCAATTAGACTTTAAGGTATGAAACAAATACTGAAAAAAAATTAATGGTCTGGATTTGAATCCCAGTTTGGGCTATCTATATTTTTCTTAGTTTATCGATAAATTGTCTTATCGAAAAGGTTAGCTGTAAGTTAAGGTTTCACTATATTTTTAAAATCTTATCGGTTTTAGAACTCAACAAACTGCGTTGGTTGCCTCCTCAACCCTTAAAATCGATTAATTCGTTCGAGAGTTATCGTGGGAGAAAGAAATACTAAAAACCGATTCTTTCTAAATATCTTGGAAACAGCTTAACTGATCAATTTTTAATTTCAATCAGTTCTAGAATGCAATAAAATCTGCCGATTGTCACCTTAACTTGCTATAACTTTTCCGGATTATCAGCTATCGTTTTGAAACCAGTTTCTAATCGTAGAATATGTGGCACTTTTTGAAAGTATATCCAACGATTTTGCTCTAACTCCATCTATGTTAATCATATCAGCTCCGAAAGTAAATTTTTCACTTTTTTTTAATTACTTCTGTTGATAGCGAAAAACCGGCTTATCTTACAAAAAATATGTACAACTCTAATCTTTTAGGAAATTTCGTCCTCTATAAAATTGTTCATAAGAATTACGCTGCTAAAGTGCATTTATTATAAGATACAAGTAGTTGAACTTTTACATTAAAAAAAAAATGTGTACTATATGAAGCTTAGAAACCTCTTTTACCGTAAACGTTCAACTGCTCGTATTTTATTAACAGTGCTTTAGTATTATAAGTATAATAAACGATTATGTAAAGGAAAAAATTTCCTAAAAAATTCGTACTATACATATTTTCCATAAGATAAACCGTTTTTTGCCTATTGACAAAAATATATGAAAAATAAGCAAAAAAATGACTTTCGGAGTTGATACAATCAACATGAATCGAGCTAGAGCAAAATCGTTTTATACACTTTAAAAAAGCACCAAATACTCTATAAATAAAAACCGGCTTCATTACGATAGCTTATAATCTGGCCAAGTTATAGCAATTTAAAATAAAATCTGTTCGATTTGCATGCTTCCTAAATGAAAAAACTTTGATGCTCGAGAGAAAGTACTTCAAACCAGAATTAAGAACTGAAATTTGCAGGAAATTTTTTTCTCAACATTAACAACAAAATTTTTTTGTCAGCAAAAAAAAATGTTCGTTTCAAACGAAGCGAACTAATATATATACATATATATATATATATATATATATATATATTTGCATAATGTCGGAGATAAAAAAATAAAACGAGTTTTTTCAATAGGATGGGAAATAATCAATACTCAGTCGAGACTACTTTATATAGTAGCAATTGAAAAATGAAAGTCAAGTTCTACTTAATTACAACTTAAGTAGGTTCTGTTTATTGTGGGAGGTTTAGGCTTGCTGTAACATCTGTTCACAAAACGTAGCCACAGTCACAGGCTGGATATATTAAGACACAGAGAAATAGATTGTAAGATAATATAGGAGAGTTGTCCATCTCCTAATATTTTGACAAAGAGGTTCTTAACGAAGAGTACATAGTTTGGTACTAGTTAAAATAATTCTGATTGAGCATTAGTTATGCGATTTCAACCCCTGCCCTCATTGAAAGAAACGGTTTAAAACGATTAGATAAAGAAATTTTTTAATAATTTTTAATGATTTTGAATACTTTTGAACCGCCCTTCTTGTGGATATTTGACACTGCAAATTGTTTCGAATCGTTTTTTTTTATCAGGGTATAACGTATATCTATCCTGCGACGGAGACGCGGAACAGGTCAATATAGCGTATGCGGTCGCCCACGCGTGATGAATAATTAATAATAGATAATAATAACTGATTTTAAATGATAATAAATATCTACCAAATTAAAACAAATAATAAATTATGAACAGTAATTAAATTATAAATAATAAATATTTGTTGTGCCTGAACCAGCTCCCCAGGCTGGGTCAGTGCACGTAGGTGCCAGACCGTTTTCCAAAACGGACAAAATTATTCAGGGGGAACATTTACGAAGGAGATCCGAGCAAGTGACTCGTGACAAAGCGGAAAAACATCCACAAGAATTACACTCCGTGGTTATTCAAAATACAATCCAAAAATCATAAATTTCCACTGAGGATAGAATTTGCCGGCAATTACCTTGGCATCAAACTTACTACTCAAAATCAATGTCCAAAAAAAAAATAATAATTTGTTTTGATGAAACTAGTTATTAAAAACTACATATTGTGACGTTAAGGAAGGATTTGAATCCTCGCTACGCTTTTTTTTTCCGCAGCTTCCCCGTGCTTATTATCTCGCCGGTGTCCAGGGATAGGGTGGGGGATCGCGTAACACAAATAATTTCAAAATTTATTTCCGACTTGAAAATTTTCTTTATTAAAGATAGTTGAACGGTTCACAAACAAACATATATATATAAAAAAAATACAATATTTTAAACAGATTAATTAATTTAGACTGGGTGAGGACGAGCCGCGGTTACCTAATGGGGTCCCGCGTCGCGAATCGCGAAAACTACGGTTTCTCCCAGCGCCACTAGCCGGACTGTTGCCCGCTCCCTCTAATCGCAGAGTGAAGCTCTACAACAAATCTTTAGAGGTACGTACACGCGGAAAACCACATTGGTACGTCCTCTCCTCGAGTGTGCGAAGCCGGGAAGACCAGCTCCACGACACACTCGTACCTAGTTGCTGTGAGTCAGATACGCGAATGTCTTTTATCGAAGCCGGAAAGCCAGCCCGCTGATAAAAGACCTAACTCCCGGATCGCGGATAAGTATTTAAAACCCGGTGATCCAGGTTTTAAACGCTTATTTCCTATCACGGACGTCGAAATATTTCGCCAGAAAGACTAGCAGAATTACTTCTCGTCGGGCAAAACGGCGGATGACCCGAATCCTTAACAAGATTAGACTAAAATAACGGAAATACCTGTTGTTTAGTCAGCCTCTTGTCTCCTATCTTCGCCTCGGTCACTCCAATGGCTCGGATGTCGGATTCGGACTGATTTCTCACAGCTTATTTGAACGGCTTATAAATATTCGAGATTCCGCTCTACTTAAGGACGGCGCATCTGAGATGCGCGCTCTGGCGGCGCCGCCGGAACTACTATTACCCGTGTATTAAACCCAGGCTCGTCGTTGCCACCTCTGCCCGTTGCGCTCCTAATTTACTTACTACTAGAACTTACTCATTTTTATTAACTCCTGATGGGATCAGGCGCTCAGTTTCTAAGTATCCACTACTACTTTCTTATTCTTCTCGTCTCCGTGGACTTAACTCTAGGTCTTTATGTTTTCCCGTACTTACTTCTATGTGTCTTATGTTACCCGGACTTAATTCTACTTATTTTATGTTCCCCGCACTTAAAATATTTGAATTTAAGCGGGAAAATAACGCGTGCTCGTCACAATATAAATAAATAATAATTTCCTTTGAATTTCTACCATTAATAACAATACTTCTTATTAAATATATCTCCCACTACTTGTGAGAGAGAGAAAGATACGGTGTTTTTCAATTCTCAATCACGTTAAAAAATAATAATTTGTTATACCCACACAATAATTTATAAATGTAGAAATAAAATAATAATTTTAATATAAAAATAATAATTTAATAATTTTTCTAACCACTGGAGTATATCAACCAAAAATAAAACTTATTTACTTTCTTTAAATAATATAGAATACAAATAATAATAATAATAATAATAGATAATAATAATAATTTATAATAATTATGATTCTAGTGAGAACCAAAAAAATATTTCAAATACTCTGAGTAAATAGTTAAATCATGCGATCAGAACTGGCGGAATGTTCCCTGATTAAAAACTCCGATTGAATCTGATTGAAAACGTCCAATCAGATTTAATCAGAAATTTCTGATTGACTTTCAATCAGTTTTAATCAGATTTAATCAGGATTTATTATTGAATTTCAATCAGTTTCAATCAGATTTAATCGAATGTTTCAAAATCTACGTTGAATCTATATAAACAATTGGATTGCATGTCATGAAGTAATATAGAATATACTATATTACCACCAAAAATTGTACTTGTCACTCTGTCAAAGAACAGAGGAGTGTTCTTGTTAGAATTGCTTCCAAGTCTGGAATATAATACGTCTGAACGAAGTTTCTTACCAGGGACACTACACAAGTGGTAGGCGCTATCTAGTGGCGAGAACCGAATTACTCCTACTGCTATTGCTTAGGACTCATGAATTTTCTCTCCTCCATATATATCTTTTCTCTTAAGAAATTTTTCTCTTGGTTCAAGCAACTTTTTTTTCTATTAGTTGCATACGAAAATCCTTGCGTTAAGCACCCCCATGAAAAAATTTATTTAAAAAATATAAGTTTAAATACAAAAAATATATTTTAGAATTTATAAAAAATAAATCAGAAAACTATTTTTTTAAGAACTTGATATTGAAATGAAAATAACTAGAAAAAAAAGCAAAACTTTGGAAAACTTCATTCATTATAATTTTTGAGAAATGAAATTGCCCACAAAAAAGTTTCTATAAGATTTTCTGATAAAACTGATAGTTTCGCCGGAAAATTAAAAAGATATCAAAATTTACCATAAATTTGACTTTAAGCTCAAATAACTTTTGAACAGTTAGATTTATCAAAAAATGATAAGACTTTTGTTGTAGAGCATTCAATTTCCTACAAAAATATTTATCGTGCATCATAATTCGTTGATTAGATTATAAGTTAGAAAATTCTAAAATATAAAAAGTTTTTTTCCCGTGTTATTTAAATACTCTGTAAATATGAATAAAAACGGCTGGACGCAAACCGTAGTATTATTATTAAGAGCTTGAATTGGTACAGAAATTTTGGTTTTTAGGTATACTTTCAATTTTTGAATACAAAAAGAAAATTTTTTTTATTAACCACCCTAATGTATATATAATTTTTTATTAATGCTTTTTTTTATTTTTGTGATAGTTTTAATTCAATCAATACAGTTCTTCAAAAAAAGTTTATACATAATCCTGAAAAATGCTTGTTTTCACTTTTTATAAAATTTATTAAATTGGAAAGACCGATAGAATTCTATACTTTGATACATCAAAAATTGCTGAATTCATGACAAATGAACTTCATATCTGCCCAAATTTTAATAATTATTAATATTATCTGAATTGTTTTTTTCCGATTGAAACGGATTAAAACTAATTGAAAATTTTCTGTCGGATTTAATTAGATTCAATCGGAAAATAATCGATAAATAAATTATTATTTTCTAATTGAATCCGTTTTGTTTGATACGAAAACTTTTTTTTTCTAGCCAACATAAGATAATTTTGCCGTTTATATTGAGAGAAATTTCCTGAAAATTTTAGCTCTTAAATTTAATTTAAAGTACTTTTTCTCGACTATCAAATTTTTCCATTTAAAAAGTATGTAAATTGAACAACTTTTTTTTTTAAATTGCTATAACTTAACAGTAGATCATTCTAAAGTAAAAAAGATTTATACTATATTAAACTTACCATTTTTGAACTGTCAAATGTTAAACTACTTTTATCTCATAGATAATATGCCCGAGTCAAAAAACAAATTCTAGTTTGGACCTAAAAAAATTCAATTCCTTTGATCTTTTATCTACCGGTCGGAAAATAATACAATATTGGCACTCTAAATCTATGAAGTCTAAATGCAAACTCTTCATCGGTTTTGACTTCTAACGGAGCTCTCAAAATCCTCAAAAAAAAAATTACCGTTTTCTGGACTTGGAAAATTTTCGAGTTAAAAAAAAATCTGAGTACTTAGAAAAATTTATGTGTAAAAATAAAATTAGTTGATTAATTTATTATTATTATTCGCTTTTATATATTCCTGGACAAACTTTTAGTAGGTCTCAAAAAAATTTTTTTTTTTAATTTCCGAAATAATATAGAATACAAAATCAAACATTTTGTCCTCAATAAATTTCTGTATTTTAATTGAAGAAATGTATAGGGGAGCCTGGGGCACGAAGGCCCCCCTCAAAAATTAGGTAAAATTTTTTTTTTTATTTTCCGTCAAGTTCTGACCTCTATAATGATTTAATCATATTGTAGGCCGATATGTGATATGTGGGGTAAAATGGACCACTCAAAAAAATTAATTTTTTCAATTTTTCCGTCAAGTTATGACCTTTATACTAATTTTGTTACATTTTAGATCAATACGTGATGTGCAGAGCAGAATGGAACACTCGAAAAAAAATTGTAACGAAATTATAATTTTTTTTTTTATTTTTCGTCAAGTGAATTTTTTCGTTACTATTTCTTTGTTTTGAGTGGTCCATTTTACCCCACGTATCACATATTGGCCTAAAATATGATAAAAACATTACAAAGGTCATAACTTGACGAAAATAAAAAAAACTTTTGTTTTTATAATTTTTGGGGAAGGGGGCATTGTGCCCCAAGCTCCCCTACTAAATTTTTTTCAGTTAACTCTTTTCTCATAGTAACCATTAAATTTTTTTTGAATGGAGATAAATAAAAATAAATATCCATTTTCATTCATTATACTTTATAGAGGTTCCGGTAATTTTTCTGCAAATTTGTAATTAATTATTTATTATTGGGTCAACTTTTTTGAAATTATCCGTCCAAAGTATTTATTTTTAATGAAAAACAAGTGAGGGAATCTGCGTAGGTTACGTCATTTGAGAAATTGAGGCCTAAATCTGGAGCACTAAATTTTTTTATATTATGAGAAATTTGAGGTTTCCACAGCGACGCTAGCGAGGTGCTAGCCAGTGCCTCGTTTCATTTTTACTAGAAACTTTAGCAATATATCTAGCTAATCAGGAAGATAGTTTATAATCAATTAGAATATTCTACACGGAGAAATATGTTGGCTCGAGACCTAGCCATTTTTATTGTGCTGCTCTTAAAACAGGAAGTGAAGTATCCAAAAAATTATTTTACCCATACGAAAAATTGTTACGCCGCATCAGAATTATTATAACGTATGAAAGTAATTGTTATTAAAGTTTATCGATAAATCTCTCGCGCGTAGTAAGTATTGTGATACAGCATAATAAATTTTCGTATGAGTATAATAATTTTTTTTATGCTTCATTTCCTGTCTCAAGGTTGTTGACAGCATAATAGAAATTGCTAGGTTTCGAGCCAACATTTTTCTCCGCGCGACCGGACAGACAAACATGAGAGCGAGTTAATAAAAACATGATAAGTAATCTTAAAAATAAAATATTATTCACTCATTGTATTCGATTAAAACTGATAGAGAAAAATTCGATCAGTTTCAATCAGATTTAAACAGAAAATAATAATTTGAAAAAAATTATTTTCCGATGGAATCTGATTGAAACTGATAGAGAAAAATCCAATCAGTTTCAATAAGATTCAATAAGAAAATAATAATTTTAAAAAATTATTTTTCGATTAAATCTGATTGAAACTGATTGGATTTTTCTCTATCAGTTTCTATCAGATTTAATTGGAAAATAAGTTTTCAAAAATTATTTTTTTCTGATTAAATCTGATAGAAACTGATTTGATTTTTCGCTATCATGCTCCCAGCAAGCAAAACTCAAAAAACTTATAATATTGCAACGATGGATGTCCCACGCATGTGTCAGCATACAAAATTCGAATTAATACACTCATGATGCGTTCGGATTAACCGCACCATCACCCCACGGCACTATCGCCATTTTAATTTTTTAGTATGGCGCTAATTTTAAATACAATATTTCCGAAAAAAAATTAATGTTGAGAGAATTTTGTAGCCTTCGTTTTTCATACGTTCTGTGAAAGTTCAATGGTATCAGCTTCAACAACCTTATAAATAGTATTTATCTTATTTATCAACCTTTTGTTGTAATTAACTACTTATATTCATTGAATTAATTATAAATATTGAGAAATTTCGAAATTTCGTTTTAAAAATGGAAAGTACGGACGTAAAGACCATTTAGGTAAAAAGTATTTATTTGGATGAAAATAATGAAGTTATTCCGGTTGGGTCATCCGTGTTATATTGTGTCATTGACGAAGACGGTAAGTAACTATATTCATAACACTCATTTGCAAATTTACTGAACAGATTCACAACTATTTTGTTATGAAATATTTGCGCTTAATATTTTAATTAATATTAGTGCAGTCGAATAAATTGAGACTCGGCTCAGTTAATTTTATGTTTGATTTTATTTGTAGTAGTCATAGATGTATTGACGATATGGTACATTGATGGTAACTGACTGATAGACTTACAAAAATTTTGTTGTACAATGTTTAGTGGATGCGAAAAAGTGGAGAGGGTTTACAATTTTGGTAGAAGGAAAATTAAAGAAAGTGATTGGTAAATAAATAAAGGAAAGGGAAAAAGGGGCTGAGGAAAGTGGTGCGTAGGTGGGTCAATTGGGACGGGCCCAAGAGGCGCAAGGAGCGATGAGAGGGTGAAGGTCATAAATTATAAAAATGTCATTTTGCTTAAAACTACTTAAATAAAAATTTACAAATTTCTCAAAAGTAAATAAGTAGAGTTTGGAAATACCAGGTTATTTTCCCAGGGTGCAATAAACAGGATGCGAGACCCAAACGCTTGGATTATAGAGCCAAAAAAAAAGGTTCACAAACTGACGGTCAACGCGGTTAAACAAAAAAGAATATGAAGAAAATTTAACTCTTATGGAAAAGAAAAAGTGCAATTTTTTAAAACTCAACAGATGTCGAGTTGGCCGTCGTGAGAATTTTACAATTTCAACGTTGACAATAGGCAATAAATTTTACGATCTACAAAAGAAGTTTAGCTAAAAAATATAAAAAAATGCAATAAATTATTTTTTCGTGAGAAAGTTTAAGATCTTAAATTACGAACTGAACATTTACATTTACGTTATTATTTTATACTAACAATGATATTTATTTTTCAGACCAAGGAAATGTAAAATTTATTGATGAAAATATATTAATTACAATTGACTGTTCTCAATCTCGGGATGTTGATTCCGAAAAATTTTTTAACCATGAACAACGATCTGAAGTACGATCTACTAATTTTGTTAGTTTTTCAGAATCATTGATAGTTGTGGCTAAATCTCCATCTAATCCAACAACTAATAGAAAGACAGCACTAACTACTGAACATCCAATTGCAGGTACTTCAGAAATCAAAAAATCTTGTTAAGCGGATAGTGACAGTAACAACAATTTAAATCAACAAGAAATATTTGACAAGAGTACAAGTACTTTGCTATTGGATCTTTACTACAAAATTTAAAAAAATGTTGGGCCTATGAGAAAATTTAAATATTAAAAAGAAATGTGGGAAAGTATATCACAAGAAATATCGAGTAACTTTGATATTGTTGTTACTGGTGATCAGCGTAATAATCGTTTCAAAAGAATTGAACGAAATGTAACTGAAGCGTTGGATCACAATCGTAAATCTAGAAATAACCCACGTGTACACTACAGTACATTTTGACGATCAACTACAAAAAATTTAATCACTTGATGAAAATTTTATGCCGAAAGTTCGCTTTGGAATTAGCATTTCAGATGTTAATAAAAAATCTATAAATAGAGAAAAAGACAATGATTTTGATGACGAAGATGTTGATGCAAGACACAAAAAAAGAAGGACGCAAAAGCAATCTTCAAAAATATCTATGGCTGACGTAATAAAAGGAACAATGGAGCTGAAAGAAAAAAATAAATTGAAGCGACATGAAGATAAAACTCAGCTATGGAAGATAATATTTTGACGACATTGTTTCAACGAAAAATAACTAATTTCTGATTTCTTAAAAATTATTATTCTTGTTTTTTTTTCTTCATTAATGGGAAATAAAATGAGCCAGTTAGTTTCCAATTGATAGTAAGTTTATTATTTTTGCAGGACTTTTAATGTGAATTATTGGAGTGAGCTTTACGATCAAAGAGTTTTCACCGATCAACGTTTCATGTTTTCGTGAGATACAAGCAATATTAAAATTAATGAACTCGTACGAATAAATTCGTTAAGTAATAGATTTTATAGCTTTACAAAAAATTAGACGATAATATGAACATAAATACTTTATTAATTCTGGGCAATCAACTCGAGTTTTAGCTCTCCCTCTTCTTGTCTAGCAATATCTCTTATGTTATTGTTATCAATATTATTTTCACCTCTATATAGCTGGCACAGCCAAATGGGCATAATCCTATGAAAATTACATAGAATTAGGTGCTTTTTATGTGCTTCACACTGCCACCAATTTTGATTTTTGGGCTTAATTTTTTTTTCTTTTTAAGTTATGCCAGCTAGATATTAAGCTGCAACAGCCATTCACGTTTTGCTGGACTTAAATATGAAAGTAGAAAATGTACCTAGACTAAAATTATATGCTCTTTATGTGATCCACGTATGAGTAGATAAAACAATTGTCCGACCCTAATGTTTTTTTTTTAAGATGATTGTGTTAGCTAAAATAATTTCAACATAGCCATACTGATCGAATCAGTACGTGTATTGGAAAAGACTAATGTCATTGTTGAAAAATTTTGGGCATTTTACTACTTAAAACGAAAAATTCAGAATGTGAGAATTTTATTTAATGTTTATATAAGCACGTTGAAGGAGGTTTTGGAAAATCGTGCAAACTATGAAATCTCTTTTTCGTTTAAAAAATTTCCATTTCTCCTAGACATAAGTTGAAAAAAGATTTAATCCATCGAAGAGTTCCTCTGACCAAAATAACTCCTATAATTTTCAAGTATTATGATAATTACTACACTAAGAGAAATAATTTAGACTCACAAGAAAATATTTCTTAATTGAAGTAATCATGTTAATGATCTAGTGTCAATAATGATTTTTTTATCATTTATGCAACATAAGTGTTATCTTAGCGCACGCTCTTTTTTTCGCCAAATAGCTGTTTACCCAGTAAACTTGTCGCTCACAAATTTACTTTTTGTTGCATGCAGATTATCGGTTAACCCATAAAAATGTTGCGACAACAGTTGAATCAGCAAAAAGGTACTTGGGGAATAAAACAGTGAGCACTAAAATAGTAATCATATCGCATTAATTATAAAAAAAAAATATGTTTAATTTGTGCGGTGTTGTCGATGACCCACACGAGCGAATGAGCCCACTCCCTTCGTTCGTACGCTCAACTTTGCTTTCGTTGGCAATCGACAACTTACTGCACTAGTTGTATAATATACTATTGACGTATTCAGTAAATTACTTTTCTTGCTTAGGTAAATATATTTAAACTAATATAATATAGTTACCATTATTGTACGGCTCATGAAGCGAAGCATCAGAGGGTGCTTTACGATCGAAAAATTTTTTTCGCCTAACTTCGGCAACTATTTCAATTATTATACCTTCATAAGTTCACGAAATTAAGATTTACAGCATACTATTGTAAAGATAATCTAATGGCGGTTAATTACATACTTTTTAAAAATTTATTTAGTGCAATAAAAAATGGAAAAACATTAGAATAGTTTAAAAAAATTTCCTGTCCGTCAAGTGTACAAAATCCGTGTACACTGCAACTAGCGAAAAAAGTCACTAATTGAGTCAATTTTTTTTTTTTTTAATTCTTTGAAAGAATTGTAGGTCACCTATCGCGAATGGCTTGGTAACTCACTGTGGTTTAATTGTAATTAATGAAAATTAAAAAAAAAATGTATATCTATATTAGGGTGTCCGTTATTTCCCAAATTGGTTTTTGACTCTGCAGCGCCCCTAAAATTTTTAGTAGATGGTCCAAAAAAAAATTTCCGACCGACATAAGCTCTTAATATTGATAATGACCCGTGCCACAAAGACGATTCATTTCTCATTTGAATAACATGGGGTTTTGGTACTTTTTGCAATTAATTTTTTCTTTGCAAAGCCAGTTGATAAATTGCTGCGGCATTAACTCATTTTCGTAGAAAATCGAATGCTCTACAAAAACTTTTTCTTTACATTTTTCGAAAAAATCGATTGCGTCAAAGTTATTCAAGGTCAAAGTTGAACTAGAAATAATTTTTTATTTTTTTTTTGTTTAGAACAAAAAATTATCGTTATTTATATCAAAATTTATCGTTTATTGCCGAAAATATCTTATTTTGAGTATTTTTTTGCATCTGTCAAAACTATTGAAAAGAAAAGAGTCGAACATTCTCAAAAAGAAATTCCGATGAATTAAAAATTTCGGATTCACAATAACTTTTATGAAAAAATAAAATTCGTGCCAACGCATGAGCATGAAAGAGAAATGGAGTATCGTGACTAGCTGGCGTCGTGTATTGACTATTGTCCTGGCAGTCCTGAATCACGGTGATTCACCGTAGAATCACCGTGAACCTTCACCGTGATGCTACCGTGAATCACAGTGAATCACCGGGAATCATGGTGATTCACGGTAGTATCACGGCGATTTAACGTGAGAGTTCACCGTGATGTCGTAGATCACGGCAACTTCGCGGAAATCACTGTTGTTGTATAGAAAAAAAGGCAATGCATCAATTGTACTTTTTAAAAGCCGTAAGATGGACGGTGGAGATACGTTCCGTCAAGGTCACGGTAATTACCGCTAACGGTTCCCGTGATCTTCAAACCTCATGTAGACTCATTAATGTATTGCCTTTTTTTTCTATACAACAACAGTGATTTCCGCGAATTTGCCGTGTCTACGACATCACGGTGAACTCTCACGGTAAATCACCGTGATACTACCGTGAATCACCGTAATTCAGGACCGCCAGGGCAATAGTCAATACACGACGCCAGCTAGTCACAATACTCCTTTTCTCCTTCATGCTCATAAGTTGGCACGAATTTTATTTTTTCATAAAAGTAATTGTGAATCCGAAATTTTTAATTCATCGGAATTTCTTTTTGAGAATGTTCGACTCTTTTCTTTTCAATAGTTTTGACAGATGCAAAAAAATACTCAAAATAAGATATTTTCGGCAATAAACGATAAATTTTGATATAAATAACGATAATTTTTTGTTCTAAACAGAAAAAAAATAAAAAATTATTTCTAGTTCAACTTTGACCTTGAATAACTTTGACGCAATCGATTTTTTCGAAAAATGTAAAGAAAAAGTTTTAGTAGAGCATTCAATTTTCTACGAAAATGAGTTAATGCCGCAGCAATTTATCAACTGGCTTTGCAAAGAAAAAATTAATTGCAAAAAGTACCAAAACCCCATGTTATTCAAATGAGAAATGAATCGTCTTTGTGGCACGGGTCATTATCAATATTAAGAGCTTATGTCGGTCGGATATTTTTTTTTGGAGCATCTACTAAAAGTTTTAGGGGCGCTGCAGAGTCAAAAACCAATTTGGGAAATAACGGACACCCTAATATATATATATAAATATAAATATATATATCTATATATATATGGGGCGTTCCACGCCAAATCGGACACCATTTAGCTTTTGCATCTCGTATTTTTTTGAAACTTTTTTATCTTTTAGTATAGGTTGAAAGAGGCCCTCATGATTTTTTTCAAATTTTTTCCTCTAACCGTTTTCGAGATATCAAATTTTGAAAAATATAGACATTTTTTTTTCAAATGCCTACAACTTCACGAAAAGTGGTTTAAATAAAATTTTCATAGAGACAAAATATGTTTGTTTTTACACATCTTTTCAGTAAAAAATATCAAAAAAATTTTTTGAACCACGCTACTATTGAAATTTTAAATTTTAAGTATAAATTGTCGATTTACAAAAAACACGTACTGATCGATTTTCCTCATAATTTTTCACAGCAAACTGTCTCCTATTCTACAACTTTTCCAGCTATGCCCATAATGGGATAACGATGGGATCTATTTTATTTCGATTTTTTAAATTTCATATTCCAGTTTTTTTCAAAGAAAAATGTGTAATAAAAATATCGTGCTCAGAATTTATTATAAATAATTATCTGACACACAATTATCATCAAAATTTTAAAATTTTATTTCCACAGAGAAACTATTATTAAATCACATCTATTCCTTTACACGTTTTAATATTTTATAGATCCGAGATTCAATGGATGATGAAAATTCTTTGAATCTTAAAGTGTCTCTTCCGTCTGGAATGACACAATGATATTTTTGTGTCCCTGTGACTGTTTTCACTCGTAAATATCGTTGATCTAAAAATAATTTGGCCTGATTATACTTTTCATTAGGGAAAAATTCAATACTCATATTTGGTAAAGAATTCGGTTTTTTCGCCCATTTATAAAGTTCGACAGGAGTCGAAATTTGATGGTCACATGGAAGCTGAAGACTTGATCGTGCTGCAATCCTCTTGAAAGTCCCCC
Source organism: Microplitis manilae (assembly GCA_030273425.1). Taxonomy (NCBI): domain Eukaryota; kingdom Metazoa; phylum Arthropoda; class Insecta; order Hymenoptera; family Braconidae; genus Microplitis; species Microplitis manilae. The sequence goes on along the minus strand of CP092720.1, from coordinate 16,091,551 downwards.
CTGCTCCATCACAAGGCCCTTTGCCATGTGCGGTTGCGAAATAATACCATTCAGCTTTTATTCCAAAGTCTTCTTCATGATAATGAAGGTTTACAAAATTTTTATTATTTTTAAATTGTTGAGGTGCCCCGTCAGAAAAATAAATGATTTTTGAGGCAGTATTGGAAAGACCTTTGATAAAATTAGTGGTAATTCTAGTAAACTCATGAACAGCAACTGCATCATGAGATAAGCAATCTGATACAATTACTAAACATTTATGAACCAGCTCATTATTTTTTTTATAATATATTACAACTGGATAAATAGTTGCCTGGCTGTTATTCCAATGGAATCCAGATGCAGCATTCTGAATAACAAAGGCATAATTTTCCGCAAAATCACAGATAACAATAAATTGATTTTCATTTAATGATTCTTTCAATGACCTCAAATAGCTTGCTTGCTCTTTAGCAATGTAATTATGAGGAAGAAGACTTGTAATATTTGCACAAAAACTATCGACAAAATCTGATGAGTTTTTAACAAATGTCTCTAAGCTCGTACGGGGCTGTGAAATCCAAAACTTATATATAATTTCATCAATTCCATTTTCATCCAGTACATCTAATAGTAAGTCTTTCAAAGTCTGTATTCCTGGACACTCATCACAGTTCTGAAAGTAGCAATCAGAGGTAGGATTTTGACATATGATTATTTTAAAGCAGTCACTATACGTCTGTAATGGTGATGCTAATTAGCCAGTAAGTGCCGCAAAGTTACACCCTGCAATGAAAGAGACCATTAATTATTTTGACAAAGACTTTTCTAGTGTATAACTTACCTAACATCATAAGCTTGACGTTTTGGTGCATAGAACACACACAAATAGTATGAGTTCCGCTAGAACCAGCAAGCACGCAATGTTGAGCACGCAATGATGCAAGTCTTGAAAAGCCAACCCGGCACTCTGGATGACGTTCCTTGAAAAGTTCATATAACTCTTTCAAGTTCGAGAGAATAAGACGTTTCTGGATATGTTCACGTTTTCCATTATCATTCCGAATAGAGAGATAATCTTTCATCCCTGGCATATTTACACTAATTTCATCGCTAGTGTAGAATTGTAAAATCTTTGATTTAATGTCATTTGGTAGATGTCGACCTAAAACATTAACAAATCGAATTTTTCATCACTGAAAACATTACTTGACATTATTTATTTGAATATGATTGTAAAAAGATTCTAACCTAATTTGGCATTCGGAGTTGAAAGAATCCCTTGCTTTTCTCCAAGAGATTTTGCTACAGACGCCATATACTTTGTACAACCCATTACTTCACATACTCGAGCTAATCCCCACGTTTCAGGCAATAGAGTAAGGATTTGTCTTTTTTCAGATCGTTGTGTATTACTATTATTAAATTTAGTTTTTAATTTATCGAGCAGTTCTAAAAAATTTTGTGAGTTAATTTCGTCATCGGACAGTTTTGTTACACCTAAGGAGGTTTTTAACTCGTCATATACTTTTTTGACTTTGTTTTCTAAATAAGTTTGATTATCAATATGTTTCTTAATAATAAATGATTGTTTTAATAAAGCAAATGCATCATTGACCACAGGCAATACTGTTCCTAAACTTAATTCAGATAAATTACTGGTTCGTGCTGATAGTTCTTCATTAAAATCCTCTAACCCTGAAAATTAAAAAGATTAAATTATTATTTTAAGATAATACATTTGTTGTATCTTAAGAATAACATCAGGGCATGAAATTTCACTATTTACCAGATAGAATGTTTGAAATTGATGAAAGAGTATTTTCTGTACGATCTTCAACATTTTCATTAACCTCAGCAACCAAACTAGATACAGTATTTTGTATGTCCAGTGCTTTTCTACACGATGTGCAGAGATAGTCATAAGTACTTAAATTATATGCACTTTGTTGAGTAACAGAGGCTCGTCGGAAACTGTTTTTGACTCTATGATCTTCCAATTGTAGAGGATTACAGCACATATTATATCTTCCAAAATTTTCCATAGCGTAAATATTCACAATAATGTTTGCGTGTTCACAGTAAAACATAAACACTTATACTTCTTTAAAAAAAGTTGATACAGGTTACTTAAAAAAACACACTAAAAACATGTGATTAACATCAATACCCCTACTGTTGTTCTAAAATATAAATGTAAACAAGAAAAAATACTCAACCAAAAAGTTTGTCACGATATTTTAATATCGCGGCAGTCTCGCATCAGGTCGGTGAACAACAGAGGGCAGCACACGCTGCTCACACGTCTCATCCGACCCATTGTTATACTAATTAGTTGTTTATATATAAGATTTTGTTTTAATGATATTTTAATTGATTTTTTGTAGGTCAAAATTGTATTTAACTCAGCAGATCTTACTGAGTACTTTGAGTATGAATTTGAATTTTGTAGCGCTGGGAGAATGGTTACGCATTTTATTCATATGCTTATTATTATTGTTATTATTTTGATTGGGTGGCGCATGCGCGTCAACGCAATAGTTGACCTCAATAAATTTATTTATTATATATAAATTTACTAATTTTATGAATAAATCATTGGTTGATTTTTCGGTAAACCATATCAAAATTAATTATGCAAGATGCAATTGATCATTTAACGTCGGGAACTGGATAAATTGCACGGCCCAAAGTATGTATTATTTTGGTGGTACTATATATATATAACATGCGACAATCATATATATCCATTTGGTGGAAGTGAGAAATATGACAAAATGGCGTCGGCCTAGGTGCCGGCGTGAGATTCACGCGCTGCCGTGGTCAGACGTGAGGTGGTCTCTGTAAGAGTAGCGTGTGTGCTCTGTTACATTAAATTAATTATAAATTTGTCGCCATTTGGTATTTGAGTAGAAAATATAAATCCATTGGCATTAATTGAGTTTTTGGTGAAAGCATAAAGGAAAATACATTTACCGTATTAGAGTGCAACCAAGGTGGTTGAATAATACGTAATCTGTAAGTACTTTTTTTTTGGCTAATACATTGGCGTGTAATTTTATTCCCGCGTTGGTGATCATTTGTTATCTCATAAGAGTAAGAGAGATAGTGAATGTTGAGGATAATATTTTATATAAGCATAGGATGAAATGCGTGACTATTGTGCCCAGTAGGTACTGATACAACCAGATAAAACTATTCAATATTATTTTATTATTGCCAGATATCGAGTGTGATAAATATTTGGTTTTTTTTATTATTTACTGCTTAATTATTATTTTCTGCGTAATTATTATATTTTTATTATCACGTGTGAGTGATACCAAAATTTAAGATATTAGTTTATGTAATTATTATCAATTTGGAGTATTATTATTATATTATTATTTTGTGATTATTATTTTGTGAATATTGTAAGATATTTACCAGTGGTTCAATTGCAAGAAATATTTACTTGAAATATTTCAAGCTTATTTTGAGATTATAGTTTAGCTTGTGAATATCACGTGTGAGTGATATCATTATTTACATGCGAGAAAGCTATTTTGTGTTTAAGATGTTTACTGTCTATTCTTTATTGGTATTATTTTTATTTGTATACGCATACCAGTATTATTTGTAAGTGGATTACTATTATTTTATTTTGATATTGTTATTTTGGATATGAGAGACCATTAAATATTAATTTATTATTTAAAATATAACTTGAACAAATGGTCATCAACCCGGTAGTTCTTTAGATTTTATTTATTTACATTATTACTCTCTTTTTCTTGCTTCCTCTTCCTAAAATCTGAAATCGTTACCCTGTCATTTATTTTATTTTCATTTCTCCGTTGGTTTTATTTTGGTTTTTGAATTTTGTTCGTGGGGCACACGAACTGGCGCCCAACTAGGATTTCTAACCCAGCCTGAGCAGAGCTGCGGGTCCAGGGAGATTCAGGATATCTCCAGGTGGGACTTTTGTTTTGTTATTATTTTATTTTCAGTTTTTCAACCAACGGAGAGCCATAACGGCTATTGAGCGCCGACCACACTCCGCCGTGGGACGCGTAAAATAGAGGAGAACGTTATAAGTTATCTACTGTAGTCTTTCTTACCGACTGTAGTAATATGGAATTATAATTTAAAAGTGAAAGAGGCTTTACAAACACATAAATAAACGAATTTACGATGTGAAATTTAAAGAATTTTCATCATCCATTGAATCTCGGATCTATAAAATATTAAAACGTGTAAAGAAATAGATGTGGTTTAATAATAGTTTTTCTGTGGAAATAAAATTTTAAAATTTTGATGATAATTGTGTGTCAGATAATTATTTATAATAAATCCTGAGCACGATATTTTTATTACACATTTTTCTTTGAAAAAAACTGGAATATGAAATTTCAAAAATCGAAATAAAATAGATCCCATCGTTATCCCATTATAAGCATAGCTGGAAAAGTTGTAGAATAGGTAACAGTTTGCTGTAAAAAATTATGAGGAAAATCGATCAGTACGTGTTTTTTGTAAATCGACAATTTATACTTAAAATTTAAAATTTCAATAGTAGCGTGGTTCAAAAAATTTTTTTGATATTTTTTACTGAAAAGATGTGTAAAAACAAACATATTTTGTCTCTTTGAAAATTTTATTTAAACCACTTTTCGTGAAGTTGTAGGCATTTGAAAAAAAAATGTCTATATTTTTCAAAACTTGATATCTCGAAAACGGTTGGAGGAAAAAATTTGAAAAAAATCATGAGGGCCTTTTTCAACCTATACTAAAGATAAAAAAGTTTCAAAAAAATCCGCGATGCAAAAGCTAAATGGTGTCCGATTTGGCGTGGAACGCCCCATATATATATATATATATATATATATATATATATATATATATATATATATATATATATATATATATATATATATATATATATATAATAAATATAATAAATATACTCTACGGCGTCTGCAAATGATAAATATATATATAGTACACTAACGCAAAAAATGAAAGGAACAGAAAAATTTTATAAATTTTTTAGTAATTTTTGGAAGGCTGTAACTTCGTGAAAAATAATCGTATCGAGATTTTAAAAAAAAAAATTTATAGCTGGAAATCTCTAGTTTCGATGCATTTTCATCAAAATTTTATAAAAAGTCTGGTTATTACGATAAAATGAGAAATACCGCGAGACAAAACATTTCTAATTTTTTTTTTTTTTTTCTAAAGAGCCCACGGACCGTGGAAAAACTTTGTGAACTAAACCAATGCGTAGGTAGTTTGACAAATTTATTTAGCTTCCATTTGGTTTTTTTTTTAACTTCGTAGGACAATTTGACGCAGGGATATCAGCCTTCCAACAAAAAATCATCCTTTTGGCTTTGATCATCGATATTTAAGGTACTAATGATTGCACAGTAAATTTGAGGGTGGCTATAAAAACTTGAATAAAGGTTCTACAAGACCTGTTCACTAGTTTTTGGAAAGAACAATTTTTTTTATTTTTAACATCCTCTAGAAGTAAGTACAAAAAAATGACCTTTTTCGTTTTTTAGTAAATAAACCGCTACTCTGCAAATATTGATAAAAAAAATATTGTTGCTAGGGACTTTTTTAGCTTAATGTACCTCCAATAACCTTTTAAATTTTTAAATTGATCTATGGAGCCGTTTTTTTAGGGCCATCGTTTAAAGTTTTGTAATCATATTCAAAATGAAAAAATAATTTTTTTTACTTTTCTTTCATTTTTGCATCAGTAACTCAGTGAATGTGAGGGGAAGAGAAAAAAAAACGGAAAATTTTCAAAAATCAAAAAAATAGAACCTTGTTTTTTGGGGTCGAAATTTTTTTTTCTAACTTTTTTTAAAATTTTTCGTTTTTTTTTTTTCTCTTCCCCTTACATTCACTGAAATACTAATGCAAAAATGAAAGAAAAGTAAAAAAACATTCTTTTTTCATTTTGATTATGATTACACAATTGAAGAAACAAAACTTATTCTTTTAGTTGTTTAGCAAAACTTTGATCGATCATTTCCAAAAAAGGGTTCGATAGATAAATTTGAAAATGTAAGGGGTTATTAGGGATACATTAAGCTATAAAAGTCTCTGGTAACATTAGTCTTTTCATCGATATTTACAGTGTAGCCGTTGATTTTCTAAAAAACCAAAAAAAAGTCATTTTTTGTACTTACTTCTAAAGGATGTTAAAAATTTAAAAAATTGTTTTTTCCAAAAAATGATGAACGGGTCTTGTAGAGAGTTTATTCACGTTTTTAACGCCGGCCTCAAATTTACTGTGCAATCATTGGTACCTGAAATATCGATGATCAAAGCCAAAAGGATCATTTTTTGTTTGAAGGCTGATATGCCTGCGACATATTGTCTTACGAAGTTGAAAAAAAAAACTAAATTGAAGCTGAATAAATTTGCTAAATGACGTTTGCATTGGTTAATTGACAAAATTTTTCCACGGTCCGTGGGCTTTATGGAAAAAAAAAAAAAATTAGAAATTTTTTGTCTTGTGGTATTTCTCATGTTAGCGTAATAACCAGACTTTTTAAAGAAATTTGATAAAAATGCACCGAACCTAGAGATTTTAAGTTCTAAAATTTTTTTTTCAAATCTCGATACGATTACTTTTCACAAAGTTACAGCCTTCCAATGACTACTAAAAAATTTATAAAATTTTCTGTTCCTTTAATTTTTTGCGTTAGTGTAGTATCAATCTTTTTCTTAGATTAGTAAGCCTTTTTGGTGCCTATTTAGACAGTGGATCTGAGGGAGTAAACTCCAATCGTGCGTCGGAGCTGACACACACACCTTTTTATTTTTAATATGGATTCCCCTTGTGTTCCCCGAATTATGAACCCGAAATGAAATTTTCGATTGACCTTCCGCTCAATCACCACCCCTGAGCTCATGGCTCTTATCGGCGGTAGTCTATGTAATTCTTTGAGTTTTCGAGAGCCCTCATCGCGTGGATGTCCGCTCTCATCAAGAAAGTACACTAAATTATCTTGTCTATACTGAAACAACTCTTCCGTTAATATAACATTCGGTTTATTTGATTTGACTTTAACGTCTTTTAATTCTCCGGTTTCTCCCGGTACTGACAAATTAAATTCATCATTTGACTGTATTTCGTCTTCAGAACTAGAATCGCTATCTTGAGAACTGTTTGGGTCCGATAGGTTTAGCCGGTCAGCGCGAGACCTCTCTACTATTCCTACGTCTTCGAGCCCACATTTATCGTTCTCTGGAGTATCTATTACCCCTTTTTTTGGTCTACCCCTTTTTCGTTTAGGCAGTTCATTCTTTTCCCGAACTTCTTTACCTCGTGTTGGGGGGTTTTCTTCAGCTTTATCAAAGTTGTCAATAACTCGCTGGAGCTTAACATCTAGAGACTCCCCGTTATTTTCGTTTAATTCCGCTTGAGCGTGCGTTGTCACGTTTACTATTTCTGGAGGGTTTCGCGATAACGCATCCGCATTCAAATTAATTTTTCCTGGTTCATAAACCACTCCGTATTCATATTCAGCGAGTCTCAGACGCCATTTCAATACTCTAGCACTACCGTCTTTTGCGGTACGAAACCAGACTAAAGGTTTATGGTCTGTAACTACAGTGGATTTGCGCGCGTACACGTACGGCCGAAAATGCTTAGCTGCCTGTACTATAGCTAAAGCTTCTTTTTCGTACGTATCGTAACGTAATTCAGCTCCCCGTAGGACTCTCGAATAATATGCAACCGGTTTGTCCTTTCTGATCTCGCCCTGCGATAACACTGCACCCACGGCGATACCCGACGCGTCAGTGGTTGTCAAAAATGGTCTCGAAAAATCTGGGTACTGCAAGACAGGTGCAGTACACAGTGTCCTTTTCAAACTTCCGAAAGCTTCTTGAGCCTCCGGTGATCATATAAATCGCTATCTTTTTCCAATAACCTCGTTAGCTGTTTTGCTATTTTAGAAAAGATTTTAATAAACCTGCGATAATATCCGGTCAATCCCAGGAATTCTCTTATGTTTTTTTGTTTTTTAGGTATAGGAAAGTTTTGCACGGCTTCGAGTTTTGAAGGATCCGGCTTTAGGCCCTCTTTACTAATGACATGACCCAGATAATTCACCTCCGGCCGTAAAAATTCACATTTATCGGGCTGTAATTGCAAATTTGCTTTTCTTAATCTATGCATTAATTCGTCTACTTTTGCCCCATGTTCCTCTAAATTTTCCGCAAATACTGTGATATCATCAAGGCACACAAACATCGAGACCCCCTGCAGGCCAGTCAAAACAGTATCCATTAACCTTTGAAAGGTCGCTGGTGCATTTTTCAAACCAAAAGGCATGCGAGAGAATTCCCAATGGCCTTGTGGTGTGGGAAATGCCGTTTTATGACTATCTCCTGGGTCCATCTCGATTTGGTGATATCCTGATGCCAAATCGAAAACAAAGAAATATTTCGACCCCCCCCCCCAACTGATCAAGAATATCTGTTATATTTGGTAACGGATATGCATCCCTTATCGTCTTTTCATTTAAAGAACGAAAATCTATTACTTCGCGCTATTTTTTGTTCCCGTGCGAATCGGGTTTCTTGGGGACTATCCAAACCGGACTATTGTAAGGTGACTCGGTAGGCTTAATGATACCCGTTTCGAGTCCCTCTTTAATTTGTTTATCGACTTCAATTTTAAGACTTTGCGGTAACCGATATTGTTTAGTTGTAATCGGATTATCAAAAAGGGTTGGAATTTTATGTCTGTATCCGTCCTAGAGGTTCTCCTGGAACATAAAAGCGATCAGAGTGTTTCTTTACTTACCGTTCTACATGATCTTTCTCGTCTTTATTTAGATAATCAAGTCTCAACAAATTTTTGATTTTACTGTATCTTTCTTCGTTCTCGCGATTTTTAGTAATTGTAAATATTCGTTTTGTGATACCAGAATTTTTAGCTATTTTATCTTCGGATACTTTTTGATCAATTGGTACAGGAGATCGTACCCTCTCGATCTCCTGGACAAATAAGGTGGGGATTTTTACGGCCACTGTATTATTTACAGTATTATAGACTTGCAGATACGCACGCCCGTGATTAACGCGAACCAGACAACTACCTGCATATACCCCCCTGCAGATCTTCAACTTCGGAATGTATCCCTCTTTTATTTCAGGGTTTTTTACATTTACAAAAAAGATTGATTCACTGCGAGGCGGTATATACATGACACCGTTTTCGATCTTATCAGATTTTTTAAACGGAAACTTCTTATCCCCGATTTCCAAGACCCGATTTTTATAGTCGATTTTTGCGCCATAGGTTGTAAAGAAATGCGAACCCACTAAACCGGCGTGTGGGATTGCCATGTTATCTGGTATTATGTGACACACAGCTTCCTTTTCAAACAATTTAATAGTGGCACTACCGAGTGTCGGAATTGGTACATCAGCAATGCCGTGTAATTCTACAATATCATCATAGTTTATCCTTGTATTCTTACTCAAATATTTTAATTTTATTAGATTTGGTGAAGCACCAGAGTCTAACATCATGATTATGTCTTTATTTTTATCAGTCTTTCCTATTATTGTATATGGTAAATCATCGAAATCTGTGTTAATTTCGAGTTTCATTACTGGGAGTCGCTGTCTGATTCCACTTGTACGACGTTTACCGGGCGTTTTTGTCGATTGTCCTGTCCCACGCCCGTTGGGAAGGACGCATTTCGGTTTCCCGAAGTATAATCCCGTGCTTTTAGCCATTTGCATGCGTCTTCATTATGATTACTTATTTGACAAAAGTTACAGTACTTTGTATTTCTATTGAAATTCGGATTTCGATTTGAGCTTCCCGGTCGGAGATTATTTAATTTGCATATCTTGGCAGAATGTCCCATGTTATTACATAATTGACATTTAAGATTCGCGTATTTATTTTTATTATCGTTATTATTTTTATATCGAAAACAGTCTTTAGCTACATGACCCAGTACGTCACAGATTTGACATTTAATTTTTTTTGGTTCTGAACAGTTTTTAGCAAAATGACCACGATTATTACAATTGTGACAAATTACATTTTGATTTTGCCCGTTACTTATGTGATAATTAGTATTAATAGATTTGGGTGGGAGATTCTTAATTTGGTCATTTCTATCGTTATTAAGATTTTTTCCATTATTGTCTGCGACAAATCTTACTGGTTTTTCAGAAATTTTTTTTCCATTTTCCGAGTTTCTTTCAGTGTTTGGGTCATATCTTATTTCTTTGCGGGCATTTAATTTTTTTTCGATTTGAATCGCACTCTTCAGTGCCTCTTCGGCCGTCGCGCATTGAGGCATACGTTGATCGATTTCATTAATTAAATTTTGGGTAAAGCATTCGGCTACCGATGCATCAGTTTCATTCTTAAACGCTGTAATTTTCTGTTCCGTTGCATCCGGGTTATTATATTCGTACCATTCTGTAATCTCTTTAGCTTTTTTGCGTAACCTATCCACTCAATTTACGACCGATTCATTTTCTTTTTTAAAGATTCGACTCAGTTCACCTTGGAGTTGAAATAGAGATTTAATCGGAACAAAAACCTTTTTAAGTCCTTTTATTAGATCTTGTACCGTCGTGTAATCAGATTTATTTAAAGATTCTTCGACAATCGTACTTAGTTTTGTCCCGTATATGCTTTAACAAAGTTTAGGCCAGTAAATAAAGCCGTTTTTTTTGGTCAACCTCGCACTAAATTTCCGATCCAATTTTGTTTTTTTTTAGGTTAAGGGTCACTTACAGATCATAAAATCACAAAATGCTGACAGATCCAGATGGAGCTTCGATCGCAATTTTGTAAGAAAGTTTTTGGCCGATATCTCGGAAACTATGCACTTTAGGGCAAAAAATATTAAAACCATTATTGTAGAGAATAAAATTTTGCGTCTTTTGTTTCCTGTAAACTTTTTTGTAAAACTTACCGTTTACGATTTATGGCCCATTTAATGAACCGGTTTTTCTATTTCGGCCGATAACTTTAAAAATATTGGATTAATCGATGAAATGCATATAGCCATTTCGAAAGATCACTTAATTCTCTACAATTTTTGTGGAAAACTTTTTTTTATAGTGCCCAGACTTTTTGAGCTATAAGACGTTGAATGTTGGACTAACGGGCGTAAGGTCGAAAATTTCAAGGTATGCATAGTATACTGGTAAAAATTTCGTAGAAGCTACCGATTAAAAACCGGTTTTCTGTATTGTCTGTAAAAATCCTAAGTAACATCCCTTAAAAGTAGTTTTTTTTCCCCCACTGAAACTGGTCAGTAGAACCGAAATAATCGATTGCGGCTTTCGATTATTTCAATATCGGGTACAAAATTTAATCGGTAGCTGCTACTGAATAGTTTTAGATAACAGTTACCGATTCGTAATTGGTAGCTGGTCCCTATTACATATCGGTAGCTATTGTTGAAAATCAATCGGCAGAAGCTACTAATTACGTACGGTAGCAGTTACCGAATGTTAATAGTAGCAGGTGCCGATTCATAATTGGTAGCTGCTACCGATAAATTTTTGGCACCAGCTACCGATTATTTCGGTATAGTGTACGGAAATAGTAGCTAGCAGCTACCAATTACGAATCGGTAACTGTTATCTAAAAGTATTCAGTAGCAGCTACCGATTAAATTTTGTACCCGATATTGAAATAATCGAAAGCCGCAATCGTTTATTTCGATTTTACTGACCGGTTTCAGCGGGGAAAAAAAATTACTTTTGAGGGATGTTATTTAGGATTTTTACAGAAAATACAGGAAACCGGTTGTTAATCGGTAGCTTCTACGAAATTTTCACCAGTAAACTATGCATACCTCGAAATTTTCGACCTTACGCCCGTTAGTCCAACATTCAACGACTTATAGCTCAAAAAGTATGGGCACTATAAAAAAAAGTTTTGAACAAAAATTGTAGAAAATTAAGTGATCTTTCGAAATGGCCATATGCATTTCATCGATTTAACCGATATTTTAAAAGTTATCGGCCGAAATAGAAAAACCGGTTCATTAAATGGGCCATAAATCGTAAACGGTAAGTTTTACGATAAAGTTTATTCGGAACGGAAAATGCAAAATTTTATTCTCTACAATAATGGTCTTAATAACTTTTGCCCTAAAGTGCATAGTTTCCGAGATATCGGCCAAAAACTTTCTTTCAAAATTGCGATTGAAGCTCCACCTGGATCCGTCAGCATTTTGTGATTTTATGGTCAGTAAGTGACCCTTAACCTAAAAAAAAAATAAAATTGGATCGGAAATTTAGTGCGAGGTTAAATGCTTTATTTACTGGCCTAGTTTCCTTCCGCGGCGTTAGGTAACATATCTTTCGCGTCCTTACAGCAGTTTACAAAATCCACTGACTCATGGGGATTACCGTCAAATTTTGGAACGCACATAAGTGCATCATTTAATGAAACAGAGTGATTAGCGGTTAAGGCCATGACTTCTAAATTTATTTCGTCGATAGGCGGATCGTTATTATTAATATTATTATTGTTAGTATTATTATTGTTAATATTATTATTGAATGGATCGGTATCTCCAGTGATATTCACTGTTGTGACCGTATTATTTAAAGTCTCGTCGTTAACCACGTCGGAATTATTTTTTTTTGAATGAGATTCTTGATTATTATCGGACTCTTTATTTTTTTCGTCCTCGGAACTTTCGTCTGGAGTTATCAAGCTTTTATCAAGTGTATTTACGAATCCGGAATCAGAAGACTCCTGGAATTAAAAATTACGTTTCGTATTTTGTCGTGGTGGTAAACCGTCCGCACGCGATGCGTTGCCCGTACTTCTCAATGAGTACCGAGCGGGTTTGTTACCGGACATTTATAAACATTTCTATTAATTAAATTCTTCATTCAAAGATTTCAATCCCGGCTGAGCCCCCAATAATGTTACGTCGGATTTACAATACAAGCAGGCTTTGAGTCCTGACTATAATATGACAACGGTGTTAAGGATGCCAAATTATAAGCGAGAAACTCGACCTACTTTAAAATCAGACTTTAAAAATATTATAAATTTCGGTCCTAGTCTTGCGACTAATAGACCGGGGATCGGTGAAATCATGGAATGAAGGTGATTGATTAAGATTTTGATTCATGCTATCGATTTATATAATTCTATCGAAAGAAAACATTACACGGATAACTTTTCTGACTCACTTGGTTTACAGGTTTATTTTAGTCTAAAACAGCTAGGTAGTGGTACGGCCCTTTTCCCTTTTTTGTGAGTTTCTCTTCCTTGTGGTCTGCTTTTAGTTTAACACACACACTCAGATTTTTGTTTACTTAATCGCTCATCAACTCAACTTTCTGTGACCTTTAAAGTTTAATCATGAAGTGGCACTCCCCCTACTCTGATTTGTAACTATTTATTTTAACTATTATTTTCTTTAAATAATCAAGTGGCTACCAGCCAACTCTGATTTTATTATTATCTATTTTAATTATGATTTTCTCTACTATCAAGTGGCTACCCGCCAACTCTGATTATTTAACTATTATTCTCTACTACCCAACCGTCCACTTTGAACCAAATTTTTAGACTGCCTCTATTTGTTGAGCTTCAGAGTCTCACAGAAAAGCGAGAAGGCATTGTTTCATTATTTATTCGGGGGAAAATCAGACCCAATAGAAAATCATCCTGGCCTTCTTCCCATTTGTGTAGGTCCCAATACTTAGGGGGTCGCACCATCCCCTCCGCATTAGTCCTAGGCGGGTTCTTTTGCCCTCTCCCTAGCTTACCTCTATTTAACTGTTTATGTACTTATTTATTTATGTATTTATTTCTTTATTTATTTATTTATCTATTTACTTATTCATTTATTTAATTACTTATGCATTTATTTGTCTATTTGTTGTTTTACTTAGCTATTTATTTGTTTATTTACTTAGTTGTTTAATTATTCAACTATTTACCATTTAATTAGTTGATTCATTTATTTATTTAATTATCTATCCATTTGTTAACTTATTTATTTATTTACCTAATTATCTATTCATTTGTTAATTTATTCATTTATTTGTTTATTGTTTTATTTATGGATTTGTTTATTAGCTTAATTACCTGTTAACTTATTAATTAATGTATTCCGTTATTTATTTATTTGTTTACTTAATTGATTTAATTAATTATTCGATTATTATACTTTTTATTTATCTGTTCAATTATTTAATTATTTTTTAACTTATAAATTTATTTATTCATTTAGTTATTTAATTAATTTCGTTTATTGTTTATTACTTGTTCGCTAGAGGTTTCATATTTCTTAACTCTGTCCTTTATTTCTCTTCGTTTAATTTTTGTATTTTATTTAAATAAAATATTTCCGTTACTTCCCAAGAGTGATCTGGAGAGTTTCACTTTTGGATCGTAGGACTCCCGAGCAGCGGAAACATAAATGCTACAGTAAAAAAGGTTGGTACCATAGTAAGCTTACAAATTTTAACTTCCCGCTTAATAAATCGATGATTTTCAAAAGTTTCGGGAAGTTATTGTTTTCATCCCGATTTTCGAAAATCGAGTTTTCATCAAATGTCGACGTTTTAAGGTCCTAGGAATCTATTCTGACTACTTTCAGAATGATGTCCGAGTGTCTGTATATGTGTGTGTGTGTGTATGTGTGTGTGTATGTGTGTGCGTGTGTGTGTGTGTAAATTCTTTATATCTTTTTAACTAATAAACGAATTTGGATGGTCAAGCTAGCAATTGAAAATGCTTTTTGGCCATCCATTTTTCTGAAAATTTCAGATCACTCGGTCCAGTAGACTCAAAGATATTGGCCAATTACGAAAAAAAAAAAATTTTTTTTTTTAGTTTTTTATTGATTTCTCAGAAACGACTTATACTGTCAACTTCAAAATCTAATCAGCTCTAGAACTTAATAAAACACGTCGATTGCCCCCTCAAACACCAAAATCGGATAATTCGTTTAGGAGTTATCGCGGGAGAAAGAAATGGTAAAAAACAGTTTCTTTCGATTATCTTTGAAGTGACTCATCTGATCAATTTAGAATCTAATAAGCTCTAGAACCTAATAAAACACGTCGAGTACCACCTTAACCATCTCAGTCGGTTGATGCGTTTGAGAGATATTGAGGGAGAAAGAAATTTTAAAAACGATTTTTTTCGGAACTAAAGGTATACAAAAGTATTTTTGAGCTCGAAGAGCTTGAAAATATATTCACAACGATTTTTTCGAGCTCGAGGATCTCGAAAACAGCGGAAAGTTTTGGAGCTGGCCCGCAGGGTCAACCGATAAACCGATTTTTTTTACTGTAGCAAGTTAAAATGCATGTATCTCATGAACAGTGAACTTTCGCAACATAAGTGTCACCAGCGATTTTGTAGAGGACAAAATTTTCTAAAAGATTGGTGCAATGCATATGTTTTGTAAGATGAGCCGTTCTTCACTATTAACAAAAATAAATTAAAAAAGTGAAAAATTGATTTTTGGAGCTGATACAAGCGACATCGATCGAGTTAGACCAAAACTGTTTTATACACTTTTAAAAAGCAATAATTATTCTACAAATAAGAACTGGTTTCAAAACGATAGCTCGAAACCGGGCTAAGTTATATAGTTTGAAAGAAAAGTAATTTCGAGTTATCTCGGAGTAGTTTGAAAAAAAAGATTGATTATCGAAAAAAATTGAAAAAAAATTTTTATTTTATTATTTTTTTTTTTTTTTCAAAAATTTTGTTTTTAAAAAATTTTTTTTTTGGTCTATCCGCAATGATTTATTATTGTCAAAAAAATCTCCTCAATTTTTTTTACCGCTGGCATTAGCGTTACCCAAAGCGTACCTCGTGGAGGTTCCTCGGTCGAATTTACGCTTCTTACACACATACTGACGGTAAAAAAGAAATTGAAGAATTTTTTTTGACAATGATAAACCATTGCGGATACACCAAAAAAAAATTTTATTTAAAAAAAAATTTTTGAAAATAAAAAATTTTGAAAAAAAAAAAAAAAAAAAAAAAAAAAATTTTCATTTTTTTCGATAGTCAATCTTTTGATCGAAAAAATCAAGATTATTGGTAAAAAAAAACATTTAAAAATCGAAAAAATGACCAAATACCGAGAAACTTCCAATTATGGGGATTTTTGGCAAAATCGATAAATTTAAAGCTTCGGGACACTAAGAAAGAAAAATCGCAGCGCTTTGAAATTCTCAGGGTTTTTTCAGGACACTGACGTTGAAAAAGAAACGAGGATATCCTTTGTTTATTCGTTATATCCAAAGTTATGGCAAGATTTAAGAATATTCTTAAATATGTGAATTTTGACTTGTTTTTTAATAAACATTATCGCTTCAAAAAAAATTCTTTTATTGAGAGTGACTAATTTTTCCTCATAGAGAATGTTTTCCAGTTTCGAAATCCCTACTTTCATTCTCTGTACGACCAATACGTCCGGAGTTATTTATTATCAAAGCCAAAATGGACTGTTTTGCTTTGATCAATAATAACTCGGCACCAACTCGTCGTAGAGACTTTTTGAGGTCACCAAAATTGAAGGGCATAAAATTTCCTGAAAGAGTCATAAAGTCAGATTATCCAAAAAAATTTATTGAAGCCCATAGACTTGTTAAAAGACGAGCAAAAATTTTGAAAATTTTTTTTTCGTTGCTATGCTTAAGATTACTCCGGAACCGTGCATGATGAAAAAAATTTAAGGTCCAGATCTGAAAACTAGCAACTTGAGGCTACGATTTGCTTTTTTTTTATTTTCACTCTACGATCATTTTTAACGAGTTACATCATGTTGAAAATCACCCAAAAATTTCGATTTTTTTTCTATCCCTTAATTTTTGGGACTGGTGTATAATCACTCCATTGTTTTCTCGTCGATATTGACTGTCGTTTTTTTCTACAGTTCTATCAAAAATAAATTACTTTCTAGTTTACCCGAAAGTTGGGATATCAGTCAAATACAGAGTTAGTTCAACTGTTTTCGAACAAAGGTTTTGAACTTAAAACAGAAACTAAAAAATGTTGTGTAATGGGTCCACTTGTTTTATTAATAAATTGTGGTCTCAATAAAACAAGGGCCCATCCATGTGTAAAACTTAAAGGTGTTCTACGTACCTGTCCAGCTATGCTCAGTGAAATCTCAGGACGAGGATAAACCCCGTACTGGACCACGCAGTATTTAAAATTAAAGAGAGAGATCTTAAAATTACTTATACTTATAAAGGAAAATTTCAGTAAGGAATTTAATTAATTGATAGAATTATAAATTTAAATTTACTAGCGTTTATTGCTGACGAAGTCGCCTTGACAAAATACGTAATGAAAATGAACAATATTTAAAGATGGCTGATGAAACTGACTCGAATATTCCAATTAGTAACTTTCAATAAAATGACTCGACCGGTTTTACAATTGACAAAATGACTCGACAGACTAAATACTAAAAATGACTCGACGGATTTTACAATTGACAAAATTGACTCGACAGACTAAATATTAAATAAATTTCCAGACTTTTATAAATTTTACCAAAGCCAAATCTCCACTCACTTCTCTCGCGCGCTTCCAATCTCCAATCTCCAATCTCCAATCTCCAATCCTCCCGTCCGCCAACCAAGCCCAATCCTTCAACCAATTCCAAAATACTCCACTCTCCAAATCCTTCCCAGTCCAATTAAGATCCAAAATTAATCTCCAATATAATAGACAACTAATATAAGCTTCCCCGTATGAGGGCTTATTAGCTCTTGGCTAGTATAAAATGGCGTATGCGGTTGTATTGGATGTTGTAGTAGTATTTGCGATTCAGGAAAAGACGTCCGAATGCGATGACGGCCACTAACCAAGAGACCGATCACCAGCAACCTCCGTAGTTTATACCCCACATTCTCACAGTCTACCAACCTCTGCAATCAAAACTTCGCCGACACTCGACGGAGGCGACCTCAATGGTAAATGGGGAGTTTCCTTATCGGCTGTTGTTGCGGAAGGAGGTCGCTTGGCTTTTGGCGCGAGTCGATATTTGAATTTAAAATATATTTTAAAATTTCTACCCCGTTGCAGTTGAATTAGAAGCTGATCAGAAGAGGAATGAAAATTCTGATCTTACGAGATCTTTGAGTAATCAACCACTTGACCTAGATGTTAAAAAACTTGTCATTAATTTTTGCGAAAGTGAAGAAAATTCGAAGCAACTAGCAGGCATGAAGGATTTTAAATCGGTGAAAAGTTCTGATGGTGTCCACATAAGAGTTCAAAAAAAAATTAATTTTGTGTAATTTAAAGGAATTATACCAAAATTTTAAGACTAAATATGATTCAGTACCGATCGGTTTTTCAAGATTTGCAAGTTTAAGACCTGCGCACTGCATCCTTACTGGAAGAAGTGGTACACACGTTGTATGCGTATGTACTGTACATCAAAATCTAAAGTTAATGCTCAAAGGTAATTGTAAATTACATACAGTACGTTAATCTTTGTTAATTTCATGATTATTTTATTTATATCTTCTTTTTAGGATGTAATTTTTTTTAAATTGCCAAAAATAGTCCATGGATTCCTAAGTCTCAGCCAATGTATAACAATCTCTTAAGACAATTGGTTTGTGCTATTCCAACGGAATCATGCTACTTCAGAAATTATAAAAGGTGTGCAATTGGCGAAAAAATTGCTAGCTTTTTTCATGCATCATTGATGAATCGGATGTCAGTCAAATCCGGTACAAAATGTGGACATCTACAGATTGCTGCACTATCGTTGATGTCATATTAGATGCAGAAGAATTCATTGATACGTTGATGATGAATCTTGAAAACACCCGAAACACGATTTCATAGCAAAAACGCAAAACCGATATTTTTCAGATTTGAAGCAGAATTTAAACGGTGGTGAGTTTGCAATAGTTCTTGATTTTGCAGAAAATTATGCATTCGTTTCACAAGAAGCAGCTCAAGCGTTTCATTAGCATAATGATCGGGCTACCTTATTTCCAATGGTTGTTTATTTCAACGAAGATAATGTTATCAAACATTGCAGCCCAGTTGAAATTTCTGATTGCCTTAAACATGACACAATTCTAGTTTATTTGTTTCAAGACCAATTAATTGCTTATCTGAAAAAAAAATTTGCCGTCGGAAAAAAGCTTTTTTATTTCTCAGAAGGAGCACTACCACAGCAATTTAAAAATAAAAAAGCATTTATGAATACGTGTTATCATAACAATGATTTTGAAATAAATGCTGAATGGCATTTTTTCGCCACGGCCCATGGAAAAGGGCCATACGATGGGCTCGCAGGTACAGTAAAACGACTTGCTGCCAGAGCTTCACTGCAAATGGATATCAAAAAACATATCCTTACACCGCAAGATCTTTATTCCTGGGCTACTAAAAATTTGACATGTTGATTTTACTTTCATAAAGAATGGAAAGAATTTACAGAAAAAGGATATTTTAGACGTGTGATACTTGAAGTCAAAAACGGTGAAAGGAACACAATCATTACACTCTTTCTCACCTATGAATAATAACCTACAATACGCTTGTGATAAAAATATATCAACTTCCTCGAATAGTTCGAAAATTGAAGTTTTCTAATCGTAGAGAAATTACATTTTATTTCACTTCATTTAAACAAAAAATATGCACATCGTAAAAATTATATATTTTGTAACAAAAAGTCTCAGCTTTCAGAAAAATGTATCAAATTTGATGTACCACACGCTCCATGCTCAGAAAAATTGTTTTTTCCACTTTAATCGAATTTGAAAGGGTTTTCTGAGACTTATAATGAAAAAATAATACTTCCTTGGAAAAGCTGAGAATTTTTTCTACAAAAAGTTGTAATGTGCTTAATTTAAAAAACAATTTTTTCTACTTCAAAAAATTAATGAAAAAGTTGAAAAAAAAATTTTTTTCTTAAAATTCCAAAAATCATTACTTCGAAACAATTACACATTAAGGGCTCAAATTTTCATAGAATTTTTTTTGTACACAAAACGCCTCCACAAAGTTTGAACCAAATCTGCGAGGATCGCCCCATAAAAATAACTTTATTTGGTGAAATGACCCATATATATATATATATATATATATATATATATATATATATATATATATATATATATATATATATATATATATATATATATATATATATATATATTATATATATTATAACGCAAAATTCAATTCAGACATATTAGCATACGTTAATACGCCAAACTCTGCGCTACAAACTTCGTTCTCTGCCTTTAGTTCCAGTCTCAATACGAATACGGGCGCCAGGTAATTTTTATCACTGGAATTACCAAACCAGTAAATCTTAATAATTCGATAAATTTTTGATCTGTGGAACTATCTCAAAACCACGCATTAGTAAAAACTGGATAATTTTTGATCTGTGGAATTATCACCAAAACCACGCAAACTAAAGAAAAGTAACCAAATCAAGAAAAGTATAAATAAAACCAAATAAAGAAAAGTATAAATAAAATATCGTTAAGATGACGCGAGAGTGACGCGAAGGGCCCAAGCGGCCCGCAGTTGAATACTCTCGGACCATCAGACAAATAAATACCTGGGTATGACATCGGGAACCTCTCATGGACGACGAATCACAAAACTCACACACTTCTAGAGGATTAATAAAATAAAATAAATAATGCAGTAATCAAGACGACAAATATCCCGACTGAACGGCTCCAAAACTCAATACTCAGAGCCACAAGTTCCAAAACGACATCAGTCAAGGGTGTGGCCGAGGCCTCTCTTTAGGGCTCTCCGACTCACAACCACTCGCTCCAAGACTCCAAACTCGACTACTGGGTCTGCTCGTACCTGAGCGACTCCAAACTCCAACTCTCTGACACCCTGGTCAATTCTCAACTGTCCTTCTCTCGTCTCCTACTCCATTCACTACTACACTCTACTACGTCCAGTCACTCTCACATTCTCGCTTCTCCATCCATTCTTCCCCCACCACATACAAGCCGTGGACTCGTGGTTCTTCCCGCGGTGTCGCTCCCCGTGATATCCGAAGTTAGCGAATCTTTGGCTTCCTCGAGCATCGCAAACGAGGCCTGCCATCCCCAAATAAACGTACACGTACCCCAGCTAATTTCGAGCATCAATTCAAGGGGGCGGTGACATCTCAGTCCCTTACTCCGCCTTCAAATCTACCTTCTCGGCAATGTAACGTCACAAAATATAAATACTGTTACGTCCAGCTCAAATACTGAACCTTATTATTTCTCCTTCTTTTAGAATTTATTTTTGCTTAAAAGTAGTATGGTGCACCTATAGCGCCCCCCACCACAAAGTGGTGGTAGAGCCCAGAGCGTGGTGGGGTCAGCCGCGAGTCCGCTGGTCGTTGCGGGCAGTGCAAAAGAGTGTGTATATATATATATATATATATATATATATATATATATATATATATATATATATATATATATATTAGACTGTTTCAAATTAGGGGACTATTTTTTTTTTTTTGATGAACATTGAAAAATCGAAAGGGTATTTTAAAATATGGTGACAGTTAAAATTTGAGCTCTTAATATTGATATTTAGAGGTGGCTATTTGTAATTTTCGATTTTTCATTTAGAAAAATGGTAAAAAATACATAACTTCCGAAAAAATCGAGATACAAAAAATCTCTTCTTAACTATTTTGTAGGAAATTTACTGGTCTACAAAAAAGGTCCTCTATGATTTTTTCATGAGTTCAACCATTCACAAGATATCCGACGTCAAAGTTTGATAAAATTCAAAGAACTTGTTTATGCTCGCTCCGAATTTTATACCATGCCAACCAATGAGAATTCAGAAATTTTCAATACAATTTTTTGTAGGAAATTGAACGCTCTACAAAAAAAGTCTCTTATCGTTTTTTGATAAATCCATCTGTTCAAAAGTTATTAGAGCTTGAAGTCAAGTTATAGTAAAATTCGAGATCTTTTTACTTTTTCGGTGAAACTATCGGACAAATCATAAAATGTCATTAAATCTTTTTTGTAGACAATTTTATTTCCTAAAAATTATCTTTGATAAATTTTTTCCGAATTCTGCATTCTATTCTAGTTAATTCCATTTTAATGTCGAGCTCTTAAAATCGATCAGAACACTTTTTTTAGGAGCTTAGCATTAAAATGGAAATAACTAGAAGAGAATGCAGAATTTAAAAAATTTATCAGAGGTAATTTGTGAGAAATAAAATTGCCCACAAAAAAGATTCTATGACATTTTATGATTAGTCCGATAGTTTCACCGGAAAAGTAAAAAGATCTCCAACTTTACTTCGAGCTCTAATAACTTTTGAACAAATGGATTTATCAAAAAACGATAAGAGACTTTTTTGTAGAGCGTTCAATTTCCTACAAAAAAATGTATTGAAAATTTCTGAATTCTCATTGGTTGGCATGGTATAAAATTCGGAGCGAGCAAAAACAAGTTCTTTGAATTTTATTAAATTTTGACGTCGGATATCTTGTGAATGGTTGAAGTTATGCAAAAATCATAGAAGACCTTTTTTGTAGATCAGTAAATTCCCTACAAAATAGTTGAGAAGAGATTTTTTGTATCTTGATTTTTTCGGAAGTTATGTATTTTTTACCATGTTTCTAAATGAAAAATCGAAAATTACAAATAGCCACCTCTAAATATTAATATTAAGAGCTCAAATTTTAACTGTCACCATATTTTAAGATACCCTTTCGATTTTTCAATGTTCATCAAAAAAAAAAAAATAGTCCCCTAATTTGAAACAGTCTAATATATATATATATATATATATACATTTTGAATGTATAGTACCAAGCATGAACAATATATATCAATAGACATAGATTTTTACTTACCTTCAGGTTTATAATATCCATAAATAAATAAATAATCAAAAACCTATTTATATGCAATAATGATATTGAATATTTATTTACGATTATTTATAATGATATATTTATATATATTAATTATTATATATTATCAATTAATATATAGTAATAGTATTATTAATCACAAGTTTATTACAATATAGCCTCTATGCGCTCATGTAGAGCAATTATAGGATCCATATTGACAGAAAAGTCATAGGGTCTATTATACTTCATGTATGACGATTTATTTTTAAGGTAGAGTTGAAGACGAACATCGTTGGTTTCTTCTAAATTTTCGTAGAGTGGCTCCAGTACAAGCGGCAAGTTGCACCCCGTCAGCTTTTTTATTTTGTCTAGTATATCTAGACCCTCGAGAGGCGAATAAGCTGTATAATAAAGATCTCCAACGAGATCGTACACTTGTTTTAGAACCTAAACACGTATGATCATGAATTTTATATTTAAAAATGTTATTTGGTATTTAAAATTTTAACTCACATGTCTTTCAAGACGCAGTAGACAGAGTATAAAAAAACGCATACCAATATAAACAGCCATTGCGTTTTAGATTGTAATTAATTTTGTATTTATTTATTTATTTATTCGAACGTTGAAAAAGTTAAGCTTTTATTTTTATTAATTTGTTAGGCGTTGAAAAGTTAAGTTATATTTT
Source organism: Microplitis manilae (assembly GCA_030273425.1). NCBI lineage: Eukaryota > Metazoa > Arthropoda > Insecta > Hymenoptera > Braconidae > Microplitis > Microplitis manilae. Next base: position 16,068,006 of record CP092720.1, on the reverse strand, counting down.
TATTAATTTGTTTTGTGTGCTCTTACACTGAGTGCTATAGTTCTACTGAGTAATGCATTGTTAAGTTACTGTGGATGTCTATGGGATGCATCTCTAATTACACCTCGCCGCAGATTTATATCTCGATAAATGTATGCTGCGCGACAATTTCGCAACTAAAATATATACTTCAATAAAATTTAAGGCTTATAAAATCTAATGATTAATAAATCATAAACATTATAGGATGCTTCGAGATATTTGAATATTATTTCAAACAATTACCAATATATATATATAAATATTTTAAAATACATACTTTATTACTAGATGTCAAAATTTAAAAATATTTAAAATTTTATTTTTATTTCAGTCATAATCTTATTTAAATTAAATATATTTATTCGTTTTCAGTTAAAATTTGCAAGTATCGAATAATTTTTAGGTGCTTTGTACAATTTAAATTATTTAATGCGTCTAAGAGGTCAAAAGACTTTATTCGTGCGTCGCTGAGTTAGTGTTTATTGACGATGGTAAATTAGCGCAACACATTATCAAGTGCATGATAATAGAGGTAGCGCCTCAATATATATATATATATTACCTTTATTAAAAATATCGGCATAACATCACCTAATTATAATTATAATTCATAGTATTTTACAGAAAATATTTAAAGTTACTTACCGTAGTTTATAAAATGTAAATTTAAAATTATCATTTTTAAATAATTTTAGGCCTACTTATTATCAATTTAAGATTATAAAATCTTTTAAATAACTTATTTTTTAAAATAATATAGAATTGAAATTAAGTATTATACTTCATTTACCTGTGGTATTTGAAGTATTTCAGGCACACATTTATATATGGGCAGTTTATTTAAACTTATAATAATAATACAAATTTTACATATTTAACAATAAAAATATTTTATATAAGCAATACCATAACAATCTTGAAATATATTCATAAGCGGTATTATGAACCTTGTATACATAATTTTAAATTTCTAGTAAAATTTTAACTCGTAACTTTGGTAATAATGTCCTTAGCAAAAAATAATATTAATTCGAGCATAACTAACTCCATATAATCAGCGACAAACCAATTGTACGTAGCTTCTAAGCTATTCTTTATTTTTTCGTTTACAGAGGCGTTTTTCAAACCACTAATAACAAATTTACCAATGATTTCCTCAGATAGATCGATATCCCCAAAATTTTGACGTATGCGCAGTATTATCTCCTTAGCCGGTAATATTAATTGGTTTAAACATTTATCACACGGCGCACATAATTTTTGAAGATACTTCGGACGACTAATTATTAGATCTTTAAACTCGTAAATATTCTGCACTGTGTTTTGACGCATTGTAACTTTTCTTACATATTTAAGCATTGCACCGGTCTGCTGATCAGTGACATCCATGATATTAAATCATTTTGCTTTCCCATAGGTGGATCCCGACGATGAATATTGAAAAATGTAGCCCTCGATCGATGTTGTGTCATTAGGCAGCTTTCTGTATTGAGCATCAGGCAAGTTGAAATTCTTCGTTAGTTTTTTTAATACAGTTGTAAATTGCTGCCACTTTTCTGAGAAACACACTATACCACATGATTTTTCATCAACAATTGCAATACACGGCACAAATTTGTACCTTCAGTCTCCAACTTGAGTCCTACAATTATGGATTTTGTACGAGACTTGTTTAGCTTATAAGAACTTGTTAATAAAAAATCAAATTTCTCCCAAGACTGAAGCACACGGTTGTTTTGTTGCGAAGTAGTTGGCTCAGCCATTTCATTGAAAGATCGTATTTTAGATAACGACATTGTTCAAGCAGTGTGATATGTTTAAGTCACAAGCTTTAGGAGAGAACTGACGCCTATTATGAAAGTTTCAACTTTTAACACATTAATTACCCCACCATATATAAATGCAAACTATGCATTTTTAATTTACGCTTCTATATTAGTTTAATAATGCACGTAGCTTCATGCTATATATATATATATATATATATATATATATATATATATATATTGAGACAATGTGAATTGTCTTCGTCGTCCTCAGCCTTGCGCTTCTTAATTTTCTCCGTCTCGTTGCCACCTAAATTCAGTACGTCATAGTGCCATGGTCACATGACTTAATTTTCACGTCGACGCATGTCCGTAAGGGTGAAGTGGGGATAGTTCAGAGGCGAGTCCCAGACCCTCAATTATCGGTCAATCACTTCGATCCTGGATCACTTAGCGTCTAGACTTGTTATCTAGTATTCATTTGCGATTCTTTTCTATTACTTATATTGATATTATTTCACTTATTATTCTGGCAATTTCACTTGCGATATTATTTTTATTATTTCGTATAGACGGTTATTATCATTATAAATAACGATTTAATAAAGTAAATCATATTGTGCGTTACCGACGAATTGTTCGCGGTATTAATTATTATAACTAGTTAAAAATTAAATATTGTGTATAACTGCGTCCTGCCACTGGGAGGAAACATTGTATATTCTGTACCTACGAGGACACTACATTCATTGTAAATTACGCAGTATTTATTGTAAGTAACTGATTCTTATTATAATTGGCAATAAACTTGCATTTTCTAGTTAAATTCATATCACTCTACCTTTCATTCACACTATCTATTTTCCTATTCTACTGGTAAGAATTATTGAATTGTCTATTAAGAATATTATCATTAATTAAGAAGCTGATAAGTTTATTTTATTATAAGAAATCTATCGATAATTAATAAGCCGTGAGGTAAGTTGGTGAATTTTATTACGTTGCCGTTTGAATAAGTGCGGGTCCTTGCTTTGCAAGAACCCTAGCCCATTGCTCTGTCCCAATAAAATAAAATTTGTTAGAGGCCAGCCTAAGCCAGGGTTCAACCCGCAAATTCTGGTGGCTGCTGGTAAAAATCGCGAAAGAGAAAAAGCAATTCGTCTCAACTGGCGCTCGAACAGGGACTTTGCAGTAGTTCAAACGGTCAATCGAGAATTTTATTAATTTTTCTCACGGCTTCATTGAAAAAATTTCCATAAAACTTCCTTGTGATAATTTCAAAAATTTCTTACGTGTATAAAATCTTAAATTCTCTACATTCATCGTTCCATTTCATTTCTTTATTTATCATCCGCATCAAAATTTCATGAAATATTTAATTGCTTCCTTTATTTATGCCATTTATTATTTAATTATTTATTCAATTTATTCTAAATTGATCATTTTAAATTATTCATTTTAAAATATTTATTATTGTAATATTGTGTGCCGGTATCGTTCCTATAAGAATTTCGTTATATTTTGACCTTGAGCGTATACTAGCTACACGCGTCGTAACCCGAGACGCTAGTATTTACTTCTTTACAGTTTACGATTCTTTGCTTACGCACAAAGACAACTCGAAGTAAATAATAAAATAAATACTTAAAATATTAAAATAAAACTTTGGGTCGAATATTCTTTAAGTGTAGTAAAGAAATTTATTACTTCCGTTACAATACAACAGATTACTATATTCGTTTCCGGTTCAAAATAAAATATCTTTTGCTCGACAAAATTGTCTCTAAATAAACTAAGCACTTAAGTAAATTATCGATACAATCTCTACAGTAATAAATAAAATTTTATGTGTCATTGGAAATTTCAATAACCAAAATAAGTCATTAAAGTAATATACAAAAATTTATTAGTTATCAAGAATTTTAATAACTTAAATAAATTATTCAGTTATAAATAAATAATCTTTTCAGTTCAAAAAGATTCGTATTACAATAATTCGTGATTAAATAAACTTATTTATAATCCGACAAGAGTATTATCAGCTCGGATTAAGCCAAAATCTATTAATAATAAAATTTTATAAATTATTAAATTTGAAAAGAATATACTGAGACAGTTTTACCGCCAAAATGACGCTACCTAGAACGCCGATTTCACCACCACCACCTCCTTCAGTCACTTTCGTTAATAACCCCGCGGATCTTATCCATTTTCCTACTACATCGAACGCATCGGAGGATCTTGTCGATCTTTCACAAAACGATGACGTACACAACAGTACCCTCTGTACCCAAAGCCAATCGTTAAGTAATAATAACAATGTTGGCACTACGAGTTCGGGCAGTAACATGAATGACCACTCTCACAATGTCAGTGGGGTTGTGCCCATTTCGGAACCTCAAAATACGACCTCCGTTGCCGTATTGCAAAATGTGGTTTCGGGCCTTCAGACGGAAATTGAAGCTTTGCGGGCAGAACGTCAGCATTTGCTTCGTATATCGAACACGGTCTTGCGACCCCCAGGTTCTCAATTGCCACCCCCATCTTTTCGACCCGACACATCAAGTATGTGAATGCCGAGAGAGTTATTCCCTGCTGCCAATGTGACGTCACAAGCAGCAAATCCCCTCTCTACTCGCCCAGTCAGCACACATCCACATGCACCCATTTCGGCAACGCAAGCGAACGGACAGCAGTTCGCCATGCCTGGCTTGCCTGCGCGTGAACCGTACGCGCACCCAGTGATCCCACCACCTATTCGTACGTTACCAGTACATATGAATGCTCAGCCGACACTTTCGTACACGTACACACATCCACCTAGCAGTAATAACGTACCTGCATTTACAAATACACACTCACAAGCCCAATCATATCCACATGTACAGCCTTCAGCCTGGTATAATACTTATACGATTCCAGCGGGAACTTCAAATATGAATGGGTCTAATTCGATGAGATTGTATGATATCACTCGCCTGGTCAAATCTTGGAATGTCTCGTTTCCGTCTCGTGACCGATCGTCTCAAATTGATGCGAAGAAATACCTGAAAATAATTGAACAGCGGATGATCAGCAATGAGATCTCTTTCGACAATTTTCAGGCAGTCGTCACCAACACACTCAACGGCGACGTACTCGAATGGTACTATCAGAACGAGGGCTTGTTCCACAGCTGGTCTACCTTCAAAGATTATTTTAAAATTTGGCAGGTTCAACAAACAGATGAGTCAGTACTGCAGGAGATCTACTCAACTAAACAACGCAACGACGAGACAGGAGTTGCATTTATTAATCGTATGCAAGGTGCATTCTCGAAATTAGAAGATCCGTTACCGCAGACTAAGCAAATTAGAATTATAATCTCGCGATTCAATTCTCAGTTTCTACAAAAGTTCGCGGATACAAAAATTGTGACGTATGCCGAATTATATACACAGGTTAGTGTTTGGCAGCCAACGGCTGATGCACTGAATCCTCACTTAAAATTCACAAAGACAGTAATAGTAGAATTAAAACTCGTAATCAATTAAATTCAATCAAAGCTTCAGAACTAAATTCACTTAACAGTATGGAAACTTTACAGTCATTATCTAATAATAATTCATCTAATAATAATTTGTCTAGTAACAATAATTTTCATAGAAACAATATTTTTAATAGAAGTAACAATTTTAATAGAAACAATAACTTTAAAATAAATAATGATTTCAATAGAGACAATAATAAAACTTCTGATAATTTTCAAAATTCACAAAACCCGAATTCACAAACTTCAAAACCAAATTCGGAGTCTTCTACTATATTAAATAATTTTGAGTCTTTAATGAAAACTATTTTAGAAAAATTAGATCAGAACACTGTCAATACGTCACCGGTAACAGTCAATTCAACTCCGGTATCAAATCATAATACAACAAAAACTCTTGTCTGCGGTCGTTGTGGAAAAATTGGTCATGCTGCTGAGGTTTGCTGTGGGCCAGTAACTGATGAGTTACGTATCAAGGCAGGGTTGCCTCTTCGTTCACGACCATCTACTCCAAAAAACGCGTGAGCGCCCTGGTAGACACCAATCACGTTACCAGGGCTCCAGTATCAAACAATAACTCGGATGAGTCCAGTGTAAATAATGATGATAAACCTAATTTGTCCAAATTAAATCCTGACGCTCCTGAATTCGTTATCAGCCGTGGAAATTTCTTCCTCAATTATCCTATTGCTGCTGATATCCCAGATATGATCGGTAACGTCTCAGAAAATCTCAACGTTGATTTAATTGATTTCACGTCGCCTCTGGATCAAATTACAACTAGACCAGCGGAATCGAAGACTGATAAATTGGCAGATACAGGGTCCAATTGGGAAACGAGCTCGGAATCTTCGCAGTAAATTAAAAATATTCAAAAATCAAAAGCTAAAAATTCGGTAAAAATTTTAAAATCAAAACTTAAAAATTCCACAACCCCATCGCGTAAAATTAAAAATAAAATGAAAATGACTATGAAACTGAAGAACAGCAGCTTGCGACAAAGCTTGAAAATGGCTCGGAGACATACGATACTTCTCTCTGTGATCTAAGGGAGAATACTAGTCCTTTATATGACTCAGAGATTGATGAGTATCAATCCGATTCTAGTGATCATATTGCTTATGCTCCAAAATTCACTATCCAAATAAATTCGGACAATAAACAAAGTACATTACTGCCAATGCTCAGTAATGTACAGTACGTACAAAGCCATACCGTAAAAGCCCACCAGTAATGAAAGCTATGCACGACAGAGTAGATGAGTTGCTTGCGAAGGGTTACATTCAGCCTTCTAATAGCGCTTGGGCCTGTTCACCGGTAATGGTACCGAAGAAAAATAATACTTGGCGTATGTGCATTGACTATCGACCACTAAACAGAGTAACGAAAAAGTCTGCTTATCCGTTACCGATCATGCACTGTATTTTATCGAGTCTTCAAGGTGCTAAAGTAATTTCAGTACTCGATGTCAGCGATGCTTTTCATCATGTCTTGGTCGAGCCTTGGTCGACGAGGTTTATTTGAATAGATTCGGATGCCATTCGGTCTGACAAACGCACCCAGTACCTATCAAGAAGTTTCCGATACTGTACGTCGAGAAATTATCGAGTCTTAAAAATCACAGTTTCCTCGAATTTCAGCTGAAAATAAAATTTTTGCATATCTCGACGACTGGATAATAATCAGTGATGACTTGAAAGAACATAAAATTCTTCTTCAAGCAGTTTTCGAAGGATTCCGCAAGGCTGGAATAAAAATGAATGAAGAAAAAAGTCATTTTGGTTGCTCTGAAGTTTATTTTCTGGGCTTTATAATTAATGAAGATGATCTGAAACCTGATCCAGCTCGATTGGAACCAATTGCAGATTACAAACGACCTACCAACCGTAAGGAACTGCGAAGATTTAATGGGTTATTTAATTGGTACCATAAACATCTTAAAAATGTCGCACAAGTTCAAGGCTCCTTGAACAAATTGACCAGTACTCGAGTTGCATGGGAATGGACAGATATAGAAGAAAAAGCTTTCGTGGAAACGAAAGAAGCTCTGTTAAAAGCCGCAACATTGTCATTGCCGCGTCCGGACTTATCCTATCGTCTATATACCGATGCCAGCAACACTGGGTTAGGTTCAGTTTTAACTCAGTATGATCCAGAACATGATCGGGAAAATTTAATTATCTGCTTAAGTCGACCATTAAATAAAGCGGAAATGAATTACACCACAACTGAAAAAGAGTGCCTCGCTGTCGTTTGGTCCTTGGAAATTACAAGGCTACATTGAAGGTTTACCAGTCACAGTCTATACTGATCATTCCGCATTGAAATGGCTTCATTCGTTAAAAGATCCAGCAGGTAGATTGGCCAGGTGGGCAATTGACATTTCTGCTTATGACATTGGAGTTGTTCATTATCGAGGTACGCAAAATGAAGCTCCGGACGCACTTTCACGTCGATATGAAGAATCAGAGACTGCTGATGTACTTGTTTCAGAGTCTAATCCTTCATCACTGTGTATAATTGCTCAAAATTCTGCTTGGTACAATGAAAAAGTTCGAGTTGTTCAAAAATATCCTGAAAATTATCGTGAATGGAAATATGAGAACGATAAGTTATATTTTTATCGTCCATTAGCTGTCGAGAAAATACTTGGTGAATTAAATCCTTGGAAAATTGTCCTAACTGAGCCAGAAATTCGTCCAGCTATCGAGAAAGCTCACTGTGAAGCCCAATCAGGCCATCTTGGGATCGACAAAACTTATCAACGGATACGAGATCATTTTTACTGGCCAGGAATGTTTAAAGATGTCTCATCATATGTTTCAGCTTGTGATACTTGTATAATGACTAAAAGTGATCAGACAAAACCGCAAGGATACATCGGAACGAGACCACCAACTCAGCCTTGGTCTATCATCTCAATTGATACAATTGGACCATACACTCGTTCAACTATGGGGAATCAACACGCTCTTGTCATTGAAGATCTTTACACCCATTAGCTTGAAATTTTTCCTTTAAAACAACAATCTGGTAAAATTATAGAACACCATCTGACGGCTGTATTTAATCACTGGGGTCCTCCTTGTCAAATTATTTCAGATAATGGCAAAGAATTTATAAACAAAGACATAATTAATCTCATCAGTCAATATAATATAAAATTCACACCAACTCCTATTGGTCACCCTTGCGCAAATTCTGTTGAACGTTGTAATCGTACAATCAAACCCGTGATTGTCGCGTTTACGAGTAAAAATTAAAAAGACTGGGACGAACATCTTGATGATTTAAAATTCGCGTACATTACTTCAGTACACACTGCTTTGGGTGTATCCCCATTTTATTTAAATCACGGACGTGACGCACGACTTATTAATGATACAGATCCTCTTGAAAATCTAGACGTATCTGACGTTACCGTTTGGCAAGCCCGAATGGACCGTGCGGTTGAACTGAGACATTTTGTTGAGCAAAATATGTTGAAAGCTCGGGAACGCACGCGAAAACAACACGAGCAAAAATTCTCTGACATTCCTATAGATTTGAAAATCGGTGACCAAGTTTATTATTTAAATAAAAAATTAAGCAAAAAAGTAGATGGCTATAGTGCTAAATTAGCACCAAAATATTCGGGACCCGCGATTGTCTCAAAAATTTTAAGTCCTCTAATAGTTGAACTACAAGACAATGCCGGTAACGATATTGGCACATATTATTACAATGATTTAAAAATTCCAAGACGGTCTCGAAGACGTAACTAATTATTATCGATGTATTTCAGATCGTTCATCATGAAAGTGAAAATCCATGGAAAGTCAGGATCGGATACTGAAGCCTCATATCATGAGTCCGAGGCCGAGGTATCTGATACTGAATTGTCATCAATTCATGCAGACATACCGTCATCCGATTCACTCTCACTTTCATTAAATTCTGCATCAACATCCGCACTCGAATTACCACCCACCACTGAAAAAACGACCTCAACTTCGTCACCGGCTGCACCTGTAATGTCATCAACCATCGCAGCATCACCAACATGGTCTACTGGGTCAGCTACATCAGCTGGACCCCGATTTGCGTTGCCACCATGGCAAACTACAACTGGCCTTGATTTTGGTCGTCCATCATCAGCTTTACACGTCTCGAGTCCAACTGCAACACCAACCAGTGATGTTCGAGACTCTAACTAAGTTCATGAAGGATGAATTTAGTAAGCTGCATGCCCGTATTGACCGTGCGATAAGCCATCGCCCTGCGGTTACGTCACTACTATCTGGGGTATCAAGGTTTGACGTTCAGTGGATGGAACGCATCGATGAGAGATTAGAAGATCTTCAAATTGTCATCCAAACTAACACTGACCAGGTTGCTGAACTCAAAACGCAATTAGAATTTTTAAAAATACCTCCAGCTACTCTAAAACCAGACTCAAGTCATGTTACTAACCTCACGGTACGACTTGATCATTTAACTGAACAGGTCCAACGGAGCCAGAAAATGATATCAGAGATTAAGCTGCCGAGTTCCGAAGAATTGGTTCAGAAACTCCAGGCGGTCAATTTGGAATCAAAACTGACTGTCACTGAAATTAGTTGTCAGACAACAACTACATCAGCTACAACCTCTACTGCAGCCAAAATAGAGTACGACATTGGTACTACGCCAAACAATAAAGCAGGGCTACCATTACTTGCTCAACAAGCTTCTGCTTGCGGCCCAAATCCAGGACTCAAGATTCGCGAGGGCGCCTACCAACGTCCACTGCCGGAAAATGCCAGATTCCCACCATCATCGTTGCTTGCTAGGCGAATGGCTCGTCAGGAGTTAACCGAGAAGGAAGTATTAACACTACGAGCTTCGGGAGCTATTCCTAAGGATATTAGGTCTAAGATTCAGATGGTAACTTTTGCTAATTCGTTACCGTATTCTCAGACAGCCCCAGCACCAAAGTATGAGGTTCCATTGCAACCTGCAGACGCCTACAAACAATTTTCGTCTGGCCTGCAATCAGCTCCAACACCAAGTTCTACTGTAGCGGCCACCGATTCAACACCACAAGTTGTAATCCACAACGGTATTCACTTCATGGACTTTACAACCTTTTGTAAAGCCATTGAGAAGATCTGCGTCACCGGCAAGCCTCGTATATGTCATACTGAACTGAGGGAATCATGGACACAAACGGTCACGACTCAAGCTCAGTCGTTATTTATTTCAAATGCGTGCCAAAATTGTCGACAACGGGACCATAAGATTGCCGAATGCCAACTACCATGGCGACCTGACATGTGCCATGTCTGCTATCAAGACCAAGTGACAACGGCAACGTGCTTCCGTCCGCACGACAAAAATTACAAAGATTATATTCGGGGACGTTGCCAAGGCTGCAGGATATCAGCTCAATTATTTGATCCGCACTGCAACGCATGTAATCGTCGATACCCAGGCTATAAAGATTGGATTTCAACCAAATACACTTCAGAGGACATCGAGCGATTCCATCGTATTCACCTGCGATCAACGAAGAAACCAGAATGAAATTATTAATCACTTACGCTACCGATTTAGATGTACATCTAAATAAACACACACATTCAATCATATCCATCCCATTGATTCATTTATTTATTGTTGCCAATTGTAATAATTTTCATTTACAGCTCAGAATCCTGAGGCGGTTGGCAGACAACAGTACAAATTATTTTTTATTTTTTTTTGCAGCACAGAAGCTGTTATATTCAAAAAATTTATTATTTTTTTTCTCTGTACCTAGTATTAAGAGTAAATAATCATAATGCATTTTTATTCTATACTTTATTTTTTCTGTTGTAAGTCGTACAGATTTCCTGATCCAGGTCGAGGTCCCAGGATCGAGGTGAACCTGAGATTGGGGCTGGGTTGGAAGATATTTTTCATATCCCTAACGGCTTGCGATCGATTTATTTGGCAAGTTAATTAAAATTTTACTGGCAATCTACTTGCAATTTTCTGAGCGATTCAATCGCAACATTTTAAATAATTTTTCTGGAAATAATTTTTGTTAATATCATTAAATTTTTATTATTACAGTCGAGCAACCCAGACGGAAATCCAAAAGGGTAACCTTGGCTTGGTGGGGGGGGATTGAGACAATGTGAATTGTCTTCGTCGTCCTCAGCCTTGCGGTTCCTAATTTTCTCCGTCTCGTTGCCGCCTAAATTCAGTACGTCATAGTGCCATGGTCACATGACTTAATTTTCACGTCGACGCATGTCCGTAAGGGTGAAGTGGGGATAGTTCAGAGGCGAGTCCTAGACCCTCAATTATCGGTCAATCACTTCGATCCTGGATCACTTAGCGTCTAGACTTGTTATCTAGTATTCATTTGCGATTCTTTTCTATTACTTATATTGATATTATTTCACTTATTATTCTGGCAATTTCACTTGCGATATTATTTTTATTATTTCGTATAGACGGTTATTATCATTATAAATAACGATTTAATAAAGTAAATCATATTGTGCGTTACCGACGAATTGTTCGCGGTATTAATTATTATAACTAGTTAAAAATTAAATATTGTGTATAACTGCGTCCTGCCACTGGGAGGAAACATTGTATATTCTGTACCTACGAGGACACTACATTCATTGTAAATTACGCAGTATTTATTGTAAGTAACTGATTCTTATTATAATTGGCAATAAACTTGCATTTTCTAGTTGAATTCATATCACTCTACCTTTCATTCACACTATCTATTTTCCTATTCTACTGGTAAGAATTATTGAATTGTCTATTAAGAATATTATCATTAATTAAGAAGCTGATAAGTTTATTTTATTATAAGAAATCTATCGATAATTAATAAGCCGTGAGGTAAGTTGGTGAATTTTATTACGTTGCCGTTTGAATAAGTGCGGGTCCTTGCTTTGCAAGAACCCTAGCCCATTGCTCTGTCCCAATAAAATAAAATTTGTTAGAGGCCAGCCTAAGCCAGGGTTCAACCCGCGAATTCTGGTGGCTGCTGGTAAAAATCGCGAAAGAGAAAAAGCAATTTGTCTCAATATATAGATTAATAAATAAATAAATAAATTAATAAATAAAAATATACATTGCTACTTTTGAATAACTACTGCTGATTTATCTAAAATTTTTCATGAACCATGATTTTTCTATTACGGTTGTAAAGGTGTTATCAGGGCTCATGTTAAAATACCTACACACTTAAAATTTCTTTTAACAATAATTTTACAAGACCTTGAAAATTATATCCACGCAATAATGGTAAAAATGAAATAATACAGCTTTACATAAAAAGATAGTCATAACAACACGTGAGGCGTAAAACAGCATCATCAGCACAACGTGTCTTACTCTTTAGTTTGATTTTATTTGTAGCTGGCGGGTATTCAATAATTATTTAGTTTGTTACGAGATACCTAGTGTTGTACAACTTACATATTTAGATGAATTCTGATAATTTACGCTATCAGAAACCTTTCATTACGGCCCTTTCAGAATTGGTACGCTATGTAAATACGTCGCGGGAATGTTTAATAAGATTATTACGCCGCCTTGTGATGTTTTCATCATGTCGTTTATTAGCAAGGAGTTATAAAAGAGAGCTGCTAACGACCAATACAGTTGTTTTACGTACAGTAGTGTCAACAATTGTTCAAACTCGAAAAGCGGACGCTAATTGCTTACAAGATTTGTTGGCGGCCTACGGTAAGTGTATACATACCTTTTATGATAAATTTAATTTCTTAATTTATCAAGTATGTAAAAATTCTATTTTAGAACGATACAGCCGTGATGAGCTATTGCAGTTAGACGATAGCTCTAATAGCAATATCGAAACCGTTGACGTGAGTTTTAAATTTTTGTGAAATATATTAATTTGGTTAATTATTTTAATTTGTTTTATACTTTTATCACCTAGAATGTTACGCAAACGGTTAGGCCATGGGTTGGTTATTATCCAGGTTGCGAAACTATAAGAATGGATCATTTCACAGGGGTTCAGCGTGAGCGTAATTTGTCTACTAGCTCTGACGATTCGTACGTTTCGTTTCCAACAGATAATGAAGAATTGGACGACCCTGGTAAATTTGATTCTGAAGAGAAACTGATAGTTGAAAGAACTCAACAATATTATAATAATTTTGACTTCGACGAAAATGAAGAAGAAGAAGAAGAAGAAGATAATCTGCAACATACATACATTTCTGATGATGATGGTGACGATGACGGTGATGAGTCAAGACATTTTATACAACGTTAACTTTTAGGTATTTTACACAACGCTAAACAGCATACCTTTTATACACCGCCAGCGGCTGAATAATTATAATAGAATTTTGGATACTGTAGTACCATTAAAAAAGTAAGATAAATTTTGTAACCTGTAAGTTTTAAATATTTGAAAATTATATTTTTAGGTGTACAATCAGGGGGTATAACAACAAGATCAAAAGCAAAAAAGGAACAGGCCTCTTTGCCGTCAACATCAACACAGTTTGACGCTGATGATAACAATAATAATAATAATAACGATAATAGCAATAGCGAAAATGATGAAAACGTAGAGGGCCACATTAACGTACAACCCCCAGGTCAAAGATTTATAGTCGAGCGGCAAAGAATTAAAAAACATAGACAGTTTCAAGCTAAAGGTAAGAGACTACAATCAGAATCCTTCTACCTACTGCAGAATCTAATCATATGCAATGGGTTGAAGGTGCTTTAAGCGATATTCTCACGTATATTACAGCGTCGTGCAGACCTTACGATCACGTAGGTTTTACTATTAATTATGAAAGACTCACAGCTGGGGTTATTTGGGCGAAATTTACAAGAGCAAACAGTATCACAGTGAATGATTTACGGCGTTTATTAAGTAATGTTGCGCAAAGCGCCGGCGGTCTGACTACTGACGATAGACTTATTATCACATCAGCTGTTGTCTCAGGTATTGAGGGTCGCGGTAAAGTAGTTTTGACTCACGAAACGCTTTTTAAACAATCAATAATAACTATTAATAATAAGGATAATTTATGTTTGCCGCGATCGTTAGTTATTGCAATGATGAATATTGAAAGAGGCGAGGTTTGCTCGGGTTCTTTACAGCGTAAGTGGGAAAATATAATAGACAACAGGAGAGATACACAACAAAAAGAAGCTCTTAAATTATTACAAGCTAGCGGCGTTGTGATTCCTAGACACGGATGCGGTATTAACGAAATACTAGCTTTTCAACGTTATTTTATACATAAAGGTATAGCAATAGTTGTGTATGAATTTTTAACATTTGGAAAAGGAGCTCAACCGCTTTTTGACGGACGCGTAATGTTTCAAGAAACGTTTGGGTCGATTTGTCATTTAATACATTTATTATATTATCAAGATACTAATCATTATCAACCCATAACAAATTTAGCTGGTGCTTTAGGAAGTCGTTCATTTTGCGATCAATGTAATAAAGGTTATGAGTCTAGTCGTGACCATAGATGTTCTAAAAAATGCCCGCGTTGTAATACCTCGGCTGTATGTAAATATGTAGCTAAAAAAACGTGTATTTTATGTAATCGCTGGTTTTCAAATATTGAATGTTATAAGAATCATTTAAAATTAGCTTCAGCTAATTTACGCGGGAAAAATAGGGCTCTTACAGTGTGTGATGCTTTGAAATTCTGCGCTGCATGTTGTAGATACATATATCATAATCTAGAGCATAAGTGTAACATAAATTACTGTCAGATTTGTTGCTGTGAAAGACCACTTAATCATTATTGTTTTATGGTCCCTCTTAAACAAAAAGAGCTTCCAAAAGTTTTATTTTTATTCCATGATTTTGAGACGCGGCAAAATAAACATTTAAAAGGTGATAAGTCTACAAAAATACATGTACCTAATTTGTGTGTTGTTCAAAAAACATGTCTCTATTGTTGGGATAGTAAGATCGTCTCTGAAAATTGCATTGAATGTAGTCAACACAAATATATTTTTGAAGAAAAACCTGTCGAAAAATTTATTGATTTGGCTTTACAAAATAATTCTAAATTCTCGAAAATAATATGTATTGCACACAACGCTAGTAGTTTCGATGCGCAATTTGTTTTAAAATGTATGATTGAGAAAAAGAGAACACGATTACCTGATCTTATTTTAAATGGTACAAAAATAATTGTGATGCGTGTAGGTAAAACAGTTTTTTTAGATAGTCTTAATTATTTACATATGCCTTTGAGAGAACTTCCTAAAGCATTTGGATTCGCTGATTTGAAAGCATCAAAAGTCTATTTTCCGTACTTATTTAACACTCCCGTTATTAAAAATTATATAGGGTTTATGCCTGATGTAAAATATTTTTCACCTGA
Source organism: Microplitis manilae (assembly GCA_030273425.1). Lineage (NCBI taxonomy): Eukaryota > Metazoa > Arthropoda > Insecta > Hymenoptera > Braconidae > Microplitis > Microplitis manilae. Next base: position 16,052,320 of record CP092720.1, on the reverse strand, counting down.
TACTATGTTTACTCAAGAACGCAAGCAATTTATGGAATGGTATAATAATAAAGTACAAGAAGGTTATATTTTTAATTTTCAAAATGGAATTAAATTTTATTGTCAGAATGATGTAACTGTTTTAAGAAGAGCCTGTATGTTATTTTGTGAAATGTTTATAAAATGTGGTAACGTGTGCCCCTTTTCGGAATGTACCACTATAGCATCAGCCTGCTCAAAAATTTACAGACGTAATTTTCTTAAACCTGACACGATAGGCATTTTGCCAGCCAGCGGTACTTATCGATGGTCATCAAATCAATCACACAAAGCAATTCAATGGCTTATTTTCAAAGAACGAGTACATGGTTTTAGAATTACACATGCTGCGCGCGGTAAAGAATATCGTTTGCCTTTAGGAATACTCGTTGACGGTTATTATAAAAATAATAGAACCGGTGAAGAACGTGTGTTACAATTTCACGGGTGTTACTGGCATGGTTGTCCTAAATGTTACAGAGTAAACCGTGATAGAATACTCAATATTGGCGATAGTATGGATGCAAGGTATGACTGTGCTATAGCTACATCAGAAAAAATCCGCAGATTAGGTTATACTCTTACTGAAGAGTGGGAATGTGATTTCGATTTATTTTTATCTAGAAATCCTGAAGTTGCAGCTGAATTACGCGATCACCCCTCACTTTGTACTGAGCCATTGAATCCTAGAGATGCTTTTTTTGGCGATCGTACAGAAAGCTTTGTTACGTTATACGATATAAAAAGCCATGAAAAAATCAAATATGTAGATGTATGCTCGCTGTACCCTTATATTTGTAAAACTGGTAAATTTCCGATAGGTCATCCCGAAATTTTTATAGGTGATGAATGCCATACTTTGATAGGTGAAAATAATAATTTCGCACTTGTGGAAGGTTTGGTGAAATGTACTGTTCTTCCACCAACAAAGCTTTATCATCCGGTATTACCATTACATTTCAGGAGAAGAATTTAAGTATAACAAAATGGCCGGGTTTGAAATAATACAATACGGTGACGGAACTCGTGATTATAATGGCATAAGCCAAGTTTACATAGGTTCGCCAAATCAAAGAGGTCACGGTATTGGTAGCTTCCTTGGTGGCTTATTTAGACGTGTATTACCATTTCTAAAAAGTGGTGCAAAAGTGCTTGGCAAGGAAGCTTTAAAATCCGGTATAAATATTGCTACAGATGTTTTGGATCACAACGTACCGATTAAAGAGGCGTTAAGTGTCAGAGCACGTGAATCAGGTAATAATTTAAAACGAAAAGCTCAGCAAAAAATCGACAGTCTTATGAACGGATCAGGGTACGTGCCTGGTCAGTTGGCTATTGCTAGTGGCATGGATAGCACTATTGGCTTAGCAGGCAGGCGTTCTAATAAGAGAAGACGAGTGATAAAAACAGTTCGGAAAAAAAATAAGCACTAAACAATAAAAAAAAAAAATAATAAGAAAAATAGCAAGAAAACAAATAAGAAAAAGCAAAAGCTACGTACAGTGAATGATATTTTTTCTTAAATCGTTATTTTCAAAATGTCGTTTTTACACGATCATTCTTGCGAATGTGCTAAAACAGAACTTGAATTATTCTCATTGCCTCCTACTCAAACAACAATCGAAAGCTCACAGTGGGTCCATTTTAAACCAATTTCATCGTTGACTGATAACTCACCGATAGAATTCGTCGTACAGGGGCAAGGTGATGAATATATTGATCTTGCTCATACTATGCTAAGTTTACGTGTAAGTATTACACGTAAAACGCCTGTCGCTGCTAGTACTACACCGCCTAAAGTGGATCCTATCAACAATTTTATGCATTCAATATTTAATCAGGTAGACGTGTTGTTTAATCAAAAGCCCGTATCAACACCCAATAATTTATACGCGTATAGAGCATACATAGAAACCCTGCTAAACTATGGTCTGGATGCTAAAAAGTCTCACTTAACTACAGTTGGATGGTCTTGTGATACCCCTGGTAAAATGGATAGTGTTGATGATGATAATCTAGGATTGAAGAAACGTCGTGATTTATTAACATGTGAAAAATCAGCCGATTTTATAGGCCATGTACATTGCGACATTTCTAATCAAGAAAGATTTCTTATAAATGGCGTTGAAATACACTTACGTCTCACACATACACGTGAAGCTTTTTGTCTCATGGACGCATCGCCTAATGGCTGTAATTTCGCTATTACTGAAGCTAGCTTAATCGTAAGAAGAGCTGAAATTTCACCTGGTATGCTGTTAGCACATGTCCGCATGCTGGCAAAAACTACAGTGAAATATCCGTTAACCCGTGTTGAAGTGAGAGCTGTATCAATACCTGCAGGCGTGCATGGTGAAACTATTGACAACGGTATTTTAGGCCAAATACCTAGACGTTTAATCATAGGATTTGTTGATAATAAAGCCTTTAACGGAGATCGTGCAATGAATCCCTTCAACTTTCAACATTTTGGTATTAACTATTTATCGCTATATGTAGATGGCCGCCAAGTTCCATCAAAACCTTTACAACCTGATTTCTCAAATAGTAAGCTGTATGCAGATGCTTATCACACATTATTTTCGGGCACAGGGATTCATTTTTTAAATGAAGGAAATACAATAGATCGATTTGATTATTCTAATGGTTTTTGTTTATACAGTTTTGACCTAACGCCTGATTTATCAGCTAATAGTAACACTCATTGGAATCTGATTCGTCATGGTACTGTGCGTATAGAGGTTAGGTTTGATAAAGGCCTAGAATCAACCGTAAACTGTATAGTGTATGCTGAATATGAGAGTGTATTAGAAATAGACTCCTCCAGGCAAGTTACTATAGATTTTGCTGGCTAAGCAAAATGCTATTTAGTTCGAAATTAAAAATAAAATGCTTCAGTAACTGTGAGTCTGCTTTATAGTAAAGAACATTATGGCCCTTGTAATATATATTCAAGGCTTTATTAAAAACGCGCGAGAATTTTTACCTAAAGAAATCGGTGTTACTTCTCTAACTAATGGTGATACGGCTCACTGGATTTTGGCTCCTGAATTTTCATTTACGCTGTTGTCAGAAGAACGGCAAGTTGCAAATAATGATTTAACAAGAAAACATGGTCTTGAATGGTACGATGGTGAGGCAATGATAAAATACGTACACATACAGCTTCGCTTTTTTTGTCAATGTGCTATGAGAATTTTTACAAAAGGAAAACTGCTAAAAACATACTTAGAGGGCCTACTTTGTCAACCTGTCATAAATATAGAAGATTTACCAAACAGCCCATCAGTAGCAGCCTTGCAACAGCCACGGCTAACTTGTGCTCTACACAGTGTATTAGAGGCGCGACGAAATAGAAGTTTAGCATATAACCAATGTGCTTTATCGTGTGCAGATTTAATAAAACAGTGGTTAAATAGCAAGGCGCGTAATCAAGATTCTTCAATAGCTACACAACATACAGCTGAGCTTGCTAAAAACAACGATAATACAATAGCTTGTCCTTGGAAGTGTCAGGCTTGTAATGAACACGGTGCAAATATTGAGAGGTATACAGTTTATACCATACCACACAGTTGGAGTATATCCAGCAGACAGAATCCCGAAAATTCGGACGAGGCCGACAGCCTTTGTTGTTAATACAGATGGACACAATAAGCCAGGACAGCACTGGGTCGCCATGTACGTCGATAGACATGGCAATGGATGGTACTTTGACAGCTATGGATTACCACCACTCATTCCTCAACACCTTAAACGCCTCAAACACAATTGCAGATGGTTCAAATATAACGACAAGCAGTTGCAACAGGAAAATTCTCAAGTATGCGGCCAATATTGTATCATGTTTTTGCATTTTATGTCTACTGATCATTCAATTGACAGGTTTATATCTATCTTTGACGAACGATGTAACAGAAATGATGAAATTGTAAACGAATATTATAAATCATTCATGAATTTAAATCGAAACAAATATTGCTATAATTTCGTACACTACGGAATAGCTGTGAATCATAATATTCAATCATGTATTTAGACGTAAAGATATCATTATATAATAAAATAAAGACTTCTCTATAATATGCCTATGTATTTTGGTATTCTATATAAAATAATATAAATAAAATAATTTATGTTGTCATTTTTTCATGAACCATTACTCATTTATTCAATTTAAGATTGTTTTCTTAAGTTATTTATAGTATTTTAATAATTTCTATTAATATTGTTTAACGGTAAGGTAAGTGAGACGCTCATATGCTAATATCTGATACTTAGCGACTTAAGCATACATATACATATATATATATATATATATATATATATATACATATACACACTCTTTTGCACTGCCCGCAACGACCGGCAGACTCGCGGCTGACCCCACCACGCTCTGGGCTCTACCACCACTTTGTGGTGGGAGCGCTATAGTTGCACCATACTACTCTTAAATTTATTCATTCAAAAAAATACGTGGCGACCAGATTTTATTTTATTTTTGTTAATAACCATAGAGTAATAAGGAATAATGTCGCTGAAAATGTCTTTAGAATTAGTAAATTAGTTTGCTCTGACGCACGTAGAAATCCTAGAGCAAACAGCCAAATGCATTTTTGATGACCCCTTAGGTCAAAATAGAATCCAGACCCAAAAGAACATCTGAAAACACTTTCCGAAGAAATTAACAAAAATATTCCATCAACGAAAGCGTGCTTAAAAATTTTAAAAGAGAAATTGAAAGTTTAACAATAACTCATTGTTAAATGAATAAAATAAAGTATATAATCCTATAAGCTCTTACATTTTTAAGTGCACTTTTGTAGAGAATATTTCGGTGTCCACGTAAACGTAAAACAGAAACCCAAAAAAATGAATTTAATGACATGAGGCCCAGAATATTCAAATGGATAATATTAAATGTAATAAATTTTAAATAAAAACTTTTATCAAAGAATATTCACATAAGCTACAAATTAAATTTTACTTGAAAGAATTCAAATCAATAACTTTTAAATGGAGAAGTAAGCAAAAAGAGTTGTCTAACTAAATAATATAAAAATAAATAAGAATTATCAATTAAACAAATAAATTTATAGCATTTATACGAGTAAATTTATAAGAATAAGTACATGAATTGGCGGGACGCCATTTGATGATAGATCTTATTAAATAAAGAATAACTTTGGAAACGAACAAAAATTATTACGAATAAATTAAACCAATTAAATAATAGGCGGGGTGCCATTCAATGAAAATTCTATATAAATAATTTGAATAATTAATTAAACACAACTAAATAAAAATTGTGAGAATAAATGTAAAATATTATAAAAATAATTTAAATAATTTATTAAACTCAAATAAATAAAAATTGTAAGAATAAATATTAAATTTTATATAAATAATTCAAATAATTAATTAAACTCAAATAAATAAAAATTCTAAAAATAAATATAAAATTTGATATAAATAATTTAAATAATTTATTAAACTTAAATAAATAAAAATTGTAGGAATAAATACAAAATTTAATATAAATGATTAAACAAATTACTAAAATTTTAAGAAGTAAAACTATAAGATAAATATGAAATTTTATATGAATAAATAAATTAATTAATAGAATTTACATAAGAAAGATTCATGCAAACAGATATAAAAGTTTATGATTAATAAGTAAACTGATACAACTTGAATAACTAAGGATTATATAAATAAATAAATACAAATATTCATAAGGAAAAATTATAAAATAGATATTCTATCATTATAAATAAATAACAATATCATTATACATAGAATCTTGTGTATGTGGGTGTATGTGTGGATGCGCACACACATGGGCCTGCATCGGGGGATGCCTTTACCACTTCCCTAGCGGAAAATCGTAGGAAAAGGGGAAGGGCCCAAGTGAGCTGCGTTCCGATTGGACACAGTCTTCCCCCAAACGATCCACCAAATAGGACCCGATCGGAAAATATAAAAAGTGTGGACATACATCAATCACTCTTAATTGTTAGTTCTGGGTCAGTAACGACAGGAAAATATACACTAGTTCCGTACTAGTCTTATTCACAAGTAAGTGTTCTCTCACTTACACTAGTTCTGTACTAGTTTTTGATTTTTGTATACAAGTGTTCTCACACTTTATTATTGATTATTATTGAATTGTACAAGTATCCTCACACTTTATTTTATTAAGTATATTACTAGTGTTTAGTAAATATTGTGTCTATCAGTTAAGAAATATTAAGATAACACCAAAATTGATTGTCATCGCGACATAATATAGTAAATTCAGTGTAAACCAGAAGAATACTCCAGACTCAACAACTTCAGGTACTGTAATTTTAAGTATTATTTTTCTTGTATTCACACGAATTTCCAACCAACGGAATACCTTACAAATCAATTTTGGAACAGTTTAATAGTGAATATATTATTGTAAAAATTCTAATTATACGAGAAAGTGTCATTACGTGGCCACCTTTATCTACGTTATAATTTCGAATTTAAGATAATTTGCGTCTATGTAGTTAGCGTCGGCAGGTCGCCACTTAATACATTTATCAAATATCTTAACTTTTGAGATCGATTGTAATCATAACATTAGGAATTTTAATTGTAAAATATATAGTAGTTGAATTCATATTTACGACATTTTTATTTCGAAAACCCTTCCAGATATTATTCAGTGTGATCCTGGTCTATTGGTCGAAAGACTAGGACCGAAAATATTTTATAAAAAGTCCGATCCTGAAGTAGGTCGAGTTTCTCGCTTATAATTTGGCATCCTTAACACCGTTGTCATATTATAGTCAGAGCTCAAAGCTTGCTTCTATTGCAAATCCGACGTAACAATACATATATAAACTTTTTCACCAATAGTATTTCTGGAACCTACTTGACTCAAATAGATAAAAAATGTTGAAATTTTTGTAAAGTTGCGTCATGAGAACAACTACAACAGTTAGATTTTTATAAAATCTACTAAAAATAAAAATGCCGATAGCGTCCTGGAGCGATGGTGCGGTTAATCCGAACGCATCATAAAATTCTAATCACTTCCATGTCAGTTTCAATTCTACTTCCATTTTCCGTTGTAGTTTCTTCAGTTTCTTTAGTTGTAGCTTGTAGCAGCATATTTCGGTAATGACCTCTTCAGAAGCGGCAGTCAAAGCGTTTTTTTGAGAATTCTGATAAATTAGTTCAGTAGATCAAGTATTATTATTTAATCGAATCAAAAACACTTCAAACGTTGAATTTTTCGTTTCAAAAATTTAGTAAGAAGAATTGATGAATATAAGATGAAATTAAATATAATAGTATATTAGAAAAACCTAGTGAGGTGAACCCCGTTTATTTTCCTAGGTGATTAATGTATTATTATTTATTAATTTTTTCATTATTCTACTTTTAAGAACCATATTATAAAAAATAATCTACCAACTTGTATCTGTTCAATTACACCGGAAGAAAATAGTTTTTTAGACTAGTGAGCAACATTTATGACAATTGCTTAATACGTTACTACTATTACCAAAAATGTCGTGGAGATTCAGGTGAAAAGTGTAAAAAAACTGGCAAATAATCAAAAAAATGTCCTCGTAAAGCCCGTGGACCCGATGATAAACTAGAATCTAATTTAGGTTACTTCATATGTATAAGCTTACGTACAAAAATCAGACAACTACTAGCTATCCCGAATATTAATAAATTATTAAAATATTGATTCCACAGGACAAAAACTCGTGTAAAAAAAATCGGTCTGTCAGTTGACCCTGCGAGCCAGCCCCAAAACTTCCTGCCGTTTTTGAGCTCCTTGAGCTTGACATACATACATGCACTTGGACATCATCATGAAATTAGTCAGCATAGTTTCCTAGAGCCTCAAAATGTCAAGATCTCTCAGAAATTCGATTTTCGAAAATCGAACTGAAACCAATAACCTCCCAAATTTTTGAAAATTTTTAATTTTCTTAGCGGGAAGTTAAAAATTTGATTTAGAAATTTCATTCCAAAATTCAGATTGTGAAACAAATATGACTTTTAAAATAAATTTGTGAGAAAATAACTATAATATTTTTTTAAAAAATTACAGAAAAAAACAGTGAGCTGGTTTGGTAATGGTTTAGAAGTGGGGCTCACCCTATTTTGGTTCATAAAAAATCGAAAAATGAATATTTTTCAATGCTTTTTTTTTCAAATTCTTCTATTTCACGGCGGATTTATGGAAAAAAATTTTAGAATATAAAAAAATCAATTATTCAATTGGTTTTTTTAGTTTTTAAGTTAAAAAAATGATTTTTTTTTATTTTTTATCAGAAAATGAACATTTTTTAATATTTTTTTTCTTTTTTTCCAAATTGCTCTATTTTATGGTGGATAAAAAAAAAAAATTCGAAAAATTCTTTGTAAATTCAGAAAATTTAATAAATTAAATTCAGAATTTGTTAGAAAAAAAAATTTATTGAAAAAAAAAAGAAAACTAAAATTCTTTTAATTACAAAAAAATTATAAAACAAAAAAAAATTAAAGATTTTAAATTCAACAAATTTATAAAATAAAAAAAAATGACTTTAAATACAAAAATTGATAAAACTTAATATGGAAAAAAAACATGAAGACGATCACGATGATCCTTGATGGTTGATCGGAATGCCATTTCAGCTACATAACCGGACATATTTTCCTCTGTTATTCCATAACGAGGAATAAGTGCTCTAGCTGTTCGCCATAACCGTTCAATGTTTTGGGTGTGAGCACCATCATCAGGATTGACAAAATTAACGGAATGAAAGACCGTTCAATGTTGGAATCCTAAAATAATTAATTGTAATGAAAATAACAACAAAATTAGTGAAAAGAGGGTGTAATTTGTTACCTTAATTTGTGTGTAAGTATATTTTTAAAATTGCACACACACAAAATTAGTGAAAAGTGGGTGTAATTTTTCACATTTATTTTTGTGTATATTTTTAAAATTACACATGCACAAAATTAGTGAAAAAAGGGTGTAATTTTTTACATTTATTTGTGTGTAAGTATATTTTTAAAATTACATTGTTATGCCGCCGTAGATTTTCTTATTCTTTTTAATATTATCTTTCCAAAATTGCTGACGGTGATGTTCATACGCCAGCGTCTGGGTAGAGCACACCGTATTACCAGTTGTTTCCCATGGCGTAATGATACTTAAAACTGCATTATATTTTATTTTAACGTTTTTTAGTCAGTCACAGAATTGTACTCAGAGAATCAACTACGGAATTGTAGTAGACGAAATAAATACAGTTACAGAGAATTCAGGAATCTATAATAGAATTGAATCTAATGATCTGAATATATTTTATGTTATAAAATATACTCTAGAATGAAGAATTACAATATAATATTGAATTCAAAACCTAATTTTAAAATTTAGCAGACAATATTTAGTTTAACAGTTGAAGTGCAAACGTTACGTTATTAAATAAACAATTAAAAGTTCTTTCGTAGTTTTTAGACAGTAAAAAGGTTGTTGTGTCAGTTATTTAAATAGAAAATTGAACCTTTTCTCCCACGGCATAACAACATACACAAAATTCGTGAAAAGAGAGTATATTTTTTTATAATGCTTGAAAAAAATAGAAAAAATATGTGTGAGTCAATTTAAAAAATAACAGACACACAAAATTAGTGAAAAGAGGGTATAATTTTTCACATTTATTTGTGTGAATATTTTTAAAATTACACTCACACAAGATTAGTGATAAGAAGGTGGAATTTTCACATTTATTTGTGTGTATATTTTTAAAATTCCACACACACATACAAAATTAGTGAAGAGAGGGTACAATTTTTTACATTTATTTGCGTATATATTTTTAAAATTGCACATACACAAAATTAGTAAAAAGAAGGTGTAAGTTTTCACATTTATTTGTGTATAAATTTTTGAAATTACACATACATAAGATTAGTGAAGAGTAACGAAATAATTAAATAAATGAAAATCACTTTCGTCTGCTAAACAGTTATATGCTTTCTAACAGTCCGATATGACAGTGGTTCCTGGTCAAGATTTTCGCTTAATTATGGACAGCAAGGTTTCTTTTTTTCGGTCAGGAACTGCTTCAATAAAAAATGAATATGAATTCCTATCGACTCCGTCGAACAGTTACTGTCCATCAATGATGCGGCCCTGATTGTATTCCCTTTTGCTGAATTTAGCCTCATCTATTTCGACAATTTTATTTCTTCCTCTTATCTTATCAGCCGAGTTTTTTATTGCCCACTATTCGAGAGTTCCTCGAATGAAAGAGCTCCAATCACAATATGTTGCAGAGGATATTTCCATTTCCTGCATCATGAATTCCCGATGAGGAGGATTCAGGAGTAAGTAATTTACTATAAATTGGCAGCTAATTTCAGGTGCTAAATAAGCATTCGCAAACCATGAACTATGTCTTAGAGATTGTTTGAAATTACATCTTTTCTTCTTTTTTTTTATTCTCTGTGCAAGTAATTTGTTTCTGACATCGCCAGATTACTTTTTTCAAATTAAGCTTACAGAAATTATTGCAACTTGTGCATCTAATTTTCTCTTTAATAGCTGAGTGGTCCATTAAAAATTTTAGAGAACCCGAGTAGATAATTAAAATAAAATTAATTGATATAAAAAGAAAAAGTATAGTATTACTATAAATGAATTCAACGCTATATTTTATTTATTTATAAAGAATTTTATAGTTAATAATCATTTAGATATAAAAATACAATTACATTCGCAACAAAAATCTCAATATTTCTGCATAAGTATTTTAATTAATCTCGTTCTTTACTATTTATAGGTACTACTACATAACTTTGTCCCTGAATTTTTATATAGAAGTAACGTGTTATCAGTAATTCAACTGTAAGGGCTTTTATATAATCAGTTTCATTGCTTTTCTCTAAAAATGACCTACTGTCATATAAAAAACGATCACCGTTAGCAACAAATACATCATCAGAGGCAATTTCTCGAATAATAGCTATGTGATGTGTATCACAATTACAAATGTTTTGTAAGCAGATGCAATGTAACCATTGTATAAAACAATAAATTAATCCGAATCGGAGTTGGTTATTTTCCGAATATTGTGCGATTCAAGATATTGTTTGCAAATTGTGTTTGTACATTTCAGATACATAGATTTTATTATATTTCATCAGAATATTTCATCATTATTTTGAACACTGCCTTCCAAGCTATCGCGATCTTCACTATCATCTTCATCTTCGTCCTCATTTTCATTGTTATCATTTGTCAGAATCGGTTTTTCTTAATTTTTTCAATACTTCCAAACCTAATAATCTAATATTATACACAATGGAAGTTATCATGCCAGCTCGATCAATAGTGAGCCGATTTCTTTTTGTAGAGTGAATCCAGCTATGAGTACTGAAAGATCTTTCAGTTGCGGCTGAAGTCGCTGGCAAACTTAAGATATTCACAGGACTTTTACTTAAAATAGATCCATTACAACAACCGTTCCACCAATTCGTAGCAGAAACTGTTCGAGAACTACTTTTAATGTAGTCATGTGCGAAAAACTTTTCATTTAATTTATAATTAGTTATCTCTGTAATAACTAAATTTTTTCCAATGCCAAATCTCCGAGCAATATCACAAATAAACGAACAGCCTTCCAAATCTTCAGAAATCTCCAGATTTATTCTTTTTAGTGATGAATCCAGTATCGAATTCGCAAAATGCATTGGAGTTACTGTCATTTTTTTTCATTTGTCGTAAGCCTCCCATAACTCTTGTACTTCGTCGTCGGTTAAAATTTTAAAGTTTGAATCATCCAATTCTTTGGTAAAATGAGACTTCAAATCCAAAAATGCCTAACAAACCAAACTGATCGATGGAGTGTCTCCTTCCAACTCCGAAATCCATTTCACCACAGGCTTTAAAAGCGTATCAATTTTCGTTAAAACGGACCAGAATTTTTCATCGTCAAGGAGAAGGTTTTTTGAATCTTTGCTTAAATACTTTTGAACTGTCGGTTGATAACCAAACTTTGTAAATTATGTTTATTGTTCAATAAACTTTCAAAGCAAATGAGATAAGATCCAAACCTTGTTTTCCCTGGACTTTCGAGGGTAATTTTTTTACCACCAGGATTATTTTTTTGTGTTTCATTGAAAGTTGCTAATAACATATGACTGCCTTTAATTTTATTAACAATTGACGTAGCGGATTTTACTACTGACTGAATTGATTTTAGTTCAACAATGTCACCAAATAACAGATTAAATGTATGGGCAGCACATCCGTAAAAGACTATTCTATTATCACCATACTTTTTTTCGAGAATCGCCCAGGCTTTTTTCATCACCGGAGCATTGTCGGTACATACACCAAGCACTTTGTTTGGACCCAAATTCTCAATTACTTCCTGCATTTTTAGAGCAATGTACTCTCCACTTTCTGCATTATTTGATGTCAACAACGTTTTGTAAAATACTGGATTAGGAAGAGAGACAATGAAATTTATTATTTTGTCATTTTTAATATTCGACCAGCCGTCACATTAAAGTCCTACAGTTTTAGCATCCGAAATTAATGAATGTACTTCGTTTTGGACGAAACCATGAATTGTAGTTAAACGTGGGTTAGATACACAATATCTTGATGGTATTTTAAAGCACGGATTTAGGAATTTGAAAAAAGATTGCCAATGCGAATTTTCAGTTATACTTAATGGTGTTCCAGTTGCAAATATTGCAGTAGCTAATAAATTTCCCCATATTATTGATCTTTCTCTGACAGTTTTAAGCAAAACTGATCTATTTTGGAAGTACTTTTCTTCAGCTCATTGTCCGGCTCATTATTAGCGTTAGTTTCAGATGACACATTATTATTATTATTGTCTTCATCTGAGCTTTAAGAACTATTGTAACTTTTTGACTTCTTCAACTTTTGAGATAATCGAATTTCTGATTTGATTGAACCAGGACAGCTTTTACAAGCCAATAGATGATTGATTATCCGAGTTACATGACGGACGTATGTTTTTGAACAATGGTTGCATTTATATGAATGAGCTTTCTGATTTGGTTTCCGTAATCCAATGGTAAAATTGGAATTGACAATTTTTTTTATTCACATAATTTCTGCAATAAATAAAAAAAAAATAAAAAACAAAAGTTCATAAAGTGTAAATTTAGGTTGAAAACGTACTGAGGTGTAAAATGAATTTACGACGTATCAGTGAAAATACACTTACCTTTTACATAGATGCACTGAAAGTTGAGAGAGTAAAAGCAATAGATAAAATTTGATGATCATACAATTACATATTTTTATTAAAATGGTTAGAATAATATAAATTAATAAATGTAGGTAGCAACTGTCAACAAATAAACATAGCTTATAGAAATTAACACTTGTGGCGCTTTTCTTCTCATTTCGCGAGGATCGCCTTTGAATTCAAAAAATGACCGCTGGTCATTTTTTTTAGTTGGTCAATTGACGTCAAATGACGAGCAATTGACGAGCACATTTTTTGTTTCACATCACTAGTATGGGCCCATAAGGGTCCCAAATTTTTAACTGAGTCCGGTAAATGTAATAATTAGTGTATATTTATAGAGCAATATCTTAATCCATACAGCTGCTCAATGTCCCGAACAAAGTAATTTAAAAAATCGCGAGTCACTTCAATCATATCACCAGTAATTACATTGCAGCGTAAAATGTATAAGCCAATAATTAATTTCAAGAAATGTTAAAAATAATCAGGTCGCATTATCCCATCAAATATTGGTATCGCGTAATAAAAACAAAATACTTTTAGTTCGGATGCTTTCCTATGTTTCAAATCAGTAATTGATCGGGGCATCCAGTGTACAAACTTGGGTGGTTTAATAAAATATAATCAAATAATAAATTTCGAATTTTTTTAATCACACCACCATCTGAACAACGCATCCGGTCTATAGCTGTGCCTCGGATAAAATCAGGCATAATTAAAAATAGAGCAGAATTACCTTTAACTTCCATTACAGGTTAATCTGACGTCGCGAGATTTGCATATGCCACCGTTTGTAAAGACATTCTTGATAGTATTTGAGGCTCATATGGATAGACATTAACATGACCACTTGCATCTGTACGTAATGATAGACCTCTCGATAAGCAAGACGTACATTCAAATTCATGCATTATATAGCATAAAATTAAAACAATCGCTATTCGCAGGTTGATCACAAACACCTATAAGTACGACACCTCTTGTACCTATTGTATCCATTAGCTATAAGTTGTAATTCTTCTTTGAACTGGTATATAAAATTATTCATGTATGGTTTTTTCTCATCGAACCAATATTAGCTAAGAGCAATGTAATCCGTCTTTTTTTACGTTCGTTAAATGGAAGCTCATTAATTGTGAGGTAAAATGGCCATAGACTAATATGAGATGGTTTGTAAACGGGTATATCGTCGGTATACTAACTAAAAGATATGTTATGAGGATTAGATAAGAAACCTGTTTGAGCGAGAACTAAAATTAATGGTTTAACAATTTTATTTATATTTAGACCAAAGATACTGTGTATAAGTTATTGCAATGGATTAAACTCAGGTGAATATTTAGACCGTGGACTGTAGTTCTTGATTCTGGTACTGGTGAATTCTCAGCAGTTGGATTCCTCGTAGCTGAGCTGGTGGCAGCAGAGCTAATGTGCTCTGACTCGATCGGTGTTGAATGGAAGCGAGCAGAAGTCAGGTTTGACGAGCAGCCCGATGACTGGTAGATCTGGCTGGTTATGTGCGGTGTTGACTCGAGCCTGGCAGGGCCAAGCAGCTGCAGGCGTGTTCTGGAGGTCTCGAACTGGTGCAGGATCGCGAGTCTTAGATTAAAGACTCTCGATGCTCGTTCGACTTGTACTAGCTCCTTCGCAGCGATTGATCAGCAGCTGTTGGGAATATTGCGATGTCAGTATCTTACTTGGATGTTATAGAAATAGCAGCAGATCAGTTTAGAAGACAGAACTTGACAGCAGAGCTCTCGCAAGCCACTGAATTGGCGTTGCGAGATGCTCAAGTCGAACATTAGCAGGTTGACAACAGAGTAGACAGACACGTGATTGGACACGCATGTCTCGATCAGACGGATCATGACATGATTGAGCAAGAGCAGGAGTTAATGATGTCTGCTAGGGCATCTGACGGATCACAAGGTGGTGTCCCGGTCGCAGGTGAACCGGGACCAGACTCAGGTAGACCTTGTGACGAGCTGAGAGAGGTCAGACGCGGACTAGCCAGACGAGACTCCAGTAGGTACCTCTCGAAACTCTCATCTAGCCGATCCACCACAACAACTGACGGGTCACCAAGGCGGTGTCCCGGTCGCAGGTGAACCGGGACCGTTCTGGGTAAGGCCTTGGTGAAGACTGGGGGCGGGTCAGCCATCGTGGTGCTCACGGTAAGGAGAGAATACCCGAAAGGATTCTCCAGAGTAGAGATGGTCCGCTATAACCACTGACGATTCACAAGGTGGTGCCGCGGTCGCAGATGAACCGGGACCAGACGCAGAAAGACCTTGTGATGAGCAGTTAAAGGTCAGGGATTATAGCGCGACCCAGTTGCGTCAGAGTGTTGACTTCATGCGAGATAGAATAGCAATTGAATCTGTGTACATACCAAAAGTAACCCAGGTTGTAATTTACTTAGCCCTGAGTTTGGTGGTTGAGAACTGGTAGTATGGTAGGAGCTGGCAGGATATCACGATCACACCAATGCGGGGTGAGCCCAAGTGGATGGAAGATGATTACGAGCTGCTGAGTACCCTGGATGCTGTGTGCTTGCTTCTTGATGGTAATGAATGCTCGCTAAACTGAGATTAATTGTGACTGAACGATTGTATATTTCATTATATTTAAGAAACGAACTGTATGAACTGATAACTGTAAATTGTTGTGAAGCTGGTTAGGCAAATCGACAAGCTCGGAAATGCTCGATGTGCTCGGTACAAGAGGTCAGAGAATGACTGACTGGAAACAACGGCAGCGAGTTGATGCAGAGCTCCAGTATGCCGAAAAAAAAGGTTCGAAAAACTGGTTTAGAAGTTTCTCGATTTTTCCACTTTCCCACGAGCGTGAGAAAGTCCTGCAAAATTATTTATAACAAAAATTACATGTATAAAAAAAGGAATGAAATCTGGCGACCAAATGTTCGCGTAGAAGAGCTGCGTATGCGGGCGAAAGGCTCGCGCTGTGAACAGAAAGGATCAAATTTTTATGGCCCCGAACCCGGGACGGTCATAAAAGTAGGTACTCGGGCGATGTTGCGAGTAGCGTAGAGCTAAAATACTTAGTTTGAGAGAAAGTATTATATTTTACAATATTTTATTTTATTTTTAAAATGCACATGTATCAAGTTTTTATTATTAATTATTTAATAGTTCGTTTAATGTAGCAATTTTCAACAAAACCGTTATCAAACCATTCTTTATAAAGTTCTCCGTCATAAATATCTGTAATAGTATCAGGAAGAGGGTCTGATCTTCTGAACCACCATTGAAATTATTCATAAAAATCCTGTCTTCTGTACATTTCTTCGAGTTGACTAACTATTAGTAATTGAACGGAGTAAGAATTTTTCTTTTTCGCACATGATGGACATTCATCATTTTCATCAACAAGTTCTCGAGTACAAAATTTACAATAGTAATGTTTTTTTAAAGTCTTTCCGTCCAGTTGAAAATATTTTCTAAATTTAAATAAACTATTTTTTTCAATCCTCCTGGTAAGCAGTGTAATTCTATTGCTTTTATAATATCTTCGATGCAAGTCATTGTCAAATTATGACGTAAGAGAAGAGATAAAATAATCAACATGCTATCTCCAACAGTTATTGGAGCACCATTGAATAACGTTGATTTTTATTAATGTCATCGTTGTTTTCCTGATTTTTAATATTATTTACATACTCTGGCTCATCTGCGTTATTATTATCATCATCATCATTATTATCATTCATATACGGCTCAAAGACACCTTCATCATCTGAACTTTCACCAACGGCATCAAGTTCATATTCCAAAACTCTCATTTCTTCATGTCTAAAAAATACTTGGCCATCATTTCTGTAAAATGTACGATTTATAAAATAAAACTTGATTAAATTTTTTTTACGATAATAATTTATGACCTTTAAGTTAGCAGACAGTTAGTAATTTTTGGATTTTTTTTGTTTTTAGAATCCATTACAGAAAAACGAAAATTCAAAATATGCACATGTAGAAAATTTAAAAAACTACAGGTGCAAGTTTTTCAAAGATTTTTTTTTTTTTATAATTTATTGTTTAAAACAAAATCAAAAAATTATTAGACGTCGGCTAACTTCAGTATCGTAATAATTTAGTGTGATGTTCAAACCCAATTCAGATGTAGTTGAAAAACAAAAAATTACAGATCTTTTGATTAATTTGTTTTTAATAAATAGTAAATTTATCATACTGGCTATTAATTGGCATAATTGGAAATATAACTTCATCGTTTCTGTCTTGTAGATCATTGAAGTATAGCGCCTCATTTCTATTTTTATAAAATAAATAGGATATAAATAGTTTTCATTGTTCAGTATTTTAAATATATAATTGAAAATTCATAAACATGTTTCACTCACTGGGCTATATCTGGAATCACTTGTCCAACATTCTGATTGACATTTATATCATTTACATATTCACGTAAACGATTTAATCTGATTCGGAGCTGTCTACTAGAAACATCATCGATTGGCTTATATGCCATCACAGTTACTTATATAAACACAAACACTCAAGAGTTTCAATTACAATAAACTATAAGCTATTTGATATTAAAGCACCCTGCTTAAAAAATCTCATAAGATCCGATATGTTCTCATAAATTCTCATAGGAATTTTATGAGAATCAATGAGCTCTATGAGAAGTGGGAGTCCTCTTCTCATAGAACTCACTGAATTTTATGAGATTATATAGGAGTTATTTAAGAAATTTATTTTCTCATAGATTCTGATAAAAGATTCGTTATAAGAATCTATCGGAAATTACAAATATTAAGACTGTCACGGCTGCTACATTCAAAAATTTCATTTTTTTTTCTTCCCAAATAAGTACACATTAAGACCTTTCATACGTCGACCTTTTTATATATTACGCCGACTTATTGACGCCAGCAGTCGTATCGGACAAATATACCTACCTGAGCGTTGTCAACGCTTTACAATTAAGTCGTATTGTACTAATGGCCCACGCGCATTGAGCGACAGTAGAGCATCTTCAGCGCTTTCACGCTTGAGGTGTGCAATTATTAATAGAGATAAAAATTAATATTGTTAATCAGGATTGAGACCGTATCATTAGACTGTTATTTTTGTAATATATAACGGTGGGCCCTGGCTATTTCGTGTCCAACAGCCACGAACCACTGTTACTAAATTTTCCCGAATAATTATTTAATTACTAATAAATTATCAAATATGATATAATTTATGATTATTCTATTGCTGGTTCGGAAAACGGGAAATAGATCTCAGGAATGGGTATACTCGTTCTACCGGACACGTGGCTGAAATTATTTATAACTTATTCTAGACAAACTGGTGATGAAGAATTTCGTATAGAAACTCAGTTCAATTATATATAACAAATTTTATTTAACCAAGCCCAGTATGTACAAAATTTCCCTTTTTCTTATAAATTAAATTTAAATTAAATAATTGTGTGTCCAGCGATATTTAATTTATTTATCGCGTGGAATTTATTGGATAAAGAAATGAATTGTATATTAGATATTAAATAAAATTGTCGCGTTGAAGAGAGAGCGAAATATTTATATATATAAAACTATTATAAATCTTATCTGGTTTAGTATAGACGACGTACAGGTGGAATCGGCCGTCGCTGCATCGTAAGACCTCGGGGCTCGATGGTGGACCTCGGCGTAGACTCCTTCAGGTTCCTTGGCTGCAGGATAGCAGGCTCTCCTCACAACTACCACACTTACGCAATTTCTGATTGGTTTTACTAACCAAATCGCAAAACCAGAATATCTTAAAGTAACAGAACAAGAAAAACTCTCAATCTAAATTCAAAATTGGGGATGTACAATAATTAATTCACTTAAAGAGTGGATCGTCTCACGATCGCTTGAACTTGAGTGACGATTCATTTCCAACTGCCCTAGGTCCCAACCTCTGATGACCTCTACCTAATTATGCGCAAATGACCAATTCACGGTCACCTGCTGCGCGAGATCATCCCCTATGGTCTAGCTCCTAACTCAGCCGGACCAAAACCAGACGGAGACAGCGAGAGAGCCGCACTCTCACGTCGTACCAACGCTGCCCGGTTATAAATACCACTGAAAAGTTTTGAGCAAGCTCAAAAAAAGTAAATGCGTAGATAAGATTTTTTTATGTTAAATTCTCGAAAAGTATGGGAGCGGCCAAAGTAGCACCCGAAAATACAAAAAACAATTGCAATTTGTAAAACATCAGTTACAAATAATGATAGTGAAGATATAGAGATATCAAGTGCTGAACAGAGTAGCGATAGCTCTGAAATTTCTGACGAAGAAGAGGTTCATAAAACTGTAAATTTAGAAACTATTAAAGTAGATACTCCTAAAGATATAAGTGAAAAAATTGATGAAGATGAAAGTGATGATGATGATGATGACGAAAATACAGAGCTTGCTAAAGAAGACAATAAAGATATAGATGATATTGTCAACAAAGATGAGAATCTCTGAAAATATAAGAATGAAAAAATCATATTACTAATTTATAATGAAAAAAAGAAAACGAAATTCGTATAATTAATGCGAATCACCGAAAAAAAAAAATTAATTATGAATCTTTTTTGCACTCACTTCATTGCACGTTTATTTTCTTTTACTGCTCATATGACTACTCAATTGAAATCATTAAAATAAATTTTATTTTAAGAAAGTACAATAAAATAAATAGCTCTCCCAATCACTATAATTTTTGTTTATATATGTCCTAGCTTTTATGTACAATATAGTTTGAAAATTAATTGACAGATATTTATTATTCCAATAAAGGTAAATATACAATGAAAATGTCAGGCAATGCGCAACAATTGTAATTTTCAAAACAGTAAGCATCAGTGTTATAAAGTTGTTTTTTGAATAATGGTAGTCAAAATATTGTTATAGATATATTTAGATAATGTTTAACTATCCTTTTATAATTTATTATTGCAACGGTGAATATCTTTTTGAAAATTGCATTATTTAGTAACAAAAATTTAATGAAAAAAAAAAGTATGAAAACAAGTGCGTTTGAAACTATTATTATTGATTTCGAGTATAAATCAAAGTACCATATGGACAGATTTAGTATATATATATTATAACGCAAAAATTATATACGCTAGGCGATAAACCCTTGCGTTACAACTTCGTCCTCTGTCTTCAGTTTCCATCCTCGATTCGACTAGGGCGCCAGGTAATTTTTATCACTGGAATCACCAAACCAATAAATCATGAAAATCAGATAAATTTTTGATCTGTGAAATTATCACCAAAACCACGCTAACAAAAAAAAACTATCACTGAAACTTAATAAAATGCTCAGAACTTGTAAGCAAAGAAACAAAAAAAGAGACTGAGAAACTAAAAACAGGGGTACGGTATGCCTTGGTGTTGCTCAGTATGTAGGATTATGAAGAGAGGGAGTGGTCCGGGTACATCATTCCAAATTCATGTAGATCATCAGTAGATTTGCAATTTCTTTATTTAACAATACAAAATATCGTAGCTTCGTACAAATAATTTTTTGCTATTACAAAATACTGGATCTAATAATAATAATGAAATCGATCTTAACAGAAGTAAATTGTCATCTAACTGAGGCATATCAAAACCTTCAAACAAATCAATTAATTAATTAAGTAACTGGGGCCAGCCGATACTCGTTTAGTATTCGGTGAACTAGACCAATAAAAACGGATCTGATGCCCTAGAACATTATTCTGTAGCCATAAAACCGCGAAACTAACATACATGGGTCTCATATTGACGTTAATCAGACGACAATTCGTTTACTACCTGGACATATTATTTCTTATAATTACTTTTGCAACGTAACATCAACAATAACTGTAACCTTGTCTCTGACACTGTAATAATACTCTCATAATTTCCCTAGATCTCGACTATTCCCTTGAAATCAAAACCGTAGCATACTATCTCAAGACTCTAACTCGGATTCAATCAATTATTAATAACCATAATAATTATTTCATACCTGGCTACCAGTGGACAATTTCTCACGTAACTTCATAGATTGCTTAAGTAACACTTCTCCAACCACGACTTCATCCTGTAGCATCCTTCGGTGTCCAGAGCTGTAGCGTGAGGTCTCAATGAGGCTGAAACTAGCATCTCCACTTAGCATCTAGTAGATTTGGACAGTCATAATCAGACTGAACGGAACCCCAACGTTAACAAACAAATATATTGGCATTAGAAAGAAATGAGAGGACGCGGAAAAAAAAATAATTGCGGGCCTGGCTTCTTAGTTGATACTCCTAGAGTGGGAAAAAAAATAGCAATAGTCAGGGCCACCATTATTTAAACAATAAAATAACAAATAAATATCAACAAATGGAAAAAAATAACAGCACGCGGAAACACAAATAACTGTGGGCCTGAGATTCTCGTTAGATACTCCTAGAGTGGAAAGAAAAATAGCAATAGTCAGGGCCACCATTATTTAAACATTTAGTTAACAAATGGATATACTCGTATTGGAATAAATTGGAAGTACGCGGAAAATAAAATAATTAAAGGCCCGGAGTTTTAATATTATAGTACTAGAGTAGGAAAATAGACAATAAAAGTCAGGGCCACGATTGTTTAAACATTTAGTTAACAAATGGATATACTCGTATTGGAATAAATTGGAAGGACGCGGAAAATAAAATAATAAAAGGCCTGGAGTTTCAATATTATAGTACTAGAATAGGAAAATAGACAATAAAAGTCAGGGCCACGATTGTTTAAACATTTAGTTAACAAATGGATATACTCGTATTGGAATAAATTGAAAGGACGCGGAAAATAAAATAATTAAAGGCCCGGAGTTTTAATATTATAGTACTAGAGTAGGAAAATAGACAATAAACGTCAGGGCCACCATTGTTTAAACATTTAGTTAAAAAATGGATATACTTGAATTGGAATAAATTGGAAGGACGCGGAAAATAAAATAATTAAAGGCCTGGAGTTTTAGTATTATAGTACTAGAATAGGGAAATAGACAATAAAAGTCAGGGCCACCATTGTTCAAGCATTTAGTTAACAAATTATACGCTATTCGCTAGATTGAAGAACCGTAGTTAAAGTTCCAAATTTGTTAGTGTTGTTCAACATACTGTTGATCTGCAGAAATTGATCGTACAATGAATTAAAGAAAAAAAAAGAATGTAGCATTAACATGTCTTTCGTTCTCTGATAGAGACATAAAAAATTAATTCTGAATCTGCGCCAAATCACAGGAGGAACTTCTGTAATGAGAGAAATTGAAGAAGATTGAAGTATCTGAAAGAGCTCTAAGGTCCGATTTCCAAAATATTTGATTGCAGTTGTAGACCACTTTTATGACAAGCAAAAAATTGTTTTCTTTGTGCTGGTTTTCTTAGGATCACTTCGATGCCTTACATCTTTAAAATTATTCAAGCTTAGATCTGACAATTTGAGACACATTGCTACAATTCGTCTGTGTAATACGCACTATGTATCACAGCACGTTGATTATCACTACTAAATTCTTTATTCGTTCCACAGCTCGTTATTTTTGTGACCAATATATATAGATAATTCAAATAGAAATGATTAATAAACATAATTTATAATACATCGAGATGAGTTAAATGTCTACCACTATCTTCAATGTTTTGCCAGGGTTCCTTATTTAAATTATTCTTATTGGTTTAATATGTCCTTAAGAGCACATTATGTCCTTTCACCAGTTAAAGGAAACATTTTCCACTAAATTATGTAGAAAAATTGTTTCACAATTCAAGCTGCAAGAAGTAACACCGCTAATTTATTGAATTACTTGCCACTATTCATTCCACCACATTTTATTTTTTAATTACTTATTTTTTCGCAGTTTTTCTGTCAATTTTAAAACGTTCTTTTTATTTCTGCTGTTTTAATTTTTGAATGAATTAAGAAAATTAACAAAGCTTAGAGCTGACTGCGATCAGAAGTTCTCCTTGTGCACAAGGCCCCTCTGAAAATTTGATTTAAGAATAAAAATTTTTTTTCCTTATTGCACGGAGAAAAATGTCAAATTCATAGGCCTATATAGCGCAGTAATATTTACATTACTCTATAGCTTGTGTCCTGCCGCTCTTTTACACAAACTTTAGAGTATTGTAATTATCACTGTGCTGCTTAGGCGTATTCACTTTACATTTCTCTCTGAATATCATAAATCCAATTTATTAGCTTATTTTTAGCCTTACGTGTTATGTCCGCCGCTTAAATTTGAATTAATTATCCGGGATTTCTCCCTTTGGTAGCGAAAGAAAAATTTAGACGAGCGATTTGGAGGTTGCGGACAACAGAAAAGAATACGATGAAGAATTATCTTCCTCTAATTTATTATTTATGGTGGATCTTTCGAAAAGTAAGAACCCAAGACGTCTCTGAAGAGACTGGTGCTCTTGTGTTGAACCAGTATATTATGAAAGAATTAAATGTAAATCTTTCACCTACCTTTCGATGTTTCTTTCTTTTTAGTCGGGGCAGGTTAGATTCCTCCAGAACGTTGCAGCTCACTCAGCTTCCTCCTGTAGGATTTGGTTGGATGGGCGCGGCTGGGGTAGTAGGATGTAAACTCATGTGCTACTCTCGAATGAAACTCGGAAGGCTGAATGTTTAAATAATTAATACTTAATTAATTATAAGGATGAGAGGATCTGGTGTGTGTGAATTGGCGGATGATGAATAAATTTATTTAACACTGAGATTGCATAAATATTAACTCTGAAGATTTTATTTACACTATATACAAACGATGAGAATTATTTATCATGAGAATTGCACTGAAAAGCGTTTATTTTAATTTATTTAATGCAAGTTTAATTTGCGTGAACACGCGGTCAAGATGGCGACTAGGCGCGAATAATGCCGGTACACGTGTTGCCGAGAATTAATTGAGAATCACTGAATTTACGCAAATGAGAGCAAAAATAATATACACAATAATTACTTTAAATTATTATAAGCAAAATGAGATAATTAATTGAATAAGAACGCAACTGATTAATTAAAAGCACTGAGATTATAAAATGCACGAGGCGTCCGCCATGAGAACACTTTACGCAATATGTCTGAGAGAGAGCGCAAAAGTAAGAGAGAGACAGAACTTCCTTCTTCTTCATCCCCACTCGAGCGGTCGTTGCGATGAGAATGCGACTAGCGGAGCCGCTTATAATGGATAAGTGATCGACTGCAGTATCGACTATAGTATCGATCATTTATCCGCCGTAAGAATCATGATGAGAGCGCGGGAGATTTGAACATTCTCCCCGCCTTCTCCTACTCGTTGGAGAAGTGAGACAATTTATGAGAATCTTCAGTGGTCGATGAGACTGGCAATAGCACTAGCTTGCTGATTGGCCTTTTGAGAGTTGATGATGCAGTTTTGAGAGTGACCACTCTGATGAGACCATCGGAACCAGGATGCAGTTGGATCACACGAGCGAGCGGCCATTTTGTTGGTGGATACCGCTCGTCTGAGAGCAAGACAAGTGATCCAACTCGGATGTCGTGATGAGATGTATTCCATTTTGAGATAGATTGATGAGATTGTAAGCATTCTGTGGACCATCGATCCCAGAAATGCTGCAAGCGTTCTTGAATATGCTGCAGATGTGAGAGTCTTGAGGATGAGATTGCAGTGAGACTAGGTTCCGGAATTGTATTGATAGCTGCACCACGGATGAAATGTCCGGGTGTGAGAGCAGTGAGATCATCCGGGTCCTCTGAGAGTGCGCTGAGAGGACGAGAATTGAGAACAGCTTCAACTTGTATGAGAAAGGTTGAGAAGTCTTCATAGGTGAGAAGTGTATCAGCAATGGTTCGCTGAAGATGATACTTTATTGATTTTACTGCAGCTTCCCATTTTCCTCCCATATGAGGAGCACCAGGTGGATTGAATGACCACTGGGTTCCGTCATTGGTGAGAAGCTGCTGTAGATGAGATGATTCCTTGAGAGCACCGGTGAGAAGTTGCTTGAGAATGAGATCAGCACCCTTGAAGTTTGTCCCACAGTCACTTCGAAGTGTGCGGCAAATTCCCCGTCGACTAGTGAAACGGCGGAATGCCTTGAGAAAGCCTTCACTGGAGTAGTCCGTGACAACCTCCAAATGAACGGCTGATGATGCGAGACACACAAAGACAGCGATCCAGCCTTTGTAGCATCTGGTACCGCGTCCTTGATAGAATTTTAGAGACACTGGACCTGCGTAGTCGACTCCAGTGTTCTCGAAGACGAGAGATGGTGAGACTCGATGAGAAGGAAGTTGACCCATGAGTTGTTGAGATCTGACTCCCCGCATACGCGTACAGGTGAGACAGCGATGAATGAAGTTCTTAATTGGAGCTCTTCCACCAATTATCCAGCACTTCTTGCGAACATGAGATAGGGTGAGTTGGGTACCTCCGTGAAACGTGCGTAGATGAGAGTCTGAGATGATGAGACGTGAAAGAATACAATCCTTGGGAAGGATTGCTGGATGCTTGCTGTCAGCATCCAATGCTGAATTTTGAAGACGTCCACCGACTCGAATGACGCCAGCTTGGTCGATGAATGCGGTGAGACGAGTGAAACAGTGAGATTTCTTGAGAGTCTTGCCTTGAGATAATGCTGAGATTTCTGATGAGAAATATTCCTGCTGCGTGGATTTAATCCAATGAATGAGAGCTGATTGTAATTCAGCAGGAGTGAGAGGTGAGATGCTGAGTTTTGCTGCAGGTATTTTCTTAAAACATGAGATTGCTCGGAAAACTGTTGCTGTGCGACGTAAGAGAGCTGTGAGAGTAGTCCATGAGTGAATGAGAGATGATAGTGGCATGAGAGGTGGACTAGTTGAGACATGAGATTTGCAAGGTCGCATTTCTGTGCTTACTTGCTCTGTTTCATCTGGTGATGAACTGAGAACATGATGAGACGGCCATTGAGTGGGAGGATCAGCTAGCCAGCTGGGTCCTGACCACCATAACTGGTGGTTGAGAAGTTGAGATGCTGTGAGACCCCTGGAAGCACAGTCAGCAGGGTTTTGCTTTCCTGAGATGTATCTCCATTGTGCGTCTGGAGAATTTTGCTGGATAGCTTCAACTCTATTCTTGACGAATTCCTTCCATTTGGTAGGTTCACTGGTCACCCAAGCTAGCGTTGTAGATGAATCAGTCCAAAGATAGGTTGGAACATGAGATAGTTGAAGCGTGGATGAGACATGAGATGCAAGTTTTGAGAGCAATAATGCAGCTGAGAGTTCAAGTCGAGGAATCGTAAGTCGTTTGAGAGGTGAGACCTTGGTTTTGGAGCAGATGAGAGAGATGATTGTCTGTTCACCAGGTTGACAGACTCTGAGATATAGCACTGCAGACCTTGCAGCTTGAGAAGCATCAGAAAACCCATGAATTTCAATGCTTGATGAATTTGGAATGAGATTAATCCATCGAGGAATTCTGAGATGAGAAAGTTGAGGTAGTTCATCGCGGAACGCTTTCCATCGGTGAACTATTTCTGGTGAGAGTGCATCGTCCCAGTCGACCTTTTGGAGCCAAAGGTCCTGGATGAGAATTTTTGCCTTGACGATGACTGGTGAGATTAAACCTAGAGGGTCAAATCATTGAGCAACCTCTGAGGTGATTGTGCGTTTAGTAATGCTGAGAGTCTGAGAAGTTTTGCCAGTAAAGGTGAGAACATCTTCTTGACAGTTCCATGAGAGGCCCAATATTTTTGAGAGTGAATCTGAGAATGAATGAGAATCATCTGGACTGAGTGACGATGAGATTTTGCTGAACTGAGGATGATTGCTCTTCCATTTAGCTAAAGGAAAGCAACCTGAGTTGCAAAGTTCTTCGACATGATTTGCAATGTCGTTGAGATCGCTGAGATTGTAGGCACCACCGCCGATGTCATCGACGTAGCTGCCTTTCTGGAAGGGTTCCACTGCTAGTGGATATTGAGACCCTTCATCGATGAGAAGTTGTTTGAGAGCTCGGCCAGCGAGATATGGTGCTGGTCGAGTGCCATATGTGACAGTGTTGAGTTGATATGTCACGGTGAAACCATTCTCAGTCCAGAGAATGCGCTGATAGTCCCTGTCCTCAGGGTGGATGAGAATTTGACGAAACATCTTCACAATGTCCGTCAAAAAGATGTATCTATGACTTCTGAGGTATAACAATACGTCACAGATCTTAGATTGCAAACTTGGGCCAACATGAAGATGATCATTGAGAGAACTGCCAGATGAAGTTTTGCTTGAACCGTTGAATACGACTCTCACCTTGGTTGTTTCGCTGTCTTCGCGAACAACACAATGATGAGGTAAATAATATACATGAGAAGGTTCAGGCGATGATGATGAGACTCGAGTCATGTGTCCAAGTGATTCATACTCGTTGAGAAAGGCAGTGTATTGACCTTGAAGTTCTGGGTTTTGAGATAGACGCTTGATGAGACGGTTGAGACAGCGCTGCGCTATATGACGAGATTCACCTAGCTTCTGAGATGTTGATTTGAATGGTAGACGGACGATATATCGTCCTGAAGCGTCACGAGAATGAGTTGAGAGGAAGTGAGCTTCACACTCAGCTTCGTCGACGGTGAGAGTGTCATTGCAGGGTTCTGGAACTTCTTCAAGTTCCCAGAACTTGATGAGAGAGTCGTGCAGTTCAGCATTTGAGATGATATGATGAGACAGTCTAGGTGAATGATGAGATTGTTCATGAACTGGGCCGAGAATTGTCCAGCCAAGCATGGTTTGATGAGCAATTGGTTCTGATGAACTGCCTGATCGAAGACCTGGTCGTATGATTTGACCATAGAAATCTGCGCCGATGAGAAGGTCAATTTTGCCAGTTTGATAGAATTCTGGGTCGGCGAGTTCTAGATCTTGAATATGAGACCATAGAGTTGATGAGACTGTGACTGATGGAATCTGCGCTGTGATGTTCTTGAGAATGTGTGCGTTGATAAATGCGTATTCTGATGAGATGCTGGATTGAAGTTTGAATGAGACCATGCCTGAGGTTTTCCCTGATGAGATATTGCCAACTCCTTGCAAGGGTATATGACAAGGCTGAGAGATGAGACTGCAAGTGCGAACAGCAGCCTGAGAAATCAGAGTAAGCTCTGATCCAGGATCAATGAGAACTCTGATACGATGAGACGAGCCTGAAGGATGAGAGATGAGAGCATATGCGGTTGCCAACAGCACTGTCGGTCGAGATGTCACTGATTGGTGATCTGGAGCACGACTGATGGCAGATGAGATAAAAGCTGCTGCTTGAGAACGGCAAAGTTGTTATTGCTGAGACTGTTGCGGCTGAGATTCGGGCTGAGAAGCAGGTGGTGATGAGACTTGCTGCGTTTCAGCAGCTGTTGCAGGTGGCTTCTTGGTAATCCTCATGAGACGAGAATAGTGCAGCATGGAATGGTGAGGTTCGTCGCACTCCTTGCAGCGCCGACGAGCCTTGGACTGGCAATTTTCGAAGCTGTGATCGCCCAGACAATTACGGCAAAGATGATAGTACGCTGCTAATTGGAATCGTTCGTCTGGGGACATTGCTTGGAATTTTGGACATCCAATGATGAAATGATTGCCTTCACAGCAATGGCAATAGTCTGATTTAAATGAGAGCGTGTGTTTTATTGCTGGATGAGACTGAGACTGGGTTGACTGAGACTTTTGAGGCTGAGACTGCTGCGTGCGTGGAGGTGGATGAGATTGAGACTGAGATTGGCCTTGCGTGGCAACATGAACCTGAGCTGATGAGATTCGTATCTTGTTGGTTTGATTGCTGCGTAGATCAGGTTGAGACTTGCGCGGTGAAACGCCACACTCCATGGCTTCGCGTGCTCTAGCGCGACCGATGAGAAACGTGCGCAAGTCTTCGTAGGTGGGAAAGTCAGTTGATGTGCCAAGATTGACTTCCCAGGCCTCACGTAATGAGATGTCCAATTTTTGGACGATGAGATGGACGAGGATCTGGTCCCAATGCCCTGTAGGGGATCCTAGTGCCTTGAGAGCTTGCACTGCCTCGTTGGCAGTGTTGATGATTGCCTTTAGTTGCTTTGCCGAGTTGCTGTCAGCTGGTCTAATGCTGAACAGCTTTTCAAGCTGTGCTGTGATGAGAAGACGCTTATTATCATACTGCTGTACGACAGCGTCCCAGGCAGATGCAAAGGAGTCACCAGTGACCTTGATGTTTGAGATGAGACGGGCGGCATCACCCTCCAATGCCGACTTGAGATGATACATCTTCTCAACAGATGTGAGAGATGTATTTTCCCCGATGAGAGACACAAACATGTCATGAAAATGCTTCCAATCCTGGTATTTTCCTGAGAATTTGGGCACAGGGATAGTCGGGACATTAAGCCGACTTCCAGCAGGCACGATGAGACTTGAGTTTGCTAGGACACTACCTTGTGACGGTAATGCTGATTCCAGCTCATGGATGCGATGGAGGAGAGCATCTTGGGCTCCCTGGAACAGTTTGAGAGCCTTCTCAAATGAACCGTCGGTAAAATATTTGTGTTCGACCGTCACATCGGTCTTTGATGAGAGCAATTTCTCGTGGTCTTCAGCAAATTTGCTCCAGTGCTGAAAGAGCAGATCCAACTTTGCGTTGGCTGCACGCAATGAGAGGGAGTCAATGACCCCTGCTTCTGCCGATGCAGCAACGGCAGTGAAAACTGAGATACGGTGCATCTGAAGCACAATTTTGTTAGCCACGGTAGCCATATCTGTAAAAAATGCAGATGAGACACAAAGAAAAAGTGCAAAAAAATGTTAATGAGAAACAGAACTAACTGACAGTAATTTTCTGCTTAAAGATGAGATGCTGAGAACTGTGTGCCGATGAGATATAGCTGAGATAGCACTGATGATAAGCTGCTAGATGAGATTTAGATGAGATGCCTTGAGATACGCAGCAAGATGAGAAATTTCACGTACACTTCACTTCACAATAATTAATTTGCACAGTGGTGTCCCTTAATTATTTTCCACAAGTGCAGTACCACGTCCAGGGTACTCAGCAATGCACCTGTGTTGAAGTGAAACTATGCACTGATATGAACTGCACTCTTTCGTCACTAAGAAAGTTTTTAAATAAATTTATTCAACCAATTCACACAGATCCGGCTCGAAGGACCATAAAATGTTTAAATAATTAATACTTAATTAATTATAAGGATGAGAGGATCTGGTGTGTGTGAATTGGCGGATGATGAATAAATTTATTTAACACTGAGATTGCATAAATATTAACTCTGAAGATTTTATTTACACTATATACAAACGATGAGAATTATTTATCATGAGAATTGCACTGAAAAGCGTTTATTTTAATTTATTTAATGCAAGTTTAATTTGCGTGAACACGCGGTCAAGATGGCGACTAGGCGCGAATAATGCCGGTACACGTGTTGCTGAGAATTAATTGAGAATCACTGAATTTACGCAAATGAGAGCAAAAATAATATACACAATAATTACTTTAAATTATTATAAGCAAAATGAGATAATTAATTGAATGAGAACGCAACTGATTAATTAAAAGCACTGAGATTATAAAATGCACGAGGCGTCCGCCATGAGAACACTTTACGCAATATGTCTGAGAGAGAGCGCAAAAGTAAGAGAGAGACAGAACTTCCTTCTTCTTCATCCCCACTCGAGCGGTCGTTGCGATGAGAATGCGACTAGCGGAGCCGCTTATAATGGATAAGTGATCGACTGCAGTATCGACTATAGTATCGATTATTTATCCGCCGTGAGAATCATGATGAGAGCGCGGGAGATTTGAACACTGAACTTGTGATTTTTGATCTTTTATTTACTGATTTAGTTACAATTCACTTGTACACTCGTACACTGAATCTTCTCACAATTTTAAACAATTGATATTTTTAGATCATTTATTATTAACGAATATTTGCATAAGAATTTTATTTTATTTTTAATGCGTCTTTTTTACACACCCGATAGTGGTTTTATGCGCAAAATTACTCAGCCCGAGATGGAATCACAAATTCACTTGATTTGTTTCACTATTTCGATCGGACCGGATGATTCTATCAATCTCAGAGGATTTTTAATAGATAGATAGGTTGATTATTACTTTTTCTACGCCTAAGCGGAATCCTGCAATAATTGACTGCAAAAAGATGTTAAGTTTAGAATGCCTTATTGATTATTTCAACGCCGAAGCGGATACCCGCAATAAGGTTTAAATAAATAAATTAAAGATCCTCTTATTGACCTTTCAACGTCTAGGGCGGAATCCTGCAATAAGAGTGCACGAAAACACGACGTTTCAATCTTCGCGGACCGTAGGTTTTAAGAACTGACTGGCCAAGAGCTATGGGTGCTCAGGCTTTTTATAAACTTTGGTTTGGCGATTGATGGGGAATTTTTAATTATTGTCATTGGTGGAAGGTGACGACAGTGTATTAATTGTTCGTTAAACTTATTGCAGTTATCCTCCCACTATTCGTTGACGCATAAAAGGTGGAAAAAGCTGACGCTGCGTTTTCGCGCGCTTTTGAAAAGAAGAGCTCTATAATAATTGTTTTTGATAATTATCAGAATAAAAAAAAAATTTATTTGGACATAACCATCCCCCGGAAAGTACGAGGGTCGCAAAACTCTCTTGCTTTTCTAATCATATGTCCCCTCTTTTACAAAAGCTTGCGATAACGCTTACAATTTATTAAGTGTCTTACAACTATGAGATTATGTAAAGATAATGGATATATTTGTGTTTCTATCCTTTTTTTAAATGAATATGTATTGCAATCATATATATAATATAATTTTATATATTATCATATCATTATTTTTATATAGTTTCCCCTAAAATCTATCATTTTCCATTACCAAAATCATAATAATTATTATTAAATATAAGGATCACATAGTATGATTATTTAATATTAGGATTACAATATTATTATATGTTATTTATCTCTCTACATGCATATAATGCGTACACATAAATGTATGTGTTTTTCTTATTTGACCTAGAGAAAATAAAAGGTGTTTCAATGAAGAAATATGCTGGAGAGAATAATTCGTTTGTGCTGTAGAAATTTGCATTTAGCCGACATCTAGCGATGTTTAATTGCTAGTTAGATTTTGCCGCGTCTGCACGAGCGAATATGATCCGGCTACCGTCTTATCAAAGAACGCATTTCAGTTTAAAGGTTTCTCTATCACCTGGCGTTTTTCTTTTTTTTTTACAGGCGTTAATGTTTTGCAATTCAAAGAAATCAAAATTTTTTTTATAGTGAATTTCAAAATGTTAGAAATTTTATTGTCATAGTTTTTAAGAGTTACTCTCATTATTTTATTCATAAATTTTATTTCATGTGATTTAATAAACACTCTCACAGCTAGCGCGTCGTATTAGTGCTGACTGGGCGTTTATACGTAAAGTCGAGCATTCAGTCATCTGATTTGAAACTGACACAATGTGCATGTCTTTTGGTCAGAAATACGACCTTGGGGATCCCATTTATTATTTTGTAAGAACATATGCCGAATTTACTTATATTCGGAGGATCTTTGCTATCTGGGATCCCAAGATTCACATTTGTGATTGTTATTACTCGTGTGGTGTGCGTAATAATCTGTTACACGTAAGTGTTTAAGTGTTAAGTCGGGGTTAATTAAGTTTGTGTCATTATTATCTTGTTCGTTTGTCCAGTATTATTTAAGCTGTGGTTCCTTGCCGTACTGTCCCGAACGTTTAAAGCGTGAGCTTTTCTCAGCCTGGAGCAAGCATCTTTGGAGGGAAAAGGACGAGAATTTAGATGATTGGATGGAAGACTGGGTATCAATCTCTTGACTCTTTGAAGAAGATGGGAAAGGTGAGCCAGAAGATGAAAAATTCGAGGAATTGGATTAAAAATAGTGCAATTCGGTCATCACCAGCGTTTGCTAGGTGACCTTGGAGATGTTATCACTCTCAAGTCAATTTTAGCTGTCAATTTTCTCTTTTCAACAAAGAGGAAATGAGCTTGGAGATCGTTTGTTCCTTATTTTTAAAACCTGAAAAGCTACCCATCCTTCTATGTACCGTATACGATCTCGAATATGACCATGCGAGTGTAAACGGAGAGAAAAAGCGAATTTTATTTCCTTTTCCGCTTTGTTTTTAAATTTATTATTATTATTGTTATTATTATTCTTACGGCGCAACGCCAGGTAAGTTAATTAAAATTTATTAAGGAACACGTGACTGTTAAGAGGTGAGTAACATTCTGATGTTCGTTTTTGAAAGAAAATTACTTTTCTATTCATTGCTTCCATTTTCTTGTTATTATAGGAGGTGGAATAGGAGTAACAAGGGTGGTTCTTTGGAGCTGATTTCTAAAAGGAGAATTTTTTAAAGGAAAAAGGATGTCCTGTCAAGAGTTCCGTCAACAGCTGTAAGAAATTTCAGCAGCGGCCGTTATCGTGTTCAGGGTTGCGCATGCGCTGTGAGAGGTAAGCACTTTATTTCTTAGTTGAAATTTTGAAATAATTTCTTTAGTTTTAACAGGGATTTCCGAATTTCCTGTTTTCTCAAATGTCCAGGTGATTTGAAAATTTGTTATAATTTAATTGAATTTTGAATTTAGTTATATAATTTTCCATAATTTAATCTTGTAAATTTAGATTCTAACATTTCATAATTGGATCATTAATAATATAACTTTTCTTAAAATGTCATGCCGGTAGAATAGGAATCCTCTTTCAGAACGACAATAAGTGTCGGTAAATTTATAAGAATTTTCGTAAAATTTTCATAAAAAGGCCCATCAATTATTTTGGGTCTGGATTAAAGTAATT
This sequence comes from Microplitis manilae, assembly GCA_030273425.1. Lineage (NCBI taxonomy): Eukaryota > Metazoa > Arthropoda > Insecta > Hymenoptera > Braconidae > Microplitis > Microplitis manilae. The sequence continues at coordinate 16,018,159 of CP092720.1, read as the reverse complement.
TAAAAGAGGATTTCTATTTTTCCGTGAAATTTTGGTTTGAATTATACATTATTCTTATCTTGTTTAGGATGATTAAATCGGAGCGTTGAAGTCTGAGAGGCGAAGGCCTCTAGTGGTACGAGTTGTCGTTGGTGATTTGTTTGTAGAGAAGACGACACGAGTTGGAAGAGCTGGTGGAGTTTCTCGGAGTTCGATGACTTCTGGTTTGTCTTTGATTTGGACAGACTTCGGTTTAGAGTCTGAGGTACGTCTTGTTTCTTTTACTGATTTTGGATGTCCTCGCCTGGCTGCTTGTTTTTCTTGTAGGTGAAGCAGCGCTTCTTACTCGAGCATATGCAGCATCTGAAGAATATTGGAACGACGAGGATGACACACAGGACGACTAAGGCGGACATGTTTCCCGCCGTCATTGTTCGATGAATATCGTCTTCTTAATGGTGCAGCGATATTTCGGACATTCGATTTTCTGTTTCTTCCAATCCTGCTCCCCAGGGTTGGAATTTGTCTACTATTTTCAACGAATCGACGTTTTTCTTGAAGAGAAATCCGGATATTTTGGGTTCAGCTGTTAAATTCGTTGATAACGTTTCCAAGGTTAAGTTTAAATTTGGCAAGGTGATGTTCAGCTGAGTGATCTCTTCATCTATGCTTTTTATTATATATTTTCCGTCTCTAATTTCGCATCTACCGTGAATATGGGCCATTCCTGTTTCGTTGATGTAGTATTCTTTCTCGATTGGACTCAAGCACTTGAAGATTAATTTTTCTTCTTTACAAGTCGAGTACGCCTAGGAATTTGGTTGATTGAGCTTTATCCACGTGGTTTTACACTCTGGTATTATGCAAACATTGCAGGTTCTTGAGATATCGTCAGTTGACTTCAAAAGCAGCTTCATTTCGCAGTCCACTTCTTCTTTGGCCTCCGTAGACTGGAAAGGTATGTCGGGACGACAAGACAAATCATCTCCGATAGATCTGCATTTGTTGATATATTCAGAATCGGCTAGATAGAATCTTTTCAAGCCTGGATCTGTAATCAGGAACCTTTTTGATGGTAGTATTGTCAGTGTCTGAATTTTCCCATTCAAATTTTGTGGCTTCGGCAATGGTCTCATCTCATACGATAATAACAGGATTTTATGGAACAGTGGCAAGGTTACTATGATAAGTAGATAACCTTTCGACCTTGCTACCTTTACTGTAGATACAGAGGACAAGGTCGAGATATCCATCCGGTCAATTGGTTGTGGTGGATTCAAATCCGGATGCTTCCTCATGATGTCAACAGTTGCTTGGTAAAGTTGCTTTGGTGATATAGCCTGTGAAGAGAGTCTGCCGGCTTTGGCTTCCTCAATGATTGTTTCAGCTTCTTTCAGGACTCGAAGATGGTTACTGGCGATCTCTCTCCGTTCATCCCCCAGCATCATGACTTTCATCAAATATGCGAGTTTTCCCAAAGATTCTTTGGTGGAATTCATAAAATGCGTAGTAGCGTCTGCGAGATTATCCAGATTAGCCTGCATTTGTGCCTCGCTTTGGAGAATACTATTTATTTCACTCTTAACGAGGTGGGTGGCGTTTTGTACTAAGTGCACCATCTCCGCATTGTCTTGATATAATTTGTTAATCTCCTTGGTGATATGTTCTTTGTCTCCGTAATCCATGGTTCCAAACAGTTCTCGAGCAATTGTACCGACGAAGCCAAACCATGGAGCTCGTTGATGACGGTCAAATGGTGGAGTTTTAAATGTTGTTTCTTCGAGGAGCTGATTCAAGCGGCTTGTAGCTTGGTTTACTGCGGTTTGTATCTCAGTTATCATGTGCATCTTCAAGTAATACATACAGGTCGCAGCGTCGAAAATTTTGGTACAACCTAGTATGGTTGAATGGAGATGGTCCCACTCGAATGGATACATTTCGACTAATCCTCGGACGTTAATGGAGGAGATGATGCACCAGTTTTCTTCTTCTAGGAGAATTTTCTTAAATGGGTCATACAGTAGACCCGGGTTGTCTGACAATGGTTGGATGGTCAGGTCGTCCTTGGATTGACTTCCTTCGATGATGATGATCAGGAATATCAATAATTGTCTCATGATGGTAAGAGATTTGGATCTGAAACAGAGAACTTTATAAAGGTTTAGCCTTATGGTCAAAAGCAGGTTTAGCTTTGTTAGGGTTTGCCAACTTGCGGTTCCCTTTGTCATTTAGGTAAATCAGACTTCCAAATTCGTTAATTTCGACAATTTCATAAGGCCCGGTATAATAAACATCGAGTTTATTCTTCCGTGGTTCCTTTAAAACATAAATAAAGTCACCTACCTTGAAGGTTTTGGCGTGTATGTGTCGATCGTAACGAATTTTGGAATCCTGTTTTGCCCTATTGAGACAATCAGCAGCGATTTCTCTGACTTCGGACAATCTACTTATAAGATCGGCGAGATAGTCGGAATAAGTCTCGATTCTGGAATAATCAGGAAATCGGGTTGGTAACCGAGCTCTTCGACCAAATATCAACTTGAATGGAGTGAATTCGGTGGAAGTATGCACATTGGTATTGTAACTCAACGCCGCAAGTCCCATATATCGATCCCAGTTCGGGTACTTATCCGATAATACTCTTAAGAAGTCTATCAACGGCTGATGGCTCCTTTCTGAAGAACCATTTGACTGTGGGTAATAACCCGAAGTTGTTAATCTTTGGATTTTTAGAGCTTTTGCAAGTTGTTGTATTTTAGAGGTAAATGAAGTTTATCTGAGAGGATAACTCTCGGACATCCGTAATAACATATATAACGATCAACAAGGGCTCCGCCACTGTTGTTGATCGGATATCAGGTATCGGGATTGCTGTTACGGCTTTAGAAAAGTTATCCTGAATAGTCAGGATGTGGACATTCCACTCCTAGTCATAGGAAGTGGTCCAACAGTATCAATGGAGATTTTCTCGAAGGGTTCGAAGGGAGTATCGGTTATCATCATTGGTTGTTTTGTTTTAATTCGAGTGAGTTTATTCTTCTGGCAGATTTCGCATCTCCGGATGGATTTATAGATTCTCTCCTTCATGCCTGGCCAGTAGAATCTCTCTCGAATTCGCCAATAAGTTTTCACGACACCTTTGTGGCCCGCAATAGGACTACAGTGGTTTTCTCCAATGATCTTATCGCGTAACTCTTCGGCAGGAACTTCTATATTTCCTTCGCAAAGTGTTACCTCGATAGGACAGTCGCCCAATTCTTGTATAAGATAAGGCTTAATGTTTGAATCATCGAATTCATCCCCCTGATTCACCATGCGGAATGTATAGATATCGTGTTTGAACATGGACACTCTTAAATTTCTCAAACCTTTAATTAAATTATTTAAATCGATTTTTTCGAAATGATTTTTCTTAACAAAGACCGTGAAGATAAAGCACTGGCCCCATTTTGTGACTAATACATCACCCATTTTTGGTTTAGCTATCTCCAGGTCTTCCCGATCGATGAAAGTGAGATCTCTCAGCAATCGTGAGACTGGTTTCATCATTTCACAATCCAGAGACAGGAAATGTACAATGTGGTCTCTCACATAGGTAATTCCATCTCGACTGTTTTTGAATTTGATTCGATTTTCAGGTAGTTTCGGAGGTCTATCAGACTCAGAGCTCGAGGGAGACGAAACTTCCGGTGGTGAATAGCGTTGATCACTCAAATCTTCAGCTATATCTGAAGAAGGAGGATCAAATACGTACCACGGAGCTTGATTCGGAATTTTAGGAGGTAAATCAATATTCATCTCCGGCTCATCCCCCAGTTGTTCGTCAACAACTTCTGGTTGAGTCGTGTTGAGAGTGCCCGATTCGTTTACCTGAGCATTTCCATCATCTTGTTCCTGGTGTACTTCCACTTGAATCACAGTGGCGCCATCGGATTGACTTGCATCTGATTGGTCTGATTGAGAAGAACTCTCTGCTATGATGGTACGGTCATTTGCAGAGTCTCGAGTTGGTGAACTGGACTGCTGGCTTTCGTTCAGCAAGGTCTTTTCATTTTCTAAATTTTTACAGGTGGACGTTCCTTTGCGTTTGGGCGTTTCCACGTGTGCCATACTAGATGAAGCTGCGGGTACATCTTCGACGTTCAGAGTTTGACAAGTGGAAGGCCTCGCGATGACTGTAGATGTGTTGTCATCAGAATTTTCTGCGTCTTTCCAGTAAAAGCTTTTTGTATGGTCGTCATAGTCGAGTTCTTTGCAATTTGCTTGCGCAGCTTTCAGCACCGTGCTCTTCCACATAGGAGTTGAAGGACTTCTATCTGCGGTGAGATATTTCTCTCGAATCTCATCAGCTCGAGGTGTCTTTGGAGTTGCAGGAGTTATTTCCACTTGAAATTCCGGTTCAGAGCAGCTGGCTTCACTCGAATCTTCATTTTCTTCTATATCTTGATCTTCACGAAGGAATTCTTCTTCTTCTTCTTCTTCGTCGGACCCGTCCAAGTCTTCGGATTCGTCATGTTCATCTGATAAGTAGCCCCGTTCAAGATATTTTCTGACTTCTTTGGCTACTTGAGGGCTGACTACAGGCAGTGGGTTGTAATAATCCTCTGGACGAACAGTACGATCTGCTTCTTCATCTGTAACGTTAATCGCTCGTTTATCTAGAGCTTTATTGAAACGTTCAAATGATTTCCTGAAGTCTTCGCGCATTTGATGTCGATTCATCGCTTCAGGAGAATTTTTATCCCCCTGATCGCTGGAACTTTTCTCCGATTCGTTGAGCATATATTCCTCATTTATGAGTCGGACTGCTTCTTCTTCCTCATCATCGGTTTCTTTAAGTTCTAGTCCGGGTTCTGGCCCAATCTCTACTACTGGGTCGGCTAGAGCCTGAGGTGCTGAAGATGGCCTTGGTTGGTTTTGTTCAAAAACGTCATCTTCGATACTTTCTGAGACATCAGGATCGGTCGTACTTATTTCGCAATAATTTATCTTTTTCTGGTTTTGGGTCATTTCCGTAGCCCGTCTCATTCGCAACCGGGATGCGATCATGTCACGAGGTTGTGGAGCGCTGTTGACCCGGGGTTTGTTTTTACTTCCGGGTTTTCTTCCTCGTTTTACAGCTGTTATGGCTTCTTCGTCAGGACAAGAAGTTTTCCGAAGTGGTAGTATTACTGCTTCCTTGACAGTTTTTTGATTTGAAGATGCCTCATCTGGAGATCTGCCCTCAGGGTTGTAGGACAACCCTTCAGCATATTGCTCTGAGATCTTATGTCGAACAATAACCGAAAATTTGTATTCACTTAATTTGGATCTCCACTTAATCTGTCATTCAGTCACAGTTTGGCTGTTTTTCAACTAAGATATACAAGGGCTGCTTGTATACAAGGTGAAAGGCTTACCGTAAAGGTAAGGCCGAAATTGTTGTACTGCGTACAGAACTGCCAAACACTCTTTTTCATTGTGAGTGTATCTGGTCTTGGTCTCTTGCAAGACTCTAGACGTACAGGAGACAATTTTTTCGATATTTTCGTCAGGATTTTCAGGCGTACGGTCTTCGTTCTCCAGTTCCTGGCTCAAGATGCCTGAAATACCGACATCGGAGGAACTGGATGCCAATATGAAAGGTCGATTGAAATTTGGATATGCGAGGAATGAATTCTCGCATAATGCGTTCTTAATATCATCGAAAGTCTTCTGCGAATCAGCTGACCGAACAAACGGTTTAGTTTTTCTGGTAAGGTCAGTGATCGGTTTTGCTCTTTCGGCGAAGTTTTCGATAAAGCGCCTATAGTAGTTTGCTAATCCCATAAATTTTCGAGCTTCTGTGTGATTACGGGGGTGCGAGGCGTTTCTAAGGGATGATATTTTCTTTGGGTCGGATTTCACACCGTCTTTAGTAATAATGTGACCCAAATATCCCACCTCGGGGCAGAGAAATTTGCATTTCTCGGGCCGAAGAGTTAGCCCAGCCTCTCGAAGGCGGTTGAAAAGTCTCTGGACTCGCACTTCATGCTCTTCAAGTGATGATGCGTAACTTACGAAGTCATCGAGATAAATGAATAATTCTGTTCCTTTTAAACCACTCAGTGTGGAATTCATCATACGTTGAAAAATTGCTGGAGCACACTCAAGCCCAAAAGGCATACAGCAATATTCCCAGTGACCGTCAGGGGTGGAAAACGCAGTTTTCTCAGCATCTCTGGGGTCCATTGGTACTTGGTGGAACCCACTGGCAAGGTCAAATACACTGAAGTACTTGGCTCCGCCGAGTTGGTCTAAAATGTCGATTATAAGTGGGAGAGGGTAAGCATCCCCAATGGTTATCTTGTTCAAATTTCGAAAATCGATAACCATTCTCCACTTTTTGTTACCTTGAGCGTCTGATTTCTCATGGACAATCCACAAAGGTGATTTATACGGAGATTTTGATTTGCGTATAATTCCGTGTTTAAGTAGATTATCCACTTGTTTCTTAATTTCGTCGCGATGTTCTTGAGGAAACCGATATTGTTTTATTCGGACCGGTTTATCGCTGGTGGTTTCGATTTTACAAGTGAACTTTTTAGAACGTCCCAGACGATCACCCGGGAGGTGAAATATATCGTGATTTTTCTGGATAAGTCTCAGAATGTGCCTCTTTTCCGTGCGATTGAGATGATTAGTAGGAATTTTGTCAAAGATTGCCTGGAAACGATCTCGCTTAAAGAGTGAGTGCGTTCCAGATGAAATTTCCGCTATGTCGGAAAATTCATCAGATGGATCAAGATGATCAAATTCAAATTCTTCAAGCATTTGGGGTTCAATTTCGATTTCTGCTGGATCTGATGTGGTATTGATCACCATACACATCGCTTGATCGTCATCGACTGAGACAACGGCTTCGCCCATTAAGAGTCCCTCTTTAAGAGGAATTTTACGGAGGTAGCCCTGTTTGATCTCAGGATTTACAACAGGTACCGACACGGACATTCGCATACGGGGTGAAATTACGTATGTACGGGTTGGTTTTATTCCAAGACTGAAATGTAAAGGTCGGGAAGGTCGAGATCATAAATTCAGAGATTGGTGATGGTATGAAATCTCTGCTTGTTCCTTTTTCAAGAAGTTGTTACCAAAAATTCCGACACCGTGAAAGGGTAAATTCCCATCACATACATGGAATCGGGTTTTTGAACCCAGAACTTTTAATTCCACAGTACCAATTGTTTCCATGGACTGCCCATTCAAACCACGGAGTAGCATCGTGTCATCACGATCTACTCTAATTTCGGGTTCAAGAGCGGAAGAATTTATCAAACACACATCCCCTCCTGTATCTATGAGAAAAGATTGTAATTCTCCATGAAGTGAATTACATGAGTCGAAAATTTTTGGACCTGTCCCTAGGGACAGGATATATCTCACATCAAGGTCGTCATACATTGAAAAAGGGATAGGACGAGTAGGTCGATTTTTGAGGATCAACGTATTCCAATAAAAAGAAATGCCAGCTCGTTCTTTGATGAAAAATTCATTTCCAAGGATGCCCAGGTAACCACCTGGTGACCTAGGTACAACTTGGAAACAAACATCTACATCGCAGATCTTGAGAGTCACAGTTCCAATTATTGGCATACTGCTGGTCGCTATGCCGCCTATCACACCGCCATTTTCAGGGTAAAAGGTAGTATCATCCCCCAGAGCATCGATGCAAAGGAGATTCAGGTCAGAACCTGTATCCAACAAAACTTCGCATCTGCCCTGGAAGAGGTCTGGAGATGTTATCCGGACTCGTGGACCTTAACCGATGACTAGTGTGAGGGTTTCGGTCGTTGAAGGATTCTGAATTCCTTCACCGTCTGAGTTTTCTGATGAAGGCTCGTAGGTCGTCGAGACTCTCGGGGCATACTCGCAGTCGCCTCGGTCTGTCGAGCACCCGTTGAGTTTAAATGTTCGCCATTGTCTTTTGAAGAGACAGATTTATTAGCCTCACGATGAAGGCAAAAAGGACAATTACAACAGGGAGCCTCTAGCTTTAGATGTTCAAGTTTTTCTGAGTCAATGTCTGCAGAGTCAAAAGTCACAACCTTTTTCGTTGTTGAAGAAGGTTCTTCAGTTTGTGGCCGTGATGAACTTTTCTTGAACGTTCGTGAAGTCGAGTCGTCGTCGTACGTCCGTCCGCGTCCCCCTTTACTTGAGGTGTAAGTGTACGTTCGGTAGTCAGCTGACGCTGAACTGTCATCGGAGTCCACATCGTCCTCGCTGTCTGTAGCGTATTTACTCGGTCTGTAATGCTTTTTAGAGTAAGAAAACGTTCTTCCTCTCGTTTTTCGACGGTCATCGTAACCGTCATAATCTCTGCGGTGTCTTTGATAGTCGTCTTTTGAGTAACGTCTGTTGTAGTCTCGATCGTAACCTCTGTCTTTATGAGACTGACGCGAATAATCGTTAGAGTCGTGCTTACGCCTTGGTTGTATGCATTCGCGAGATCGTTCTTCCTTTGCTGCTTTATAAAGATCCTTGAGTGTTTTTGGATCTTTTAAACTCGCGAGACATTTTGGAAGGTCAGGCAAAGCGGAATAAAGCGTATCGAATGCAACCTTCTCTTGCTGCGACATGATGATTTCTCGATTTTTCTTTGGCAACGCAGCTTCCAAACCTCTAATCATCCTGCGTAACCTGAAAAAGAAATCTTCGATAGTTTCACCCTCTCTCGGACTAGCTGAAGCTAGTCGTTTATGCCAAACCAGAGCTGGATCGCCGTCTCGATACCTTTCTCCTAGCACTTCGAGAAGTTCTTCGACACTGTGAATCGGAGTATATTCAATTAGATCTCTAGCACGACCGGAAATTCTTTTCACAATTTTTGCAACGAATATATCCTGATGTTCTGAGATGATGCAAGGCATCCAACTCCGTACGATTGCGTCAAATTCCTTGAAATCTTGTTAGCAATTCGGACCTTCGCCGTTAAATTTAGGGAGCTCTCGATAGAGCTCCTTGGCCATATCATACTGAGTAGGTGGAGTGTTTGCATCATGTAAAGTGGCATTTAGCCAGATAACGGGTCTTTCGTCCTCATTGACCATTTCGGCTCTTAGACCACCTGCTGGAGGAGGCGTTAAATTTCTTCGCCTCCTGTTTTTGTTGGTTTTGGTAATGGTGACGACCACACCCTAAGGTGAAGCGTCAGACAAGGATGTCAAATGTCTTTCAATTCGGAGCAAAGTTGCTGACTTGGTCAGAAAGAGAAGAGAAAGTTAATTTTTTAACAGCTCAAAGCTGTACCGTGAAGTCGATGTCCGACTTCTTGCTGACTTTGCGATTTGGTTGCGAAGTCGCAGACGGTGAACTCAGACGTTTCGCAACTCGAATTTGAGGGGCGAAAAATGCTGAGTTTGCAATACGTGAAATCGCTACCTGTTAAGGTGTGGCAAGTCCACGGAAGCAGGGTGTGACACTTTCAAGAAAATGCCCCGAAACTCGAAATTCTAAGATGCAAAAATTTCGAGAAGAGAAAAACAACCACAAAAATCTACCTTTCCTCAAAAATGGTAGAAAAATTATACCTGTGGCTCAACAAGAAGGATTTTACTTTTGTAAATCCCACCGCTGCCACCAGTGTTCTTTATGTTATGTTCGCCGCATAAATTTAAATTAATTATCCGGGATTTCTCCCTTTGGTAGCGATAGAAAAATTTAGACGAGTGATTTGGAGGTTGCGGACAGCATAAAAGAATACGAGAAAGAATTATCTTCCTATAATTTATTATTTATGGTGGATCTTTCGAAAAGTAAGAACCCAAACGTCTCTGAAGAGACTGGTGCTCTTGTGTTGAACCAGTATATTATGAAAGAATTAAATGTAAATCTTTCACCTACCTTTCGATGTTTCTTTCTTTTTAGTCACGGCAGGTTAGATTCCTCCAGAACGTTGCAGCTCACTCAGCTTCCTCCTGTAGGATTTGGTTGGATGGGCGCGGCTGGGGTAGTAGGATGTAAACTCATGTGCTACTCTCGAATGAAACTCGGAAGGCGGAACTTGTGATTTTTGATCTTTTATTTACTGATTTAGTTACAATTCACTTGTACACTGAATCTTCTCACAATTTTAAACAATTGATATTTTTAGATCATTTATTATTAACGAATATTTGCATAAGAATTTTATTTTATTTTTAATGCGTCTTTTTTACACACCCGATAGTGGTTTTATGCGCAAAATTACTCAGCCCGAGATGGAATCACAAATTCACTTGATTTGTTTCACTATTTCGATCGGACCGGATGATTCTATCAATCTCAGAGGATTTTTAATAGATAGATAGGTCGATTATTACTTTTTCTACGCCTAAGCGGAATCCTGCAATAATTGACTGCAAAAAGATGTTAAGTTTAGAATGCCTTATTGATTATTCCAACGCCGAAGCGGATACCCGCAATAAGGTTTAAATAAATATATTAAAGATCCTCTTACTGACCTTTCAACGCCTAGGGCGGAATCCTGCAATAAGAGTGCACGAAAACAAGACGTTCGAATCTTCGCGGACCGTAGGTTTTAAGAACTGACTGGCCAAGAGCTATGGGTGCTCAGGCTTTTTATAAGCTTTGGTTTGGCGATTGATGGGGAATTTTTAATTATTGTCATTGGTGGAAGGTGACGACAGTTTATAAATCGTTCGTTAAACTTATTGCAGTTATCCTCCCACTATTCTTTGACGCATAAAAGGTGGAAAAAGCTGACGCTGCGTTTTCACGCGCTTTTGAAAAGAAGAGCTCTATAATAATTATTTTTGATAATTATTAGAATAAAAAAAAAATTTATTTGGACATAACATACGCATGACATCTGGGGCAAAATGAGCCACCTAATAAATTTGAACAAGCCATTTTTCAAATTTTTTTCGTCAAATTATCAAAAATTTAATATATTTGAGAATTTTTTGTCCTCAAATACTTTTTTATATTTTTAACGTTGAATTATTAAACATAATAACTTTTTTTATCGATAAATTTTTTTAATCGACCAAAATTATATATTATTTATCCTGGTCAAAAAATAAGAGAAATCTTTTGGGTTAAACATGATGACAACTAAGAAATAGGGAATTTTGTTTTTTTTTAATCATCAATTAGTAATTAATTTTGCCGTGGGGAAACGATTCATCACATTTTACAAAGTTTTTTTTGAGTGGCATATGTGAGTTGAACTAGTTGTCAAGAAAATGAAATACATTTTTTACGCTAAAAGCTATTTATAAGAAAATATTTGGGTGATGGGGCAAAACGGGAAACCCCCAAAATTACATAAAAAAAAAAAAAAAAATTTTTTTCGTCTAATTTGTATGGAACCGATACACAGTACAACCTCATTATAAGTTACTCGGTTATAAGTAACTTTCCCTCTTTGTTTTTGCTCATCTCGAAAACTACCCCCACTCCGCAGTTCCAGGAACGCAGTTTTTCGGTTGTCGCGAAGAGATTGCTTCTGCAGTCTTTTTATAAGTTAATAAAGTATGTGCGTAGATAAATAATGAAGTCAACGACCTTATAAAAGGACTGCAAACACAAACACGAACACGACGCATACACATGCAGAAACTGAGCGATCACCGAGTAAATGATAAGAGTAGGGGGAAGCCATTTCCAAGAAATTCTTCTTCTACAGCCCCTAACAGTAACTTATAACCAGGTTGTACTGTATTTGCGCATTTTTACCCCTTGTGCAAAACACCTGGGGCAAAATGAACCAGCCAAAAATTATAAAAAAATGATTGATGAGGGATGCAATTATTCGACGAAACAGTAGACTTGGACAGAATACAAAATTTAACTCAGGTTCAATAGAAGCAATCTGACAGCAGAGCACGAACGCACGCAAACGTGCCGCAATATGAACAACAGAGAAGCTCAGGTAGACCATCAGCTCAATATGTACCAACACCATATCACATACCAGGAAATTATACGGTGGATCAGTATAATCAAGGTCACCAATATCCAAATCATTATCAACCAACATATGTCAGTAGACCAAATATAACAACCAGCTACAGAGAAGAATCAATGAGAAGAACAGCAGATAAAATTCATTTAATGGAAACATTAATAAGAATCAAAGGACTAAAGTACACTAAAGACAGTCAACCCAAGCAATGGATCCAGACAGTAACGGAAGTATGCCAGGAACAGGCACTGGATTTTAACGAGAGATTGGAATTATTTAAAATAGCGTTAAATACGGAAAGAGAGTGGATCAAACAGAATATAGATCAATGGGAAAGCTGGAATGACGTGGAAAAAGGTTTCAGAACAACGTTCTGCAAAGCAACGAAAGATGCAGACATACTGCAGAAAATATTTTCAACGTACCAGAGAAAAAACGAAGACTCACAACAATTCATAAAAAAATGAGGTCAAAGTTTGAAGAATTACGGAGCCCTATGGAAATGGACGAGCAGTTGGAAATAATAATTCCAAAGTTGGATGCAGAAATCCAAAGGGAACTGCATATATTAATGCCAATAACATCATATAAAAAATTAACAGAGGCACTAGCAGACGCGGAAAATAGGGTCGCAGATGTGAGAAGATCAAGAGAGAACAGACGATCAACGGTACGTAGGCTGCAGTCAACGAAGAACTCAGTAGCAGGGTCAGAAACAGATTCTGACACGGAGGAAGAAAATGAAAGAATAAGAAGGATACAAAGGAAAATTAAAAGTTATCAGAAAGAGATAAATAAAGAACCAGTCAAGCAAGATAAATTGACTGATAATAAAAGCGATAAAAAATTAAATATCGTATTCAATAAAAACGACAGGCACAATTACAGAGATAGGTCAAAGCCAAATGATCGCAGTACAAGATCAGGTTCAGCAACATCGAGATCATCAGACAGATCAGTGGGTGGTACCTAAACCTGTTTGAACTGCGGGAAAAAAGGAGAGCACAGAACAAGAGAATGCAAGAAAGAACGAGTAGATATCTGTGTGCGATGTTTTAAGATAGGAGAGACGGCGACAAAATGTAATTGTGAAAAAAACTAGTAAGACGAGGACAGATGCGGGAGCTCTTACTCGATATAAACATTCCCGTAGCTTATCACTCACAAGTGGGGGGCGAGGCCGGCGGCAGCTATGAATATAACACAGATAGCATATCAGATGATAACGCGACTTCACCGGAGACGGACGTGAGCGCGGACGAGTTAAAGCCGGAAATAAATAAAATCAGTTATAATAATAAAATGGGTAATTGCTGTGTTGGGTTTGGAAAATGTATCGCAACAAGCTACGGTAATGATTATTACGAGCCATCACCAGAGTACGAGGACAAGTCGAGTAATAAGAGACGTGCACCAGTAGAAAGGGCTGGAAAGATCAACACCATAGTTATACCATCTGGGGCAACGTGGACTCAGCAGACAACTATAGCTGTAAGTAAATATTTGACGTGTCCCGTAGATATAAATAATATCAGATCCAGTCAACTACCCGATGAGGCGTATCGACACCTCGTTGGAAGTTATCAGAGAAGGCGCATACAGAAGCGTAATCGATTGCACAAATGCATACTATCAGATCTTGATCAAGCCAGAACACCGACAATTTACAGCGTTTGCCGTAGAAGGTATGGGATCGGTCGAATTTATACGGATGCCGTTTGGACTATCAACAGCACCAGGAACGTTCCAGAGAAAAATGGATCTGATCATCCAGACAATGAAACCAATATTAAGCCAGCTAGATCTACCAGCTCATTGGATCAACTATGTCCACCCGTACATGGATGTCTGGGTAGTAGCAACACCTACGTTTGAAATCCATTTACAAATTCTCGAAATATTATTTAAAGTATTTAGAGATGTAGGGCTATTAATCAAACGAGAGAAATGTAAATTTTGTGTTGCAGAGATGAAGTATCTAGGGTTCGTCATCAAGGGAAACGAATTACATCCTGACCCAGAGAAGCTGCGCAGAATAGAAAAATATCCAGAGCCGACCAGTAAGAAACAGCTGAGACGTTTCTTAGGGATGGTAAATTGGTACAGGAGACATATGAAAATGGTTGCAAAAATCCAGGGACCACTTACATCGTTGGTCAGCGAGAAAGCAATATGGACTTGGGGTCCAGACCAGGTTCAAGCATTTAATCGGATCAAAGAAATGCTTATCAACGCTCCGGCATTAACGGTACCAGATTACAACTTACCATTTATACTTTATACAGACGCTTGTGACACAGGTATTGGAGGAGTTCTCACTCAGAAGGGACCAGAGCGAGAATATCATATCACTGCAATCAGTAGATCATTAAACAAGCATGAAAAGAATTATACAACGACGGAAAGAGAATGCTTGGCCGTCATTTGGTCATACCAGAAATTAAGAGGGTATTATGATGAGTATCCTGTAACAGTAGTGACCGATCATGCTAGTTTAAAATGGCTCCAGAATGTTAAAAACCCTAGAGGAAGGTTAGCTCGATGGATTGCAGAGTATTCACTCTGAACAATAACTATAGTCCATCGACCAGGAATTAACAACGAAGCGGCGGTAGGTCTAATAGACATCTAGTTAGAGTCAAACAATGAGTCGTAGGTTAGGGAAAACTCGAATCAAAAAAATTGTAAACGCGAATACTAGTACTGTGCTTGGTTTAATTACGGTATTCTTGCAGAATGGACCTCAGTCAACTCTTGTGGTCAAAAACCAGAATTTCATCAGATCACCAGGAGGCACATCAGTTGCTGAAGAAGCAGAGGTACCACGGTATGTGGGAGACAAGCAGTCGTACTGGAAGCACCCAGTATTTGCCACACCAGCGGGATACCTGGGTTTTGACATCCCAGTGACAACCAGCATCACATTGTTGTCCGGATTCTACAGATGCTTAAGTAGAGTACTGTTGTATGCAGAGAAGGACTCAGTACCAGTTGTACCAGAGAAACCAGAGGAGGTACAAACTCAGGTAATAATGACATCGGTACCTGAGGTTCCAATCACCGTCCAGGTAGCAGTAGGTCAACATGTGCATCGTGTTGACACTAGATTAGACATCATCTTGTCCAATGACGAATGGCATTCAGCAGTTAAGAAAATGGCAGCCGAATTAGGCCCAAAGATGAGGCGCACGGTAGCTACACAGACCGTGGAGACCAGATTAACACCTGTTCCCGAACCAGGATGCTTGAAGTGCAAACAAACAGGGCACTCGTTTGACAAATGCCCCAATGAATTACAAGGGGACTGCTACTGCACCAACTGCAGACATTTGGGACACACGAATAACGATTGCCCATATCAGAAATGGCGTACCGAGGGGTACGAAGCGATGAGAAAACAGTCGTCGGTGTTCAACTCAGTATCCGTTCGAGAATGACTCCTGTCCAGATTGTAGACAGAGAAGTCAAGTCACCAAAGCAGCACGGGGAGCATATTTGATATTGCCTCCGCAAACATCAAGATGAAGACCGGAATTTATGTACAGCTCAACCAGACATGGACCACGAATTGCTCAAGAAATTCAGTGTGATATAACAATAGTGAATTAATTTAGAAACCGGTTTTTGTTTATTTTTATTTTTTTGTTTTTTATTTTTTTGGTCAACATGTATTTTTATTTTTTGTGCATAAATTCAACAATCACGATTTAGACGTATTCAGCCATATTATAGGTTTAGAATCACAAACTATTATTTTTGATTTATGAAATAATTGGTCAGTTCTTAGTTTTTGTTTTTTTGATTTTTATTTTTGAGTGCCTATACATGATCGTATCTGTACATGATTATTATTGTTTATTTTTGTTTTTATTTTATACTTTATTGCTACCAGAATGTGTACCTGTAGAGATATAAAATAGTGTAAGGGGACATTGATGAGTCCAGAACTGAACCAGTCAGTATTTAACAGAGACAATTATTGATATCAAGTGTCAAAATGACATACAATTATAATGTTTATATGTAATGTTTATTTTCTTATAAGAAATGTTTATATGATAAGATTTATTTTTGATATACTAGAATGCTAGCTTATAAATTGTACAGTAGTATTACCAGATTTAAGCCACGGTATGAATGAGTAAGTGTATTGTGTGGTAGTATTGTTAGTGTCGGCGCGGTTAATTGTTAACTTCAACCGGTCGTTATTTTGTGATTTGAACTCACCCGGGTTAAAGTTAAGGGGGGTGGTGTTACGATGTGGGGATCGTGCGCCGCCGTATAACCTCGGGTGGTGGTTATCACGTGTTCAAATATGGCGTTGCCGCTTACATAAGCACGTGTGGCCTACACCCAGGAGCTTTTTACCAGTTATAAATCAGAGTATCGCACCGTCAATCAGTCGATCCACTTATAACTATTTAATTATTTGTCCGCGTTAAATATCACGTTATAGTTGGTTACAGTCAGTTAACCAGGTGAATGTCAACCAGTATAATAATTACAGGTAGATAATGATTATAGCAACCAGTTAGTGTTGTACGTAATATCGGAGCAATAGTACGGTTCCTTGTAACGGTCGTATTATGGGGTAATTAGCCCTGTGCAGTTAGTCACAGTAACGATAGTATCACATGCAGTTAGTTGTGTGATACATTGACTTTGTGATCAAAGTGTGCGGCGTGGCAGATTTATAATTAGATAAATAAAGTAATTATAAATCATCAGAAGTTGAACTAGTGTTTGAGTGAATTCACCTGTCTCAACCCACCTCCTATTGTGAATAATAAGAGAAGCAGCATCTGAGTGCAGAGTCAGGGTCCAAGGAGGCGATTTCCAAGGGCAAGACCAATCGCCGAGTCCACCAACATCAAGGATGACTCCACCGAATACTAAAATTAGGCTAAGTACGAGTATTAGTTTAGTTTTATACGGCCAGTTCGGGTAATTAAATAAATTCAGAGTCTTATTTTGGAGCGTAGCCTGGCAAAAGACTCACGAAACCTGCACACCCACATCATACGTGCAGGAGAACAAATCCCCTACGTTTCATTATATATATACATATATATATATATATATATGTATATATATATATATATATATATATATATATATATATATATATATATATATACATATATATATATATATATATATATATATATATATATATGTTCAATCAAGACCCAATTCGCTTCCACCTGCGAACGCCGAGCCTCACCAATAGGTCGGCAGCACTATCGCTATTTGAACTGACGCGCGAGATCTTGGCCAATGAGAAAATTCCATCATTTAAATCAATTAGTTCCAACTTTGAATAAAAGAGTTGCGACGTGAAACACTCTCATTGGTTCAAGATCTCAACTCGCTACGTGGATTTTCGCTATTGGCTGAAAATTAGTTAGCGTCTGCTATTAATTTTCTAATTGGTCTATCGCTCTGACGTCACAAGGAAACCGTTGAGGACTGCTTTTTCCGCCATTAATCGATCATTCTACAACGTGCTTTTACCTCGGTAACCTCGTGCTTGAAATCGCTTAATAATTTCTCTTGTATTAATTAGTTCTAAATCGCTCTGCTAATTTCTCTCTTTACTTAGTCAGTAAATTAAGGCTGCTATTTACTGAGAGCAAATTGATTAATAATTAATTATAATTATAATATAATTAATTACCGCTATTAAAATCGATTTGACCACGTGTCAATTTTGTACGTGATATTTTACTTGAGTTGCATTCGCTATCGCGTATATTAATTGAGTTGAATTCGCTACTTATAATTATTTCTCACAATAATTTTGTACAAAGTGTAAATAAATTGTTAATTTATTTAATCCATAAAAAGTGTGTAATTTTTAATTGTTTAATAACCTCGCCAACACCAGATCCACATTTGTATATTCGCTCATTTTTCATTGGTCCTTCGAGCCGGATCTGGCGAGTTTAAACAATTAAAAATTATTTAAAATTAAAAACCTAAAAAATTGTGAGAAAAAGTGCAGTGTGAGTGTTGTGCAGTGAAAATCGCTAAGTGCCGTGGGCATTGCTGAGCACTTCTAGAGTGCTGCCCGGGGTGATCATTTACACACCGGTGTAAAAAGACATTTTATTCCAAAAATTAGATCGAAAACTTAGCGTCGGGTTCACTTATCGCGTCCATTTTGTGCCACGTATTTATCCAAGATGGCCGCCGAAGCTCAAGTCGCTCTTCAAATGCAACGCATCGACACGATGCGCAACATGTCCAACCGCTTGAAAGATGATGTCCTCGCTACTCAAGGTGCCGCTGCTATTGACGCTGAACTCGCTATCCTGACGGAATTGTGGAACCGCTTTAACACCACTCATGAGAGGCTGTATGAGGACGTACCTGAGATCATCGCTAATGAATATCATACAGGTAAAGCTTATGAAACCGCTAACCTTGCTTACACCTCTCTTAGAGTGAGACTCAGCGCTGCGAGGCCTGCACCTGAACCGGTTCATGAAGCTCCTGCCGTCAATCCTGACCAAACGGCGTACTTTGGTGGCGCACATAAATCTAACTTGCCTCAAATTAAGTTGCCGACGTTTCAAGGCACATATGAAGAGTGGGATTCCTTTAAGGACCTGTTCACCTCGTTGGTGATTAATGAAGATTCGCTAAGTGGGTCTCAAAAAATGCACTATTTGAAGACTCAGGTCAAAGGTGAAGCCGCTGCTCTACTCGCTAACCTCCAGATCACAGATGACGCTTTCCAACCAGCTTGGAATTTGTTGAACACTCGCTACACAAATCCACGCAGATTACTCGATATGCATATCGATGATTTGCTGGATCGTCAACCGCTCACGTCACACTCCGCTGCTGATCTGGACGCGCTGCTACTCGCTAACAAAAAATCCTTGGACGCTATCGCTGCACTGGGAATTCCAATTGGTGAGTTGGACCCATTTTTGATTAGGTTAACTGTTCGCTGCTTGCCATCAGATCTCCGTGTGGACTGGATGGCGTCGCTTGGACTTTCTAATGAATTTCCCACGTACAAACAATTACACGATATGCTTAAAGCAAAAGTTCGTGCGTGGGAAAATTCTGAAATTGGCGCGAAAATGACCTCTACGCAAACCAAGAGTGTCCGGGAAAGACCACCGTCTCCGAAGTCCTACGCAAAGTCAGCCGCTACAAATAAACAGGTGAAGTTTGGCAACAGTCGACCCGCTACTACATCTACTCCAGCTACTTCTACTAGTTCCGCTAGTTACACCGCTTTCACTCCCAAGGATCGTACGAGTGAACCGGGCATGTGCCCAATCTGCAAAGAGAAACACTTTGTTCTCTTTTGTCCTAGCTACCAGAGGGCGACGCCACAGAACCGGAAAATGATGGTACAGCACTACCGGCTCTGCTTTAACTGCCTGGGACGCCACCGCTTTGCTGACTGCAGAACTAAGCAGAAGTGCCGCCATTGTGACCAGCCACATCACACGTCAACTCACATTGACGATGGTGCTGCCACTACACCAGTACAGGACGCTCCTGTTACTGAACCAGGTAACAAATAGTTCCAATTTTGGTAACTTTTGTTGTTGAATTCGCTAACTTAGTCTGCTTTCAGCTCATTCGCTCAATGTATTACTCGCTACCGCACTTGTTAAGTTGCATTCGCTAACAGGAAGTACATGTACTGCCCGTGTACTTATTGATCAAGGATCGGAGTTATCCTTCGTGACGCATTCGCTAATTAAGAAGCTGGATATACCGCTAAATAAGGCAGCTGTACCATTACGTGGGATTGGTAATGTGTCAGCTGGGCATTCGCTTGGTTCATGCAAGATGACGCTGCATTCGCTACATAGTTCCGCTTCTATTACCATCCAAGCTCATGTGCTTGCTCTATTGACGGTAAACTTGCCGTCATTTACGCTAACTGAAAGGAAATGGCCGCATATAACTGGGCTACAACTCGCTGATCCAGACTTCTTAACATCACGGCCTATTGACATCATTCTGGGTGCAGCACCAGTTGCACATATAATCAACGCTAAAATACGGAAAGGGAGTGACAATGACCCAATCGCTCAGTCAACATCGCTTGGTTGGATCATTTATGGATCTGTGGACACCGCTACATCAAAATTGACAGCCTATGGTCATCATGTCACTGTTGATGATCAACTACAAGACTTGTTAAGCAAGTTTTGGTATCAAGAAGAGCCACAGACAGAATTCGCTACACGCTATACTGAAGAAGAGGAAGAGTGTGAACAACACTTTGTCAATACACACTACAGACAGTCTGATGGTCGATATGTCGTTCGCTTGCCGCTTAAATCTTCTCCAAGTCAACTGGGTGATTCGCTTCGAGCTGCACAATACGCTTTACTACGTCTTCGCAAACGATTGGAGGCTGATCCAGTCTACAAGAAGTTGTACTTCGACTTCTTGAAGGAGTATGAAGACTTGGGACACATGAGACGTGTAAAACTAAAGGACTTACCACCTAACAGCTACCTGTTGCCTCATCATGGGGTCTTAAAAGAGCAGAGCACTACCACCAAGCTCAGGGTGGTATTCAATGGGTCCTGGAAAACAACATCTGGCGTATCGGTCAACGAGATACTTCATGTGGGCCCAAAGATTCAAGTTGACATCAGTGACGTACTTATTCGCATCCGCTGCCATCGCTATCTATTCGCTACTGACGTAACTAAAATGTTTCGTCAGATCGCAGTTGACAAGGAAGATCATCATCTACAGTGCATACTCTGGTTTGACGAAGATGACATCCCAATAGTATTTGCACTCGCTACTGTTACATATGGAACAGCTTCAGCTCCATATCTCGCTGGGAGAGCACTTTTACAACTCGCTGACGATGAAGGAAATAAATTTCCAAAAGCTGTCGAACCGCTGACAAATACACGCTACGTTGATGACATCTATGGAGGTGCAGATGAACTCGCTGAGGCAATCCAAGTTGCTCTCGACACAAAAAATATGTGTGCCACAGGATGTTTTCCGCTTGCCAAGTGGGCAAGTAATTCAACTGAATTACTATCGCAAGTCGCTCCAATTGAAACCCAAGTAGATACACCAAGAGAGCTTGGGGATACTACCGTAAAAGTGCTCGGATTAACCTGGAATTCTACACAGGATAAATTCCAGTTCGGCTATTCGCTTCCAGAAGCATCACCAACGACTAAACGCTCAATTTTATCTGAAATTGCTCGCTTGTTTGACCCACTGGGGTTTTTGGCTCCAATCATCGTAAGAGCCAAGATGTTTATGCAGAAGCTCTGGCTTCAGAACTTCGATTGGGATGCTACGCTATCTCCGTTGTTGCTTCAAGAATGGAATTTGTTTCGAGATGAACTACATCAGATCTCGAAGATTCAGATACCTCGCTGGAATCATGTAAAAACTGGTGTATCAATTGAATTACATGGATTCTCGGACGCTTCGCAACTCGCTATGGCTGCTGTTGTCTATCTAAAAGTTACTGACGCTACTGGAAGCTCCAACATTTCGCTAGTGTGTGCCAAAACACAAGTTGCACCACTGAAACCTATTACTATACCAAGAATGGAGCTCAATGCCGCTGTTTTACTCGCTCAATTGGTACTCTACGTAAAGAAAGTCTTGAAACTTGAAAACGTTCCAGTTTTCATGTGGACGGATTCCGCTGTATCCTTAACGTGGATACGAAACAACCCTGCAAGATGGAAGGTCTACATTCGCAACAGAGTGACCAAGATTCAAGAATCGCTACCAAGTGTCAACTGGGATTTTGTTCCTGGGAAACTTAACCCAGCTGACTGCGCTTCAAGAGGTTTATCAGCAGCCAAACTAGAACAGCATTCGCTATGGTGGACGGGACCCAAGTGGCTCAGTCAATCAAAAGAAAACTGGCCATCTTTTGACATCCCTACGCAGACGGTATCACATCTTGAAGAACGTCCAGGTCTGGTTTTTACCATCTTCAAGGCAGATTCACACCCGCTATACACGCTACTGGAAAAATTCTCTAAGTTGTCACCGTTACTTCGCACTCTTGGAATCTGTCTTCGTGCCATCGCTAAATTTAAAAAAGTGCCACAGTCCACACTGGCCACACCACTCTCTACAGTTGACCTGGAACTCGCTAAGACTTTGCTGATCAAGTATACTCAAAGTCAGTACTATTCGCAAGAACTGAAGCTATTGAAAGATGGTGATACTCTACATCGAAATCATCATCTCGCTAAATTGATTCCCTACGTTGACTACAATGGAGTACTCAGAGTCGGCGGTCGATTGAAAAATTCGCTGCTTGACGATGACCAGAAAAATCCAGCTATTTTACCAAGGTCATCACGCTTAAGTACGCTACTAATAGATCATTCGCATCAGAGAACGCTTCACGGGGGAACTCAATTGACACTCGCTGATCTACGGAGATCTGTCTGGATAGAAGGTGGTCGAGTTCCAGTCAGATCACACATTCTTCGCTGCGTCGTGTGCACGAGACATAGAGGTGTTCGTGCACAACAATTAATGGGACAATTGCCATCCGCTCGTGTAAGACCATCTAAAGCATTCTTACACACGGGAATAGACTACGCTGGGCCAGTAACACTGAAGACGTTCCAAGGTCGAGGTGCGAAAACGAGGTGCGAAAACCTATAAAGGTTGGATCGCTGTCTTCGTATGCCTCGCTACTTCCGCTATCCACATTGAAATTGTCACCGATTACTCTACTGACGCTTTCGTCGCAGCATTTAGAAGATTTACTAGTAGAAGAGGCGCCTGCAGTACCCTATATTCGGACTGTGGTACAAATTTTATAGGAGCAGACGCCACGCTAAAGAAAGAATTCGCAGCAGGATCGAGACAGCTAAAAGAACTTCAGTATTTACTCGCTACAGATGGCACAGACTGGAAGTTCAATCCGCCAAGCGCTCCTCACTTTGGTGGCAAGTGGGAAGCAGCCGTAAAGTCAATCAAGTTCCATCTTATACGAACTGTTGGTGAATCGCTATTGACTTACGACCAACTCGCTACAGTTTTAACACAGATTGAGGCTGTGTTAAATTCAAGACCGATCGCTCCACTAACTGAAGATCCTGCAGATTTAACCGCTTTGACTCCAGGACATTTTCTCATCGGGGAACCGCTAATCGCTGTGCCTGGACCTTCGCTACTGGAGAACAACACCGCTACGTTGTCACGCTGGCAACAACTACAACAAATGTTCCAGAGATTTTGGAGTAGATGGTCATCGGAGTACCTCCAAAGGCATCAATCTATTTCAAAATGGCATCATCCGCAAAATAACATTAAAGTGGGTTCATTAGTCTTGTTGACTGATGAGAGGTTCCCACCATCAAAATGGCCGCTTGCTCGAGTACTCGCATTACATCCAGGCAGAGATGGCCTGACTCGAGTAGTTACGCTGAAGACCGCTACCACGGAACTTGTTCGACCAATCGCTAAACTATGTGTGCTGCCAGTTCACTCACCAAATGACAATCCTGTCGACTCCGTCGTCAGCGCTGGGGAGAATGTTCAATCAAGACCCAATTCGCTTCCACCTGCGAACGCCGAGCCTCACCAATAGGTCGGCAGCACTATCGCTATTTGAACTGACGCGCGAGATCTTGGCCAATGAGAAAATTCCATCATTTAAATCAATTAGTTCCAACTTTGAATAAAAGAGTTGCGACGTGAAACACTCTCATTGGTTCAAGATCTCAACTCGCTACGTGGATTTTCGCTATTGGCTGAAAATTAGTTAGCGTCTGCTATTAATTTTCTAATTGGTCTATCGCTCTGACGTCACAAGGAAACCGTTGAGGACTGCTTTTTCCGCCATTAATCGATCATTCTACAACGTGCTTTTACCTCGGTAACCTCGTGCTTGAAATCGCTTAATAATTTCTCTTGTATTAATTAGTTCTAAATCGCTCTGCTAATTTCTCTCTTTACTTAGTCAGTAAATTAAGGCTGCTATTTACTGAGAGCAAATTGATTAATAATTAATTATAATTATAATATAATTAATTACCGCTATTAAAATCGATTTGACCACGTGTCAATTTTGTACGTGATATTTTACTTGAGTTGCATTCGCTATCGCGTATATTAATTGAGTTGAATTCGCTACTTATAATTATTTCTCACAATAATTTTGTACAAAGTGTAAATAAATTGTTAATTTATTTAATCCATAAAAAGTGTGTAATTTTTAATTGTTTAATAACCTCGCCAACACCAGATCCACATTTGTATATTCGCTCATTTTTCAATATATATATATATATATATTAGGGTGGCGCAAAAAAACCGACTATTTTCTTTCTTCGAGTTTCTTATGAAAATTTGTTGGTTTACGATGTTTTAAGAAGCCTCTCCAAAAATCAGCTCGATAAAAAATTTTTAAGAGGTCGCTCACGAATTTTGAAAATATCAAAAATGATCGAAATTTGAATTTTTTATTTTAAAATTTTTTCTTTCTCGTGGCAGCAATAGTTTATATTTGTAAAATAATGACCACGCTGAAAATTTAAGCCCACAATTTAAATATTTAAACCTCGCTCAAGAATTTTGAATGTTTCCGAGTACTGTCTTTTGGACGTTTTCGAGCGACCTTTGAATATTAAAAATAAAGCTTCTCGATTTTTTCACCATCAATTTGCATGACAATGAATAAAAATATAACCCGAGAAATAGAAATAATAAGTTATTTACATGCGTTTTTATTTTTTAATTCAATTTGTAGGTTTTTTGGCTTATTCAAAACTTACCAAATTTTATTGTTTAAGACTGTCCTGTATATTTTTGGTTATGAAAATGTTATATTTTAATGAAATGACAATAATTGAGTTATAAAAAAATACAAAAACCAATTTAAAGTATTAGTTACATATCATCAGTTAATATTCAAAATTCTTGAGCGCCGTTTCAATATTTGAATTTTGAGCTCAAATTTTCAGCATAGTCATGATTTTACAAATATAAACTATTGCTGCCACGAGAAAGAAAAAATTTAGAAATTAAAAATTCGAATTTCAATTATTTTTAATATTTTCAAAATTCGTGAGCGACCTCTTAAAAATTTTTTATCAAGCTGATTTTTGGAGAGGCTTCTTAAAACATCGTAAACCAACAAATTTTCATAAGAGACTCGAAAAAAAAAAATAGTCGGTTTTTTTGCGCCACCCTAATATATATATATATATATATATATATATATATATATATATATATATATATATATATATATATATATATATATATATATATATATATATATATATATATATATATATGTTCATTGTACGGGGCTTTTGCGGACCCGATTTTTTTTTTTTTAATTTTATCATAAATAGGTTAAGAAAACGAGATTAAATTTATGTATTCAAAATTTTGGATTATGTATTAAACATTTGAGTGTTTTTTAACTACTTAATCACCTGGGGTGCATTTATCACCCCGTACATATGGTATTCCACGTATAACATACTTGTATGTGACCGACGTTATCATATACACTTGGTTATAATTTTTCTTGATTTTTATGGATATTTGCTGTGAAAATTATATGAAAAAAAATCAGTTAATTTTACGAAGATAACGATTTGTTCACATAGTTTGAAAAATTGGAACACTCTTTCATGTGAACACAATGTGACTATTTTCAAGTGTTTTTTTTTATGTGGCTCATCAAGATTCTATGTTGAAATGTTAATTAGAAATTTTCGAAAATTGAGTTTTAAATTTTTATATTGTAAATTTTAATCAGTTTTTGATAATTGTTGGCCTAATAAAGTCCTGTAATTTAATTTTTCTTATTTAATAACTTATTATGCGTGAGAATAACAAAATAATTTTTTTTTTAAATTATGGTTATTCATGTAACGATCATCTTAAAAATCAATAGACTCCTCAACCATAAGAAATCGTTCTTGAAATAAAATAAAACAAATCACTTTTGGATTTTAAGTTGAAATTTAGGCATTGGAATCCTCAAATTACATCAACATGGAATATTGAAATAAATCTTAATTTATTTACAATATTATTTTTATTTTACATTTTAAGATGACTAAAACTTTTGAATAATTTCACGTAAATTTTCATTAATTATATTTTATCAATGTAACCCTGTCCTCTTAGATTTCTATTAACTTTTTTGGCACTTTAATGATATAATTCTTTCATCAGTGACAATCCATCCACAATCCAAAGCTTGGTAAAATCAATCAAATAAAAATGAAATATCTGTAAACATAAATAATATTTCTTAGGGATATCGAGGGTAATAATGAAGTTACCACTAAGTCCAAAAATAGTTATTGCTCATTGGTTTGAAATTTTAAGTGGTGAATTTACAAACAATTTTTTTTTCTTTAATAATTAGTTTTTCATAATGACAAATTATTTGATGTGGCTCTTCAAGTATTACAAACTATTACAAATTAATTGTCATTTAATAATCTTAGGCATTTTGCGACTATCTAAATTTGCAGTTTTTAGATTTTCAAAATTAGGTTTGAAATTTTCAGCAACGACGATTCGTCTCGAAAATTGCTTTAGAAGAAAAAAAATAGAATTTGAAAATTAAAAAAAAATTCATAGCCAGTTTTATTAGTTATTGAAATTAAAAAAATTTTCTTTTTTTTATAATTTAAAATCAAAAATTTTTTAATATTTTGGTTAAGGATATCAAATAGTCATCATAAAATATCATGATAAATAATGACTATGTAGGATTAAATAAAATTGGCAATTTTAATGTTGACAATTAGTTATCCGAAATTGTTGACTTTTTGATGTTATATTTGAAAAATAACATCGAGTTATTCCTAACGTTTTCTTAACTACTTTAGATAAACTTTTTTGTAGTTTCGAAAGTAAACTTTATTTTGACAACTAGCAACTGACAACTACTGCCGTTGTTTACAGTATTCTATGTTACATTTTTGATGACATTATTTCATGTACACTGTAGGGATGAGCGATATTGAGGAAAAAAACATCGATAGTTTTAGCTTTTTATTATCGAGTATCGATATATCTTGTCCAAAAAATATCGATAGAAAACATCGATACTTTAGAAAAAAAACATCGATAATTGAAATATCGATAGATATCGTTCATGTCTACCACATGGGAAGGATGGGTGATATTGTAAAAAAAAATCGATATCGTAGCATCGATACTTTAGAAATCAAACATCCATAGTTGAAATATCGATAGATATCGCCCATCTCTACTTCACTGTCATTTTTTTAATTTTGGCATTTGCGTGTTTTACATATCGATCATTATACATCAAAATACGCTCAAGAAAATAATAAATACCTTCTAATTACTTTTACCGATATGTAAAATATATAGTAAATCATTAACAACGAATTTCAACATTAAAATTATATATGGTATATACGTGTATAAACCGATAGTGGACAATTAAGAGTTAAATAGATAAATGAATAACTGGTATATTAATTTATAAAATAATTAATTAAAAAAAATAATCTTTTCGACTTACAATAAAATATATTAAGTATTTTGTTTTCGTTTAGTTACGTTCTTTCCATTTTACTACTATTTATTTTATCTACAAGCTATCAAAAAATTGATAATTTGTTAGCATTAACTCAACATAAAAATATTTAATTTGTAAACATTAAAGATAACCTATATCATTTCGAATTTTCTGCGTCATCCTAAAAAAGTTGTCAATTTGTTTCTTTTTTGGTATCAAAAATCTTTTTGCTACTTATTATCAAAATGTTTTAAAATATTATTAAAAAGTTACAAAACTTTTGTCAAACTGTTTTCAAAAAGGTTACAAATTGTTACTGTAAAATTATTTTTTTAAAATATAATAAAGTTAATTTTTGGCTGAACTCGAGTCGTGATATTTGTTGGGAAAAATCTGCTTTTTTGTCAACTTTTTTTGACAAAACAAAGCTATCATTATGCTACTTGCGATAGTTAAAAAAATTGTTAATTTTGCCAAAAATTTATATGAGTTAATATTTTCATTTATTTACTTATTATCTACAATGTAACAATACATATATTTATAGGAATGTATTTTTAAATGATTAATTATAAGATGACAAGATGTTAACCAACTAAAGTTTGAAATTGCCGCCCAATAACAACGAACACAAAAAATCGCACGTCCGCGGAAACTGCACTAGACACAGTACACATAAGTATGACACTGAAAGTCGTGGATTTGAAAAAAAAAAAAAAATCTTTCGTTTGAAAAAGCAAATAAAATACTAATAGAATAAAATTTTTGAAATCGCATGTGATAACTTATGGAAATCGTTATGTAATTCATACCGAAAAATACGCCGCTAACTGGTGAAAGTCAGCATCGAAAAATTTTATATTTTAAAATACAATTCTGTCTGATTGATCAAAAGAGTGTTTTAATTTATATTAAAACACTCATTTTTATATTAAGCCACCGTATTTGAGTTAAAAAAAAATTCAATTTTTTTAATATAAATGAAAGAATTTTAAATAGTAATAAATCGACATAGATTTTTCAAAAATCATCAAATTTTTTTTTCCTAAAGCGATTTTTTGAGACGAATACATGTTGCCAAATATTTCAAAAGAAATTTTGGAAATCCGAATGAATCCACATAAAGATAATCATAAAATGTCTCAGGTTACTAAATACAAATTTGTTTTTTATAATTTGTAATTATTGGAGAACCAGATTAAAATCATTTTCCGTTATAAAAAACTATTTACTAAAATAAAAAAAACTCTTTCGAAATTTAACACTTGTCTGCTACTTTCACGATGATCATAACAGTCAGTGATTAAAATAATTGGCTGCAAAATTAAAATACTTTCATTGATCGTTTATCAAATCAACACGTAGGACATGAAAGATATCTCAAGACGATTTTTTTTTTAAATATCAACAATAAGATCAAAAAAATAAAATATTGAACTGCTGCCCTCTGTTGCATGGGGTCATGAACTGATAGAAAAATCGACGTGAATACAGTTTATCAACCCTGATAGCCAAGTTGGCCGTAAAAGTTGGCATTTCCATAAGTTGACGACAACTTTCTGAGAAACTTGTCGACAACTTTCAGCTCGTGTGACTGTTGCCTACAAGTTGACTACAAGTTGCTCAGAAATTTTTCGATAGGTTGCGGCAGTAGATTGTCACCAAGTTTCTGAGCAACTTGTAGTCAACAGTTATACAAGCTGAAAGTTGTCGATAACTTGACGTCAAGTTGGTCTCAACTCATGTACAACAACTATCTGATCAGAAACTCTGGCTATGAATAATTAACTGCAAATTTTTATTTTCAACTTTTGCTGTCAAATTGTAGACGAATTCGGGCAGCAAATTTTATATAATTTCAACATTAAATTACCGTCAATTTCAAGCTAAAGTGGCTATCAGGATTTATTCTACTACTAACCATCCTAAATAAATTTCATTTACTTCTATCTACATTCACGTCTCATTCTACTATCCGTTGAACAGGCGTCCTACTTTTCGTCTCATGAAAACTCCGCACTCTAACCATTGTTTCCTCTAACCTCTGAAGTTGAAAATATGGAAAAATACCCAACATATGTCAAGAATTAGTATTTAATTCCATTATTTATAAATTATATATTAATTTTTATTGAATATTCTGACTGTCAATATTTCTTCATAATTACTTGAATTTATTTATTTCTTTGGCTGAATTATCATCAATAATGCATTTCTAAAATTAAGTTATCACGTTTTTATACATGAATGAGTTACTTTTAAAAATGGTTTGTATTTAATTAATCATTCATTTAGCTATTAATATGAGCTAATTATATATATTTATATATGTATAATTTTTATTCATATATAAATCTTTACATGTGAGAATTATATATTTTTTTGACCTAATCGTTGAACTCTGATTAGTTCCAATTTTATTTTCCCAATTAAGCCAATTTTTTTTCCAATAGGCAGCGCAAATGTTCGATTTTTATGGTCTTCGTGAATTTCTCATTGATCAAGCAGCGTTAGAATTTGAATGGGATGAGTTAGACGAAAGTAAAAACGTAGACGAAAATGAAATTCTCTATGAGATGAGCGATTCTTTTGGATTACCATATCAGTGCTGTATTTCTGAACGTATTTCAAGTTTCGAACATATTGACACCGAAAGATTTTACGGCAAAGATACGTATTTAGGACAAGATAAAAGTACAAAGTGGAGCAGACATTTACCGCAACATTCAGAATCTTCTAACCATAAAGTTTTTTCAGAAACTGTTGGCCCCAAAGACAATACTCAAAAATCTAAAAATTACAGTGATTATTTTCTACTTTTCTTCAGTGATAATATTCTTGAAACAATTGTTAAATACACAAATATTTATATTGAAAAATTTCGTTCTGGGTTCTCTCGAACGCAAGATTGTAAATGTACTAATGTTGATGAAATTAAAAGTTTAATTGGCTTATTAATATTAACTGGTTTACTGAGAACAAAAAATCAGAAGTTAGACGAATTATGGGAACAATCCGGACTAGGGGTTAACGCTTTTAGGCTTACTATGAACATAAAACGTTTTAAATTTCTATTAAGCTGTATACATTTTGATGATATAACAGACAGAGAGATCAGAGTGAAAACGGATAACTTAGCAATGATACGTGAAGTTTTTGAATTGTTTACAGATAATTGCAAAAATAACTACACTGTGGGTGAAAATGTTACAATTAATGAACAAATGATTGAGTACAAGGGTAAATGCCCTTCAGATTTGTACTCAAAAAGTAAGTTAAGTAAATATGGAATGAAAATATATTCATTGTTTGATACAGAGAGTTTTTACGTATCAGTTTTACATCTACACGTAAAAAAGCAACCATCTGGTCCTTATTGTGTACCTAATTCTCCTAAAGATATTATCGACAACTTAGTATCATCTATAAAAGGAAGTGGAAGAATAGTGTCACTTACTCATGATTTTTGTGATATGTCTTTAATGGATATTTTACTGCAGTATGATATTTTTGCTCATTGTGTTGTAAATAAAAATGAACAACAAATACCAATTGAATTCGCAATGATAAATGATAGGAAATCGGAATCTAACATAATCAGTTTTAATGAAGGCAAATCCTTGGTATCACACATTACCAGTGACAATAAAAATTTATTATTACTTTCGACGTGCCATTATCAAAGTAAAACTGAAACTGAAACTTTAATCATTCAAAATTTCAATCGTTCAGTGTTAGCTACCGAAACGATCGATAAATTGATTGATAATTTTTCAATCTCAAGACGGACGCGTCGATTTTCAACGGCTATTTGGTTTTATATGCTCAATGTAGCATGCTTAAATAGCTTTATTATTTACTATATTAATAATAATAGTAAAATATCGAGAAGAGAATTTTTGAAAGAAATTGGCTTATCTCTTATTAAACATGAAATGAGTAGTCGTATGTTGAATAAAAATTTACCTAGGCAATTGCGTGAAGACGCAGCACATTTCTTATCACTGCAATTAAATACATTAAAAATTGTTAATCAACCTATGGAAAAAGCAAAACGATGTTCTATTTGTCCTCGAAATCGTGATATCAAAGTTCGTACATTTTGTTTTAAATGCAATTTGCCCATGTGTAAAAACCACATGAATTTACTGTGTGGTAAATGTTTTGATAAACATACTGATGACGAATAGTTCTTTGACATATTTGTTCTTATGTAATGATTTACAATTGTTCTTTTTCTCTTAGAAAAATTTTCACTTACTCTTATTAATAATGTTCATTAAACAATTAATACCGTTAAAAAGTATTAAGTTCAATGTGTGATGATAATCATACGATTTAAAATATTAGTTAGAATGCAACTGTCAGTCGTATAAAATATATTTGATGCGAGTATTTACTTTATCGTATTATTTTTATCCTCTTAATACTATTTTTGTCTAAGCCTATAAATAAATTGAAGCAAAAGTTAAAAAAAAATTGATTCCGTTACTCGAAATAGATGCTCAGCTTATTTGATGAGTATGGTACAATAAATATCGCAGTCAACACACTGCTTAATTCGGAATTACCAATAGTTTATTGTTGTGACATCAATCTACTTTTTCAATAACTTTATAATAAAATTATCATAAAGAATTTCAAATGAACAGCCACCTTCCATTCGGATATAACTCTTAGACTATTGGGGTATTATTCAATCCCCAGGTGTCAATTAACATTGAATAAAAATAATATCTTGTGTAAGGGAAATTATTGACTCTAATAATTAATTATGTTTTAATTTGATCATTTATATCAGAGTAATATATTTTAATTATTACTTATAAAAAAAAAATACCTTTCTTCCTTTCTCGAGTAATTGATTGCTAAAATAATTTACAATTAAAAATTTGATAATGTAAGTTTATAATAATTTATTTAGTTTTGAAAATCCCACTTATTCACTAAAAAAGTTATTTTTTTTTACATAATTATATTCTGTCAAGTTTAATTTCAGACTAGCTCAAAAAACAATTTTATTAGTAAGAAACTTTTTTACAAAATTAATGTCACTCTCGATGCAAGTATTTACGCAATATGTTATAGTAAATATCTTGGTCCAAACGTTGTCCAACTCTAAAATTCTGATATTTTATTTTTGATGTAAATTCGAATTTTCAAAGACTTTATAACAAATTGATTTAAGTAATAAACAATTAATTGCCCATCTTCCATTGGTTTGAGACTCTTGGTTTATTCGGGTATTTTTTAATCCCCAGTTGCTAACAAATAGAACGTGGCCTCGATTTAATAAAACACAGGAAGAAAATAAATTATGAGTGCAATGATTTATTGACTCATATAATTCACTTTATTACAAGCTTATCATTTTTATCAACATTTAACCTTTAATTGTTACTTAATAAAAAAAGGAGCACTAGCTTTTTTCCATTTCTAAAAAAGTTGATTGCTAAGATTATTTATCATAAAAAAGTAAACAAAAAGAGTATAAGTACACTGTACTATCTTACTTAGTTTTATAAATCCTAACGATTTACTTTAAAATATGTTTTTACTTTAATTGTTGCATCATTTCATAAAAATTTCTG
This sequence comes from Microplitis manilae, assembly GCA_030273425.1. Lineage (NCBI taxonomy): Eukaryota > Metazoa > Arthropoda > Insecta > Hymenoptera > Braconidae > Microplitis > Microplitis manilae. Next base: position 15,985,149 of record CP092720.1, on the reverse strand, counting down.
TTTTGACCTAGATGAAAACAAAGTTTAGATGATATAAAACTAAAATAAAAAATTAAATTTCATTCTTCAAACTTGGTACCAAACTTATTTGACAATTTAGTTCTAATAAGTTTTTCGGATCAACCAATTTTCAATTAAAAAATCGTTATGCTAATTTATTGTGCCATGAATTGCAATTTTGAAAAACTTTGTAGCAAATTTTTTTAAATTTTCAAGCATTTAACCGCCTATTAATTATGAATCACTCTTGGTTTACTGGGGTGTTTTTTAATCCCCAGGTGCCAATCAACAGAACATGGCTTAGACTTCATGACATACAGGATAAAAATCATAAATTATAAGTGTGCACTGAGTTATCACCTCATGTAATTAACTTGATTACAACATTATCATTTTCATTATAATATTATCTTTAATTATAATTTAATACAATTATTAAATAAAAATTGATAAAAAAGTAAAATTTTAAACAATCAATTAAAAAAGCTGATTACCAAGATGATTTATCTTGAAAAAATGAACAAAAATTGAATAAGTACACTGTATTATTTTATTTTATTTTATAAATCCAACTAATTTACCTAAAAACAAGTTTTTATTTTGATTATTATATCGTGTTATACGAATTTCCACTTTAACCTAGCTGAATGAAAAGATTAGATCAAATGAAGTTAAAAAAAAATGTCATTTTTCAAACTTGGTACCAAGCTTATTTGACAATTTAGTTCTAATAAGTTTCTCGGATCAACCAATTTTCAATTAAAAAATCGTTATGCTAATTTATTATGCCATGAATTGCAATTTTGAAAAACTTTGTAGCAAATTTTTTGAAATTTTCAAGCATTTAACCGCCTATTAATTATGAGTCACTCTTGGTTTACTGGGGTGTTTTTTAATCCCTAGGTGCCAATCAACAGAACATGGCTTAGACTTCATGACATACAGAATGAAAATCATAAATTATAAGTGTGCACTGAGTTATCGCCTCATGTAATTAACTTTATTACAACATTACCATTTTCATTTTAATATTATCTTTATTTATAATTTAATACAATTATTAAATAAAAATAGATAAAAAAAGTAAAATTTTAAACAATCAATTAAAAAAGCTGATTATCAAGATGATTTACCTTGAAAAAATGAACAAAAAATTAATAAGTACACTGTATTATTTTATTTTATTTTATAAATCCAACTAATTTACTTAAAAACAAGTTTTTATTTTGATTATTATATCGTGTTATACGAATTTCCACTTTAACCTAGCTGAATGAAAAGATCAGATCAAATGAAGTTAAAAAAAAAAATGTCATTTTTCAAACTTGGTACCAAACTTATTTGACAATGTAGTTCTAATAAGTTTCTCGGATCAAACATTTTTCAATAAAAAAATCTTCATACTAATTTATTGTGGCATGTATCACAATTTTCGATAACTTGATAGCAAATTTAGTTTAGTCTTAAAGAAATAGCCGCCTTACACTGATGCATCACTCTTGGTTGACTGGGGTGTTTTTTAATCCCCAGGTGTCAATAAATAGAACATGACATCGATTTCATAAAATACTGTATTAAAATAATCATCTGTAAGTTTTCGATCAGTTACTGACTCTTATAACTGATTTATTTAATGTTATCGTTTTTATTATGATGATCGGTTAAATACCATTCACAAAAAAAGAAAGCCAATTTTTTTCTTTCTTAAGGAACGCATTGCTGAAATAATTAATCATAAGAGAGTAAACGATGAAAATATAAGAATGGGCCAGTGTTATTTAGTTTTATAATTCCTGCAGATTACTCAAAAATTTATCTTTATTTTAATTATTTTATTAAATTTTATAATGCATAATTCCAAAGTAACTGAAACAACTATTCAATGAAAATATTAAACTTCTTTAATACTACTAATCATAAGTGAAAGACAAAAACAATTTACATAATTACTGATATAAATACATTCTAATGTCGGAATTGTAAAGAATAAATTATCAATTGATGCAGAACAAATTTTTTATCTTAATTAACAGTCGATAATTGGGATTTTATAAACCACGACATCTATATTCTGATTCACATCTTTAAAAAAAATCGTTACTTAATTCGAAGAATTTTAGATGATCGTCTTTTGTTTCGAACATACGAGAGTGTTTTATGTCTTTGTGGAATAAAATTGATGGTTGCTAAAATTTGCGTCTAAATTGTTTTCCCTCTTTTTTAAAAAAATGTATCGACTTATATTTGATACTAATAGTGGAATATATTCAATAAAAAAAAAAAAATATCGCGTATCAAAAAAATGTGTCCAATTAGCTCTAAGTGGTACGTATGTCTCAAGATTCAGAAAATATTAGCAATAGAATAATTTTTTTTATCACGATAATGGAATATTTCGTTTTTATTTCAGATTATAATGACCATCTTCAGTTAATTTGTAAGACTTTGAATAACAATACGCCTCGAGTTAAACTATTTCGGTTGGAAAATATTCGTAAAAAATTACAAGTCTGTCAATCAACAAAAAAGGTATTGTCTATCTACGAATTATAATTTGTGTATCATTCAAAGTAGAATATTTTTACTAGTTTGCCAACCACGTTGATTTTGGTACTTTTATTTTATTTCATTCATTTGTTTATTATTTGTCTTCAATTCTTTATCTAGATATTTTAATTGTAGATTTTAATAAATGATTTTTTTCTGTTATTTAGACTGTTAGCTCTGCAATTGATGTTGACATTGACACTAGTCAAAATCTACGTTTGATTTCTAAAATAAAAATGAATCCGGAACGAAATGATATTGAGATTAGTTTAGATAATTCTCAGCTAATTTGTACTACCTCAGGTATTAAGATACCTGTAGTCAAACTACGTCAGTTGGAAAATGATAATGAAAATCAAAAATGTGATCTCCAGACAGAAAAGGTATTTTATCCTAATTTTTTATCCTACTTTATTGAACACGATATTTTGGATATTTCGATGTATTAATTAATTCATTTATTTTTTTCTTATCTCTTCAACTCATTATCTGAATATTTTGATTTCATGTTTTAATTATTGGATATTTTTCTATTGTTTAGACCGTTATCTTAACAGCTGATATTGATGCCAGTCAAAGTCAAAATTCGAGCCCTAAAATCAAAGTCAATCAGAAACGATATGATAATCAGACATGTTTAGATAATCCTCAGCAACTTTGTGATGTCTCAGATGATAAGATATCTGTAGTTAAACTACATCAGTTGGAAAATGTTAATGATTATAAAAAATTGGATTCCCCACCAGAAAAGGTATTTTATTTGCGTTCAAATTCATACATCATTCGATTAAAAATAATTTTATTACTTTATTGAACATGATATTGCGGGTAGTTTTATATGATTTTATTTTTGTTATATGCCTTTAATTCCTTGTCTAAATGTTTTAATTTTAAGTTTTAATATTTGTATATTTGTTTATCGTTTAGACTGTTGACTCTACAGCTGATTTTGATGTTGGTACTAAACAAAGTTACAATTCAAATTCTGAAATTAAAATTAATTTAGAATTAAATAATAATGAGGTTGGTTTAGACAGTCTTCAGCTAATTTGTAGTACATCAGATGATAATATACCTCAGACTAAACTATATCAGGTGGAAAATGCTGATGAAAATAAAAAATGTGATCCCCCAATAGAAAAGGTATTTTATCTGAATTTAAATTTATATTTCATCTAAATTAAAATAACTTGTTACTTTATTGGATACGATATTTTGTGTAGTTTAATGTCATCTTATTTATTTATTTATTTTTTTTATGCCTCCAAACTTTATCAGAGTATTTTAATTTTAAGTTTTAATAATTGGATGTTTTTTTATTCTTTAGAATGTTAACTGTACAGCTGATGTTGATATCGATACCAGTGAAAGTCTAAATTCAAACTCTAAAATGAAAATTAACCTGGAACTAAATAATAATGAGATTGGTTTGGATAGTCTTCAGAAATTTTGTAGTGCCTCAAATGTTAAGATACCTGAAGCTAAACTACATCAATTAGAAAATGTTGACGAAAATAAAAAATGTGATTTTCTAACAGAAAAGGTATTTTATCTGAATTTGAAATTATATTTCATTTAAATTTAGATAACTTTATTACTTTATTGAATACAATATTTTGTGTAGTTTAATGTCATCTTATTTATTTACTTATTTTTATTATACCTCCAAGCTTTATCGGAGTATTTTAATTTTAAGTTTTAATAATTGGATGTTTTTTTATTCTTTAGAATGTTACCTGTACAGCTGATGTTGATATCGATACCAGTGAAAGTCAAAATTCAAACACTAAAATGAAAATTAACCTGGAACTAAATAATAATGAGATTGGTTTGGATAGTCTTCAGACACTTTTTACTGCCTCAGATGTTAAGACACCTGAAGCTAAACTACAACAGTTGGAAAATGTTAATGAAAATGAAAATTGTGATTTTCCAACAGAAAAGGTGTTTAATTTAAATTTATATATACAAATGATTTAAATTGAAACAATTTTGTTATTTTTTTGAACACGTAATTGTTGATGGTTTAATATTATTTCAAATTTTCCTTTTTTTTCATGTCTTTAATACTTTATCTGAATACTTTAATTTCAAGTTTTAATAATTGAATGTTTTTCAAATATTTTTAGACTGTTAACTCTGCAGTTGATATTGATATTAAAACTAGTCAAAGTCAAAATTCAAATTCTGAAATGAAAGTTATACTGGAAGTAAATAATAATGACACTGGTTTCGATAATCTTCAGCTAATTTGTAATGCCTCAAATGATAATATCCCTATAACTGAACTACATCAATTGATAAATGTTGATGAAAATAAAAATTGTAATTTTCCAACAGAAAAGGTATGTAATCTGAATTTATATACATATATGATTCAAATTTAAACAATTTCGTTCCTTTATTAAACACATAATTTTTGATGGTTTAATATTTTACTTGTTCTTTTTTTTTTTTCATGCCTATAATTTTTTATCTAAATACTTTAAACTTGAGTTTTTAATGATGTTTTTATTATTTAGACTGTTAACGCTACACTTGATATTGATATTAACACTAGTCAAAGTCAAAATTTGACTTCTAAAATGAAAATTAATCTGGAACAAAAAGATGATAGGATTGGTTTCGATAATTTTCAGCTAATGTGTAATACCTCAAATGATTATATACCTGTAGCTAAACTATATCAGTTGGAAAATGTTGATGAAAATAAAAAATGTGATTTCCCAACAGAAAAGGTATTTTATCCTAATTTAAATTGATATTTCATTTGAATAAAAATAATTTTAATACTCTATTGGGCTAGTACTTTGGGTAGCATTATGTCATTTTATTTATTTACTTTTTTTTTCTTTTGTCTCCAATTCTTTATCTGAGTATTTTAATTTCAAGTTTTGTGATTGGATATTTTTTTATTGTTTAGACTGTTAAGTATACAGCCGATGATGATATTGATACCAGTCAGAGTCAAAATTTGACTTCTCAAACGAAAATTAACCTGGAATTAAATGATAATGAAATCGGTTTGGATAATCTCCAGCTAATTTGTCATACCTCAGATGATAATATACCTGTAGCTAATCTACATCAATTAGAAAATACTGATGAAAATCAAAATTATGATTTCCCAACGGAAAAGGTCTTTTATCTGAATTGAAATTTACATATCATTCGAATTAGAATAATATCTTTACTTTATTAGATACGATATTTTGAGTAGTTTTATGTCATCTCATTTATTGAATTTTTTTTTTATCTTTAATACTTTATCTGAATACTTTAATTTCGAGTTATAATAATTGAATGTTTTTTTATTACTCAGACTGCTAACTCTACAGTGGATATTGATATTGATACCAGACAAAGTCGAAATTTGAATTCTAATCTCAAAATAAAACTGGAACAAAATGACGATGGGATTGGTTTTGACAATCTTCAGCTACTTGATAATGCCTCAAATGATAATATATCTACAGTTGAACTGTACCAGTTACAAAATGTTGATAAAAATCAAAAATATGATATTCCAACAGAAAAGGTATTTTATCAGAATTAAAATTGCTAAATGGTTCGAATCATAACTGCGAATTGTCATATTCGTACTTTCTATCAATTATACTTAGCTATTATAAAGTTAAGTATCGAATTCATTTTTAAAATTGAATATTTCGTAACTAGTTTCATAATCAAAAAATTTATAAGTGATAATAATTTTGTGAGCGAAGCGTAAAAATAATTCTTATTGATTATTTGTAATTTTTTCAAAAATACAAAATTACTTGAAGGTATTGTCAAGCCTCAAGAGCTTAAACATAAACCGGCAATACTATCGTTAAGCTCCCTGAGCGTGGAAAGAGCAAGTAGTTCTGGGCCTGGTCCGCAATATCAATCAGTTTCCTGATTATTAAAATGAAACTTATATTGCTGACAATGTAGGTAAATTAACAGATCTATCTGTTGCAATTAATTTTAATTTATTTCAGAATAATTTCGATACTGTGTTTGAAATGCAAATCCAAAATATCGTCGAAGAAAAAAAATTAGATACTTGGAGATCACCTGAAGATAATTTAATTGAAATGGTTCTTATCCCAGATAATTCTACGGATATTCAACAATTTTATGATGATGAAAAAGATTTGATTAGCTATTCGTCTAATTATACGGTATTTAATCATTTATTCTTAAATACCTCGTATGGACTTTTTTTGTTAATTATAATTTTAACAGGTGTCTGATGATTTGGAACTGATTTTATCTTCTCAACTAAATTTTGAAACTGTTGAAATATTGCGGGATGGTTATAGTTCTTGTGACAATTCCGAGAACTATAATTTATCACCCATCTCACTACGAACAAGACATGCAAATAATGCCAAAACGATCAATAGCCCAAAGAAGCATCAAGTTCATGATACAACTATTGATGATGATTCACCATGCGTCTCTGTATCTGACATCGTTGATGACTCTCATGATAAGGATTTTGATACATCTGGAATCAGCCATTCTTCAATGATTTCTGGCGAATCTATTGATCAAGATAAAAAGGCAGATTTGCAAGCTTCTGAAAGACATTCAGTTGATGCAGCAGAACAAGAAAAATCTGATTCCATGCCTGTATTGAACGATGATGTGAGTACTATCAATTCATTAAAAATTGTGCCAATTTCCCAGAAAGGATCTTGCGATAATAGTGATATGACGGTACAATCAAACTTACTTGAACCACGTTGGAAAAAAAAATATGCATGTTTATATTGCAATAAAACATTTGTTAAATTACCCCGTCATATTGAAACGGTTCATAAAGATATTGAAGATGCTATTAAACTGAAAAATTCTGCGAAAGGTAATAATATATATTTTCAAAAGATAATGTTTTATTAATTATTCTATCCTTGTTAGTATTAAATTTATTTGTAAAATTTACTGTATTTATTTAATTGTGTAAATCGAATGATTAATCTATAACTTGCTTCCATACATTATATTCAGGTACCTCAGAAAGAAAGGCAATAATTAAAGTTATGAGAAATAATGGTAATTTTAAATACAATACCAATTTTCACATCAATAAAGGTGGTGAATTGCTTGTCAGTCGACGACCAAATTATGTAAAGTCTGCATTAGATTACACCACTTGTCCTGAATGCTTACTTACTGTGACTATTTCGAATTCTCGAAAACATATTTATAAATGCACGAAAGGTAAAGCTAGAGGATCAAGAACTTATTTGGTTGCGGGAAAAACTGTTGAAGCAAGATTACATGTATCAGCTAGTGATACATTAAGACTTGTAGTGTTTCCAGTATTACAGGAAGACGAAATTGTAAGATTGATAAGATATGATTGGTTAATCATATTGTATGGAAACAAATTATGCTTAAAATATACTCAACACTATCAACATAATATGATAAGAGCCAGATTAAGATTGATAGGAAGATTTTTGCATGCTGCAAAGAGTTTGAATTCTGAAATAAATGAACTTGCTAAGATTTATGCTCCGAAATATTTTCAAGTGGTGATAGACGCAATTAAAATTGTAGCGAGAATTGATCATCTTCAAAATTCATGCGAGGCTCCAGCAGTTGCTGAAAATCTTGTTACTTATATAAAGCAAATTAGTGAACATCTTGAAACAGAATATATTATTAAAGAAGATGAAGCTAACCAAATACAACTACAAAAATTCATGAAGATATATAAGAGTGAAATGTCAATTTCGATAAACAAAATTGCAATGGAAGCACAAAGTAAAATCAGAAGACAAAAAGTGGAATTGCTTCCATTGACTGAAGATATACAAAAATTGATGAATTATCTGAAAAGTGAAAAAAAAATGTGTTTCGCTGCATTAAATAAACAATATACATACTTGAATTGGTTAAATTGCATGAAACTAACGGCTGTATATCTTCTTGTATTCAATCGACGCAGAGTAGGTGATATACAAAATATTTTAGCAAGTGACTTAACAAGCATTGAACGTATCGATAGTGACCAAGATAAAGAAGAATTTCGTGCTCTAGATGAAGCTGGTAAGAAAATTGCAGAGAAATATAGTCGCATTCAGATTCGTGGTAAACGTGGACGAACTGTTGCTATTATTGTGAACTCTGATTTAATTGAAAATATTAAAACGCTTTTAAAACATCGCAACGCTGCAAATATACCGGAAAATAATGAGTTTCTTTTCGGATTGCCTAATAATAATAACGATAAGATAAGAGTAATTAATTTATGTGTTGAAATGCGAAAAATATCAGTAGCATGTGGTGCTGAAAAACCAGAATTATTACGTGGCACCCATCTCCGAAAACACGTGGCAACCAAATGTATTGAGCTGGACTTAACAGATAATGCAGTGTCTGATGTAGCGAATCATTTAGGGCATTCGGAAAAAATTCACCGAGACATTTATCGCTTACCTAAAAAATCTAAAACAATTGTGCAAGTAGCTAAAATTTTAACAGCAGTTCAAGGTGAATTTGATGAAGATAATAGCGATAACGATGACTTAAATGATCAAAATGAATTTGCTGAATTCCAAAGCTACAGAGTAAGCAACGCTAATGAACAGCATGTTAATAATGTACAACACGATTTCGATGGACATGATATTGCTGAAAGACAAGATACTACTTGCATACCATATATGGTTGACGGAAACGAAACTCTCGATACACACCAATTTATTGCTGATGGTTATGATTCTCCTAATAATACCCAACACGTTGCATCTAAACAATGTAATAATAGTGAACAATATGACCAGTGGCATGGTCTCCAGAATCAGGCGTCTACTTCTGCTGGATCCTCAATTTCTAAGATTAAAAGTACTACCCCACGTGATTTGAAAGTTGGGAAGACATCTCAAAATCAACCACCAACTGAAAAAATGAAGGGTATTGTATTTGGTTTTTTGTTTCTATCAATAATTCTAACTTATTTCGCGTCAATATATTTTCTGATTAAATTATTAAGGTAATTTTTTGTTTTCAGTAAAATTTAGTAAACAAAGATGGACTGATAGTGAAAAAGAAATTATATTATCATATTTTAAGCAAAACATATATACCAGAACTCTTCCTTCTCTAAAACAAATCGATGAAATAATAAAAGCAAATCCATGCTTGCACGGACGTTCACGTCAAGGAATTAAGACGTGGATTTCGAACCAGTTTAAAACATCATGTACACCAATCCGTGTGTTACCTAAAATTGTTAGGAATGAAAAAGTCAAGCCTATTAAGGGTATCATTATACCTGCTAAGAATACAGATGCTGAAAAATAATTTAAAACTTATTCACTAAAATTACTTGTTACTTATAATAAATAATACTCTCACAGACACCAAATAGTTTGTTATTCTTAAATTCAAACGTACCTATTATAAATTCGAATTATTCTCGAAAAATCGTAAATCATCAGCAACTTTTTATGACATGAAACAAGCTCGTCTCGTTCACATTTGCTGTCATTTTGTTATTATATATATTAACCTGTTCGTCTATTTTCGTAGATGAGTATTTTTGAAAAATTAGCACTGATAGACATTATAATTGATAAATTATTAAATTTACATTATTCATTTAAATTAATGTAACAGGGATTTTCGTGTAATTAAATCTACAATTTTAAATAATAGTTTTTTTTCCAACGTATCTGAGCAGTATTAGGCTCTATCAAAAAAATTAACTATTTTTTTTGAAAAAAAAAGTACTACGAAAATATTGTTCAGGATACCGAAAATATAACTCTGTTAAAACGGCAGCTCTTAATATCAAGGCGGGCCTCATCGAGATTTTCGATTTCCCTTTTGATTAACATAGGAAAATTTTTGAAGTGAAACTTCTTTACGGAGGCTAAAATTGAACGATTTGAGGCGGAAAAGGGGAGGTAGCGCCAGAGGAGAAACATTGAGTGAAAGTTTAGAATAGGCGAGAAGGGGAATTGCTTGTATAGAAAGCCTTATATATTTTAAAGAGTAGGGGGAGGTGAGAAGAGTCGAGTAGAATGGACGAGTGTAGTGCACATGCGTCGTAATTTAACCACGTTATTCATATATAAATATATATATTAGGGTGTTTCATTTAAAACGAATTTTTTTTTTTTTTAGCGGACACAAGAAAATTTTGTTTTTTATGTTAAAAGAAAAATTCCCTGAAAATTTCAGCTCTTAATTTTAATTTTAAGTACTTCCTATCGAGCATCAAAGTTTTCCCATTTAAAAAGCATGTAAATCGAATAACTTTTCTTTAAAATTACTATAACTTAGCCCGATTTTGAGCTATCGTTTTGAAACCAGTTTTTATTTGTTGAGTATTTGTTGCTTTTCAAAAGTGTATACAATGATTTTGGTCTAACTCGATCCACGTCGATTTTATCAGCTCCGAAAGACAAATTTTCACTTTTTTCATTTATTTTTGTTAATAGTGAAGAAATGGTTCATCTCACAACAAATATGCATAGGACCAATCTTTTAGGAAATTTTACGCTCTACAAAATTGCTCATGACACTCATATTGCTAAAGTCCACTGTTCATGAGATACATGCATTTTAACATTCTACAATAAAAAAAATTGTTAGCTTACTATGGTATTAATCTTTTTATTGTAAAATGTTAAAATGCATGTATCTCATGAACAGTGGACTTTAGCAATATGAGTGTCATGAGCAATTTTGTAGAGCGTAAAATTTTCTAAAAGATTGGTCGTATGCATATTTGTTGTGAAATGAACCATTTCTTCACTATTAACAAAAATAAATGAAAAAAAATGAAAATTTGTCTTTCGGAGCTGATAAAATCGACTTGGATCGAGTTAGACCAAAATCATCGTATACACTTTTGAAAAGCAACAAATACTCTACAAGTAAAAACTGGTTTCAAAACGATAGCTCAAAATCGGGCTAAGTTATAGTAATTTTAAAGAAAAGTTATTCGATTTACATGCTTCTTAAATGGGAAAACTTTGATGCTCGATAGGAAGTACTTAAAATTAAAATTAAGAGCTGAAATTTTCAGGGAGTTTTTCTTTTAACATAAAAAACAAAATTTTCTTGTGTTCGCTAAAAAAAAAAAAATTTCGTTTCAAATGAAACACCCTAATATATATATATATATATATTGGCCATTAGATCTTGTCGGGTAGTATAGCTTCGAGAAAAAAAAATCTCTGAAAATCAAAATATGTGTAACTAGTTTTCTACTAAATGTAAAAATATATGCATATTAATTGAATGTAAAATTATAAAAAATATGTATTGTAAAAAAAGTCACTAAAAAAATATGGTCAGTATTTAAAAATTTGTAAAGAATTTTTGTGTGTACTTGAAAATATCTATAATTAAAAAGAACTAAATTAAAAAGTTAATAAACAGTAATTTCTATAAATAAAAATACACCTCCATATAATTTACTGTATAAAATTTTATTGCATTAAATAAAAACATAAAAAATTAAAAATAACTGTAATTATAAAGGTATAAAATCATTTAAATATATTTTCTTTAATTGAATAAATAAATGAACCAAAGTATGTAATTTTAAAGAGAACTAAAAAAATCTACTATAAAAATATACATTCCAAAAACAAACATTCGCATAACTAAACATGTATATAAGAAAATTAAGTAAAAATGAACATCTCGATAAATAAAATATCTATAAGAAATTAATTGTTTTTGAAAATCTCTATAAAATATAATATTAAATCAAATTTGATTATAGATATTATCATATTTTATAGAGATGTTCAATAGCAGTTAATTTTTCATAGATATTTTATTTATAGAAGTGTTTATTTTACATAATTTTTTTATATACATGTTTAGTTATGCAAATGTTTGTTTTTAGAATTTTTTTTTTATAGTAATTTTTTTTTGTTCTCTTTAAAATTACATACTTTCATTTATTCAATTAAAAAAAAAATTCTAAATATATTTAAATGATTTTATACTTTTATAATAACAGTTTTTTAGAATTATTTATGTTTTTATTCATTGAAATTAAATTTTATACAGTAATTTATATGGAGGTATATCTTTATTTATAATAATTACTTTTTATCAACTTTTTAATTTAGTTCTTTTTAATTATAAATGTTTTCAAATATACACATAAATTATTTACAAATTTTTAAATAGTGACCATGTTTTTTTTTAGTGGTTTATAAATGTAGAGATTTTTTTTATTGGGGCTTTTTTTTTATTCCGTCATTTTACATAATTCATATTTATAATTTTACATTTAATTAACATAAATATATTTTTAAATATTGAATTTTCTTCTTACAATTTATTGTTTTTTAAATTTTTACATATAGTAGAAAACTAGATATACATTAGTTTTATTTGCAAAGATTTATTTTTTCCCGATACTACACTATCCGACAAGATGTAATGGCCAATATTATATATATTATATTTATATTTATATTAATTTATTTATTCATTTAGACCGACTTAATTATTAAAAAAGTTTCACTTCTATTGTGACCTTATGTCTGTGAGGCTCACTCGTTTTTTTTTTTTAAGTTTGGATTTTTTTCAAGTATTAGTGAATCGAAGTATCGGAAAAATCGATGGAAATTTTTGTTGGAGATTGAGAGTTCTTAGAAGAAGATCTCTTATCATTTTTTGATAAATTTGATTTTTTAAAAGTTATTCAAAGTCAAAGTTTGATTCATAGTAAATTTTACCATTTGTCAACGTTTTCGGCGAAACTATCAGATTTATCGTAAAATGTTATAGGACTTTTTTTGTAGAGAATTTTATTACTTACAAATTATCTCTTCTAAAGTTTTTCGAAGTTCCGCATTGTTTTCTAGTTATTTTCATTTTAATGTGAAGTTGTTAAAAAAATAGTGTTCGGATCGATTTCAAGATCTTGGAAGAGCTTTACATTAAAATGAAAATAACTTGAAAACAATGCGGAATTTCGAAAAACTTTTTCAAAGATAATTTGTAAGGAATATAATTGTTCACAAAAAAGGTCCTATAACATTTTAAGATAAGTCTGATAGTTCCATCGAAAAAAACGAATAAACGTAAAATTTACTATGAATCAAACTTTGACCTTAAATAACTTTCGAAAAATTAAATTTATCGAAAAATGATAAGAGATCTTTTTCGTAGAGCATTCCATTTCAACAAAAATTTCTATTGATTTTTCCGATACTTCGATTTGCTAATGCGTGATAAAATTTTGAACTTTAAAAAAAAATTTTTCCCATGTTAATCGAATGGGAAATAGAAAATCGGGATGAGGCACCTCTTACTATTAGTATTAAGAGCTGTCGTTTTGGGATATCTTGAACAATATTTTCAGAGAACTTTGAAAAAAAAAAAATACTTGATTTTTTTGATACATCCTAATGCAGTATACTTTACTATATATTCTATCTCTACTAGGGTGTGTTTAAAAAAAAAATTAATTATGGTATCCAAGAATTGAAAGTATATCTGAAAATAAAAATTTTGGTACTAATCTGAGCTCTTACTAATAATATTAAGGCTTGCCTCAATTCATTATTCCATATTCCATTTAAATAACACAGGAAAAAATTTGCTGTTTCCAGAGTTTTCTAGCTCACAAACCAATCGATGGATTTTTTCTGCGATAAATAATTTTGTAGAAAATTGAACGCTCTCCAAACAAAATCTTTTATGATTTCTCGATAAATCCAACTGTTCAAGTTATTTGAGTTTAAAGTCAAATTTAGAGTAAATTTTGAGATTTGTTTACTTTTTCGATGGAACTATCAGTCTTATCACAAAATGTCATGAGAACTTTTTTGTCGGTAATTTCATTCTTTACAAATTATTATGAATGAAGTTTTTCGGAATTCCGCATTGTTTTCTAGTAAATTTCATTTCATCGTTAAGCTCTTGAAAAAATAGTTTTCTGATTCATTTCACGTGCTTGATATTGAAATAAAAATAACTAGAAAACAATGTGGATTCCGAAAAACTTCATTCGTAATGATTTGTAAGGAATGAACTTACCTACAAAAAACGAAAAAGCACTTCATTAACATATTTTTGAAATTTACAAACTGTCCGCTATCTAGTTTAGTGGTAAATACTTCATAAAGCTTGCGTTTCCTGTAAATGGGCTCACGAAACGTTACGTTCCAAATATTTTTTCCGATGGCCTAAGCAGTAATATTTTGTAGTTGTTGAAAATATTTGAATGAAGAAATATTGAACTTTAATATAAAATAGTAATTTTCAAAGTTGATAAAACGTTCTTTTTGCGCGTACTTCTTTGATTAAAATCACAGTAACTACTGGAATAAACTCTTAACAACCATTGAACAGTAAATCATGGTAATAAATCGAACGCCACAGCAAAAACTGATTTAGATACATGATACCGTATATACGTAGAATATTTATGTATGAATAGATACCGTCTAATTCACTTAAACTCAGTATGAATATCTTTTTTTATTAAGTAATTAAAAAACACGATGATTATGGGGTCTATATTTTGTTGCTGAGAAAACCACTTTAAAGAAAAAAAATACATAAGCCAAAAAAATACTAGGATTTTATAAGTAAACGATCAAAAATTGTTGCATAAATGTGAGAGAAATTGTATGTAAACATCAATTAACATTTTTTTTTAGAGTCCGCAGAAAACCATAGTGTCTGAATGTCTTTTGCGGACAGTCCGCAAAAACACCGTACATTTTATGAACTTATTGCGGACGGTCTGCGAAAGCGACTAAAGTCTTCAAAACACCCGAGTTACTTGTAAAAAAGTCCGCGAAAGCCCCGTACATTTTATGAACTTATTGCGGACGGTCTGCTCTTGAAAAAATAGTTTTCTGATTTACTTTAAGATCTCGACATTGAAATGAAAATAACTGCAAAACAATGTGGAATTTCGAAAAACTTTATTTGTAATTATTTGTAAGGAATGAAATCACCTACAAATAAGCTACAATGACATTTTGTGATAAGACTGATAATTTTGCCAGAAAAGTAGAAAGATCTCAAAATTTACTGTAAGTTTGATTTTGAGGTCAAATAATTTTTGAAGAGTCGGATTATTAAAAAATAATAGGAGCTTTCTTTGTAGAGCGTTCAATTTCCTACAAAAAGATTTACCGCACATAAATGTCCGTTAAATGTTTTGTGAGCTAGAAAATTCTAAAAAAAAATTTTCTCCCGTGTTATTTAAAGGAAAAATAGAAAAATGGATTGAAGCAAATCTTAATAATATTATAAGAGTTTATATTGGTATCAAATTTTTTATTTTCAGGTATACAATCAATTTTTGAACACCATAAAAAATCCTACAAATTGTTTTTATTTTTTTTTTTTTTAATACCTTAATCTACTCTAAATTACAGTAATTATAACTGCGATGACAATAGCATTCTACAAAAAGTCACAAGTATTACGAATGATGTATTGACAGATCAATTTTTCTTACTTTTTCTTACTTACAGAGTCGTGGTTTGATATAACTAACCTTTGAGGTTGTATTATTAAATTTCATAAAAACTGATTTTCCAACTTTAAGAATTCAATTTTTGTATTCAACACAAAAAGTACTTCGCAAGAATATTTTTGAAATTTACAAATAGTCCACTATCTACACTAACGCAAGAAATTGAAGGCACAGATAGTATATTACACACCTAGGGAAGGAAAGTAAGAAATGCCTCAGATCGCATGTAATTGTTGGCCGAGGCGAAGCCGAGGTCAACAAACATGTGATCTGAGGCTTTCTTATTTACTTCCCGAGGAGTGTATACTATTTTTCTCGTCGACGGAGGCGGAAAGCGGCATCTTCGTTTCGCACAGCGGGACGAAAGTTGACGCTTTCCGCCCGGAGGCGAGAAAAAAATTTTATTGATTTTTTAGTGATATCTGCAAGGCTGTGACTTTGTGAAAAATGATCGTACGATCATGTGGTTTTATCTGATTCTATTGCTGAAAAAATCACTTTTAAGAAAAGAAAATACACCAGCCAAAAAAATACTAGGATTTTATTAGTAAACTATCAAAAATTGTTGCATAAATGTGAAAAAAATTGTATGTAAACATCAATTAACATTTTTTTTTAGAGTCCGCAAAAAACCATCGTGACTGAATGTCCTTTGCGGACAGTCCGCAAAAGTCACTGAAATTAATGGATTTATTGCGGACAGTCCGCAAAAGCACCGTACATTTTATGAACTTATTGCGGACAGTCCGCAAAAGCGACTAAAGTCTTCAAAACACCCGAGTTACTTGTAAAAAAGTCCGCAAAAGCCCCGTACAATAGATATATCTATATATATATATATATATATATCTATATATATATACATACGTAGCGTTGCTACAATAATTACGATCGATCACTTTCGGCAACCTACGCCGAAGATCGATTTTTCCATATTCCGTCTCTACCTCATTCGTAGAGACACTAGTCAATTACAAGATACACCGCTGAGCTGCGAACACGCGTTCAAGCATTTTTCATATTTTGAGTACTTTACTTTCTTTTACTGTGTTAATTACGTTGGTTAAATAAAACATTTATTTAACATTATTAGTTGGTTTAAACAATTTATTTTAATATAGTTAAATTTTACCCTTAACCACTAAATATATATAGTTTTATATATGTATATATATATAAATGAATTTCAAATTCATGCTGTAAAGTGTACTGATTTTTTTTTTCTCGATGCTCTGCTGCTACGATATATCTATGGATATTTTTTTCCATATATATATATATATATATCTTAGCTAGTACATGAATAAGAAGCCGCCTAAATTTTGTATAATAAGATCATACTAACTGCTACCAAGATTTTGTTTACATTTTTCTCTTCTATACTAATATACAGGGCCAGGGACTCCGTGTGGAAGGGGAAATACTAATACATATAAAAAAAAAAAAAAAAATACGTGCGACTGGCAGTATTCGTTAATCAGTAATGTTCAGGTTTAATAACGGCAATGTTCAAATGATTGACCTGTCAAAATCACATGTGAAAAGATCTAACCCTGCTACCTAATGCATATAGGTGACGTTAGTACGCAAATTATATGAAAATACATACCGGTTGCCTGTTTGTGTGGGTACGTGAGCGTGAGATTGGTTTGCGCCTGTGTGAGAGAGAATACAATTTTGGCAAATAATATCTCAAGAATAAATATTAAAGAAAAATTCTATACGTTTTGGAAAATAATTTTCGCATGTTCTAACTCTTCGATTTCTTGAACTTGATCTATGTTACTATATACATATATATAAATATAAACATATATTTCAGAGATTGATAACAAGAAAAAAGTAGAAATGAATTCAAGACAAGAAATAAAACAAAATTAGAGACTTAGGATAAGATTGAAGATAAGACAAAAATAAGGACACAAAGTAAGACAAAATTCAAGACTAAAAATAAGATTAAAATTAAGACATAAAATAAGAAATTCAAAATTAAAAATAAGATAAAAAATAAGACAAAACTAAGTCTTTTCCATAATCTTGAATTTTGTCTTAGTTTATAACTTAATTCTTATCTGATTTTTAGTCTTGAATTTTTTCTTATCTTATGTCTTAATTTTTATCTTATTTTTAGTCTTGCATTTTGTCTTACTTTGTGTCTTAATTTTAGTCTCGAATTTTGTCTTAATTTTTATCTTCTTTTTAGTCTTGAATTTTGTCTTACTTCGTGTCTTAATTTTTATCTTAATTTTAGTCTTGAATTTGGTCTTATTTTATGTCTTAATAATTGTCTTGTTTCTAATTTTGAATTTCGTTTTACTTTGTCTTTTTATTCTTGTATAATCTTTTATTTTACTTGTAGTCGTAAAATTCGTCTTAACTTTTTTTTTAATATTCTGTCTTGATTTTTGTCTTATTTCTTGTCTTGAATTCATTCCTACTTTCTTTCTTGTTATCAATCTCTGAAATATATGTTTATATTCATATATACCCGTGAAAAAATTTTCTGATATGGCCTGATATGGCTTGATTTCGGCGGTTTATATCAGGCCTGATATGGAAATTGGCCATATCAGAAAATATATGTACAGATAAGATTTGATATGTTTTGATATGGACATATCAGACTATATATAGTGAGATTAACATTGTTATCTCGGGAACTAAATTTATAGATAATTTTATAAAATTGTGTATAACTTTGTAAAGTTGTATATGCAATAATTGTCATGAAAAAAAAAAAAAAAAAAAGAAAAAAAAATCCATCCAGGTCATGGGTTCGAACCCGAGTACTTCTGATTCTAAGTCTGATCTATTAACCACTCTGCCAAATCATGAACTTTCAATGTAAGGTTGATTATATCTATTTGGATAAAATTGAAACTAAGAAAATTAAAGACATCAGATAAATGATTGATTTGGTTAATTGTATTATATTCAATTGTTATTGTTTATAGAATAACGAGATCATTAACGGTATACCCACCAGTAACGGGGCAAGAACTACTTCTTTTGGTAAAAGAAAAAAAAAAATTTCAAGATTTTTTACCTTATAAGTTTTAAAAAAGTATACATAAAAATTTAATAATAATTAAATTTTTTTCAATTTAAAATCTCAATTTTTTATATTTAAATTCATTACGAAAATTTCAAATTCTCTCAGAGATTTAAAAATTGATTTCGTTAGCTTATTGAAAAAATTTTTCAAAAAAGTTTGTACACTTTATACAATTTATAAATGCGGTAAATTAAAATATTTAACAGACTTCATAAGATTTTATGAATCATTATAAAATCGGTTGTTCCGAACAATGTTACGTTATTTGGTCATTTCTAAATTATTTTACCAAACGTATGTATACGGAAAACTCGAAAAAACTAGTATATGTGCCCATATCAGGGCATATCAAGCCATATCAAACCTGATCAAGATTTTTTTTGACAAGCATATTAAAATATATATACCCTTATCAAGTTATATCAGGTCATATCAAGACCGATAAAAAAAATTATATACAAGCATATCAAGTCAGATCAAGACATATCAAATCTGATATCAACATATCAAGTTGATATGGACATATCAAGTTGATATGGCTTGATATGGCCAATTTTTATATCAGACTATATCAGAATATATTAAAAATTATATATGGGCATATCAGATCATATCAGGTCAGATATGAATATATCAAATTTTTTGATATGGCCATATCAGGTCATATAAGGCTTGATCAGAAAATTTTTTCACGGGTATGTATATAGTAACATAGATCAAGTTCAAGAAATCGAAGAGTTAAATCATGGGAAAATTATTTTCCAAAACGTATAAAAATTTTTTTTTTTTTTTTTTTTTCATATTTTTAATAACCTTGAAACCACACGAATGATCGACATTAAAATTTAAAGAGATCTTAGTCTCAATGGACCTTTTGAATTTTATGCTACGTCTCTCGATCGGTTATTTTATTCTTGAGATATTATTTGCCAAAACTGTATCCTCTCTCACACAGGCACATACCAATCTCACGCACACGTACCCACACAAACACGCAACCGGTATGTATTTTCATATAATTTGCGTACTAACGTCACCTATATGCATTGGATAGCAGGGTTAGATCTTTTCACATGTGATTTTGACAGTTGTCAATCATTTGAACATCGTCGTTATTAAACCTGAACATTACTGATTAACGAATACTGCCAGTCACACGTATTTTTTTTTTTTAACTTCCCGCTTAGAAAATCGATGATTTTCAAAAATTTCGGGAAGTTATTGTTTTCACCCCGATTTTCGAAAATCGAGTTTCCATCAAATGTCGACGTTTTGAGGTCCTAGGAAGCTATTCTGACTATTTTCAGAATGATGTCCGAGTGTCTGTATGTATGTATGTGTGTGTGTGTGTGTGTGTGTGTGTGTGTGTGTGTGTGTGTATGTGTGTGAATGGTCTATACCTTTTTAACTAATGTATCGATTTGGATGTTTAAGGCGGCGATTGTAAGAGCTTGTTGGCCGTCAACTTTCCTGAAAATTTCAGATCGTTTGATCAAGTAGACTCGATAATATTGGTGAATTACGAAAAAAAAAAAATTTTTTTCTTTAGTTTTTTATTGATTTCTCAGAAACGAATTAAACGATCGACTTCAAAATCTAATCAGCTCTAGAACTCAATAAAGCGCGTCGAATGCCACCTCAAACGTCAGAACTGGTTCATTAGTTCAAAAGATAATAGTGTTGAAAAGTTAAAAAAATAACATTCTATGTTATTTTTTCCAGATAAATCAAAATGTACTGTACTAAAATGTGTCTAAAATCTTACAAACTTTTCCTCTTAATGGTCTCTTTTGATCATCGTGTAATGCCGTCAAACTTGTTCTTCAGTTAAAACCATATTATAAACGAAACAATTGAAAAAACACATGTTTTAATAAATTTCTCGGATATTTTATATACACTTATCCAAAAAATTAAAGGAACAAGAAAATTTTATAAAATTTTTAGTGATTTTTGGAAGTCTGTATTTTAGTGAAAAATGATCGTATCGAAAAAATAAAAAAAGCAAATTGAAGCTTGAAATTTCTAGTTTAAAGATTTTTCAGCCAAATAATTTTCTGAGCCACAGTTTTTGCGGAATCATAAGAAATATGCCGAGACAAAATTTTTCTAAATTTTCCAGTTTTGTTTTTTCGGTCTACGGGGCCGGGAAAATTTAAAAAAAAAAACCAATTTATATCTCGTTTAGAAAATTTATTCAGCTACAATTTGCTTTTTTTTCTTTCTCTGTACGACAATATGCTGCTGAGATATCAGCCTTCAAATGAAAAAGGGTCTTTTTGTCTTTGATTATCGATATCTTAGCAACTAATGGTCACACAGTAATTTAAAGGGCAGTTTAAGAAATTTGAATAAATGCCCTACAAGCTCTATTTTCGATTTTTTTGAAAAAAATTTTTTTTCATCCTTATTATCAATTTGAAAAACCCACAAAAAATGGCCATTTTCTGGTTTTTTAGTCAACTCATCGCTACTTTGTAAATATCGATAAAAAAAATAATGTTGCCAGGTGATTTTACAGCTTAATGTACCCCCATAAACCCTGAAAATTTTCAGATTGATCCATCAAACCGTTTGTCCGGACCGATTGCTCAAAGTTTTATAAAACAATTAAAGGAACAAGATTTGTTCCTTAATTTGTGTAATCATTACCAAAATGAAAAAATTGATTTTTTTCGGATTTTCTTTCATTTTCACGTTAGTTATTCGGTAAATGTATGGTGAAGAGAAAAAAAAAAATTTTTTTTCAAAAAACGAAAAAAAAAAAAAACCCCGAATAAAATGTAAAAAAAAAAATGTTAAAAAGACTCTTGTTTTATCTCGTTTTTCGAAAAAAAATTTTTTTTTTCTCTTTACCATCCATTTACCGAATAACTCACGTGAAAATGAAAGAAAATCCGAAAAAAATTAATTTTTTCATTTTGGTGATGATTACACAAATTAAGGAACAAATCTTGTTCCTTTAATTGTTTTATAAAACTTTGAGCAATCGGTCCGGACAAACGGTTCGATGGATCAATCTGAAAATTTTCAGGGTTTTTGGGGGTACATTAAGCTGTAAAATCACCTGGCAACATTATTTTTTTTATCGATATTTACAAAGTAGCGATGAGTTGACTAAAAATCCAGAAAATGGCCATTTTTTGTGAGTTTTTCAAATTGATAATAAGGATGAAAAAAAATTTTTTTCAAAAAAATCGAAAATAGAGCTTGTAGGGCATTTATTCAAATTTCTTAAACTGCCCTTTCAATTACTGTGCGACCATTAGTTGCTAAGATATCGATAATCAAAGACAAAAGGACCCTTTTTCATTTGAAGGCTGATATCTCAGCAGCATATTGTCGTACAGAGAAACAAAAAAAAGCAAATTGTAGCTGAATAAATTTTCTAAACGAGCTATAAATTGGATTTTTTTTAAAAAATTTTCCCGGCCCCGTAGACCGAAAAAACAAAACTGGAAAATTCAGAAAAATTTTGTCTCGGCATATTTCTTATGATTCCGCAAAAACTGTGGCTCAGAAAATTATTTGGCTGAAAGATCTTTAAACTAGAAATTTCAAGCTTCAATTTGCTTTTTTTATTTTTTCGATACGATCATTTTTCACTAAAATACAGACTTCCAAAAATCACTAAAAATTTTATAAAATTTTCTTGTTCCTTTCATTTTTTGGATAAGTGTATTATTGCTCTGACTTAAGCCAAAACTCATTCAAATCTTGATTTTATTTAGCATAATCGGGAATTAAAATTTAAAAACCGCTTGTTCATTAATGATTTTCGATTCTTAAACTTTTAAACTTTAGCATAAAGCATAACTTGTTAGAGTTTGAAAAACTCATAAAAAAACAATCGCATGCAATTAGATTTTCGAGCTCGAAGAGCTCGAAGATATAGTCACATTAATATTTTCGATTTCCTTGAGCTCGAAAACAGCGGGAAGTTTTGGGGCTGGCCCGCAGGGTCAACCGACAGACCGATTTTTTTTGTATGTATTAGTATTTCCCCTTCCACGCGAAGTCCCTGGCCCTGCTAATATATATCGAACATATATATTAGGACTAAGTTATTTTATTATTATTACTATTATTTTTTTTTTTAATTTTATTTTTTGTCAGAGCAAATTTTAGTTGTTTCTATGCTTTGGCTCTGTCAATACCTTACGGGCAGACAATGAAAACTAGCTCTTCAGTTATATTAAAATTTTTCGATTTCTCGCTGTATTCTTTACGTAGTTTCTTTCAAATAACAAATAAAATTCGAAGATCCATACAGGTGCAATTCAAATAGTACAGTGCATATATAGATAGATATATTTCTAGATATATATATATATATATATATATATACATATATATATACATATATATTAGACACTTTTTGATGTGCGTTGTAATTATAGTGTTAATATACTCGTTTATATTGAGACAATGTGAATTGTCTTCGTCGTCCTCAGCCTTGCGGTTCCCAATTTTCTCCGTCTCGTTGCCGCCTAAATTCAGTACGTCATAGTGCCATGGTCACATGACTTAATTTTCACGTCGACGCATGTCCGTAAGGGTGAAGTGGGGATAGTTCAGAGGCGAGTCCCAGACCCTCAATTATCGGTCAATTACTTCGATCCTGGATCACTTAGCGTTCAGACGTGTTTTCTAGTATTAATTAGCGACTCTCATTTCTTATTAATTATATTGCTGTACGTTCAATTATTATTCTGGCAATTTTACTTGCAATATTATTCAAATAAATATTATAAACTTATTAAAATTACTCTAAAGCAAGTTTGAATAAAGTAGAGTATATTGTGCGTTACCGACGAATTGTTCGCGGTATTAATTATTATAATCTAGTAAATATTAAATATTGTGTAAAACTGCGCTTTTCCACGTGAGGAACCATTGTATATTTTGCAGCCACGAGGACACTACGTTTATGATAAATTGCGCAGTATTTATTGTAAGTAACTGACTATTATTATAATTGGCAATAAACTTGCATTTTCTAGTTAAATTTATATCACTCTACCTTTCATCCACACTATCTATTTTCCTATTCTACTGGTAAGAATTATTGAACTGTCTATTAAGAATATTATCATTAATTAAGAAGCTGATAAGTTTATTTTATTATAAGAAATCTATCGATAATTAATAAGCCGTGAGGTAAGTTGGTGAATTTTATATACGTTGCCGTTTGAATAAGTGCGGGTCCTTGCTTTGCAAGAACCCTTGCCCATTGCTCTGTCCAAGTAAATAAAAATTTGTTAGAGGCCAGCCTAAGCCAGGGTTCAACCCGCGAATTCTGGTGGCTGCTGGTAAAAATCGCGAAAGAGAAAAAGCGATTTGTCTCAACTGGCGCTCGAACAGGGACTTTGCAGTAATTCAAACGGGCAATAGAAAATTTTATCAATTTTTCTCACGGCTTTATTGTGAAAATTCGTATAAAACTTTTCTGTGCTAATTCTAAAATTTTCTTACCAGTATAAAATTTAAATTCTCTACATTCATTGTTTAATTTCATTTTTTTCCATTTATCATCCGCATCAAAATTTTATAAAATATTTAATTGCTTTTTTTTGTTATTCTATTTATTATTTAATTATTTATTTTACTTATTCTAAATTGATTATTTTAAATCATTCATTTTAAAATATTTATCATTGTAATATTGTGTGCCGGTATCGTTCCTGTAAGAATTTCGTTATATTTTGACCTTGAGCGTATACTAGCTACACGCGTCGTAACCTGAGACGCTAGTATTTACTTCTTTACAGTTTATGATTCTTTGCTTACGCACAAAGACAACTCGAAGTAAATAATAAAATAAATACTTAAAATATTGAAATAAAACTTTGGGTCGAATATTTTCTAAATGATGAGATTTATTACTTTCGTTACAATACAAAAGATTACTATATTCGTTTCCGGTTTAAAATAAAATATCTTTTGCTCGACAAAATTGTCTCTAAATAAACTAAGCACTTAAGTAAATTATCGATACAATCTCTACAGTAATAAATAAAATTTTGTGAGTCATTGAAAATTTCAATAACCAAAATAAGTCATTAAAGTAATATACAAAAATTTATTAGTCATCAAGAATCTTAATAACTTAAATAAATTATTAATTTATAAATAAATAATCTTTACAGTTTTAAGAAGATTTGTAAAATAATAATTCCTGATTAAATAAATTAATTTATAATCCGACAAGATTATTATCAGTTCGGATTAAGTAAAATTTATCGATAATAAAATTTAATAAATCATTATTTCAAAAAGAAATTACTGAGACCGTTTCCCGCCAAAATGACGCTACCGAGAACGCCGATCTCGCAACCATCTCTCCCAGTTACCTCGGCCAATAATTTTGACAATCTTATACACTTTCCTACCACATCGAGCGCGGTGGAAGATCTTGTTGATCTTACGCAGAACGATGAAATACATAACAGTACCCTTTGTACACAAAGTCAATCTGTAAATAATAATAACACTGTTTGTGCTACGAGTTCGGGCAGTAACGTGAATATCCACCCTCACAACGTTAATGGGGTTGTGCCAATTTCTGACTCTCAAAATACGACCTCCGTTGCCGTATTACAAAATATAGTTTTTGGGCTTCAGACAGAAATTGAAGCTTTGCGGGCAGAACGTCAGCATTTGCTGCGTATATCGAGCACGGTCTTGCGACCCCCAGGTGCTCAATTGCCACCCTCATCTTTTCGACCCGACACATCAAGTATGTGGATGCCGAGAGAGTTATTCCCTGCTGCCACTGTGACGTCACAAGCAGCAAATCCCCTCTCTACTCGCCCAGTCATCCCACATCCACATGCACCCATTTCGGCAACGCAAGCGAACGGACAGCAGTTCGCCATGCCTGGCTTGCTTGCGCGTGAACCGTACGCGCACCCAGTGGTCCCACCACCAATTCATACGTTACCAATGCATATGAATATTCAGCCAACACTCCCGTACACGTACACACATCCACTCAGCAGTAATAACGTACCTGTATACACCAATACACATTCACAAGCCCAGTCATATCCACATGCACAGCCGTCAGCCTGGTATAATACTTATACAATTCCAGCGGGAACCTCAAATATGAATGGGTCCAATTCTATGAGATTGTACGATATTACTCGTCTGGTCAAATCTTGGAATGTCTCGTTTCCGTCTCGTGACCGATCGTCTCCAATTGACGCAAAGAAATATTTGAAAATAATTGAACAGCGGATGATCAGCAATGAGATCTCTCTCGACAATTTTCAGGCAGTCGTCACCAACACACTCAACGGCGACGTACTCGAATGGTACTATCAAAACGAGGGCTTGTTCCACAGCTGGTCTACCTTCAAAGATTATTTTAATATTTGGCATGTTCAACAAACAGATAAGTCAGTACTGCAGGAGATCTACTCAACTAAACAACGCAACGACGAGACAGGAGTTGCATTTATTAATCGTATGCAAGGTGCATTCGCGAAATTAGAAGACCCGTTACCGCAGACTAAACAAATTAGAATTATAATCTCGCGATTTAATTCTCAGTTTTTACAAAAGTTCGCGGATAAAAAAATTATGACGTATGCTGAATTATATACACAGGTCAGTGCTTGGCAGCCAACGGCTGATGCACTAAATCCTCATTTTAAAATTCACAAAGACAGTAATAGTAGAATTAAAACTCGTAATCAATTAAATTCAATCAAAGCTTCAGAACTAAATTCACTAAACAGTATGGAAACTTTACAGTCATCATCTAATAATAATTCATCAAATAATAATTTGTCTAACAATAATTTCCATAGAAACAATAGTTTTAATAGAAACAATAATTTCAACAGAAATAATAATTTTAATAAAAATAAAATTCCTGGTAATTTTCAAAATTCACAAAACCTGGATTCACAAATTGAAAAACCAAATTCGGAGTCTTCTGCTTTATTAAATAATTTTGAGTCTTTAATGAAAACTATTTTAGAAAAATTAGATCAAAATAGTACAGATACGTCACCGGTAAAATTCAATTCAACTCCGGTATCGAATCATAATACAACAAAACCTCCTGTCTGCGGTCGTTGTGGAAAAATTGGTCATGCTGCTGAGGTCTGCTGTGGGCCAGTAACTGATGAGTTACGTATCAAGGCAGGGTTGCCTCTTCGTTCTCGACCATCTACTCCAAAAAACGCGTGAGCGCCCTGGTAGACACCAATCACGTTACCAGGGCTTCAGTATCAAACGATAACTCGGATAAGCCCATTGTAAATACCGATGATAAACCTAATTCATCCAAATTAAATCCTGACGCTCCTGAATTCGTTATCAGTCGTGGAAACTTTTTCTTAAATTATCCTATTGCTGCTGATATTCCAGATATGATCGGTAACGTCTCAGAAAATCTCGACGTTGATTTAATTGATTTTACATCGCCTCTGGATCAAATTACAACTAGACCAGCGGAATCAAAGACCGATAAATTGATAGATGCAGAGTCCAATTGGGAAACGAGCTCGGAAGCTTCGCAACAAATTAAAAACATTAAAAAATCAAAAGCAAAAAATTCGGTAATAATTTTAAAATCAAAACTTAAAAATTCTACAACCCCGTCGCGTAAAATAAAAAATAAAACAAATAAAACCCAATTTAAATCACCAATTCAAAATTCATAACTGGACTATGACACTAAAGAACAGCAGCTTGCGACAAAGCTTGAAAATGGCTCGGAGACACACGATACCTCTCTCTGTGATCTAAGGGAGGATCCTAGTCCTTTATATGACTCAGAGATTGATGAGTATCATTCTGATTCGAGTGAAAATATTGCCTATGCTCCAAAATTCACAATCCAAATAAATTCGGACAATAAACAAAGTACATTACTGCCAATGCTTAGTAATGATGATAAATTCAGCAATATGACTTCTTATGCCAGTCTTAAAGCTCCGTCAACCGTAAGCCGGATAATTGCTAATATTTCTATCGGTAAATATGAACTTGAAGCATTACTAGACAGTGGGAGTGAGCGCAGCTATATTTCTGAGATTGCTTATGAACAAATCAAAGAATATCAACTGCAAGATCTCACCCCTGATCCCACTAGTACTCATGGAGTAACTATGGCCAACTCCAAGTCCACGCAAACACGTGGTGGAGCCCCATTTAAAATTCAACTTGACGGTCACGATATCATCACTTGGTTAAGTGTTTTATCTGACTTGTCTACTACAGTAATTCTTGGTCTTGATTTCTGGCAACTAGCAGATATTCAAGTAAATTCCAAGGAGAGTACTTGGAAATTAAATACCAGTAATGTCACTCATTCATTTTTCTCTAGATCTGGATTTACTAACCAAGCATCATTAAATGAACTGTCGTCAGCTGAACGCGCTGATCTTGAAAAATTCTTAGCAAAAGAATTTGAGAAAAATAAACAAGTCCAATTAGGTTTAACACATGTAGTTCAACATCGTATCGAATTGACAGATGATACTCCAGTACGTACAAAGCCGTACCGTAGAAGTCCACCAGTAATGAAAGCCATGCACGACAGAGTAGATGAGTTGCTTGCGAAGGGTTACTTCAGCCTTCCAATAGTGCTTGGGCATGCTCACTGGTAATGGTACCGAAGAAAAATAATACTTGGCGTATGTGCATTGACTATCGACCACTAAACAGAGTAACGAAAAAGTCTGCTTATCCGTTACCGATCATGCACCGAATTTTATCGAGTCTTCAAGGTGCTAAAGTAATTTCAGTACTCGATGTCAGCGATGCTTTTCATCATGTCTTGGTCGAGCCAAATAGCCGTCAATATACAGCATTTTGCGTGGATGGACGAGGTTTATTTGAGTGGATTCGGATGCCATTCGGTCTGACAAACGCACCCAGCACCTATCAAGAAGTTTCCGATACTGTACGTCGAGAAATTATCGAGTCTTTAAAATCACAGTTTCCTCATATTTCAGCTGAAAATAAAATTTTTGCATATCTCAACGACTGGATAATAATCAGCAATGACTTAAAAGAACATAAAATTCTTCTTCAAGCAGTTTTCGAAGGATTCCGCAAGGCTGGAATAAAAATGAATGAATAAAAAAGTCATTTTGGTTGCTCTGAAGTTCATTTTCTGGGCTTTATAATTAATGAAGATGGTCTGAAACCTGATCCAGCTCGATTGGAACCAATTGCAGATTACAAGCGACCTACAAACCGCAAGGAACTGCGCAGATTTAATGGATTAGTCAACTGGTACCATAAACATCTTAAAAATGTAGCACAAGTTCAAGGTCCCTTGAACAAATTGACCAGTACTCGAGTTCCATGGGAATGGACAGATGTTGAAGAAAAGGCTTTCGTGGAAACTAAAGAAGCTCTGTTAAAAGCTGCGACGTTATCACTACCACGTTCAGACTTGCCTTATCGGTTATATACGGATGCCAGTAATACTGGGTTAGGTTCTGTATTAACTCAGTATGATGCAGAACAAGATCGAGAAAATTTAATTATCTGTTTAAGTCGGCCATTAAATAAAGCGGAAATGAATTACACCACAACTGAAAAAGAGTGCCTCGCTGTCGTTTGGTCCTTACGGAAATTACGAGGCTACATTGAAGGTTTACCAGTCACAGTCTATACCGATTATTCCGCATTGAAATGGCTTCATTCGTTAAAAGATCCAGCAGGTAGATTGGCCAAGTGGGCAATTGACATTTCTGCTTATGACATCGAAGTTGTTCATTATCGAGGTACACAAAATGAAGCTCCAGACGCCCTTTCGCGTCGATATGAAGAACCAGAGACGGCTGATGTACTTATTCCAGATTCAAACCCTTCATCACTGTGTATAATTGCGCAAAATTCTGCTTGGTACAATGAAAAAGTCCGAGTTGTCCAGAAATATCCGGAAAATTATCGTGATTGGAAATATGAAAACGACAAGTTATATTTTTATCGTCCATTAGCTGTCAAGGAAATACTTGGTGAATTAAATCCTTGGAAAATCGTCCTAACTGAACAAGAAATCCGTCCAGCCATCGAGAAAGCTCACTGTGAAGCCCAATCAGGTCATCTTGGGATTGACAAAACTTATCAACGGATACGAGATCATTTTTACTGGTCAGGAATGTTTAAAGATGTCTCATCATATGTTTCAGCTTGTGAGACTTGTATAATGACCAAAAGTGACCAGACAAAACCGCAAGGATACATCGGAACGAGACCACCAACTCAGCCTTGGTCCATTATCTCAATTGATACAATTGGCTCATACACTCGTTCAACTATGGGGAATCAATACGCTCTTGTCATTGAAGATCTTTACACCCGTTACCTTGAAATTTTCCCTTTAAAACAACAATCTGGTAAAATTATAAAACACCATCTGACGACTGTATTTAATCACTGGGGTCCTCCTTGCCAAATTATTTCAGATAATGACAAAGAATTTATAAACAAAGACATAATTAATCTAATCAGTCAATA
Organism: Microplitis manilae; assembly: GCA_030273425.1. NCBI lineage: Eukaryota > Metazoa > Arthropoda > Insecta > Hymenoptera > Braconidae > Microplitis > Microplitis manilae. The sequence goes on along the minus strand of CP092720.1, from coordinate 15,954,586 downwards.
TAATATAAAATTCACACCAACTCCTATCGGTCATCCCTGCGCAAATCCTGTTGAACGTTGTAATCGTACAATTAAACCCATGATTGTCGCGTTTACGAGTAAAAATCAAAAAGACTGGGACGAACATCTTGATGATTTAAAATTCGCGTACAATACTTCAGTACACACTGCTTTGGGTGTATCCCCATTTCATTCAAATCACGGACGTGACGCACGACTGATTAACGATACTGATCCTCTTGAAAATCTAGACGTATCTGACGTTACCGTTTGGCAAGCCCGAATGGACCGTGCGGTTGAACTGAGGCATTTTGTCGAGCAAAATATGTTGAAAGCTCGAGAACGCACGCGAAAACAACACGAGCAAAAATTCTCTGACATTCCTATAGATTTAAAAATCGGTGACCAAGTTTATTATTTAAATAAAAAATTAAGCCAAAAAGTAGATGGCTATAGTGCTAAATTAGCACCAAAATATTCGGGACCCGCGATTGTCTCAAAAATTTTAAGTCCTCTAGTAGTTGAACTACAAGACAATGCCGGTAACGACATTGGCACATATTATTACAATGATTTAAAAATTCCGAGACGGTCTCGAAGACGTAACTAATTATTATCGATATATTTCAGATCATTCATCATGAAAGTAAAAATCCATGGAAAGTCAGGATCAGATACTGAAGCCTCATCTCATGAGTCCGAGGCCGAAGTATCTGATGCTGAAATGTCATCCAGTCATGCAGTCATACACTCATCTGACTCATTATCATCTTCATTACATACTGCATCAACATCTGCACTTGAATTACCACCCACTACTGAAATAACGACATCAACTTCGTCACCGGCTGCACCTGTAATTTCAACAACCATCGCAGCATCACCGACATGGTCTACTGGGTCAGCTACATCAGCTGGACCCCGATTTGCGTTGCCGCCATGGCAAACGACAACTGGCCTTGACTTTGGTCGTCCATCATCTGCACTATACGTGTCGAGCCCAACTGCAACACCAACTTCAGTAATGCTCGAGACTTTAACTAAATTCATGAAGGACGAATTTAGTAAACTTCATGCTCGTATTGACCGTGCGATAAGTCATCGCCCTGCGGTCACGTCACTACCATCTGGGGTATCAAGGTTTGATGTTCAGTGGATGGAACGTATCGACGAGCGACTTGAAGATCTTCAGATAGTGGTGCAAACCAACACTGACCAGGTTGCAGAATTAAAGACACAGTTAGAGTCTTTAAAAGTATCTCCAACTACTACAGAATCCACTGATATCACCATCCTCACGGCTAAACTTCAACAGTTATCGGAGCAAGTCCAGCAAAGCCATAAGATGATTGCAGAAATTAAGCTGCCAAGCCCAGAGGAATTTGTGCAGAAATTTCAGGCAGTTAATGTACAATCCAAACTGACTGTCACCGAAATTAGTTGCCAGACCGCAACTACATCAGCTTCAACTTCTACTCCAGTCAAAGTAGAATACGACATGGGTACTACACCAAACAACAAAGCAGTACTACCATTACTGGCTCAACAAGCTTCTGCTTGCAGTCCGAATCCAGGACCCAAGATCCGCGAGGGCGCTTATCAACGCCCACCGCCGGAGAATGCCAGATTTCCACCATCATCGCTGCTTGCTCGACGAATGGCCCGCCAAGAGTTAACTGAGAAGGAAGTGATGACTATGCAAGCGTCTGGTGCTATTCCTAAGGGCATTAAGACCAAAATTCAAATGGTAACTTTTGCAAACTCGTTACCGTATTCCCAGACAGCTCCAGCTCCAAAATATGAAGTGCCATTGCAACCGAAAGAGGCATACAAACAATTTTTGTCTGGCCTACAATCAGCTCCAACACCAAGCTCTACTGTAGCTGCCACCGATTCAATACAACAGGTTGTAATCCACAACGGTCATCATTTTATGAACTTCGACAGCTTCTGTAAGGCCATTGAAAAGATCTGTGTAACCGTTAAGCCTAGAGTATGCCACACCGAGCTCAGAGAATCCTGGACACAAACGGTAACGACGCAAGCTCAGTCGCTATTCATCTCCAATGCGTGTCAAAATTGTCGGCAACGGGACCATAAAATTGCTGAATGTCAATGACCATGGCGACCTGACATGTGCCATGTCTGCTATCAAGACCAAGTGACAACGGCAACGTGCTTCCGTCCGCACGACAAAAATTACAAAGATTATATTCGGGGACGTTGCCAAGGCTGCGGGATTCCATCTCAGTTATATGATCCGCATTGTAACGCTTGCAATCGCAGATACCCGGGGTACAAAGATTGGATTTCGACGAAATATACTCCAGAGGACATCGAGCGATTTCATCGAAACCATCTGCGATCAACCAAGAAACCGGAATAAATTTAATTATTTTTTTTACGCTACCGATTTAGATGTACATCTAAATAAACACACAGATTCAATCATATTCATCTCATTGATTCATCTAATTATCATTGCCAATTGTAATAATTTTCATTTACAGCTCAGAATCCTGAGGCAGTTGGCAGACAACAGTATAAATTATTTCTTTTATTTTATTATTTTTTTTTGCAGCTCAGATCGAAGCTGTCATATTCAAAACATTTATTATTTTTTTTTTGTACCTAGTATTAAGTGTAAATAATCATAAAGCATTTTATTCTATACTTTATTTTTTTTTGTTGTAAGTCGTACAGATTTCCTGATCCAGGTCGAGGTCCCAGGATCGAGGTGAACCTGAGATTGGGGCTGGGTTGGAAGATATTTTTCATATCCCTAACGGCTTGCGATCGATTTATTTGGCAAGTTAATTAAAATTTTACTGGCAATCTACTTGCATCACTGGCGAGTAACTCGCAATCACTAAAAATCGAATCAAAATTTTTCTGGCAATCTACTCGCAATTCTCTAAGCGATCTGATCGCAACATTCTACATAATTTTTCTGGAAATTATTATTGTAAATATTATTAAGTTTTAATTATTACAGTCGGGCAACCCAGACGGAAATCCAAAAGGGTAACCTTGGCTTGGTGGGGGGGATTGAGACAATGTGAATTGTCTTCGTCGTCCTCAGCCTTGCGGTTCCCAATTTTCTCCGTCTCGTTGCCGCCTAAATTCAGTACGTCATAGTGCCATGGTCACATGGCTTAATTTTCACGTCGACGCATGTCCGTAAGGGTGAAGTGGGGATAGTTCAGAGGCGAGTCCCAGACCCTCAATTATCGGTCAATCACTTCGATCCTGGATCACTTAGCGTTCAGACGTGTTTTCTAGTATTAATTAGCGACTCTCATTTCTTATTAATTATATTGCTGTACGTTCAATTATTATTCTGGCAATTTTACTTGCAATATTATTCAAATAAATATTATAAACTTATTAAAATTACTCTAAAGCAAGTTTGAATAAAGTAAAGTATATTGTGCGTTACCGACGAATTGTTCGCGGTATTAATTATTATAATCTAGTAAGTATTAAATATTGTGTAAAACTGCGCTTTTCCACGTGAGGAACCATTGTATATTTTGCAGCCACGAGGACACTACGTTTATGATAAATTGCGCAGTATTTATTGTAAGTAACTGACTATTATTATAATTGGCAATAAACTTGCATTTTCTAGTTAAATTTATATCACTCTACCTTTCATCCACACTATCTATTTTCCTATTCTACTGGTAAGAATTATTGAACTGTCTATTAAGAATATTATCATTAATTAAGAAGCTGATAAGTTTATTTTATTATAAGAAATCTATCGATAATTAATAAGCCGTGAGGTAAGTTGGTGAATTTTATATACGTTGCCGTTTGAATAAGTGCGGGTCCTTGCTTTGCAAGAACCCTCGCCCATTGCTCTGTCCAAGTAAATAAAAATTTGTTAGAGGCCAGCCTAAGCCAGGGTTCAACCCGCGAATTCTGGTGGCTGCTGGTAAAAATCGCGAAAGAGAAAAAGCGATTTGTCTCAATATATGTGTTTTAGTATAATTATAAGTGTTGTATATATTCATTATTATTTTAAGTGTCGTGTGTATTTATTATTTTAATTTTTAATCTTTTTTTATATAATATAAATACTTATAAAATGAAACGGAATAATATAAAAATAACCGTTGAACAAGTGGCTAAAGCTTTAGCAAGTGAATTAGGAGGTCGAGATTTACTTGAATTAGGAGACGATGATAAAATAAATAATCACAATACAATAAAAGGTAAGCAGATTAATTTTTATTTTGATGATAATGACAGTTTAATTCTAAGGGTTAAAAGTAAGCTGTAATCAGTTCAACTCGAAATTTAATCGTTGATATAATGAACCTCAAGTTAGCAGGCAAAAGAAAAATAACACATTTGACAGCGGATATCTTTTTAAAAAATTTGAATTATAAGAAATCAAATGAGTAAGATATAATTTTATTATTGACATAAACTAGATGTGCTAGGACTTTTTTTTTTTTAGTTCAATGTTTTGGATTTTTAAAAAGGAAAAAGAATTCAAACAATTTATCATGACAAATTAAATGATCGAAATAAATTTCTATTGTATTATTTTCTTCATGGAACTATTATTTAATGGCACTTTTTTCTTCTACATCGCTGAAATTGTTCTTTCTTAATTTCCGGAGGGTTTGAATTAAATTTATCGATTTTGTCCAAAATCACCGTAATTGGTTGTTTTTCGGTTTTTGTTCATTTTTTCGATTTCAAAAAGCTTTTTTCAACAATAATCTTAATTTTTTTGATGAAAAATATGGATTATCTAAAAAATTATTGAAAATAAAAAAAAAATTTATTTTCTACGTTATTCAAATGGGAAATAAATAATCACTAAGCGACTAAGCGCCACCTCTTAATATTAATATGAAGAGCTCAAACTTTACCAGAATTGTTTTTTTATCACCGTTAACGATATTTTCACGGTAACGAAGGGGAAAAAATCGGTCTGTCGGTTGACCCTGCGGGCCAGCCCCAAAACTTCCCGCGTATTTCGAGCTCCTTGAGCTTGAAAAATTGTAGTAGATACATTTTCGAGCTCTTCGAGCTCGAAAATACTTTTGTATGCTTTTGTTTTTAAAAAATAACGTTTTTTACAATTTTTTCTACAACGATATCTCTCGAACGAATAAACCGATTGGGACGTTTAAGGTAGCAGTCGACGCGTTTTATTGAGTTCTATAACTGAGTAAATTTTGAAATTGATTTATTAAGTCATTTTTGAGAAATTTTCAAAATACTAAAAAAATTTTTTTTTTTTAATTCTTTCGACAACGGTTTCTCTTGAAAGAATTATTCGATTTTGATGTTTGAGGTGGCGTTCGATGCGGCTTATGAATCTCCAGAGCCCAGTCTATTTTGGAATTAATCCATCGAGCCCGTAAAAAGTTATCCAAAAAAAACATTTTTGAAAAAAGTTTATTTTTGGAATATCTCCGAACGAGCCCTGCTGATCAAACTCAATTTTTTTTCAGCTTCAAGATATTAAAAAACTGTGTCGAATGACACCTTGACGATCAAAATCGGTTGATCCATTCAAAAGTTATAGATATTTACATACATACGTACGTACGTACGTACGTACGTGCATACATACATACATACACTCGGACATCATCGTGAAATTAGTCAGAATAGCTTTCTATTACCTCAAAACGTCGACATCTGTTGGAATTTCGATTTTCACAAATCGGACTGAAACCAATAACTTCCCGAATTTTTGAAAATTTGCAATTTTCTTAGCGGGAAGTTAAAAAATTAGCTCTTTTTTTTTAGCCCGAGTATTTAAAATGTCACCATAGATTGTTAAAATTTTCATTTTTTTAATACACTCAAAACACTGAGCTGAAAAAAAAAAATTACCTAGCATACCTAGTTTATTGCAATTGAAATCAATCCCATCCATTCAATTTCTTAAAATTTCAATTTTTGAAAAGATATACATTGTCAAATATTATTTTTTTTCTATCTGCTAACTTCAGGTTCTTAAAATATATTGTTCGCGCAATTTTCGAATTTTATGTCTCATTCATGCTTTTACTTTTCCAATAATACTCAAATCAACTACGAATTACATGTTGACCTTGAATAACTTGTGAAAAATTGAATTTATCGGAAAATGATAAGATACTTTTTTCGTAGGAAGTTCAATTTTCCACAAAAATATGAATCGATTTTTCCGATATACTAATTGCCTGGTGAGTGATGAAAATCCAAACTTTGAAAAAAATTTTTGCTATGTTATTTCGACGGGAAATTGAAAATTGCGATACGGCAGTTGTTTATATTCATATTGAGACCTCAAACTCTCACAATATGTTTGGTTTTTCCGTTATTTTCAACAACATTTTTGATATAATGAAAAAAGAAAAATTACTTGAATTCTTTTAACCTGTCCAATATCTATATTTGGGTATCTCAAGAAGAATAATTTTTCTTTGGTTTGGTCTTATAGTCTCAAAAGTGTCTTTGGGAAGAAAAATAGATCATTCTAAGAAATCAGCGCGATTTCGAATATTGAGCTGAAAGCTTGCAAGTTTATTTTTCCACCTAAAATTCAGATAAAATGAAATTTATTTAGTTTTTAAAGGAAAAAAAAAAGACACTTTTTTTTAAACTTTGATTCTCATATTCTTATCGAAAAGTAAATTTTCTACAATAATGTCCTAAATAGCTATGTTTGAAACAACAATACGGTAAAAGTTACAAGCCTTGCATATTCACAGAAAAAAAATTGTTTTTTATGCATATTTTTTATTTTTACTTATCTGTCATTAAATTCATTGTGGTCTTTTTTTTTCATCTTTAAATTGTAATCTTCTACAGAAAATCAAGTTTTCACCAGATATTATCATTTCATCGAGCTCATAAAGTGAAAGAAAAAAAATTTATCAAGCTTTGAAGGTGAAAAAAATAATTTAAAACCGTGACGAGTAACTTTTGTTATCTGTGTAAATCAGTCGATGAAATAGATTTTCTTTAAAAGATTGCGAATTAAAATTAGAAAAGAACGGACCACCAATAATATAAAAAATAACTAACATCAATCATTATACATGAAAAAAAAATGTTTTTTTGAAACTTAAGAGACTTGTAAATTTTTTTATCACAACCCAATATTAATCCCACCTTGGGGGTTTAGAATTACGGTGGAAACACGGTGGGTTTGTTCCATTTCACCACTGTGATTGCGTAATGTATCCACCGTCATTCCACGGTGGCTTTACCACCGTGTATACACGGTGGTTCCACTGTGATTACGCGGTGGATACACCGTGGAACCACAGTGGATACACTGTGTTTACCCTTCCACGGTGTTTCCACCGTGATTCAAATCTGCGAGGATACCTGTTCATAATTTATTTCAATTAAAAGTTTAAAGTACGATAAATTTCGATATCATTTCACTTTTTTTGCGAAGCCATTAGACTTATAATAAAATGTCACAGGATATTATTTGCAGATAATTTTATATCATCCAAATTGTCTATCAAACATTAATCGAAAAATTTTTCAATTCCCATAATTTTTTGTATTAGTGTAAATTAAAATAAATATATATATAAAGGGATCTTTGTACGCACAAAAAGTCAACTTACAAATTTAAAAATTGTTTGAAATTTGAAAAAAATATTTTTAGAAATCACCAATGAAAGAATAAAATTCTAAAGTATAAATAAAAATAATATAAGTATGTGTAAAATGAATCGAGATTCATAGTTATTTAAAAATTTTTGATTTCTGAAGCGATTGGGAAAATTTTCTATTTAGAAAGGTATAAATATTAAGATACTTACTCTCTAAATCTGGAACAGTGACTATTCACTGTTTCACAGTTATAAGTATACCAAATGGTATACTTATAGATGTAAAATAGTGCATAGACACTGTTTGTCAGTGGTTTTCACTGTTTCAGATTGAGAGAGTATAAGTTATAAATTTCGAAAAAAGTAAGCACGAATAAAGAAGGGTACTTTTCTTCATTTGTTTGGTCAGTTCACTCCTCGAATCTATTGATATAATACACGACTATATAACGAAATTGTCGTACTTCCAGTATCGCAAAACATTTAAAACAATGTGAACATTGAGAGTTGAACTGCACAAAAAAAAAGAATTTCTTGGCGCAAGAAATATTTTGTATTAAGAATTGGAAACAAAAATTTTTCTTGGTTTAAAATTCTTCCTCGCCTAAAAAATTTTTGGGTCTAGTAAAAATTTTCTTAGAATAAGAAAAGTTTTTTACATCAAGAAATCCTTTTTTTCTGTATGAAACAGCAAAGCTTGAGGTAACTATGAAAATAATATTATACTTTTATAATTATTGACTTTTCAGGCGTTATAAATTATAGTTCCAACGGAACAGAAGAAGAGACACACCACGGTATAGACGTCTTACCGAATATCGATGTGAAGCTACCAGAGCAGGGCCCTGCTAATTCTGAAAATGAAGATTTTCAACATTGTTTTTCAACTGAGACGTTGATACAAAATTCAGACTGTAAAGAAAAATATTTTGAGTTTAATGACGATAATAATGACAATTATTACTCATTTCACGAGAATGAAGGTGATGAAAGCCTTTCATGTGAAGAGAGTGTCAACACTCGAAAAGATAATGTTTTATTATCATCATTAAACAAAGATGAATTCTTTCAAAACCAATTTGATAAGATTTCGGGCGTTTCAGGACAATATCTAGTATACCACGGGGAAGTTATTGTCAATAAGGCTTTTTGGGAGAAATATTGGTCATCAAATGAAGAGTTGAATGAATTTAAGTTAAAACCGGGATGGACAAATGACTTCAATGACCTATTAATAGGTAATTTACAAAAGTGTGTGATTGTATTTCACAGTCACAGGGGATTCAACCCTCGTAAGAAATGAAGGTATTACTTGTACATCAAGAGCAAATGCAAAAATTCTCTGTGTACTTCATTTCAATATGTTTGTGAGGAGCCCATCGTCAGTCCCTACGAAGATTTGCTCTTGAAAATTTTTTCTAAGAAGCAAATTCTTCATGATGCTGAAGAGATACATCGCCGTCCAATAACAGGAGAGAAAAGGGCGATCATCACCGAAAAATTGAAACAAAGGAATCCTTCTGTTGTTGCTGGTTCTTTGCTAAAAAAAGTCCCGGAAGAAATTCTTAACGAGGGGAATAGGAACAATGCGCCAAGTGGCTTGATTTGCCAAAAAATATCAAGTGAAAACAACACAGCGGGCGATTTGGATCCAGATTGGAGGATTCATCTCGAAAAACTGAGAGAGAAACTAACAACTAATCCAAAATGGCAACACCCGGTATACAAGGGCTACATTCAAAACTGTTGCATTTATCCGCTCAATATTACGCTGTTTACAATAAAACAGATAGATTACGTTATTTCTATAAGTAAGTCAAAACCTCTCTTCTTGCATTTGGATGCGACGGGAAAAATTTGTGCCAAAGCTCCAAATACTGGGAAGAGGGTTTTATATTTTGCATTGGTATTGAATGGGGAAAGAAATGATGAGATCGGAGCTCTACCAATCGCAGAATATCTGACCACCGAAGAAAATACATATTCGATAACATCGTTTTTAGGGCAGTTCATGACTGCTCTAAAAACTAGGAATAATTGCATTAACATCGTACGTAAAATTGAAACTGATTATTGCATTGCTGAAATACAAGCAATATCTTTAGCTTGCAACCACATGGACTTGAGTATTTACCTAAAAAACATGTACAACTACATTAGTGAAAAGAAAGTAAAAGAAAAAGTCCAATCAATCCCCGTCATCCACATGTGTTCTGTGCATATATTAAGAGCGATTACAAGAAAAATACATTCTTTTACCAAAGAAAAACAAGTGCGGCAAGTAGCAAAGATGTTCATCGCAGAATTAATAATGTGTGAGTCAATTGAGGATGCAGATGAAATATTTAAAGACTTAACTGTTGTCTTTAGCAACCCGCACAATGACGAAAGCGTGACCAACGCGTTAACAAGATTACGACAAATATACGATAACCTCAAAGAAGAGGAAGAAACATCAAATAATAGTAAAGAAATGGAAGAGAACGAAGATCCGGACGGAAAAAGAAGCAGCGAAAGTTCGGATGTTGAAAAGCAACAGCGACACGGTTCTCCGTTTTATCTTCATTTCACACAATTGTTTGAAGACCAGAAAATAATAGTTCAAAGTCATGCAGATAACATGAAAAGCTCCGGCAATAATATTGTTAGCAACATATATTATTTTCCGGAATTTTTTTCATATCTGCTGGAATATTATTTTCCTTTCTTTCTGCTTTGCTCAGCAGTGATAATATCCGAAGCTTTTGGCATCCGGAGAGACTCCAATGCACCAGTTGAGGTGTGGTTTAAACACTTAAAACACACTATTCTTGAAGAAAAAACGAACATTGCTATTTGTCGGCTAATTGGCACCTTAGCCGATGGAAGTGAAAAATCGTTATTAAAGCGAAAATATTCTCTCGTAACGGACCGTCAAAGAAAGAATCGGTTGAAAAAAACTATATAACAGGAGCCCGTGAATGACGGAGAAGCTATAGAAAAGCCGGCAAAAAAGAGAAAAAATGTGCTCTGGGATTTGGCCAGCGAAAGCTGGGGCAAATCTGGGAGAAATGTTTATTTCGTGAAACCAAAAGATACGAATGAAGTAGAAGAAGCGAGAATTAAAGAAAAAAGAGCGGGGGCCGAAAAAATACTTAATTTGGAACATTCTGTAGCAGGAACAGCAATGAAACTAGTTAGAACCGATGAATCTAATCAGGAAATAGATTCCTTCAGTGAATCGAAGGAGCAAGAAAAACAAACAGGAAATATTGTTCAAAAATTTAAAGATGCCAAAGAAGAAAAGACAATTAAAAACGATATTGATATTTACAATTTAAAAACAGAAACTAAATATCCTGACAATTTCTTTACCAGAACTATCTGTCTATATGGAATTGTTTTAGGGCCTGAATCTTTAGTTACTTTAAAAAAAAATTCGGAGATTGATGACAACGTGGTGAACACCTATATCCACATATTGCAGGAAGTCGCAGACAGTAGAAAATTTAAGTGTATGTTTTTCGAAACATTCATTCCAGTCTCAATAATTACTCACGGTGTGGAATCACCAGGATTTAGTAGATGGGCTAAAAATTCAAAAATTTGTCAGTATCCAGTTTGGGTTATACCGGTAGGGGCAAACAACCACTGGACTTTATTAATAATGAACTTCGCCCACAAGTGCATCATTCACCTCGACTCGTTACACAAAGAGCTGTCAAGTACTTTTATAACTGATTTCATCAGTTTTGCCGAGCAACATACCGCTAAATCACAAATTTGTTGGAAAAAGTGGACGTTGTATTTGCCAACGGATGTACCAGCTCAGGGAGAGGTACTACGCCTACAAGAACATCGAAATAACTGTGGCGTACACATGTTCTCGTGGGCTTCAATCGTCGCAAGCAGTAAATACTGCACGTTTGAAGAAAACGACATGCCACAAGTTAGGAAGGGAATTGCAAAAATAATAAATGACCAAAAACCACCAGAAAAAAAAAAAGGCCATTCGGTAGCCGAAATGGAAGGTAGATTTTTCAATTAATCAATATAAAAAGTTAGTTTTATACATACATATCTTGTGATATATGTTAGTGTATAGTCATGTCATAAATTAAACTCATTTTTCAAGAGTTAGGGTAAAAAAGGACAACGATTATTTTCGATAGAGAACTTCAGATAGTTGATTTGACATAACATTATATAGGTAATAAACGTTGTACCAAACTAACCTTCACATAAATAAAAAATATTGAAAATTTAATTAGTATTAGATCATAATTGTAATCGCTGTTACAATGGCAAGATCAGTTATAATTATAGGACGTACAGGTACCATTGGAACATCATAAATAATAAGAGAAATACTTTTAAAATATGAAATAGCTGTGAAATTTACAGGTTATTTGGTTTACAATAAAATGCACGTAACAAAATTGTTTTATAATGAGAAATGCATAAGTTATCTGGTATGGAAACCATATTTTCAACATTTTTTGATTCCATTAAAATTTTCGAGGCTATCAAATTATTGGAAGAAATAGTCTAAACATGAAGCTTAAAGTCATAAATTAAAGATTATTAGACGAGTTTTCAGATACTTTTTACGGAAATTGTCTGTGAATATTAGTTTTGAAGTTATATAAGCTTTAGTAGTGATTAAAATCTGATTTTTACGAAAAATTATGAAAATTTCAAACAGCTATAATTTCAAAACTATTTGAACGATTCAGCCCATCTTTGAACTTGATCGAGGTAATCACCTATAGAATAAGTGTGGTAAATTTCATGAAGGTCCGATAAGAAGTGTAGGCGCTATCGTTATGACAAGACCAGTGATAATCATCAGGATTGGAGGTACATTTGATACATCATAAATAATTAAAGAAGTACTTTTAAAATATAAAATAGCAGTGAAATTTACAGGTTATTTTGTGTACAATAAAATACAACTGACGAAACTGGATTTTAATGGGACAAACATAATTTATATGGGATGAAAACCATATTTACAACATTTTTTGAATCCGTTAAAATTTTCAAGGCTATAAAATTATTGGAAGAAATGGTCTAAATATAAAGTTTAAGGTCACAAATTGAAGCTTATTAGTCAAGCTTTAAAATACTTTTAACAGAAATTATCTATGAGTTTTAGTTTTAAAGTTATATGGACTTCAAAAGTGATTAAATACTGATTTTTTCGAAAAATCGTTAAAATTTCAAACAGCTATAACTTCTAAACTAATCGACCGATTCAGCCCATCTTCGAACTTAACCGTGATAATTACACATAAAATAAGTGTAGAAAGTTTCATTAAGATCGGATAAGAACTGTAGACGCAATCGTGTCCTCAAAAGTCGGTTCTATTACATATATATATATATATATACATATATAAATTTTTTAACGAATGGTATTTTTGAACTCTACTCAACTAATTATGATAGTTTATGACAAAATTCCTTGTAAAATCGACCATGAGGACAAATACAATAGTTAGATTTTTAAAAAAATCTACCTAAAAAATAATGAGATAGCTAAGAACCGAGACGCCATTTTCAATGCGCGGAAAAAAAACCGGAAATATCCAGAAAAAATATGTTGATTTTTCGAAGTTGAGTAAGTCAAGACAGCCTCTTTTGGAGTCCTAGTCAACTGTAGAATATTGTGCATCAATAAAAGAACTAATACTTGTACCAAAAGTGCACAACACTTGGATAAAAAATTGATTGTAAATTAAACAAATGTGAGAACAAAGTAAGGTTGTAGTGAAAATATTTTTTTCTTTTTAAGGTCTAACAAAAAAATTAAGAAACATTGCCGTAAGTATATGAAATAAATAATTAAGAACGAAAAATGGAAACTGAACGATTGACATGTGACGCACGATTTAAAATATTCCTGGAAAAAATTTCAGGCTCTCAATTATTTAATTTTCCGCGCCCACCCAATTGATTCCAATACGAATATATGTATTTGTAAATAAAATGTTTAAAAAAAGTGGCCCTGACTTTTACTGTCTATATTCCTACTCTAGTACTATTGAATAAAAACTCCAGTCCTTCAATTATTTTATTTTCCGCGTCCTTCCAATTCATTCCAATATGAATATATCCATTTGTTAACTAAATGTTTAAACAATGGTGGCCCTGACTTTTATTGTCTATTTTCCTACTCTAGTACTATAAAGTAAAAACTCCAGACCTTTGATTATTTTATTTTTCACGTCCTTCCAATTCATTCCAATGCAAATATATCTATTTGTTAACTAAATGTTTAAATAATGATGGCCCTGACTATTGCTACTTTTTTTTTTACTCTAGGAGTATCTAACGAGAAATCCAGGCCCTCAATTATTTTTTTGTCCGCGTCCCTTTACTTTTTTTTAAGTTCTCTTAAAAATATGACGATTGGTACATTTGATTCAGAATTAAATTCTAAGAAATGGGTATTTTTTATTTTATCCGCCATCAAAAATTTCATTTGTTATAAGCAAAAAACAAAGAGATAAAAAGGGAGTCTCTGTTTTGTAGCTATCACTTTAGAAATATTAAAGTTTTCTGAAATTAAAAATAAAGATCCTAAAATAGGAGAAAATTTTAATAAAATAAGTCTCGAATCCCCGAGTTGTTGCTCCATTATTTATAATTTTTATTTAACGTGGAAAGTTGAGCTCCGCGCAACCGTTTCGATTTCTGCGCGTCGCCGCCAAGCAAAGTATGCAACACGAAATAATTTTTTTATAACATTCAATATTAATTTAAAAATCTGAATGAATTAAGGTAAAAGACCCAATAGCGGAACGACGAAGGCCGTGTGTCAGTATTTAATATTTTAAAATTATTGATGCAACTCATGAGAAGAAATAATTTAATAGATCGTTCGGAACAAACATTAAACTACGTGAAAAAAAATTTAAATATCAGTTTAAGTAAAGTTTAATAAATAAAAAAAATATTTTTCGAAAAAGTCCAAAAGACCCAGTACCGGAACGCTAAAAATGCCTAGCCCCAATACCGGAATATGGTTGGCCCAATACCGGAACAGTGAATAATATGAAAGTTTCCAAATGCAAAAACTATACTTTATCTAAATAATAACTCAGTAAATGAATAGTTGGGAAGTAAGACTAAGTACTAATACATTTTCATTATAAAAGATATAATTTTAATTATGAAAGTTATAATTTTTATATTGAAAACAATGTTCCACGTTGAGCATCTTGTAATGCAGCACCAAGATCGGAGGTGGTATAAAATTTTTTATTATTTTTCACTTTTGACATCCTAGGAGTCTCTAAAAAATTTATGATTAATATATAAATTTAATGACGAATATTTTTTTATACTTGGTAATTGAAATAAATAAAAGATTTTGAGGTTAAACTTTATAAATTAGTCTTAGAGAAAAACATTGAGTATAAAAATTTAGGTTTATTCTTAAAATTAAAGTGTATATTCATTTAATGAAATTGTTTTAACAAACATACTTATTGTATTATTAATTAGCTCAATTAATTTTTGATTGCACTACACTTTCGACCATACACTTTAACCAAATAAACTGCATGTGTAAGTTAAGAAAATAAATATGGCAGACTGTTCCGGTACTGGGTCAGGCTAACTTCTAGCGCACCTATAAGCGAACAGCGAAAATTAATATTTTTACTGAACTTTTGTTATACAAACACTTAAAATTGTGAATTCTAAATACCTTTACATGCAAATAAAAAAAAGGGTTGAAAAAGTTGCATCCTACATTTTTTACAAGCTTAAGACTACTGGCTGTTTTCTTAGCAAAATCCTTAAGGAATCGGGGTAAGTCATAGGTCTCCGCTTGGTTCTACAATTTTTATTTTTTTTTTAATATTATTGATGGACTTATAAGTTTTACTTATAATCTATTTTTGACCTAAAACATTGAGATTTTGGAAAAATAAAACTTCTTAAAATTCCGTATTGTACTCATTAAGATATATTATAATAATCTTGAAATCGTTCCGGTACTGGGTCTCGTTCCGCTATTGGGTCTTTTACCTTATAGTGTCATCTGGACACTTGAAGGAATATAGCCACGCAAAATAAAATTATCATTGTTTTTTTCATTTATCCACCATTTAAATTATTTATTAAGATATCATTTTTTTTTTTTAATCATCATTTACAATTCTCAATAAAATTAGGAAAATTTTTTTTTTTTATTTAAATTTTCATTCTTTATTTTATAAACAAATATCTATTTTCTTTATATTTTTTTCCGTAGCATTAAAAAATTACAAATACAGCTATGAGCACTAAAGTTGTAAAATTGACTTTAACGCATGCAAATGTTTAAAATTTAAAAGTCTGATTAAAAAATTGTAAAAAGTTCAATTAATTCTGTAAATGCCTTACAGGCTGCACTACTGGTCAAAAATTTCGAGTTTTTGCTTCGACAAACGTTGAGTAATAAATCGGAAATTACAAAACTGAAAGAAAACAGCAAGAACATCATAAATTATTGGCGTTAGGTAGGAATATAAGGTCAATGAAATTCAGATAATGTACCCTTAACCTTGTAATAATATGAATAAATAAAGAAAAAGATAAATAAATGGAATTAAAAACTTAAAAAAAAATTATTAATAAATAGTCCAATAATTACTCTATAAAATTGTCCAAAATCATAGAAGCCGTAACTTCAATAGTTTCAAAGATATAATTAAAAATTCCAATCGTGCATTTTTTTATAAACAGAAAAAATATTGAAAAAATGGAAATTTGTTTATAAAATAAAGAATGAAAATTCAAATAAAAAAAAAATTTTTTTCCTAATTTTATTGAGAATTGTAAATGATGATTAAAAAAAAAAATGATATCTTAATAAATAATTTAAATGGTGGATAAATGAAAAAAACAATAATAATTTTATTTTGCGTGGCTATATTCCTTCAAGTGTCCAGATGACACTA
Organism: Microplitis manilae; assembly: GCA_030273425.1. NCBI lineage: Eukaryota > Metazoa > Arthropoda > Insecta > Hymenoptera > Braconidae > Microplitis > Microplitis manilae. Next base: position 15,938,064 of record CP092720.1, on the reverse strand, counting down.
TAATTTATTCAGATTTTTAAATTAATATTGAATGTTATAAAAAAATTATTTTGTGTTGCATACTTTGCTTGGTGGCGACGCGCAGAAATTGAAACGGTTGCGCGGAGCCCAACTTTCCACGTTAAATAAAAATTATAAATAATGGAGCAACAACTCGGGGATTCGAGACTTATTTTATTAAAATTTTGTCCTATTTTAGGATCTTGATTTTTAATTTCAGATAACTTTAATATTTCTAAAGTGATAGCTACAAAACAGAGACTCCCTTTTTGTCTCTTTGTTTTTTGCTTATAACAAATGAAATTTTTGATGGCGGATAAAATAAAAAATGGTGCCACGACTACATATCCGCGGACAAAATAACCGCGACAAAATATCCCGGACAAAATAACCACACGACAAAATATCCGCGGTCAAAATAACCACACGACAATATATCCTTAAGAAAAATTTATAAAGTAATATTGTAGTCTTCAAGTGAGGCTCTATTTATTTTTGACTGTAAAATAAGTTTTCCGTATGCAAAAGAAATAAATTAAATTAAAATAAATTAATATTTGCGGTTTTTCATGATTCTAGTGCTTTTTATCACACTTTTATGCTTATGGGTATATTTTTATAATCACACACATACAAAATTCGTGAAAAAACAGCTCTATTTTTCATACCTTTTTTGTGTGTTCGTACATTTATATAATCGCACACACACAAAATTCGTGAAAAAAGGGCGCTATTTTTCATAGCTTTTTTGTGTGTGGGTATATTTTTGTAATTGCACGTACACAGAGTTCGTGAAAAAAGGCTGCTATTTTTGACAGCTTTTTTGTGTGTGGGTATATTTTTGTAATTGCACGTACACAATAGTCACAAATGACTATTGAAATGTAATTTAATCATGACAAATCTATACTCGATAATTTGAATGTATTTATGAATTAAGATATTTATGTCATTAGATCATTACATTTGCAGATTATTAGTAATATTGTTATATATTAAAATTATTATTATATACTTCAATGATACAATTTATCGAAACTCGCTTGATAATTCCTAATTAATCATTATCAATTAGTTGTTTAACTATATCGATTTGACGTTTTTTTGGCACGTGATATTTGACCGTACAGTTATTTTGTCACGGTTGCTTCGACAACTGATTTAATTTTTCGGGTAAATTTTATCTCGCGGATATAATTTCGAGTGGTTATTTCGTCGGGAGGATGTTTTGTCCACGGTTATTTTGTCTGCGGATATTTCGTCGTTCGGTTATTATGTCCTGTGGTTATTTTGTCTGAGGATATTTTGTCGTGGATATTTTGTCGCGGTTATTTTGTCTTTGGATATTTTGTTACGGAACCATAAAAAATACCCATTTCTTAGAATTTAATTCTGAATCCAATGTACCAATCGTCATATTTTTAAGAGAACTTTAACGATTTTTCGCAGAAAACTCACTTCTCGATTAGACGATATGCACGGTCTGCAGGTAAGGTTTCGCTGTAAATTGGATAGTTACAACCGGAAAAAATGTCAGCAATATTCAATATTAGCTTGAAATAGTTCAATAAATAATATATTAAAATGGCTGCCGCCGTAAAGTACTTTAAAAAAATTTTTTTTTTCGAATTTTGAAAAGTGACTGCCGTGATGTTGCAACCTTTAAAATCGGCAGCCATAGTTACTTTTTAATTTTTCTAGAGGTATATTATAACATATTAAAACGGCCAATGCCGTAAAATACTTTAAAGATTTACTTAATTTTCATACCTGGCTCACCTGGGGGACCCCAAACCTACCGCGGCCGGGCTTAGCTAGTACCCATCGCTTGTTTACTAGGTATAGAAGTCTCACTTGACGAAATTTCAGATACCGTAAAATATGTGTTGTCAGATTTAAGCTGGCTCATAGACTATTATAACAGATCCTTCAGAGACGTTTTTTTTTTTTTGTTAACTAATGTTATAAACAAATGGATTTTTTCAAAGTCCATTTTGGATTCAAAAAATCGATAAAATGTCGATACCACCAATCGACAGCATTTTTTCTAAATCGAATTCATAACAGATCGTTCAGAGACGTTTTTTTTTTTTTTTTGTTAACTAATGTTATAAACAAATGGACTTTTTCAAAGTCCATTTTGGATTCAAAAAATCGATAACATATCGATACCACCAATCGACAGCATTTCTTCTGACACAAATTCTTGTCGTATAATCTCGATATTTTTTTTGTTGTAAATTACAAAAAATGTGAAATTTCAATTTTTAGCTTTTCGCTATGAAACTTATCAATTAGAATCGAAGGGAAGAGATCTGTTTTGGTTTAAGTTTTTTTTTTAACTATTTTTATAGTATAACCTCAAATGATTTATTTTATTTCTATTCTTTAGTTCAAAATATTTATTTTCATTCAATATTTAATCACAAATGATTAAATATTAAATGAAAATTTTCAAAAAAATTTTAAATGCATATTGCATTATGGGTGTGACATCGCAGACATCAGACAAATTTAAAATTATTAATAAATCGAGTAAATAATAATAATATAAAATTTTTAAAAACACGAATTTAAAAAATTCTGAAATTAATTTTGCTTTTTTTGTAAATATCATTTTTTTAACTAGTAATTTTATTTATTTATAATTTTAAAGTTGTCTGATGTCCGCTACCTTCACACTTGTTTTACATTAATATTTTCCAATAATTGTTGATATTTTTACTATGAATAAAAGCAAAAAAAAAAAATAACTCATTTTATTTACTGTTCCTGTGTTAGGACAACCCAATTCTCGTTTTGGAACAAGGCTATTTCAGCGTTCCGGTATTAGGACATTTACCTTAATTGTTTAAAATTATACCAAATTTTTTTGGCCGTACGTAAAATCACGTCTGTTCGTATAGATAATAATGTAATTTTATGTGTTTATATATGATTAAATTAAAAATTTTATCTAACTCTATATATATATATATATATATATATATATATATATATATTAGGGTGGCCCAAAAAAACGGACTATTTTTTTTTTTTCGATCTCGTATAAAAATTTGTTGGTTTACGATGTTTTAAGAAGCCTCTCCAAAAATCAGCTCAATAAAAAATTTTTAAGAGGTCGCTCACGAATTTTGAAAATTTCAAAAATGATTGAAATTCGGATTTTTTTTTCAAAATTTTTTTTTTCTCGTGGCAGGATTAGTTTATTTTCGTAAAATCATGACTACGCTGAAAATTTTACCCAAAAATTTAAATATTTAAACCTCGCTCAAGAATTTTGAATGTTTCCGAGTGCTGTCGTTTGAACGTTTTCGAGCGACCCTTGAATATTGATAATAAAGCTTCTCGATTTTTTCACCATTAATTTGCATCACAATGAATGAAAATATAACTTGAGAAATGAAAATAATAAGTTATTTATACACTTTTTTATTTTTTAATTCAATTTTCAGGTTTTTTCGCTTATTTAAAACTTACCAAATTTTATTGTTTAAGACTGTCCTGTATATCTTTGGTTATGCAAAAGTTATATTTTAGTGGAATGACGATAATTGAGTTATAAAAAAATACAAAAACTAATTAAAAGCATTAATCACATATTATCAGTTAATATTCAAAATTCTTGAGCACCGTTTAAATATTTAAATTTTGGGCTAAATTTTCAGGATTGTCATAATTTTACAAATGTAAACTTATGCTGCCACGAGAAAGAAAAAATTTAGAAGTAAAAAATCCGAATTTTAATCATTTTTGATATTTTCAAAATTCGTGAGCGACCTTTTAAAAATTTTTTATCGAGCTGGTTTTTGGAGAGGCTTCTTAAAACATCTTAAACCAACAAATTTTCATGCGAGATCGAAAAAAAAAAAAATAGTCGGTTTTTTTGGGCCACCCTAATATATATATATAGTTATATCAGACCTTATACAAATTTATATTATCTACTAATCTATTTTATTAAGCTCATTCAGTTTAAAATCGTTACATATAATTACTTGTTATTGTATATAATTACATATAGTTCAACATTATAATACCTAATTTTACATAATTATGTATGCTTATTTCTAACTATACAGAATCATTTTATTTCCGAGTATATTATTTGAGTACACGATGATAACTGTCCATACTGGGACCAGACTTTGACTTCTGAGAAATGGATTGATCAAAAGGCTTTTTCTTCGACCTTTCTTTCATATTTAAGTGATTTATTAGGTGGCTATCAGCCTACTCTAACAAACTTTAATAAGAACTGAATAATATTACTTAAAAATTATGGTGATATTGTTCGTATCGGTAGTAAAGGTTCGCTGGTCGTCCGTTTTGTCTCTGCATTATCGGTTTTGATTCCACCGTTTTTGGCCAACACTACGCTTTGTCGTATCATTGGATTGTTGTGGCTTTGTTTGCCATTAATTTCAATTTCTATATCATTAGGATTAACAAAATTATTATGTTTTTTATTGCGTTGTTTTTTAATGTGCAATAATATGTTGGTAAATGAGTCCCAGAAAGCACCCAATATCCATAAAATCCAACCAAACAGTGAATGAAGTGCTACCACGTGCATCACTGTATCTACAACAAATTTTATTGTTTTTATTACAACCTATGCTCCTAATAAAGTTGTGCTTCATGTTCCAATTATGTTCAGAAAACTGTAAACTTTTCCCCATGCTTCTTCTAATTTTCTTTTTATATGATTCGTGTCAATTAAATTATCGATAAATATTCCTTGATTGTTTATGCTTTGACCAGTTTGTCCTCTTGCAATTGTGTTCAAAACTGCTTGTCTTTCTATTGGAAACATAATACTTTCTCGGAAACTTTCTACATCTTCGTCGGAATAAAGCCCACCTGATGCGAGATTTTCAGGGCTCTGATATTTCCAAGAAAGTGTCGTCCTTGTTGCAATTATTTTCGGGGGCTGTAACTGGTGCGACCTGAGGAAGGATCTGGTACCATGCACTATTTATATAATACATAGGTGGTAAAAATGAAGTACATTCTATTTGATTTCCAGTTCTTACAATAACCCGAGTTCGTGGTAACATAAAATAATCCTTGTTTACTTTTGTAATCGGTAGCTCTTAAAAACATTCTGTTGTTTTTCTAATTCTCACATCGACAGGTACGCACTTAGCTAACATTATGACTTCCCCTGCTAAGTGCGCAATATACCCAGGTTCTTTCATGAAGTGGAACGCAAATTCCCCTGGTGATACTGATGCCATCGTTAGAGTGTTGTGCAAAATTAACTCTTTCAACTCACATTGCTGTTGCATAACATTGTTGCAGAGATCTATTATTTCTTTTTTGAGATGCTGTTCTAAATAAACAATTTTTGTGTTTACATATGCGAAGATGTCTATATTTTCAGGTGCTAAATTATTGTTTTTTAGAAAAAAGTCATTGTCACTTTTATCTACAACAAACAACTTTGGATGTTCGGTTTTTATTACTTTATAACTGCATACTGGAATAAAACCTTTTACTGATAACGCAAAAGTAATTTGATTTGCTGGAACTGAATATATTTCTTCATTCAATTTTTTCGCGGAACTGTCTTTGATATGGTCTGCCGGTCCTTCATAAATGACTTGGGACCTATGAAATTTACATTGGTCCGTTTCTATCAAGTTCCAATATGTATTACCACCTTTATTGTCCATACAATTACCGCTGGAATAACCGCATCTTACTCCTGATCATAGTATTAATTGATTTTTAAGTAAATTCACCGATGTGAAATAATCTTGGACTGTAATGAAGATTTGTCCCTGAACAACTACCTTTGACCAAGATCCGTAATGATCAGAGAATTTGGCCTGTTGGCAATTTCCATCGGAATCGACTGATCCTGCAAAAGTAATATGCCTACTCGTTGTACTGTTTGGCTGAATGTCTTTAATAGTTGTGTCGTAAGTGCGGTATGTTTTCATCGTCATAGTATCTTGACATGCATCACGAGATATTTCGTCAATATATTCCGCATGCCCGCTAGTCACTGTAGATATATGGCTTGCATGGCCACAATAATATATTGTTCTAACAATTCTAATTTTACATTGGATTACATGAATTTGAGTTGTTTCAACTGATTGTAGCAACTGTATTTTAGTTTTGATAACATTTGGTTTCAAGATAGGAATATCGCAATCTTTAATATTTAATAATGACAATGTCGTATAATTCATTGAGGGGGCAGCGCAATCATAGGCAATAAAGCTGCTTGCTGAATGTATTCCGAAAAGGAATAAACTGACGAGTACACATAATGTTGTGCGGTCCATCATGTCTTTCTGAAATAATAAAATTACGCTGATAAAATATTTCTTTCTAAGTGATAAAACAGATGTATTATAAAATTTTGAATATCCTCATTTGAGACCAACAAATATTTATTAGAATTAAATCAATGGCTGTTTTATTTTTAATTAATGTCTGTAATATTATATTGATGCACTGAAAAAAAAAAAAAAATGTATTTCAGTATATGCGTGCTTGTATCCTCCCGAGTAAATATTTGTTTAATCATATTAAAAATACACGGAGAAAAATGGACAGTAAGCATTGCTGCGCAGAACAGTAATCAATTCAATTAAATAAATATAAGTATAGTAAAATATGCTTTTACTATACTTAATCTTTCGCCCAAACACCCTCATTGACTGTATTACTGTTCTGCGCAGCAATAGTTACGGTTTTGTTTTCTCCGTGTATACTCCAACCGAATATTTTCTTGATTTAAGAATTTGAATACTTATTTTAAGAAAATATTCTTGGTTGGAGTAAATTTTTACTAAGATGAAAACAAATAATTTTCTCGGGAGGATACAAACACGCCGATACTTGAATACAGTATTTTTTTTTTTCAATCTAGAAAAATTTATTTTCATTCCAAAACATTTGTTTATATGGAAGAAATGAATTATTTTCGAACATGCTGGAATCAATATTTATCGATTCTGAACAAATCAATAACTAAACCAAATTTCCATCGGCAACAATTTATTAATTACACTGTGGAAAATTTCCAAAAAATTTTACCATGGGTGCATTGTAACACCAGACCATAAAAAAACTGGTACAAAATTTACAAGTGTCCCATAGTAAACGGTATGCCCAGACGACACGATTAGGACCTATGCGCATACGTTTACTATGGTATACTTGTAAATTTTGTACCAGTTTTCTCATGGTCCGGAGTTACAATGCAACCATAGTAAAATTTAATGGGAATTTTTTAGTGTAAGATATATTAAATAATTTTTTTATATTTGATAAATAAATAGTTTGCTGTAATTGGATGTATTTTAAGATACGAAAATTGCAAGGACGGTAGAAATGAGATCCGTTGTTCCGAAAACGAGTATTTGACACAAAATTTGTTTAATCGACTGAATTTACAGACAGAGCCTATAGATTCATGTAAAAGTTTTTTGAAATTACTTTCCTTATATCTTGTGTAAACCAAAAATTACTGATTACTTCATATATTATATGAATACTTTAACATTAATTTATTCAGTTTTATAGTAATTGCTAGATGTATACAAACAAAAAAAAAGTACTGATAAACTGTAACCGTTGATATTGCAATGACATTGACTTTAATAAAAATAAAGTTGATTTTCAAGTGTTACAATTTTTTTTTACTTTTTTCCATTTAAGTATGACAATTGACTTGTAACAGTATTGATAAAATTTTATATTTTAGTAACTGATGCGATGAAAGACTGACAAATCATTTGAGAATATATCATTTTTGAGGAACATTGTGTTATTAATCTCTAAATTTGTAACATTTTTGTTGTAAATATGCATTTCTATAATAAAAACCAAATGATTTCGAAAAATTTTTTAATTCAATTTTTCTTGTCTTAAAGCATCATTTCATTTTTCCGAGTACTTTTTTTTATTTGCCGCAAGGGAGAGTGGGATTTCTATCGTAAAATACTTCCAATAATATTAAGGTAGTACTATCGATACCACAAGAGTCAAATGTGTGCTTTGGATAATTTGACTACCGTAGTATTTATATTTGGCAACGTCGCTTAAAAGTAAGTGAGATAGAAGTATGCTTAGAGTAACTCTGTTTGTTTCACTCAAAATATAAGATCATGCGCAAAATCTATTGCGCAAACATCTATTATACAAGTTATTGGCTTTACATGTTTGTTTACCAAAATTTCTAATTCAAAATTATTAAATAATAAAAAAAAATATTTCATTGAAAAGAAAAGAGTCACAGAATAAAAAGTATAAAAAAAATTTGTAACAAGTAGCATGGACAAATAAATTAAATGAGAAACATGGAAAGTTCACGTTCCCTAACCCTACGACTAACGTCAATGATTTTAGAAAAAATTTTTAATTACTTTGAAACTAAAAAAAAACAATGTGTGATATTAAAGTTTATTCGTGCAATATTACATATTTTGTAATGTGTTACATTATTTAATAATGCAACTATATTAATAAAAACTATATCGTATGTTTTGTAATAAAAAATGGGTAAAACACTGACATCCCCACATACCGCATTTGATGCATGTTTAAATTTCGCGCGCGTCATAACCTTTTTAGCAGCGTTGCCACATGAAAGTAACATGCCAAATTTCTCTTAATTATTTACTAATCACTCTTATCGCAAGCTCTGAAGCTCGTATTTTAATAAACCAAAGTATTCTACGCATTTTTTTCTTTCCTTTGATACCACTTTCATTGAAATCTGAACGTCAGATTTTGTGAAATAAAGTAAACTATGTGATTTCCCATAAGGATCAATGCTAAAGACAAATATCTTTTAATATTAATATCTTTTTTTCAGTTCTCTGTAGAATTTTAAAAATTGAACTGGTTAATTATCTCATAATAATGTGCCAATATACCAAGTTTCATTAAATTCTGAACGTCAATTCTCTAACCGATAGTACTACCTTAAATGAATGATTAATAAAATATAACGAATTTTGTTCAAAATATAAATCATTATTTTTTAACTGCAAAAAATGCGCGTTATTACATAATTTATTCACTGTTAATTTATATTCATTCGAGCATGTCTATCAATGGACCATTTCTTATATATTAACAAATCTTATTAAACGCAAATTGATCTTTCTATCAGTACATGTTTAGTGACGTGCGTATAGTTTTGGCTGGGCAAATACTACCGATTCCGTATGTTTCAAGCTGAAGTCACTTTTTCCAAGTAATTTTGAATGTTCATTTGTCTAATGACCGTAATCTGTATTTAAATATTTTCAAGCTTTTACAACATTAAAAATTCACTACAGTACCCTTTTATAATTACTTGTCATTATTTTGAGTGCAGCTTTAACAAAGTGTGTTATCAGACTCTCAGGTCTTAAACGTGTCCAAACAAATTTCATAGACCGATCGCTATCTTACTCACAGTAAAAGGAAAACAAAAATGATTTATGTGGTTTGATTTACAAAACTAAATGCAATAAAATTCAACTAAACTTCTAAATTTTTCATGCGGTTCTTATTTAATTTTTTAGAGATTCCGATAATTATATAGTTGAAAGATGGAAGAAACTATTGTATTACAATTATAATATCTTTACTGTTATTTTTCATAAGTCTGCAATTCTTGAAATGGAAACAATATTTGAATTTATTGAATTAATAAATAAAACGCATAAAGAATTATAGGCCGATTGTAACATTAATCCGGAATTCAGGGGTTACTACTATTTTAAACAAAAACTTTTAAAATAAAATTGAAAATTACATAAATTTGATATTAGAGAAATTCGAAATTTTCCTGAAAAACAAAAATCGACGTTTTTATTTTTTTTCGAACATCATAAAACATCAAATATTTTACAATAACGAAGCTTCAAAACTAATTTGATTTGGCAGCAAATCATGGTTTTTAAATAAAATATTTTGTCTTTTAAATCTTTTCTCAGAAGAAAACCTTCTCTCAGTGATTTTATTTAACTCTCAAGTTCCCAAAAACGCAAATTTTCTTATTACTTCTTATGGAAGAAAGATTGTTTTGTTTTTACATCCTTAATTTCATTGCAGTCTCTATTTATTAATATCGAATTTATTAAAAAAAAAAATAAAAATAAAAATAAAAAAAAAATTATGGTATTTTATGTTGATCCAAACCGCATAATGAGTTAAGCAATCGATAACCAAATATTTCCGACACTGCTCATTTCACTTTGTAAAAAAATAGTTTTCTTTGCATTGTTAATTTGAATCTAATTTTGAATTAAGTATAATAATCTGTTTTGACCAATATTTGCAGCACAACTTTGTTTGTATTTCATTTTAGATTATAGAAGGAATGAAATGAGAGAAAAAAAAAGAAATAAAAAAATTTTGCATAGCAATAGTACTTACTATTTAAGATGATTGACTACAAGTTGATTTGATACGTCGAGCGATGTACTTTGTTAATGTTGTTGCTTTCGGCGATGATGATCGCAACCGTCGAATATTGAACTCCACAGTATTTTTTTGTTTAAAATCGAAATTTTTTTGGAAAATATTATACTTCAATTGCTGTTAAAATATAATAATTCACACTGGTTCATGAACTTGAACTCGTAAATTTTCAAAAATTAAACTTGATTAAAAAAAAGAGCTTGAAGAATCACCAGACTACTATTTCGTTCTACGATCAACAGGAGAAAGACTGTTGCTACAGAACAACTGTGGTTCACCATCATTAGTCATTAACAAAAGACACGTTTTTCTTCCCTTTCTACTATGAAAAAGTAATATAGTTCTACAAAAATTCAACCAACTACAGTGTACATACATCTAACTGCAATATACATGCATCTTAAGTAGATAGGCAAGGAAGGTTCTGGGCCACCAGGGGCAAGATGGACATGATCTGTTGTATCGACGGATGGTAAGTTGACGATTGATGATAACATGTCGACTGTTGGTGTAGTTATCTGGGGCCTTTTTGACATCATTTTGATGATAATTGACGTTATTTGGCAGTCTATTTACCGTCTGAGCTCATTTTTGAGCTTATCTGGGGCCTTTTTGACATCATTTTGATGACAATTGACGTTATTTGGCAGTCTTTTTACCATCTGAGCTCATATTCGAGTTTATTTAGGACCCTTTTGAGCTCATGTTCGCCATTTTGAGCTCGTGTTATGATAGATGGCGCCTTGTGTATATTTTAAGGGGGCAATTTTGGAAACAAAATAACACCATGATGGTGCTTAAGGCTGATACTTTCTCAGTCTATCAGCCTTGAGCGTCATCACGGGGCCAATTTACTTTCTGACCAATGTTTGATATATTCAAACTAGGTGTCGTACGAGCACTTGCGAGAAGCCATGCCATCTAGTGGTATAGTTTCTCTCCCCTCTTTTTTCGGCTACTGCCTAGTAGATGACGCCATCAGGCGAGTCTGATCTGGTTTTTTCTAACTGCGTAGTAACATTTTTCAACTGCGCAATAGAATGTTCAAGATGATAACGTCATCTGACAAGTCTAAACTGGTTTTTCCTTTGTTCTATTTCTAACTGCGTAGTAACATTTTTCAACTGCGCAATAGAATGTTCTACATGATGACGTTATCCGACAAGTCTGAACCTGTTTTTGAGCTATAGTGGGGGTTACTGAGCTGAGCGCTGAGCTCGAGAGCTCACAGCTGCCAGTCTACATCGAGAACCGTCCTAGTTAACAGTGAAAAAACTTTTGTGGTTCATTCAATTAAAATTGAAATTTTATTAATGAAAAGTTGTTTCTAATTAATTATTAATTAATCAATTAGTTAATATTAATTTCAAATTCTGTTCATAAGTAATTATTAATTTATCTTGTTTTAGTGAGTTGTGATTTATTAAAAATTATCTAATCTAATTAAATTACTAGTTACCAAGATGGATCTTTCGAAAATCAATGACATCAACACCTTGGCATACATCTTGCCGATCAAAAAACTTCAGGAATTAGAAGTTGGCAAGACCTAAAAAATCATTAAAATTAACAAGATTTCCACACAGTATAGGCCTAAAGTAGCTGCTAAACTGGAAAATAAATTTACGATCTACTTTCCTACAAGAACAAATAATGAATTGTTAACTAATGAAGATAAATTGAAAACTATCATTAACATGGTGTCACAAGAAAATCTTTATCTTTTATTTCATGGAACAAAATACAGTAAATTTAAATTTGTAACTGAATCATAAATGTAATTCTTGTATGATAAAGTATTATAATAAAATTCAAAAATTTCTATTTTAAATCTTTATTTATTATTTTTGGACCTGATCATTTTAATTTAATTCTATAATCAAAATATAAGTCATCAATTTAAAGAGAACTCGTTCGCGCAGTCGCAGTAAAAATATGAAGTCACCTAATGTTTTTTGGGAAAGTTAGTGTAGCGGTGAGATTTATTAGAATTAAAGTAATAATTATGATAAATCAAAACTAATATAATAGCATGATACTAATAATAATACTAATAAAAATAATAATTGTTTATATAATCGAATTACGCGCGGAAAAGGGTTATATCTACCGAGGTGACCTCTATTGAGATATATTCATATCACACATCAATACTAGCGATCAATAATGGCGGTCATATTTTTCAATTTGAATAAATTAATGATAGTAAAAATTGCAAATCTAATAATTATACATACCTAACAAATATTTTTTTTCTTCAAATCAATTAAGCAATTCGTTTTAAACTTAGAATATATAAAAAATTAAGCATCATATTTACAAAATATTAATAAAAAATTATACTCTTGGTGGTAAAAATTTGAAATTTGAATAAAGTAAACTTATGATAATAAAAATTTAATAATTATACATACCTGACCAATATTTTTTCTTTAAGCCAATTAAGCCATTTGTTAAAAAATTTAGAATGTATTAAAACTTAAGCATTATATTTAAAAAATATTATTACTCTTGGCGGTAAAAATTTTAAATTCAAAAATTATACATACCTGACAAATATTTTTTTTATCTCAAACTTAAAAATATATTGAAAATGAAACTAATTATTTTTCACTTATCACATATTTCTATAAATTATAATTAACTTAATCTATTAATTTTTTTAAAGGTTAAAAAATAAAAAATTCAAATATTATCAAATTCAAATTAGAGTTTTTATTGAGTATTTATAAACCAATTTTTTAACATTTTTACATTTTCAAGTGCACATGAATAATGATTATAATTATTTAATTGGCAATGATATTTACAAACATCATTGTTGAATAATTTTGAATTTTTTAGCGCGAGACATTTGAAGTCATCTAAATCAATTACAATTTTCTCGTGTTCAATTAAATCTTTTATCTATAACTTTTTTTCATAACCCTTCACGTAAATATATTTATAAAAACGTGTGACATGATTAATTACTTCATTCAGATTATAGTATGATGTATTTCCAGCATTCCAGTTAATTCCATGATAATAATGTGTTACCCAAGTATTTAGACGTTGATATTGATGTGATAATGATTTCCAACGATAAGGTGGCTTGAATAATGTACATGATAACTCTTCAACATCATCAATTACATGTTGAATTGTAATTGTAGCAAGTTGTTTCACGATAAACTGATTATCAGGACCTCTGAATCCCTGTACATCCAGTATCATTTCCATTTTTATAGCTTGTATCTCGACAACAGTCAACAATGAACTGAAGTATTAAAAAATTCAGCTCAACTATTTTTTTATTATCTCCCCACCACCCTATTTTTCAATTAATTTGATTGGCTTAAAAAATTCCTTTGTTCTATTTTTTAACTGCGCAGTAAATGTTTATTTCTAACCGCGTAGTTGAATTTTCTAGAATATTTATTTTTAGATGATGACGTCATCTAACAGGTCTGAACTTGTTCTTTCCTTTGTTCTTTTTTAACTGCGTAGTAGAATGTTTATTTTTAGATGATGACTCATCCAGTTCCGAGAAAAAAACTTTCTAATGTTATTTTAACTGCGCAGTAGAATGTTCCAGAGAGTTTATTTTTAGATGATGACTCACTCGATTCTATTTTTAGATCATGACTCATCTAGTTAAATTTTTAACTGCGTAATAGTTGACATCAAACTTTCCGTCACGCCATCTAGATCTTAGGTTATGTCGATGCGATCTAGGGAATTTTTGTTCTTTTCTAGGGAATTTTTGACATTTTCTAGGGGATTTTTCAAGTTTCTGGTTATTTTATTTTATAAGGTTGGTACTTTTGAGAACTAGAAACTTTCTACTGCGCAATTGATGATTCATCCCCCACCTATTAAAGCACTGCGCGAGAACATACTTCACAAAACGAAGTACGAGTTCCATCAATGAAGTACGAATCTCTGCTCAAAATATCTCCAACGATTTGAAGTTCTTTGTGTGTGCGTTTTAAAATTTTTTTCCTAAAAATTTTTTTATAACAAAAAAATTTTTAATAAACAATTTTTTAAGTGACTATTTGAACAATATATATGTATATAAATAATTTTAGTGATTAATTTTCAAATGAACAATCGTAGTGATTTTTTAAAAATTTATTTTTTACTAAACTAATTAATTTATATATAAAAAATACTAGTTATAAACTTTTAAAAAACAATTTTTAAGTGGTTATTTGAACAATACATAAATAATTCAAGTTTTTTAGTGATAAATTTGTAAATGAACAATCGTAGTGATTTTTTAAAAATTTATTTTTTACTAAACTAATTATGGCAGAGGCAGCCGATCGGTTCTCGAGTGGCTTGGGCGATCACCCAAGCTAAGCAGCATCAAGCATGGTCGCTACTTGGATTGGTGACCGCTTAGCCAAGCGTTGGGTTCGATCGGAGGTCTCTAGCCGTTAGGCGCGGGATGAGGAGCTAGTGATCGGTAAAATGGAAATTTTATCGATCACTAGAACGTCACCCAAACCGAACTGTACTGGCAATGGTTTTCTCTGTGGTTTCCCTTACCCCTATACTCCCACAGCCAAAGGGGGGAGGTAGGGTATCACCGTAATGGTGCAGTACAGTATAAGCACAAGTCGGGCCACAGCCGCATGAAAGAGAAGGGAATAGAAAAAGGTGATACATTTGCGATTAATGGCAAAGATGTGTAAAAGGCATAAAGATGCTATACACCGCAACCGTAATAAAAAAATAATACTAAACTAATTAATTTATATAAAAACTACTTAATAAATAATACTAGTGATAAACAATTTCAAGTGTAAATATAAATAGTGATGAACTTTTAAAAAAAATAATTTTAAGTGAACTTTTGAAAAAATGGCACAAAACGATTTTATTGCGGCGATTTAGCGTCCAGTAGATTCAATAATTAAATCATTTAATGATTTACATGATCAGCCATTAGCTGAAAAACATTGTCAAAAGTGTTATCAAGTGTGCACTGATACAATTGATTACTTCAATAAGATTTTGCTAGATCCGCAAATAAATGTTCAAGTCAGAAGAAGTGTACGAGCAAATATTGTACTTTTGTACTGGTATGCAGATCAATTTGCACAATTGAGTGGAGAAGTAACTGGTGGTGACTTGCGTGCAAACCGACGTCTCATCAAGTGGCAAGATCTTGAAAACGCATTCTCAAATAACATTAGATCAGGATGTGTGATAAATCAAGCTCATACTGATCTTCGTGCTTTTCTTGATGATGCTCAAGATCTTATAACTGGAAAAGTTGAGAATATGCTCAGAGATGTTGCTGGGCTTAAAGTGAATGTTGAATTAATATGTAAATTCAGAAATGTAAAAGCTGAAAATGTAATTGAAGAAACAAAATCATTCAACACAAAGAGCCGAGAAATTTTACCCGCAACATCTCTTGCTACTTGGTATAAAGATCACGTCAACGATAAATTGCTAAAGAAAGTCAATGAATTCAATCAAAAGGATTCTGGGTGGAGTTTAACTGAAATCCTCAATTTGATTATTACAATGTCAAGATATGCACCTCTTCAAGCTGGGGATTCAACGTTTGTGGAGCTACCCAAGGATATACAAGCGAAAAAAGCAGTTTTACACATTCAAAATTTTGATGAACACTGTTTCCTATGGAGCGTTGTAGCGGCATTACATCCTGCTACTAATAGTCATCCTGTAAGAAAAACATCTTATCCTCACTTCAGCTCAAAATTAAAATATGAAGGCATAAAATTTCCAATCACTTAAAATGATATCCCAAAATTTGAAAAATTAAATAATTTATCAATTAATGTCTACGGTATCGGGTCAGAATTTTGCAATAAAAAATCTGATAAAAGTACAATAATTCCTTTATATCTAAGTAAACTCATAAAGTCCGATAAAAAAGTTATTTATCTCTTAATGGTACAGCAGAATATTGAATTAAATATATCAGATTTTGAAATTTAAAATTTTCAACCTAAATTTCACTTTGCTTTGATCAAAGATCTTTCACGACTAGTTCGACCACAAGTTTCCAAGTCAACCTGCAAATTATTTTTTTGTGATAGATGCTTGAATCATTTTAGATTCGATTATTCGTATGAAAATCATAAAGCTGATTGTTTTAAGATGAATAAAGTCCATATGACGTTTCCAACAGAAAAATATCAAATTTTCAAATTCAAAAGCTACCGATATAAAGACACGGTACCGTTTGTTGTATATGCAGACTTGGAATGTACACTAGAAAAAATCCGAAGAGATGATGAAACTCAAAAGCATATTCCACACAGTGTAGCATTCTATCAGCACTGCAGTTATGATAATAAATTATCTAAATTTGAATTAAATCGTTCAAAATTTTGTATCGATTGGTTTATTTTAACGTTGGAAAAATTAGCTATCGAGTATGAAGGATTTTTGAAAAATCCCATACCAATGAAGCCACTTACTAAACAGCAGCAAGAGACACATGTTCAGGCAACTATTTGTCATATTTGCGAAAAAATAATTACTATAAATACAGATAAGTGTTATGATCACTGTCATTTCACTGGTAATTATCGCGGTCCAGCTCATATATCTTGTAATGTTAATTTTCCAAAGTCTCACGTTATTCCCATAGCATTTCACAATTTATCCGGCTATGATTCACATTTTTTAATTAAAAGTCTAGCTACATTAATTAAAGGTGATGTAACTTTACTGCCAATTAATAAAGAAAAATATATATCTTTCACAAAATCAATTGAAAATACTTCAGTGACATTACGATTCATAGACTCATTCAGATTTATGGCATCAAGCCTTGAAAAATTAGCTTCTTATCTTGGTGATGATGAGAAACTTATAACGAAACTTCACTATTCTGATCCAGATGAATTAAAATTAGTTACACGCAAAGGCATATTTCCATATGAATATATTTCAAGTATTGACAAACTTAATGACAAACGATTGCCTGATCAAGTATCATTTTTTTCAAAGCTAACAAATGAAAGTGTCTCTGATGAGGATTATTTTTTTGCCCAGCTAGTCTGGAATAAATTTAACATCAAAACACTGGGAGAGTACTCAGATTAATATCTTAAAACCGATGTACTTCTTCTAGCAGATGTCTTTGAAAATTTTAGACGTAGCTGCTTCAAAACTTATAATCTAGATCCATTACATTACTATACTGCTCCTGGTCTGTCCAATGATGCTATGCTAAAATACACTGGTGTTGAACTTCAGCTCCTTACTGATCCTGAAATGGTACTTTTTATTGAAAAAGGAATCAGAGATGGGGTATCTCAGTGTACAAACCGATATGCTGCTGCTAATAATCGGTACATGGGTGAGGACTTTGATCCAAGCAAAGCTGAATCATATTTAATGTACTATGATGTAAATAACTTGTATGGTGCAGCTATGAGCATGCCACTGCCGACGGGTTCATTTGAGTGGGTAGAAAATGTTGATGATGATGTAAATAAATTTTTAAATGATAATGATAATGTAGGATATATATTAGAAGTAGACTTAGAGTATCCTGAGGAGTTACATGAACTCCATAAACATTTACCGCTGTGCCCAGAACACTTTGTACCACCTGGATCTAAGCACTCGAAATTATCAACTACTCTGTATGATAAAAATAATTATATAATACATTATAAAAATTTAAAACAGTGTCTAGAGTTAGAATTAAATTTAAAAAAAATACACAGAATACTAAAGTTTGAACAATCGCCTTGGCTCAAATCATATATAGATAAAAATACTGATTGTAGAAAATTAGTAAAGAATGAGTTTGAAAAAATTTTTTACAAACTAATGAACAACGCTGTATTTGGTAAGACTATGGAAAATGTAAGAAAGCACAAAGATGTACAATTAAAAACTGAATAGGATGGTAGATATGGAGTCAAAGAATTGATATGCAAGCCAAATTTCCATAGTCTTACCATGTTTGATAAAGATATGGTAATTATTGAGATGAAAAAAGTTAAAGTCTGTTCCAATAAACCTATTTATGTAGGCTTTTGTATTTTAGATTTATCTAAAACATTTATTTATGATTTTCATTATAATTATGTAAAAAAGAACTTTAAAAACGATGAGTCGAAATTAATGTACACAGACACAGACAGTCTCATCTATCATTTTACTGTACCAGATATCTATAAAATCATCAAACGTGATATCTTAAAGTTCGACACCTCTGACTATCCCGAAGATAATGTATATAATATACCATTAGCTAATAGCAAAGTCCAGGGTCTAATGAAGGATGAAAATAATGGTGAAGTCATGACTGAATTCACTGGACTCAGGGCTAAATTATATGCATTCAAGACTTATAAGATTGAAAAAGCTAAACAACGAGCAAAGGGAGTCAAGGGTCCTACTTTGAAAACAATCACGTTTGATGATTTTATGGAATGTTTAAATAATCATGTGACTTCAACAAAGAAACAATATTTAATAAAATCGAAACAACATAATGTAAAAACAATTGCGCAAAATAAAATTGCATTGAGCTGGGCTGATGATAAGCGCCAGCTCATTGATGGCAGCCACGACACCCTACCATGGGGCTATAAAAATAAGAAAATTATCGTAGATGATGATGATGATGATGAGATAATAATTAAAAAAAGAAAACTTATGTAAATAAAAAAAGAGAACTTTTGTTAATTAAAAAAAGGGAACTTATTTAAATAAAAAATGTAAATATTAATTTTAAGTTTTTTTTGTAAAATTAGTTTTAAGGTTTGAAAATTAAAAAAAAAATGTATATACAATTAAAAATTTTGTTTTTATTTATTAGAATATAAGTTTTACAGGTCTGATTTATCAATCCAGGTGTTGTGAGAGCTGTCGAAGCCGAGCCACTTTACATATAATTTATTTTCACGTTTTTTTATAATTTTTTCTATTAGGTAGACATCTGGATGCTTGACTTTGCTGAGTTCTTCAACATAAAATCCACCTTCAATTGGCTTATCCTGATAGTCTACAAGTTTGTATGTTGTTGGATTTGTATTCTGCACTGTCTTGATTGTAAAAATTTCAGTGGTCCAGTTGGGTGTGCAGCCTTTTTCAAACACATGTTTGTACTTGCTGATTCGAACTTTATCTCCAACTTTGAATTTATTTTTTCGTGCCTGTCGCTGAGCTTGAAGAGGTTTGTATATTTTTTCAAATATCTGCTTTTCATTTTTAGAAGTTACATCAATAGGTTCCAGTTGAATAGTTCGATGTTTTCTAGTATTATATTTGTGTAATAAATCTTCCAATACATCAATCCACTTATAATTGCCACGAGCGGTGAATTGACGCCACATGTTAGTCTTAAGTGTTCGATTAAAACGTTCACATATTGATGCCTTCAAATTGCTGAATGTTGAGTACATGTTGATATTTTTACGTTTCATAAGTTCTTGAAATTCTTTGTTATAAAATTCTTTGCCTTGGTCAACATGCAGATTTTTTGGTACACGTCCTTGTTGAAATATAGATTTCATCGCACTAGTGACATCACTACCACTTTTACTTTTAATCGGTACAGCCTAAGCATACTTTGGAAAAATATCTATGACAGTTAGCAGATATTTGTTTCCTTTATTTACTGATGCATAAGGAATCATTTCAACTAGATCAGCTTGCCAAGTTTCATTAAGTGCTCGTATGTCAACATGACGACGTTGATAATTTCTGCGTGCTTGTCTGTGCAGCTCATACGCTATTACTGATTTTTTGTCCTCCATTGTCAACAAAAATTCTAGCTTCCAGTTCTTTTATTCGCTGTGTATTTCTATTAATTAATTCTTTTAGTGACTTTATACGTTTTATTATGTTTTTTATTTCTTGATTTTCTTTTTTTAAAAGCGTCACAGCAGAGTCCAGTGTTACCACTTGAGAGTGCAAATGTGAAATGATCTCTGACTGATCATTTCTCATACTATCATACAATAGAGAAAGCTCTTTGTACACAAGATCACGTGTAAATTTTACAGTTGCTGCATCACTATCTTCTGCTGATTTGCCAACATGACACAGTCTCTTGCTCTCAACATCATACTGTCCATCAACAGTTATTTGAAATCCTCGTCCAGGTGGTCCTGGTGGTCCACTGATTGCAGCACCAGTTGGTAGTGACCGTCCAAATATATCAATACTCATTTTTGCTCTTTTCACTTCAACAGTCAGCAAATAAGTGGCATAAGTTTGACGCAGTGGTTGCTAATAAATAATTCCTGCTTCTCGTAGCTCTTCCATAATTGATATGATTCATTGGTGTGACTTGGATTTCCAGCTGCTTGAGATGCCATGAGTAAACGCAGACGGTCAACTAGTTCATTTGGATCATCCCAGTAGACATAATCCATACGTGCTTTTTTCTTTTTCGCAATCATAAAATTCGGTAATCCTTTACCTCTTGATAAGTTTGCATTTTTAGCAAGAAAATCAGCAATATAATTATTATACTTGATTGTCGAGTCTTCATAAAAACTACCATCTGGCTTATATTTTTTTCTATGAGCATTTGTCATCTTTATAATTTCGAGATATTTATTTTTATCATTCTGTGTGACTTTTGAATCATCAGGTGATTTTTTAAATAATAATTCCAATAAACCAGGAGTCACTGAGTAATTTTTATTTTTTATATTAATCTCAGTATCATCAAAAGCTATTTCAGAATCACCAATGTAAAAATCATTGTAACATCGACGAACACCATATCTCATATCCATATCTCTACTTTTTTCATACACTTTAGATAAATAAGACTTTATTTCACTGCTAGCTGGTTTAGCAGGGGTACTTGATGCAGCAGGAGATATTTGTGTATCTTCCAGAGTTCTATGTTCAGAGATAATACTATCATAATTACTTGCATCATCAAGTTCTGTATCATTATTCACAGTTGAATTATTTTTTTTAACTTCTTCTTTGATTTCTTGTTTGATTTCTTGTTTGACTTTAGATGATTCGACTAGACTCTGCAGAGGTGTAACAATAGGCTTGAACATTTCACCCATTGTCTTCTCAGCTGTATCTTTACCCAACTTGAGCATTCTGTGCTTCCGTTGGATAGCATCACTAGCCTGAGATATTTGATGTAAGACATCTCGTTGCTTTGAAAGTTTCTCAGTCTTCATGTTGATGCCTTAGAGTTCACTTAATCTCTGATGACTATTTATCAAGTACAAGTTAATTTATACTAACAAAACAGTCAAATCCTTTTCTATATCTTCCACTATTTATCTCACTGTCTTTGTCAAACACTACAAAACCATATTTACCATCATTCCAACATGCTGAACACAAGTCTTTGAATAAATTGTATGACATGTCAGTATTTACATGATCATCATACACATGTTTCAAGTTCATCTCATCTTGACGGAAGAGAACTATAAAATTTGCATTGTCGCGTATCAAATGTTTAGGAATACGTGTATAAGTCTGACAGAGATAAAAACTATCAACATCTTTATGTCGACCCATACAAAAATATGCTCTGATATGATCTTGTTTTTCACAAGCGACATCATCAAATATCATCAATGAGTTTGGTTTTGCATCTTCCGGTTTCAGTACTTCTTCGTGCTCATTGAATGTAAAAAATTCAATACCTTCTATTGGTTTAAGTAGTGATTCTAAAAATTTATATTTCGGTTAGTTCAGAGATTTTGAGTAGAGATAGATATTATCAAAACTCAAGCCGTTGGGGTGTATGATGAGTGAGAGCAGATCATTTGTTTTTCCACAATTTGATGGGCCACAAAATATAGCACGTACACTGTTTGGCAATAAAGCACCGTGTCTCTAGACTTTTTTCACCCCCGTACCTTGAACAATTTGATAAAAATTTATTACTGGCAACTTGGCCTCTTGACTATTAAACTCCATGTTGATAGTTTGCGATCACAACAATAACTCACTCGGCGAGCTATAAGTATCAGGTTTTATATCATTTTAAGTTAGTCATGATGCTGCTACTATGGAGAGCAGACGTGTAGAGACCAGTGGTAGAGGTTTTGTAAACAGTATAATCAATAAGCTACCATTTGAACTACATATTTCTGGTTACCATTACTGTGGACCAAGCACAAAGCTAACCAAGAGATTAGCTCGCGGAGATCCTGGAATTAATCCTCTGGATGCTGCGTGTAAAGAACACGATATCGCATACTCGTATAATCGTGAAAATTTGGCGGCACGTCACGAGGCTGATCAAATACTTGCTGAGAAGGCGTGGCAACGTTATCAAGCAAAAGACGCTGGTATCGGTGAAAAAACTGCTGCGTGGAGTGTAAATAAAATCATGAAGATGAAAAAAAGATTCGAAATGGGGTTGGATAAGAGAACAGCTGGCAAGAGAAAGCCTAGCAAAAGAAAGACCAGTGTAACGAAACAAGTAGCACTAAGACAAGTTGTCATAGCTGCTAAAAAGTCCATGACTCCTGGTGGTGATCCAATCAAAACAGCGTTGAAAGGAGCTCGTCAGGCAGTTAAAAAATCTGGTGGGAAAAAAAATATCAGGCTGCCACGAATTTTACCAGTTCCATCTAAAGTTGGTGGTGTACTACCATTTTTAATACCACTTTTTGCCGGCCTGAGTGCAACCGGAGCTTTTGCTGGAGGTGCAGCTGGTATAGCAAAAGCTGTGAATGATGCAAGTGCTGCTAAAAATCGATTAGAGGAGAGCGAACTACATAATTTGAAAATGGAACAAATATCCATGGGTAAAGGTTTATACTTGAGACCTTACAGACGTGGTATGGGCTTATACTTGAGATCATATCCAGCAGGTAAAGGATGCAAGTCAAAAAACAAGTAGAGCTACCACATCAAGCACTCACAAACATCGATTTACTGAAATACGCTAAAGTTCTAAAAATTCCAAACTTTCGTGGTGTTTTTATGAGAAATGATTTACCTGAAACTGGACCAAGAAAAAATGAATCAGCTATTATTAATCTTGATGATAAGCTCGGACCTGGTACTCATTGGGTTGCATACAAGAAAAATAATGATAAAGTTATTTATTTTGACAGTTTTGGTAATTTACAACCACCGCAAGATCTTATGGAATATCTCGATGTTGGTAGCGTAAAATATAATCACAAAAGATATCAAGATTTTGAAACAATTATATGTGGACATTTGTGTCTCAAATTTCTCACTGGACAACTATAAATTGATGTGACTCTGTGTACAACACATCAGTCATGGCTGAGTCATTCACATTAACGTTAACGGGATCTACATCCGTGTTGGAGGCCAACTACTTCCCTCCAATCGGATTATCACCAACTAAAAATTATGTTCTGGGACTTGTAGAGTTATTAACATTTAACTCAATACCAAATATTGATGTTGGTGCTAATAAATTCTACGTCTCTTATCCTGTGGATAATATTGGTATCGAAAAAATTGATACAAATAATATTGATGAGAAAAAAGTAGTCAAGAAAAAAAGAGCTAAAAGAAATGTGGCAATAATTACAAAGTTTGATGACAATGTCTCAGTAACTGAATATGACTCAGTGAGTGAAAATATAGAAGCTGAAAAATATGAAACTGTTGAAGAGAGAGTCTTGACAATACCAACAGGAAGTTACGAAATCACTGACATTGAAAAATACATCCAAAAGAAATTACAAAGACTCAGCATCAGCATAAGAGCCAATAATAATGAATTGAGAAGTGAAGTTAAGTGTGATCAATTTGTGAATTTTACACCTCAAGATTCTATTGGTAGACTACTGGGATTTACAAATCGAAAGCTGACACCACATAAAACTCACTTATCAGATTTACCAGTGAAGATATTAAAACTCAATGCTCTGAGGGTTGAGTGCAACATCACATCAGGTGCTTACATAAATGAGCACAAAGTTCACACTATTCATGAATTTTTTCCAAGTGTACCACCAGGATATAAGATTGTTGAATTGCCATCTCACGTCATTTATCTGCCGATCGCCGTACAAGCAATACAAAATCTCAGACTGAGAATTGTTGATAAAGACGGAAAACTGGCTAATTTTAGAGGTGAGACGATAACCATAAGACTGCATATAAAGTCAATAAAATAATGGGTATCGTGTATGAGACAAAAAGTGGTGCTGGGTATAAACCTCAACATTGCAAACAATCAATATGCTTTGTTGTATAACATGTATATAAATTTTCAAATTTCATACTACAACAAAGAACCTGAGCCACTGTTGACGAAGAAGAAATTTTTGGAACAAGCACCACTGTATGTTATCGATTGCTCGAAACAAAACAAATCGATAAAATCTGGACCAGTGGACATTCGTCTGGAATTTGAATCTGCAAATCAATTTCCTGGGCAGACATCAGCTTATTGTCTCATTATACATGATCGCATAGTCGAGTATAATCCTATAAGCAGCATCGTACGAAAACTGATATGAAGACTGTTAAATTTAATCCAACGCCAACCATACATACATTACATGTATGTATGGAAATTTGCACATGAGCAAGCAAGAAGAGGCGAATGGGAACAAGCAGCAAGAGATCGAGATCAATTTAAACAAAGAATTAATAAATTAAATATAATTATTGAACCTGTATTAATTAAAAAACTTACATTTATAAATGAATAAACTTTTTTTTATATTGATATATATTGTTTTTTATTACTTATAACCTAAAAATACATTTAAGTCTTACATAACCTTAAATATTTCTCATAACCTCAAATCCAATAAAATATTTTTCTTAACCTAAAGATATACATTTGGTTTTACATAACCTCAAATACATAATAAAGTGAAGATATTTTTCTTAACCTAAAAATATACATTTTAGTGGAACATAACCTTAAATATTTTTTTATTTCACATAATCTCGAATACATAATAAACTATAGTTTTTTCTTAACCTAAAAATATACATTTTAGTCTTACATAACCTTAAATATTTTTTTATTTTACATAATCTCGAATACATAATAAACTATAGTTTTTTCTTAACCTAAAAATATACATTTTAGTCTTACATAACCTCAAATTCATAATAAAGTATAGATATTTTTTTTAACCTAAAAATATACATTTTAGTTTTACATAAAGTATAGATACTGTACTTAACCTAAAAATGTACCGTTCGAGCAATCTTTTTTGAATGGATATGCAAAGCTATCAGGAATATCATCACAAAAAATATAATGATCCCGACATCTTTGATCGCCAATCAATTTTTCATTATTTTTTAATTCTTCTGGTAGTTTGTGCCAAACGAAATCGATCTGCTGAGTTGCATTTTCAAGGATAAATGTATCATCAAAGCATGCGATGTCTCGATCATCCATACAAAGTAGATTCCGCAATTGATTGAAGATCTGAACTGACTTCTCGTAGGTTGGTTGAATTCCATAAAAATGCCAGAACCATCTCTTGAACTCTTGGACATTTCGAAATGCACATGAAGTATCCAATTTCTTTAAGTGACAAGCATAATGTGGACATTGATATTTCAAGAAATCGTTCTTTTGATAGAGTGAGAAAAATTCCATTTTTTCTAAATCAATAATTGGTACAGCAGTGTCATTAAGATCTTCAAGCCATTTTTTCTTCTGTTCACCTTGTTCGTAAAAGTATCGTGTATGTTTGACCATAATTTCAAGACTTTCTTTCAATAATTCATATGTTAGCAAACCAGCTAGCCATGATATTGACTGGTGATGCTTGTGGTGATCAACACTTTTCTGCATAACAGCAACATCAACTTGATCCAAAGGTGGTTCAAACAACCAATGTTCACATCGCGCAATTCCATATGTACCCACTTTATCATAAATATCAGTAGCACAAAGTTCTTTTATCACAAATCTACCATCAGGCATCTCGAAACCCACAAAATCAATTATTAAGTCCATTATCACTGTTTGTTTGCTTTAAACAATAACTGAGTTAATATAAATGTGACTTAATGACACGCTTGTTCATAATTTTTGCGATCTTTGAAGTTTAACAATAAATCTTTCCAATGAGAAATTTGTAAATCGATTTCTTTCCGTCGAATAGCTAATTCTTTGTTTTTTTCCTCATTCAAGTTTCTATAATAATAGGAATTTGGAATAGCGCTGTCCTCGAAAATATCACTTTCTTCGCTTATGTCTTCGAACTCAATTTCGGCCTCATGGTCACACTCATCCGTGCATACGTGAAGTCTATAGAAAAAGTTGATAATTAATTAAATATTCATAGTTGAATTAATGTAACGTTTAATACATCTTTACATACCTTGAACCTTGACGAGTCATTTTTATGACTTTCCAAGCATGCGTAATTGCAGTTTTTTCACTAATTTCATACAGATTTTTTGCCAACTTTCTTTTTTCAGCACAGCCTGGACACGATACTTCTCGCGCACTTTCAATAATTTCAATATTTTTTGCAAACGCAATTATATCGTCAACAAATTTACCAATTTCCTCAGGAGGCACGTCACCAAATAACGATTCAATAATATCATCCAGGTTATCAGTGTATGGTCGGTTATGGCGGAGGAAAATTCTTTCACTTTCACTAGACTTATTCATTATTGAAGACTGTTAACCAGAACGTTTCTCTATGTAGACTGACTGCTGTGAGCTCTCGAGCTCAGCGCTCAGCTCAGAATCCCCACTCTAGGCCGAAAACAAGTTCAGACTTGTCGGATGACGTCATCATCTTGAACATTCTATTGCGCAGTTAAAAAATGTTACTACGCAGTTAGAAAAAACGAGTTCAGACTCGCCTGATGACGTCATCTACTACGCAGTAGCCGAAAAAAGAGGGGAGAGAAACTATACCACTAGATGGCATGGCTTCTCGCAAGTGCTCGTACGACACTTAGTTTGAATATGTCAAACATTGGTCAGAAAGAAGATTGGCCCCGTGATGACGCTCAAGGCTGATAGACTGAGAAAGTATCAGCCTTAAGCGCCATCATGGTGTCATTTTGTTTCCAAAATTGCCCCCTCAAAATATACAAAAGGCGCCATCTATTATAAGACGAGCTCAAAATGGCTGATACGAGCTCAAAATGGCGGACACGAGCTCAAAAGGGTCCTAAATAAACTCGAATATGAGCTCAGACGGTAAAAAGACTGCCAAATAACGTCAATTATCATAAAAATGATATCAAAAAGGCCCCAGATAACCACACCAACAGTCGACACGTTATCATCAATCGTCAACTTACCATCCATCGATACAACAGATCATGTCCATCTTGCCCCGGGTGGCCCAGAACCTTTCTTGCCTATCTACTATCTAACTATACATATATATATACATATATATACATATATATATATATATATATATATATATATATATATATATATATTAGGGTGCTTTTTATTTTTCGAACATTTTTTTTTCTTGGCCCATATGAAAATTTTATTGTAGGCGACAAAAAAAAAATTTCCTGAAAATTTTAGCCCTTAATTTTAATTTTAAGAAGTCGCTATCTATTTTTAAAGTTTTCCCATTTAAAAAGCATGGGAAAGATATCACATTTTTTTATAAAAATTCCTACCCAGGTAGTTTTTGAGCAATTCACTCGTTTTTGGGCTTGTTTCATAGGGCTTGTAGTCCTCTTTAAAATTGATTTTAGTGACATAGATGCATTTACAACAGTTCATAAGTTATGAGACTTCAAACTTCAAAAATTTTTATTTTTACCAAAAAATACTAATTAATGGCTATTATTATTCCAGCTATCAACTTTCTAGAAAAAATGACATACAACTTTTGTAGTGTGTTAAATACTCTGAAAGAAATACCCAAAAGAATTCAATATTATCAACGTTATTGTTTATTTTTTTTAACTTTTCTCTTTGAAAGGGTTTTAGAATTATTTAATTTTAATTTTATTCTCGTGACAAATTGAACTTTTGTACTTATCCTTTTTTTTGGTATTTAATAACTCGAGCTTCATCAATTTTTATGTAGCTCTATGATTCAACGTATCGATCGAAGCGCCGATAGTTTTCGACGGTCTAAAATCTCAGTCTTTATGACTGAAATTGAATTACAAGTCACAAATCTATTATCAGTTTTTTTAATATTATTTTATTTTTTAATCATAAAACTACATAAAAATTGATAAAGCTCGATTATTTTAATACCAAAAAAAAGGATAAGTACAAAAGTTCAATTTGTCACGAGAATAAAATTAAAATTAAATAATTCTAAAACCCTTTAAAAGAGAAAAGTTAAAAAAAAGAAACAATAACGTTGATAATATTGAATTCGTTTGGGTATTTCTTTCAGAGTATTTTACACACTACAAAAGTTGTATGTCATTTTTTCTGGAAAGTTGATAGCTGGAATAATAATAGCCATTAATTATTATTTTTTGGTAAAAATAAAAATTTCTGAAGTTTGAAGTCTCATAACTTTTGAACTGTTGTAAATGCATCTATGTCACTAAAATCAATTTTAAAGAGGACTACAAGCCCTATGAAACGAGCCCAAAAACGAGTGAATTGCTCAAAAACTGCCTGGGTAGGAATTTTTATAAAAAAATGTGATATCGTTCCCATGCTTTTTAAATGGGAAAACTTTAAAAATAGATAGCGACCTCTTAAAATCAAAATTAAGGGCTAAAATTTTCAGGAAATTTTTTTTTGTCGCCTACAATAAAATTTTCATATGGGCCAAGAAAAAAAAAATGTTCGAAAAATAAAAAGCACCCTAATATATATATATATATAACTATATATATATATATATATATATAGTTAGATGCAAATATATATATTAGTTTAAGAAGGACACTTCAATATATTTCAGGCACTAGTAGATATAACCAAATATTTATTTAACAATTAAACATTATTAAACCCGACAACTATTCGTATAATATGGACAGTTGATAATAAGTAATACAATAAGGGTAAGGGTGAGAATGGTTCGATGACGTCACGTTGGGTCCTCTCGGAGGGCCCCGTCGGAATGCCTCCTCTTCGTCAGCCTCGATGTCCAACTCGCCCTTCTCTAGTGGGGTTGAACCTCGTCACAGGCTGGGGGTAGCTTTTGACGTCAGAGGCCACAGGCCTCAAGATGCCTACCGAGCAAAAAGGCTCGATATTCGGGAACGAGTAGCTTACATTAGGGTGGCGCAAAAAAACCGACTATTTTTTTTTCGAGTCTCTTATGAAAATTTGTTGGTTTACAATGTTTTAAGAAGCCTCTCCAAAAATCAGTTCGATAAAAAATTTTTAAAAGGTCGCTCATGAATTTTGAAAATATCAAAAATAATTGAAATTCGAGTTTTTGATTTCTAAATTTTTTCTTTCTCGTGGCAGCAATAGTTTATATTTGTAAAATCATGACTATGCTGAAAATTTGAGCTCAAAATTCAAATATTGAAACGGCGCTCAAGAATTTTGAATATGAACTGATGCTATGTAACTAATACTTTGAATTGGTTTTTATATTTTTTTATAACTTAATTATTGTCATTTCATTAACATATAACATTTCCATAACCAAAAATACACAGGACAGTCTTAAACAATAAAACTTGGTAAGCTTTGAATAAGCCAAAAAACCTACAAATTGAATTAAAAAATAAAAACGCACGTAACTAACTTATTATTTCTATTTCTCGGGATATATTTTTATCCATTGTCATGCCAATTGATGGTGAAAAAATTATAAAGCTTTATTATTAATATTTAAAGTTCGCTCGAAAACGACCAAAAGATAGAACTCGAAAACATTAAAAATTCTTGAGCGAGGTTTAAATATTTAAATTTTGGGCTTAAATTTTTAGCGTGGTCATGATTTCATAAACATAAACTATTGCTGCCACGAGAAAGAAAAAATTTTGAAATAAAAAATTCCAATTTCGATAATTTTTGATATTTTAGAAATACGTGAGTGACCTCTTAAAAATTTTTTACCGAGCTAATTTTTGGAGAGGCTTCTTAAAACATCGTAAACCAACAAGTTTTCATAAGAGACTCGAAAAAAAAAATAGTCGGTTTTTTTTGCGCCACCCTAATATATATATTAGACTTATTAGACTGGGCCAAAAAAATCGACTATTTTTTTTTTCTATCGATACTGTGAAATAATTATTCCTGATGAGCAAAAAAAATTATTGTGCAAGTTTGAGCCCTTAATATTGACATTAAGAGGTGTATCGTATAACCGGGCAGCGTTGGTATGACGTGAGAGTGCGGCTCTCTCGCTGTCTCCGTCTGGTTTTGGTCTTTCTCTCTTCCTCTCGTTACAACCCGATTGCTGAGTTCGGCTGAGTGAGGAGCTAGACCACAGGGGATGATCTCGCGCAGCAGGTGACCGTGAATTGGTCATTTGCGCATAATTAGGTAGGGGTCATCGGAGGTTGTGACCAGAGGCAGTTGAGCCTGGATCGTCACTCGAGTTCAAGTGATCAACTTTGCAGTCACGCAAAAGTTACTAAAATCATTATTGCTCTTCATTTCTTAATTAAAGATTTTGTTGTAAAGTTTCTTTCAATTGTGAAAATATTACAAGACTATTTCGGTTAACTGGTTTGTAAAACCAAGGGTAAAACTTACAAGTACAGTGTTTGGTGCCAAGTATCCAGTCCACTAGCAGCGCAGGACCCTGAAGAATCCAAGGCGAGGGTCAACGATGCAGCGTCGCCCGATACCAGCAGTACGTCGTTAAAGTTACCCAGATAAGACTTTATACTTAATCTATATTTACATTTATACCTCTCTCTTCAACGCGACATTTATTTAATATTTAATATTTAATTTATTTCTTGTGTCCAATGAAATTTACGCGATAAATAAATTTATCATCGCTGGACACCAATTACTTAAGATAGAATTAAATTTATATGGAAAAGGGGAATTCTGTATATATAATTGGGATTTGGTTAAATAAAACTTTAATTTATATAATAAAATTTGAGTCTCTATATAAAATCCCTTATCACCAGCGTCTCTTAGAATAAGTTATATTTCAGCCGCGTGTCCGGTCAGAACGAGTCGACCCATCTCTGAGATCTATTTCCCGTTTTTTTTCCGAACCAACAAAATAATCTTAAATTTATAATTATATTTTATAATTTATTATCAATTAATTAACTAAATTCGGGAAATATTAATTAACAGTGGTTCGTGGCTATTGGACACGAAATAGCCAGGGCCCACCGTTATATTTGGCGCCCAACTCGGTTTCCTCGTTCAAAAATTCTAGACTTGGTGATAAATTAAAATCAAATTTGAAATTTTTTTTTTTTTTTTTTTTTTTTTTGGGAAAACTTAAATTAATTATATTTTACCGTTGAAGAGAGAAATAATGGTATTATAATCGCATATTGAATTGTTGCTGTGATTTATATATATATATATATTGGTTGCCCAAAATTATTAAAATTAAACGTATAAAAATTATAATTAATTTGCTTAAAATATTAACTGGCTAAATAGCGAGTAAAATACTAAAATTTTAAAATATAAAATACTGAGTGAAAAAATAAAATAAAATTGAAGTCGTGGTAGTGGAAAAAAATCGATAAATTCCGGTGGTCTCGTGGAGACCAAGACAAGGTCATCGTCTTACGCGTTACTCGAGTACACAATAGGTACGACACTAGGCTAAGAGAAATAAATATCAAATAAAATCACTTGTTATTCTCTGAAAATTTCACTCGGAAATATAAACTAAAATAAATTAAGTAAAATAAAATAAATCAGTAAATAAAATTTATATCTTAAAACCAACAGTGACAGTAAAATTTTGGTATTATAAATTAAATTGAAATAAAATAATAATAGTTAAATTTTGTTGTAAAATCATAAGTAAAAATTTCTAATAAAATAACTATAGATAATCTAATTACTGGTTTAATATAAACCACCGTTTATATTATTAAAATAAGTTTAAGGAAAATTCACTAAGTGAATGAGTAATTACAAATAAACTGTTTGATAAAAATAATATTATATTAAATTTCAAAAAATTTACTTACTAGACTTAAGTCTAAGTAAATCTTTCAACTAGATATATTAAAATAAATAGCAAAAATATTAATTATTTAAAATAGAATTCGGGGCTTAAAGTATTAAGCATCGGAAGGAAAATTTCAAATTACCAGTTGTTAAAGAAAATAAAATAGTAGCTTAAAATTTTAGCGACTGTCTAAAATTTTCTTTATTATAATTAAAATTCAATAGACTTGTGGTTTATTACTCAAAACCATTATAGTAATAAATTAAATTTAATTACTAAAAAAAAAAAAAAAAATCTGTCATTGTTAGGGATTACTTAGTCATAACTGTCGTCACCTAGTGATTAAAATAAATTCTTAATCCGGTAGTAAATAATAAATTTTAATTTTACAAATAGACAAAACATATTTTAAGTTATTTGGATTTGCTACCGGTAATTAAATTTTATGTGTAGTATTATTGGGGCTCGTAAGCTGCTTGTCTTATCAGCTACAATAAATTAAAATTAAGCCCCAACAATCGTATTATGAGTAATACTCGACCAGTAACGCGTCAAAATTCACAGCGTATGATTCAACAATCGGGTAGACGGGAAAGTGAAGACATAATTTTCGAAGGAATAAGTTCCTCGAACGGTAGAAATCAAAATAGGGTAGTGCATTCACCACCCTCGACAACGTGTACAATAACGTCAAGTACTACGGTTTCATCAGCGAGCTCGACAATGTCAAATCCTAATCTGTTACCTATTATATCTAACCTGGTCGTGACGTCAGACACCCCACAGCAAGTTAGACCGCCAGTAAGGCGTAGCTTGGGGAACATGGTAGCAACTACCACATCTATGGTCACGACAGTGACCACCACGATACCGACTACTACCACGACAATACCAACTACTGTCACTACCACTCCAGTTATTGTTACAACTTCTTCTAGGTCGATTCAAACGAGCGACCCATCGGTCACAAATTTAAATGGACAATTAAATCTAAATTCGATAAATAGTAATGATAACTTACGGGTATCTATAGATGAAGTATTTATAGAAAATCCCCCACCGGTACTTCCCCAACAAACTCAGCCTAATGCGGGATCCGTTTTTCCTCCTGGCACCGTTCCAGTTTCCGCGCAGGCTGACCAAGCTGCAACTCAAGCTGCCCTAGCTCAGATTTTGAATTGTCTACAAAATCTGACCTTAGCTATGAACGCGCAACCGGTGAACAATACACAAGTGCCTGTACAGACAATTACACAAACTGTTCGCGAGGTAACTCACAGTTTTGGCGACGGGGAGTGTAGTACAGGTCACTTGAATCACGTTAACAGGGCTGCTATGACCTCAGCCCTCCCGGTAAACTCACAACCAAGTACCAGTGGAATTCAAAATGTCCACAACAATACGGCCGGTCTTAGTAACAACAATTTGAATAATAATTTAAACAATAATAGTAACAATCACCCCATTATTAATCCGAGCGGAAATTTTAATAATAATTTAAATAATAATTTTAACGGCAATAATTATCGTTGCAATAATCCACCGGTAAATAATAATTTTGAAATATTACGGGATAATTTATTCGCCGGTAATAATAATAATAACAATTTTGATGGAAATTATAATGGATATGGGATTAATAATGGTCAAGAAATTCACCAAGAATATTATGACCAACCGAGAGCGAGTAATTTAGTGATACCAAACGCCGCGGCAGTTTCGCTACGTAAATGGCGCGATATTAGAGAAATCGTAAGAGCGTGGCCGGTACGTTTTCCGCAAGGCGATTTATCAGCTAACAGTTTCTTGGCTTCATTTGAAGCCATGGCTTTTCGCGAGGGTTGGCTCATAACAGATTTCGTGAAAATTCTTGGGTATATTTTTACTGGAAAAGTTACCAAGTGGTACGACGTGTACAGCAGACATTGGTCAGACTATGACCATTTCAAACGGGAATTTTTAAGAGCTTTTGGCTCACAAAAGACGGATACCCAGTTATTAATGGAAATTGGTCAGTTGAGACCAGAATCGGGTGAATCGTCAATTGATTTTACATTTAGAGTCCAACAAAAATACAGTGAAATGCGTAACCCACCTCCTGAATCGGAACAGGTTACGTGCATCCGTAATCACTTGCCTAGAAATTTGTCAACCTTAGTATTTTCTAGGTCAGTGAACTCTTATGATGACCTCTTATCGGTATTACATGAGGCCGCCGTGCTACTAGAGGAAAATAAACGCGCGTCCGAGCCATCCGATAAGTCGCACGCTAAAACAAAAGAAAAATCGCGATTCTCAGCAGTGCATTCGTTCCCGCGTACTCCTGTTTTGGTTGAAATGATGAATGATAAACAACCACTTATTATCGAGGAAATTCGAGAGGGTGATGACGGCAAATTAATTGTTTGCGCATCGACAGCTACTGTCCAAACTCCTCAAAATAATTTCCCATCAAATAAATCTCCAAATAATCGAGTACGTTATACCTACAACGCGAATAATAACAGCAACTCAATTGTCACACCACGTACATTTAGTGAGGTTACTGCTGGTCGTAATTCCGACCATTACTTTTGTTTTAACTGCGGGCAAAATGGTCATCTATCTGAACAATGTATAAATAACAGAGTAGATGTCTGTAATCATTGTTTTAAAATAGGACACGTAAGACAAAATTGTTTTAAATTAAATGTCGATTCATTTAGGTCCGGATTTACGGGAGGTTCAAATGTACGTCCGTCAAACATTCCCGTTCAGCCAAATAATTCATATAATAATAATTTTAATAATAATGGTAATAATTATAACTTAAATCGTGGGCAACCAAATGTAAATAATTTTAATAGGGGAAACCCAAATCCTAATTCACGTAATTTTAAAAGAAATGACAACCGTAATAATCGTGGAAATCGTTCAAATCATTTTGTTTGTAATAATCATTATAATAATACTAACAACCATACTAATTGCGTCGAAGTCCAATCGACCAGTGCTGGTGATATAAGTCGCACTGATCAATCAAAAAACTAGTTTCGCCCTCCTATTCCCCGAGGAGAAAGGGCGCGAAAGCTAGAAAATCTTTGTAACAAATAATAAGGGGAAATCGGAGCCCTAGAAGCTATCATTCACATCAGTCCTGGTTGAACAAACCAAATAAATTTAAAAAAATTTCAACAAATAATAAAAATGATTTAATTTCGGTACCAGACGGCGGCTTAGAGCGAACTGTCGGTCCAGTCTTAGATAGTAATATTGAGGATTTAATAGATTTAAGTTCGGAACCAGACAGCGGCTTGGTGCGTACTGTCGGTCAGATCGAACCATTTAATGCGGATAATTTAATTAATTTTAACTCCGAACCTGACGGCGGCTTAGAGCAAACTGTCGGTCTAGATAAAGAATTTACTTATGAAATTTCAATTGAAAAAGATTTAATTTCGAGACCTGATGGCGGCTTAGAGCGTACTATCGGTCCGGTCGTGTTAACCAGTGGTGAACTGATAGGAGATGTAGTTTTAGAAAATCAAGTAGTGAATGTAACGAGCTCCGTTATTAATAATAATGATAATGAATTTGGGACTGAGGTCAATTTAATTGACCTGTGCAGCCCAGTATCGGTTGAAAATAATTTAAATCGCGATGTTGAAGATTTAATTTCCTTTGATGTCGATAATGAAATTAGTAATGGTTGTAATTTAGAAAATTTGGATATTGAAGAAAATCCATTCGCGCAGTTTTGCGATTTATATGAAAATACGAACGGTTTATCGATATTTAATAATTTATCTGTTTTAAATAATAACGTATCTAGTAATTTATTGGTTTTAAATAATGATTTTTCTGTTTTTAATAATAATTTATCGATTTTAAATAATGACAAAATTAATCCATCTATTTTAAATTCCGACGAAATTAATCACTGGGAAGGCTTAAGGGAAGAAGCACGGCCCATGGTTAATTCACCAATGTCTAATAATTTATTTGAACAAATTTGCGCCGGTCTTGATCGTACTTTTCCTTCGGTCGAAATTTATCCGAATGAAATACATCAAAAAATTCTAGAGACTTTGGAAGTTAGTGATTTTATTGTGTCGATTGGTTCAGACGAATCGGAAGAACCAAGTTCTGTAGATGTCCCCGGTATGCCATATTTATGTGGTTTGGAGCCCCTTGAGAATGATGAGGAGACTGAAGAAGAGTGGGAGGATGAATTTGACCCAGGATTAGAACCTGAAGGTCCAGTTCTCAGTAATAGTTCTCCACCATCGTGTCCTTCGCCTTCGCGCGCGTCGTATCTTCCTGAGATACTCAGAGATAAAATATTACCCTCACGTATCGCCAATCGTATTGCATCTCGGACCAAATTTTTTACGGGTACTGGTCCTGTTCCACCAACAATTACAGCTCGTATACCGGTGTCCATTTGGATATTCGGGGTGCAAGTGAACGGTATTATTGATACGGGAAGTGAGAGGTCCTATAACAATCGGCGAGTGTATGACCAAATACGTGAGCTTAGCTCTGGTCAATTACAAGAGGATGATACGAACCGTCGGGGAGTTCTTCTCGCGAATCATACTCAATGTAAAACTATTGGGGGAGCTCCATTCATAATTCAAATCGGTACAATTGCAGGAGAGCAGTATTTGAGTGTCCTCGAGGACCTGAGCTATTCAGTAGTCTTAGGTATGGACTTCGCTCTTCAGTTTGGTATATTAATTGATTGCGCTACTAAAACTTGGCAATTCAAAGACACAAATGAAAATCATCCTTTCGAGTTTATAAATTGTCGTGATAAACGAATTAATTGTCAAATGTTGACTTCGGATCAACAAAAAGATTTTGATGTATTTCTGGAATCGGAGATGTCAAAATTCGCGGAGTTACCGAACCAAGGTCTAACTGACCTCGTGCAGCATACTATCGTCTTACAACCGGGAATTAAACCTATTCAAATCCGACCGTATCGGCGTAGCCCTATTATTTCGGCGGAATTAAATAAACAAATAGACGAACTGCTCGAGAAAGTCTATATTAGGCCTAGTAACAGTTTCTGGTCGTGTTCTCCGGTTATGGTGACCAAAGCCTCGGGTGGTTGGCGTTTTTGCGTCGACTATCGACCAATCAACAAGTATACTATTTTACCTGCGCATCCCCTTCCAAATATGTTACGTATTTTAAGTGCTCTCCATAACGCGAAGTATATTACTACCATGGATCTCAAGGAAGCGTTCCATCAGGTTTTAATGGCACCAGAGTCCATCCCTTACACGGCCTTCTCTGTAGAAGGTAGGGGGCAATTTGAATGGGTCCGTATGCCCTATGGTCTCGCGGGAGCACCATCAACATTTCAAAAGGCTATGGACAAGCTTCGCGAAAGGTTTGTTGAGCGAGTACATAAGAGAAACCTACCGAGTCCTTGGACTGAAAAGGTCTTCGCGTACCTGGACGATTGGGTAATTATAAGTGAGACGTACGATGAACATAAAGCCATTTTATCTCTTGTCTTTGAAATCTTTCGTGAGACTGGATTATTAATTAATCCAAGTAAATGTAAATTCGCGCGATCCGAGGTAAAATTTCTTGGCTTCATCGTAGATAGTGAGGGTCTACGGCCTGACCCTGAAAAAATCGCACCTATCGCGAATTTCCCTCGTCCAATGTCTCGTAAGCAAGTACGCAGTTTCTGCGGCCTTGTAAACTGGTACCATAGGCATTTACAAAATGTCGCGAAGGTCCAAGGACCTCTGAATAAATTATGTAGTGTTAACACTGAATGGAAATGGGGTGATGAGGAAGAGAAGGCTTTCCAGGATCTTAAACAAGCCCTGGTTAATGCTAAGCCTTTGGCTGTACCACAGCCAGATCTTCCGTATTATTTATATACTGACGCGAGTGATACGGGGTTGGGCGCGTTCTTGGTTCAAAAAGAACCACATACCGGGAAAGAGTTCCTTATTATATGTTTAAGTAGACCGTTACGAGGTGCCGAAACACGATACACAACAACCGAGAAAGAATGTTTGGCGGTTGTATGGGCCGTGAGGAAACTCAGATGTTACCTTGAGGGGTTTCCGTTTGTTGTAGTTACGGATCATGCCTCGTTAAAGTGGCTTCATACGTTGAAAAACCCGAACGGTAGGCTTGCCCGCTGGGCCATGGAACTTTTGGCCCACCAAATTACGATTGAACATCGTCGTGGGACCGAGAACGAAGGCCCGGATGCCTTGTCGCGTCTATACGAGGACCAGGAGCCAGTGGATTGGTCCGAAGTCCTCGATGATATTAAAAATAAAGGTGTGGACTTTGTACATATTCAAGCTCGCTCTTGGTATGATACAAAGAAAGCTTATGTACGGAAGTATCCCGAGAATTTTGTTGATTGGCGTATAAATAGCGAGGATAGGTTAGAGTATAATAAGCCAGATTATTTAAAATAATTTATTGACGATCAAGAGGCGTGGAAATTGGTTTTGAAAGAGAGTGAGATCCCAGACATTTTAAAAGAAAACCACGATGTACCGGATGCGGGTCATTTGGGTCGCGATAAAATGTACCATCGGATACGTACACGCTACTATTGGCCTGGTATGTATCGCGATGTAGGCGAGTATGTAGAGAGTTGCGAGA
The DNA here is from genome assembly GCA_030273425.1 of Microplitis manilae. Lineage (NCBI taxonomy): Eukaryota > Metazoa > Arthropoda > Insecta > Hymenoptera > Braconidae > Microplitis > Microplitis manilae. Next base: position 15,899,020 of record CP092720.1, on the reverse strand, counting down.
CTTGTAAAAAGGTCAAATATAAACAGACTTCGTCTCAAGCGCCGATGCGCACGCGACAACCAATCGAACCCTGGGCCATAGTCGCTGCCGATGTGACTGGCCCATTTCCGCGATCCAAAGCCGGTTATCAGTACGTTTTAATCGTGCAAGACCTATATACGCGCTTTATTGAGGTCTTTAGACTTCGTAAACAAACGGGATTAAATGTTAAGAAAAGTCTACGTCGTGTCTTTTCACGTTGGGGATACCCTCTGTTTTTAGTTACCGATAACGGCAAAGAATTCATTAATCACGAAATTAAAGAATATTTAAAAGAAACGGGAGTAAAATCAATACCCACCGCGATCGCACATCCTCAGAGTAACCCGGTTGAAAGAATTAACCGTACACTGAAGCCGATAATTCGGGCATTTATTTCGAAGGACCAGACGTCGTGGGATGAACACTTAGGTGAATTCCAACTGGCCTATGATAGTAGTTATCATGCTTCATTGCATATGTCGCCATACTACTTGGTTCATGGCAAAGAACCACGACTGTCGGGCAGAGTTACCAGTCTCGAAATAGATGACTTAGATCTGGATGATACTTCGTGGCGTACTCGGGTTAATCGTCTCGATCAATTACGACATAAAATCGATGACGTAATGAGGAAAGAAAGTGAAAAACAAGCTGTATATCACGATAAGGGACTTAAGGAGCCACCTAAACTGCAAGTGGGTGATCCGGTATATTTCCCAAACCGGAAATTAAGTAACAAAGCTGACAAATATTCGTCTAGTTTGGCTAGTAAGTTCTTGGGACCAGCCATTGTTAATAAAATCATTAGTCCTTTAATCGTTGAGCTTAAGTCAGAGGCTGGCAAAATTTTGGGCAATCACTATGTACCAGATTTAAAATTGCCCAGGCGCAGCCCTCGGTTTACAAAAAATGTTTAATTTGTTCCAGAGGGAAGAGCGTGACCGCCGAGTCCGCGAACGTATGGCACAGGAGCCGGGAAGGTTTAGAGACGAGACCCATTGTCGGACCTGGATGCGGCGTGAACGCAAGAATGCGTTCTTGGCCGAGGAAGCTCGTAAGGGACTTCCACTACCCCCACCTCGCCGTCCACGAGCACCACGTCCAGCATCTCCGGACGCACCTGCTCTTGTGGCGACACCGCCAGCAAAGGAGATAGTACCCTGCCATTTGGTGGTCGAGCCGGTTTCGCGACCAAATTCTGCTGTACGCTGGGCTAAGCGTTGCACCCTAAGCCGAGCAGTAGAGCAAGCTGGTCGTCCATCTGTGGCCAGGTTCATTCAGGCATCTTATACGCCACCGCCTCGCCCTTATTCCACAAGGGAGGTTACCAAGGCTGCAAACAGGACCCGTTGGGACTTGTTAGACTTCGCGGATGATGTTAATCCAGAGGTTAGGGCCCTTGTGGCACCCGTAACTGCGCCCGAAGCACGATCTACCCTTACCCCTGAGGTCGTTCTGGTCGCCCCAGTAGAGGATTTAGTCCTGCCAAAACCGGGATTTGAAAAGGATCCCCTGGCTGGAGACGATATGGAGATCGACGGAGGATCAGGTGATTTGTCTGATGACCCAGACACACTCATCATAGACGAGGATGTAGAGGTAGAAGCGGCTACATCCGTCGCATTGGAAGAGGAATGATTTTATATTGTTCTATATATTTATATTCCAAGAAAATATTTTAATAAAATTTCCTCTCCATTTAACTCATTTGTGTATAATGTTCTCTAGCTCTTCCCAGCTTCCGAGCCCCAATCTCAAGTCTGGCGACGGGGAGTATAACCGGGCAGCGTTGGTACGACGTGAGAGTGCGGCTCTCTCGCTGTCTCCGTCTGGTTTTGGTCTTTCTCTCTTCCTCTCGTTACAACCCGATTGCTGAGTTCGGCTGAGTGAGGAGCTAGACCACAGGGGATGATCTCGCGCAGCAGGTGACCGTGAATTGGTTATTTGCGCATAATTAGGTAGGGGTCATCGGAGGTTGTGACCAGAGGCAGTTGAGCCTGGATCGTCACTCGAGTTCAAGTGATCAACTTTGCAGTCACGCAAAAGTTACTAAAATCATTATTGCTCTTCATTTCTTAATTAAAGATTTTGTTGTAAAGTTTCTTTCAATTGTGAAAATATTACAAGACTATTTCGGTTAACTGGTTTGTAAAACCAAGGGTAAAACTTACAAGTACAGTGTTTGGTGCCAAGTATCCAGTCCACTAGCAGCGCAGGACCCTGAAGAATCCAAGGCGAGGGTCAACGATGCAGCGTCGCCCGATACCAGCAGTACGTCGTTAAAGTTACCCAGATAAGACTTTATACTTAATCTATATTTACATTTATACCTCTCTCTTCAACGCGACATTTATTTAATATTTAATATTTAATTTATTTCTTGTGTCCAATGAAATTTACGCGATAAATAAATTTATCATCGCTGGACACCAATTACTTAAGATAGAATTAAATTTATATGGAAAAGAGGAATTCTGTATATATAATTGGGATTTGGTTAAATAAAACTTTAATTTATATAATAAAATTTGAGTCTCTATATAAAATCCCTTATCACTAGCGTCTCTTAGAATAAGTTATATTTCAGCCGCGTGTCCGGTCAGAACGAGTCGACCCATCTCTGAGATCTATTTCCCGTTTTTTTTCCGAACCAACAAAATAATCTTAAATTTATAATTATATTTTATAATTTATTATCAATTAATTAACTAAATTCGGGAAATATTAATTAACAGTGGTTCGTGGCTATTGGACACGAAATAGCCAGGGCCCACCGTTATAATCGTTACGACTATTCGTTTTTTGAAAGAATTTTCATTTTTTACCCAAAACTCGTAAAGCATCTATCTGAAAAATTTGAGCAATATATATTCATATTGAAAATTGAATTCCCTACAAAAAATCTCTCTTAATAAATAAATGTAAAACAATCTCTTTCCTTGTAAGCGAGCCTTAAGTATTAATTTGTTTTTTATAATCGTTGTTTTTATTTTGGATTTTTGTAACTACTAGAAATATTGAAATTTTGTCTAGTCAAGATACGTTTTTTTTAAAGGGAATTAAATGCTCTACAAAAAAGGTCTCTTAACATTTTTTGCTAAATTCACTCCTTCGAAAGTTATTCAGGTTATTTAAGTCGTTTTGATTCAACTTCAACCTTGAATAACGTTCGAAGGAGTGAATTTAGCGAAAATCTTAAGAGATCTTTTTTGTAGAGCATTCAATTCCCTTTAACAAAAACGTATCTTGACTAGACAAAATTTCAATATTTCTAGTAGTTACAAAAATTCAAAATAAAAACAAAGATTTTAAAAAACAAATCAATATTTAACGCTCGCTTACAAGGAAACAGCTCGACTTACGTTAATTTACTAAGAGAGATTTTTTGTGGGGAATTAAATATCCTTTGAGAATATACATTGCTCAAATTTTTCAGATAGATGATTTACGAGTTTTGAGTAAAAAAATGAAAATTCTTTCAAAAAACGAAAAGTTGTAACGATACACCTCTTAATATCAATATTAAGGGCTCAATCTTGCACAATAATTTTTTTTTTGTCATCAGGAATAATATTTTCACAGTATCAAAAGAAAAAAAAAATAGTCGATTTTTTTGGCCCAGTCTAATATATATATGTATATATTAGGGTGCTTTTTATTTTTTGAACATTTTTTTTTTCTTAGCCCATATAAAAATTTTATTGTAGGCGACAAAAAAAAAATTTCCTGAAAATTTTAGCCCTTAATTTTAATTTTAAGAGGTCGCTATCTATTTTTAAAGTTTTCCCATTTAAAAAGCATGGGAACGATATCACATTTTTTTATAAAAATTCCTACCCAGGCAGTGTTTGAGCAATTCACTCGTTTTTGGGCTCGTTTCATAGGGCTTGTAGTCCTCTTTAAAATTGATTTTAGTGACATAGATGCATTTACAACAGTTCAAAAGTTATGAGACTTCAAACTTCAGGAATTTTTATTTTTGCCAAAAAATAATAATTAATGGCTATTATTATTCCAGCTATCAACTTTCTAGAAAAATGACATACAACTTTTGTAGTGTGTTAAATACTCTGAAAGAAATACCTAAAACAATTCAATATTATCAACGTTATTGTTTATTTTTTTTTAACTTTTCTCTTTTAAAGGGTTTTAGAATTATTTAATTTTAATTTTATTCTCGTAACAAATTGAACTTTTGTACTTATCCTTTTTTTTGGTATTAAATTAATCGAGCTTTATCAATTTTTATGTAGTTCTATGATTAAAAAATACAATAATATTAAGAAAATGATAATAGATTTGTGACTTGTAATTCAATTTCAGTCATAAAGACTGAGATTTTAGACCGTCGAAAACTATCGGCGCTTCGATCGATACGTTAAATCATAGAACTACATGAAAATTGATGAAGCTCGATCAATTTAATACCAAAAAAAAGGATAAGTACAAAAGTTCAATTTGTCACGAGAATAAAATTAAAATTAAATAATTCTAAAACCCTTTAAAAGAGAAAAGTTAAAAAAAATAAACAATAACGTTGATAATATTGAATTGTTTTAGGTATTTATTTCAGAGTATTTAACACACTACAAAAGTTGTATGTCATTTTTTCTAGAAAGTTGATAGCTGGAATAACAATAGCCATTAATTAGTATTTTTTGGTAAAAATAAAAATTTTTGAAGTTTGAAGTCTCATAACTTTTAAACTGTTGTCAATGCGTCTATGTCACTAAAATCAATTTTAAAGAGGACTACAAGCCCTATGAAACGAGCCCAAAAACGAGTGAATTGCTCAAGAACTGCCTGGGTAGGAATTTTTATAAAAAAATGTGATATCGTTCCCAAGCTTTTTAAATGGGAAAACTTTAAAAATAGATAGCGACCTCTTAAAATTAAAATTAAGGGCTAAAATTTCCAGGAAATTTTTTTTTTGTCGCCTACAATATAATTTTCATATGGGCTAAGAAAAAAAAAAAAGTTCAAAAAATAAAAAGCCCCCTAGTATATATATATACATGTAAACATATATATATATTAGGGTGTCCGTTATTTCCCAAATAAGTTTTTGACTCTGCAGCGCCCCTAAAATTTTTAGTAAATGGTCCAAAAAAAAATATCCGACCGATATAAGCTCTTAATATTGATAATAACCCGTGCCACAAAGACGATTCATTTCTCATTTAAATAACATGGGGTTTTGGTACTTTTTGCAACTAATTTTTTCTTTGCAAAGCCAGTTGATAAATTGCTGCGGCGTCAACTTATTTTTGTAGGAAATTGAACGCTCTACAAAAACTTTTTCTTTACATTTTTCGAAAAATTTACTTGCGTCAAAGTTATTCAAGGTCAAAGTTGAACTAGAAATAATTTTTTATTTTTTTTGTTTTGAACGAAAAATCATCGTTATTTATATCAAAATTTATTGTTTATTGCCGAGAATATCTTATTTTGAGTATTTTTTGGCATCTGTCAAAACTATTGAAAAGAAAAGAGTCGAACATTCTCAAAAAGAAATTCCGATGAATTAAAAACTTCGGATTCACAATTACTTTTATGAAAAAATAAAATCCGTGCCAACGCATGCGCATGAAAGAGAAACTGAGTATCGTGACTAGCTGGCGTCGTGTATTGACTATGGTCACCCTGGCGGTCCTGAATCACGGTGATTCACCGTAGAATCACCGTGAACCTTCACCGTAATGCTACCGTGAATCGCGGTGATTCACGGTAGTATCACGGTGATTTACCGTGAGTGTTCACCGTGATGTCGTAGATCACGGCAACTCAGTGGAAATCACTGTTGTTGTATAGAAAAAAAGGCAATACATTAATTGTACTTTTTAAAAGCCGTAAGATAGACGGTGGAGATACGGTCCGTCAAGGTCACGGTAATCACTGGTAACGGTTCCCGTGTTCTTCAAACCTCATGTAGACTAATTAATGTATTGCCTTTTTTCTATACAACAACAGTGATTTCCGCGAAGTTGCCGTGATCTACGACATCACGGTGAACTCTCACGGTAAATCACCGTGATACTATCGTGAATCACCGTGATTCAGGACCGCCAGGGTGACCATAGTCAATACACGATGCCGGCTAGTCACGATACTACATTTCTCTTTCATGCTCATGCGTTGGCACGAATTTTATTTTTTCATAAAAGTAATTTTGAATCCGAAATTTTTAATTCATCGGAATTTCTTTTTGAGAATTTTTGACTCTTGTCTTTTCAATAGTTTTGACAGATGCCAAAAAATACTCAAAATAAGATATTCTCGGCAATAAACAATAAATTTTGATATAAATAACGATGATTTTTTGTTCAAAACAAAAAAAAATCAAAAATTATTTCTAGTTCAACTTTGACCTTGAATAACTTTGACGCAAGTGATTTTTTCGAAAAATGTAAAGAAAAAGTTTTTGTAGAGCGTTCAATTTCCTACAAAAATAAGTTGACGCCGCAGCAATTTATCAACTGGCTTTGCGAAGAAAAAATTAATTGCAAACAGTACCAAAACCCCATGTTATTTAAGTGAGAAATGAATCGTTTTTGTGGCACGGGTTATTATCAATATTAAGAGCTTATATCGGTCGGATATTTTTTTTTGGACCATTTACTAAAAATTTTAGGGGCGCTGCAGAGTCAAAAACCAATTTGGGAAATAACGGACACCCTAATATATATATCTATATCTATATCTATAAAATGACAGGCCTTTTTTTTGAACGCGCATCACGTAAAAACTACTGAATATTTTGACATGAAATTTACACCACAAAATTCTGCGTGTTTTAAAGAAGGTTTTAAACTATATATTATTATGATTTTGATGATAAAAACTATATTTTTATAGATTTTGTTTTAATAAATTTTATCAATTATCGATTGTTCTTTTTCTTTCAAATAAAACAAAAGAACATTAATATACATGAATCTGTCCTTTTTTTGATATGATATAATTTTATTTGATTTTCTAATTAAAGTAAAAGTCCCTATATACGCTTATTATCATTAGTTGCTCACTTTCACTGTTTAATGCGTTTTTTATAATTTTTATAAAAAACAAAAATTCAACTGGAAAAATTAGTATTAATGAATAATTATTTGTGAATTTAAATACGTTAAAATATCATGTATCGAATTATTTTATAATAGATTATGAATTCAAATTGAGTGACTGTTTTCAAAATCATGCTCTGCCGGGCATTTTCCGCTTTAACGTTCATTCGTTAGACTATTTAAGAATGGTTAGAACTATATCTTATCATATATATTTTTGAAATTCATCAAATTTTATATCATGTGAAAATAAAGTTTCATAATTTATAAATTATTTTCCAAATCAATAAACGTATCATAATTTAATCGATATTGACTTTAAGCGAGTATAGAGCCATGTGTTGATCGTGTAATGGTACATGACAACTTTAAGTGAGCGACTACGAATACACTCAAGAACCTTGCTTAAAAAATTAATAATAATTCATTATCAACATTATTTTTCAAAGTAGAATTTTATTTTGATACTTGAAACTAGAAAAAACTAACAATATGATTTTTCATTTTATTTATCAATTTATATTGAGTGATTTAATCTCACTCCAATGAAAAGAAAGCGGATATAGATGAGGTTTTTACCTTAATATTTTAAAAAGTACTGAAAATACTTATAATAATTATAATGATCATCATCAAATTCAATTTTTGTTTTAAAATACAAAAATTTTATTTTAAATGTCTGATAGTAACTTTAATGTTGAGAAATTTTATTGTTATGCCGATAATAGTTTTAATAAAAATTTTTTATTACATATATATATACTAGCTGTGAACGCCCGCTTCGCTGGGTTTTTTTTGGTGGTGATTTTATTTACATGTTAAATTTTTTGCTCTGAAATTTCGCCAATGATTTGATAAGTTCTACAATATTTGAACGCCGAACATCCCCTCAAATTAATTCCGATAGTTCTAAACTATTTTTCGATCGGGCTACTCCGATTATTTTCGTATAACTTACGACTTCAAGATATATATTTCAACTTTTATCACGTTTTCCAAACTTTTAAAACAATCGGGAGCATCCAACATCAATGAAATCATTTTTGAGTAATTTAATTTATTGAACTTTAATGTAATTTAATTTAATGCATTTACATTTACATTAATGTAAATACATACCTATATATATATATATATATATATATATATATATATATATATATATATATATGTTTGAAGTTTCTAGAATGTTATTTTCGGAACCTTGCAATACATTCTAGACCGATTAGAATCATTTTTATAAGATTTGAATCAACTAATTGTAATTTAGAGCTTTCCGAATGATTATCCAAATATTCGCAACAATCCAGACCATTCTTGACTTATTAAAAATAATCTTAAGTAATTTAAATCCCCGTGAAAAATGAATCATACATGGCCATGCATGGCCATATATGGTTCATGTATGGAGCATACATGGCCATGCATGGAGCATACATGGAGCATACATGGTCATACATGAATCATGCAAGGCCATGTATGGCCATGCATGGACATGTACGACTATATATGGCAGTGATTAATTGAACATACATGGCCATGCATGGCCGTATATGGTTCATGCATGGAGCATACATGGTCATACATGAATCATACAAGGCCATGTATGGACATGTATGACTATATATGTCAGTGATTAATTGAACATACATGGCCATGTATGGCCGTATATGGTTCATGCATGGAGCATACATGGCCATGCATGGAGCATACATGGTCATACATGAATCATACAAGGCCATGTATGGCCATGCATGGACATGTATGACTATATATGTCAGTGATTAATTGAACATATATGGCCATGCATGGCCGTATATGGTTCATACATGGCCATACATGGGCATACGAACTTTTTGAATACAGTCATGCATGGCCATATATGAATCATACAAGGCCATGTATGGCCATGCATGGTCATACATAGTCATGGATGACTATATATTAGACTGCTTTTTTTAGCGACTATTTTTTTTTTCGCTCCCATCCCGAAATTTTGTTGGAAATACCCTCCAAAAAACTCCCTGAGAGTTTAAGGACTTGATATTAATATAAAGTACTTTCCCAGAGCAGGCGAAGATTTCCCATTCAAAATACACGTAAACTTGGGTTTTTTTGTTTTAAACTTCTGTAACTCCGCGGCATTTTATGACATCATCTCGCCCAAAGTCAGGATTTTCTCAGAATTGAATGCTCTTCAAAAGTACCCATTATCGCGAAGTCGTAACTCATACGAGTAGGGTAGTGGGGACCGCTAAACAAAATTTTTTCATAGAATTCTTGTTTCTTCTCTCATTATCTCATAAACAACAAGACCTACAGAAAAAAATATGAATAACAATTCTATAGAAAATTCAATTTTCTACAAAAAAGGTCCTTAGCACTAAATCACTACGATCGATATTTTCTGAGATATTAATTATTGAAGTTTACGTAGCATTGAATTCCCATAAAATGTCGAATCAAATCTTAGAAAATACTGAATTTTTATTTGACTAATATCTCAGAAAATATCGATTTGAGTGATTCGGTGCTAGGGACCTTTTTTATAGGAAATTAAATTTCCTATAAAATTGTCATTCACATTTTTTTTGTAGGTCTTGTTGTTTATGAGATAATGAAAGAAAAAAAATTAAAAAAGTTCGTATGCCTATGTATGGCCATATATGCTCCAAGTATGACCATGTATGAACCATATACGGCCATGCATGGCCATATATGTCCAACTAATCACTGACATATATAGCCATACATGACCATGCATGACCATACATGGCCTTGTATGATTCATATATGGCCATGCATGGCCATGTATGATTCATTTTTCACGGATATAAAAAATTTGAGCTGACTATTACAATTACTTATAAACAGGATGTTGTAGTGAAAAAAATAGAAAATTTTTTTGATATCACTAACAGCATATTGATGATTATATTTTGCTTTTTCGAAAGTGATTATATCCTTTCAATCTTACGTAGCACAAGTAAACTTCGTTGTAACTGTCGGTCGCATAGCTTAGTCGACAAAGCGTCGGTCTCTCGTACGGAAGGTCCCGGGTTCGAATCCTACTAAAGCGGGTGGTGTTATTAATAAGTCTAGCGTTTTTTCTCTGAATTAAAAATTTCCAATTCGATTAGGAATTCAATTATTCGCATATCTGATAATCTCTGCGTCGCCAAAATAATTAAAAAAAAAAAAAAAATTAAAAAATTTTTTTTTTTTATTTAGTTAAAATTTCGATACCTAGTCATATCAAGTCATGTATGGCCGTATCAAGCTATGTATAGTCATACATGGCCATGCATGGTCATACATGGCCATGCATGGTCATACATGGTCATACATGGCCATACATGGCCATGTCTGGCCAATTTACATGCATGGCCATGCATGGAGCATTCATGCATGGCCATGTATGATTCATTTTTCACGGGTCAACCAAATTCATTTTGAAGCATTCCAGATTAATTAGAATTAATTTTCGAATAATTTGGAAAACTAATTTATATGTTAGAACTGAGATTTCAAGATTATTCCCGAAATGTCTAGATTATTCTTGAAATTCCTAAAACAATGTAGAATATTCACCATCAATCATAGATCCATTTTCAAAGTTCATATTATTTTAACCCCCATCTTTCACACCCTCATAGTTATCAAGTTAGTTTCTACTTCAAATCGTATTATAGGCACAAACACCTCCTCTTTTATAATATATATATATATATATATATATATATATATATATATATATATATATATATGTATATATATGTATATAATATATACATGTGATCATTTATCTTAGTAATACAATATTTATTGCCCGCGAAGCGGGCAGGATCTGCTAGTACATATATATATATCTATATATATTGGGGTGTTTTAAAAAAACCAAAATTTTTTTTTTTTTTTTATGGTGTACACAAATTGAAAGTATAAATAAAAATAAAAATTTTGGCACCAATCTGCGCTCTTAATAATGATATTAAGGTTTGCCTCAATCCATTTTTATATTTTCCATTTAAATAACATGGAAAAAAAAAAGTTTTTTTTTTAGAAATTTTTAGCTCCCAAACTAATCAACGGATTTTTATGCACAATTCATTATTATACAGGAAATTGAACGCTCTACAAAAAAAGTCTTTTATCCTTTTTTGATAAATCCCACCGTTCAAAAGTTATTTAAGCCTTAAGTCAAATTTATAGTAAATTTTGTAATTTTTGTACTTTTCCGGCGAAACTATCAGTCTTATCGAAAAATGTCATTGGAACTTTTTGTACATAATTTCATTCCTTACAAATTATTATAAATGAAGTTTTTCGAAAATCCGCATTGTTCACAAGTTATTCTCATCTCAATGTTAAGCTCTTAAAAAAATAGATGTCTGATTGATTTTAAGAGCTTGACAGTGAAAAAATTTTAAAATTTACTATAAATTTGACTTAAGGCTTAAATAACTTTTGAACAGTTGGATTTATCAAAAAATGATAAGAGACTTTTTTTGTAGAGCGTTCAATTTCCTGCATAAAAATGTATTGTGAATAAAAATCCGTTAATTAGTTTGGCAGCTAGAAAATTCTAAAAAAAAAAAATTTTTTTTCTCATGTTATTTAAATGGAAAATAAAAAAAGCGATTGAGGCAAACCTTAATATCATTATTAAGAGCCCGGATTGGTGCCAAATTTTTGATTTTTAGTTATACTTTCAATTTATACACCATAAAAAAAAAAAATTTTTGGTTTTTATAAAACACCCTAATATATATATATATATATATATATATATATATATATATATATATATATATATATATATATATTAGACTGTTTCAAAAAAAACAACTATTTTTTTTTTTCCTCATTATATCGAAAATATTGTTGGAAATGACGAAAAAAAAATACTGTGAAAGTTTGAGCTCTTAATATTAATATTAACAACTGCCGCATCGCAATTTTCTATTTCCCGTTTAAATAACATGGGAAAATTTATTTTTTAAGCTTTGGAATTTTGTAGCTCATGGTGGGACTAATACTTTGAAATGTTCAAGGCATGGTCTTATGGGAAATTTGACGCTCTACAAAAAAGGTCTCTTATAATTTTCCGATATTTTTATTTCTTCAAAAGTTATTCAAAGTTAAAGTTAGATTGATGATAAATTTTTACATTTTTCAAATTTTTTGACGCAACCATCAAATTTATGGACAAATTTTATTGGACATTTTTTGTAGAGCATTTTATTTCCTATAACTTATCTCTGAGAAAATTTTTGATACTTATCACAAGTCGTAAGTTATTTGCAATTAACTGAAAATTTAATATAATTAATTTTATGCAACAAAATTTAGATTATTTGAAAAAATTTTCAGTTAATTGCAAATAACTTACGACTTGTGAGAAATATTGAAAATTTTCTTCGAGATAAGTTATAGGGAATGAAATGCTCTACAAAAAATGTCCAATAAAATTTTCCCATAAATTTGATGGTTGCGTCAAAAAATTTGAAAAATGTAAAAATTTATCATCAATCTAACTTTAACTTTGAATAACTTTTGAAGAAATAAAAATATCGAAAAATTATAAAAAAACTTTTTTGTAGAGCGTCAAATTTCCCATAAAGACATGTCTTGAACATTTCGAAGTATTGGTCCCACCATGAGCTACAAAATTCCAAAGCTTAAAAAATAAATTTTCCCCTGTTATTTAAACGGGAAATAGAAAATTGCGATGCGGCAGTTGTTAATATTAATATTAAGAGCTCAAACTTTCACAGTATTTTTTTTTCGTCATTTCCAACAATTTTTTCGATATAATGAAGAAAAAAAAAATAGTTGTTTTTTTTTGAAACAGTCTAATATATATATATACATATATATGGGGCATTCAACGCCAAACCGACCACTTTTGAACCCGACCTTTTTGGATTTGACTGAAAAGTTTTTCTCTTTTTCTACCCCATCAAAGACGTTTCTAATATTTTTTACAAATTTTTTCACCCAACCAAAAGAAAGTTATAAATTTTTAAGAAAAATGTTTTCTTTTTATTTTAAATAGCTATAACTTTTTCGAAATTCGACTGATTGAGATGTTTCTTTTTTTAAATTTTTGTTTGCAAATGCACTTTTCGAAAAACAAAATACAAAACATTTATTGCAACTTATCTTCATTGGTTTATTGTAGGTTTTTGTAAAAAATCAAAAATTTTTCGATTCTTACCATTTTTGATTTTTTTTTTTTTTTTTTTTTTAAATAGAACTTCGTCATTTTCTGCAACTCCTCAAATTTTTTTAGAATGATGTTTTTTCGATTTATATTTTTTGTTCCAATTGAAAAAAAAAATTTCTTCCGACTAGCCTTGTTTCTCATAACACTATGCTTAACAATTCTGAGTGCTCAGAAAACTTTTCAATTTAGAAAAAAAAAAGAGTGCAATAAATTTAAATGGTAATCATCGATATAATTAAAATTGTGTCAGAAAAATCAAGTTAAAAAATAGAAGGGCCTTCTAAATATTTTTTTGAATTTTTTTCTGAAAACTTCATTCAAAAACGAAGAAAATAAAAAAAAAAATATTTTCGTTTGGTCTAGTTTTGGACAGACGCTGGAAATTAAAAATATTCATTTTTTAACCGTAAAACAATGAGTGTCGAAGAAAATGTTTTTGAATTGATGTGAAAAAAGATAAGTACAAAAGTTCGATTTGTCACGAGAATATAATTAAAGTGACAAATTCTAAAACCCTTTAAAAGAGAAAAGTTAACAAAAATAAACAATGACATTGACCATATTACATAGTATTAGGTATTTCTTATAGAGTATTTAGCACACTACAAAAGTTCTATGATATTTAGTCTAGACCATTGATAGCTGGAATAACAATAGCCATTAATTATGATTTTTTGGTAAATAAAAAATTTCTGAAGTTTGAAGTATCATGACTTGTGAATAGTCGTAAATGCATCTTTGTCACTAACAGCAATTTTAAATACCACGGGCCCTATAAAATGAGCCCAATAGCGAGTCGATTGCTAAAAAATTGTCTGCAGACATGGGAAGGAATTTTTTTCAGAAAATATGATATCGTTGCCATGTTTTATGAATGGGTAAACTATCAAAATAGATCACAATTTTTTAGAATGAAGGGTTAAAAATTTCATGATTTTTTTTTTCTGTCTGCAATAAAATTTTCATATAGGCTAAGAAAAAAAATAATGTTCGAAAAATTAAAAGCACTAATATATATATATATATATACATATATATATATATATATATATATATATATATATATATATATATATATATATATATATATATATATATATATCTATATATCTATATATATATCTATATATATATAATATAGTATATATATATATATATATCTAATATATATATATTCTTTTATATATGCCATATGATATAGTTAAATGTATTTTCTTTATTCATACAAAAGTATACTATTAAAATTTTAATTTAAAAAAAATAAATTGTTTTTTGTTTAAATTGTATAAGTATATATGTTTTAAAAGAATTTACACATTTTTCTTTGACAGTATTATTCAAACTGAAGACAAATCATAACTTATAACTGAAAATTCGCAGACTTACTTTGTTTTGCTAGATGTGAGTATAAATGTTTTTTCTCTAGACGATTAAAACACGTTTCGTACTTTAAAACGGTAATGTAATGTTTAATTAAACTATAAATACTTATGTTATTTTTTTTTTACTTTTGTCTTAACAATAAATATATATTATTATACATTTTTTAATACACATAGTTATCTAAAAACGGAAGACCGGCTATCTGAACAAATTATTTTATTATATGCTATTATTATAATGTACACTTTGTATTTATACTTATATTTCCTTATGGTCACTAGAGGACTTTGTCCTATGACCAATTAAATAAATAAATAAATAAATTCATTACCGAACGATTTAAATTACAACGAAAATATGATTAATAAAATTAATCATACGAATATGTAATTCTCGCAAGTTTTATTTCTAACGCAGGGACAAAAATCACAGCATCACACATTGTTATTTTTACAATTGCAATTTCTTGTACATTTTGAGCACTTACATGGAGGAGGTAACTCGTACGATGGTGGATATAGTGAAACTACTTGTTTAGGAAGTAATGTTCTAGAAGTATCATCACGTGTATATCCAAATTCCACGGGATCAAGGCTTTTTGTCGTCGATTTAAAAAGTGAAATTTTGTATCGAGTAATATAAAAAGCACGTAAAATGTGATATGCTATCGACTCACTTGTTGGTGGCAATTACGCTATAACGGTTATTTTCCCAGTCGAGTATTTATAATTTCTTAATTGGTTGAAATTTTCACACGGGCTTTTATTTTTTAAAACTTGAATTAAATATTTTTCTGCTTTCTTTACAAAATATTGTTCCCCACTCGTATTCTCATCTGCAATCAACGAATATTTATTGCTAAAACTCTATATTTACGATCTAATTTATATTCTATTTATCCGATGTTTTCTTACCATTAGTGAAGTCTTCAAGGTATAAAATTGCATTCGCTTCTATAGCTTTTAGCTTTGTTCCTATTTTGCTGGTATACGATGACCCCGTTAAAAAATGAAGAGCTGGCAACACGCGACAAAAACCATAACGATAGTGCTGCACTAGTGTGTCTACACTAACAAGTTTTGTTTTTATACCATGAATGTACTCCATTAATAATTTCTAAAAACGCAGAGAAATGTAGCAGTTATTTCAGAATATTTGATTATTCTGCAAAAAAAAACTAAACAGTAATATTTTCACTTACCTTTAAACCGAATGCCTCGAAATTTTGCCAAAAGTACATAATTACAGCTAATAAATCGCAATTTGCAAAAGATATTTTTATTAAAGAATGACCTTCTTTTATAGCATGATCAATGTGCACAATAGCAACATCGTTCATGTCGTAAGATGGGCAGTTCCGCAAATAGCTCAAGTTATTTGCTTTGCTTAATTCCGTTGATTGTCCAGAACCATCATCTTTGGGACTATAGACAAATTCTAAGTTCGGGTACGTCTTTCGAATGGTTGGAAACCATATTGATAAAAATTTTATTATATAAGACTGCAATACTTTTATATTTTTGAAGTTCTGCCAAAATTTCTTTTCCTGCACAGGTAGCGATGTATTGTCATTTATGACATGAATCTCAATAGTTGACTCCTCATGTCTATAAAATAAATTTCATGTATAAAAATGATTTAAAAATCATCTGTTGTTAATTTTAAAAAAATGTTGTGATATTATCATTTTTTTTAAGATTACTGTACTAAAATAGAATCCGATACTTACACCTTGGAGGACGTAGGCAATTCTTGATTAAATGACTCAAATAATAAATCGATGTGTTTTAAATTTTTATAACTACTGATTTCCACTAATAATAAATCTATAAATGAGTCCCGAAATTCTTTAAAAGTTTTAATATTTTTAAATTTCATTTTTGTACACATATTTAATACACGCAAAATCAAACAAGTGTTGTTGATTGTCGTTGAATCGGATGTTTTTTTAACTTTGTTGTTCAGCTCATCAATTAATTTGAAATTGTCCACAGCCTTCATTGAACCATCATCCTCAAACAACATATTTTTCTTTGATAACTCGTACGAAAACAGAACATCTCTCGAAAATTGTCGTTCAGTCGCAAGAGCTAAAATTTTTTGAACGTCTTTATGATCATCAGATGTTGATTTCGATTTTTTTTTGTTAGAAGCAACTTTTACATCCATAGTATTTAATTGGACTTTTTTGATAGGATGTGACAAAGGTTCTTTCTCAAGCAGGAGACGATCAGAAAAAAACCTTTCAAAATTAACGCTGTGATATTATGTTTCGTAAACTATTATTTTCTTTTAATAAAAATGGGTTTGTAAATTTTTCTATGTACTTGACAATATTTGATACCAATAATTCCGATGGTAGAGGGTAAGCATGAGAAAATTCATGATGATATAGTTCGATGTTATCTTCGTCAACGAATGTCAACTTTCGGAAAAGATTTTTTACATCGAGCTCTTCGTGATATACTAAGTTCCACGTTGTTACATACCCTTTTTGAGCAGTGGAGCCTATAACACCTCCTGAGTCTTTGCCAGAACGATTTATGGAGCATTCTAATCCTTGGTCTACAGCAATGGACGAAAATGGAGTCATAGATTTCTTAACCGTAAAATACCCCTCTGTAAAAGCTTTATATACTTGTGGGTTTGTATTTTTTAAGCTAATAATATCTGCGATATATACTGATGACCAGCGTGCATAATTGGTTCTGTCAAAGACATGAAATAAGGGTTGTAATTTTATAACTGTGCTAACGTGTAGTTCCCAATTCCCTGTTCTATCAGCTCTAATTAAATCTTTTACTAAATTATATAACGGTGGGCCCCGGCTATCTCGTGTCCAATAGCCACGAACCACTGTTACTAAATTTTCCCGTGTAATTAATTAATTAATAATAAATTATTAAATATAAATATGAATTTTAATTATTTTATTGTTGGTTCTGGAAGACGGGAAATAGATCTCAGAGTGTAGGTATACTCGTTCTGACCGGACACGCGGCGAAATTGTTTATAACTTATTCTAGACGACGTTGGTGATGAAAAGAAATTACTTATAAAGAGACTCAAATTAAATTATACATAACAAATTTTATTTAACCAAGCCCAAGTATATATACAAGAATCCCCTTTACTTATAAGTTAAATTAAATTAAAATAAATATCAAATATTAACTAAATATCTCGTTGAAGAGAGAGAGAGAGTAAAGTTTTATATGTGTGAGAAATTGATTATAAGTCTTATCTGGTTTAGTATAGACGACGTACAGGTGGAATCGGGCGTCGGTTCATCTTCCCAGAGCTCGTTGATAACTTCCTCAGGTTCCTCGGCTTCGAAAAAATCAGGACACTTGAAACAACACTGCCCAAAGTTTTCGATTGGGTTTTCCCAAGTACCACTCAAATTTTATTTATAAAGAGAATTAATATAGAGTAATTAGATTTAAGTTCTTATTTTAGCGTGATGGCCCCAATGAACACTTGAACTTGAGTGACGATTCAGGTTCAACTGCTTCTGGTCCCAACCTCTGATGACCCCTACCTAATTATGCGCAAAGGACCAATTCACGGTCACCTGCTGCGCGAGATCATCCCCTATGGTCTAGCTCCTAACTCAGCCGAACTCAGCAAATCGGACGGTAACGAGAGGGAGAGAGAAAGACCAAAACCAGACGGAGACAGCGAGAGAGCCGCACTCTCACGTCGTACCAACGCTGCCCGGTTATAATTAATCATTACAATTACACTATTCCAGTACGAAAATAATGGTGATTCAGAGCATCTTTTTTTTATGAAATCTTCAAAATCAGTTTTAAATTTACTATGGTTCATTGTTAATTTTTCATACAAAGACCTAGCTTCATCAAAACTTTCATCAACAATGCAATCCTTTAAAACATCGAAATCTACCATTTCTGAGTGATAATCATCTGTAGACATACCTTTCATAAATTCCTGTACCTGCAAACGCTGAAGAGCTTCAGCAATCATAGTGAAGCCTTTAAAAGACCGCGCATAGTTGGAACCATTTAGAACTTGATCTACAATGCCTGGGCCAAAAGTTTGCGTTTCTATCAAAATGTTTTCTATCTCACTCCCTTTTAAAAATTTTCCAATGCACGTCAACCCAACCTTGGCCATGTGGAACGTCCCTAGCATTATGAAAATATTTTTGAATTCTTCAGATTTTTCAAATTTGATATGACGCGTAATTCTGTAGACTCCTTCATCACAAAATACCGGAAGACATGATTGTTTTAACTGTGATAAAACATCATTAAAATTGCACAAGGATGTATAGACGGTTGAATAGTCGGTGACTGCAAACGGTAACACTGGCAGATATCCGGCTATTTGTGTTCGACGTGAATCTTTTGTTAATAAACTATTGAAAGCCGCCCAAGAAGGTATAGTTTGTTTGCTTTGTTCTGTAGGAGCTGTAAATGAAGTTGAAGGTGTTGATGTTAAGGGAGACTCCTCACGCCCAGTTTTGAAGATATTCATCCTACAGATTATCCAAAGCAAGTCTTTACAAGAATATTCATAATCAGATGGATGAACAGTAGGAATGATATTTATTCCAAATTCTTGAGCTATAACGACACTCTCAGGTTTTTCAAAATCTTTCAATTTTTGACATTCCAGCATATAATTTAGGGTTTTTTTCTGTTTTAAAATGTTCGTTTCTTGAATTTTTGGTTTTTTATTTATGTTATTCGGTCTGTTTTGGAATAAAACTGAAACGGTGTCGTGTGAACTATTCAAGCCAGATAAGGTACTTTCATTATGATCAAAATTGTCGAATGCAGCAATAGTGAATTCGTTGGGATCAAAATGTGATGGTATTGGTACACGTCCGTCACTTTGTTCTACGGTATAAGCTGCCAATCGTAAACGACTCCGTCTAATATCATCATAAGACATAGAAATGCCGGTTCTATTCAGACTTATTATTAATGATGAGCTCTTACACGTCGAATGAACAGCAAACCCACTTAAGACATGTAAAGGAGTCCTTTTTCGGCCACCATGTAGTACAAAATACATTATCCGGTACAAACTTTGAATTCTTAAGCTTTCATGACTACGATTGGGAGTGTCGTTTATTTCATCGTCTTTTACATCATCATTGATAATATTTTCATGGTTTTCATTTTGAATTTTTTCTGCTGGACAGTTGAATAATGTTGAAAAAAAACTTACCAGTTGATCCGGGATTTTCATCTGATTCCAAGATTCTTCTAAATCTAATTCATCGCAAAATCTGTCATTCAAGTCAAAATCTTCTTTGAGTAACGATTCTCTGATTAATTGAGCACTTTTTTTTATAGGATCAATCGAAGCAAGTTTTCGTACTGCATCATCGCAAGTCATTGTACTTTTGAAAAATAACAGGGACTGATTCGCTCGAGAATGCGTAACAAAACAGACGTCATTTTTATAGTATTTTTCTATAAACGATTTAACATCACGGTGTTTTACTGTACCTTCATCACCTAATATTTTATTAACTTTATTGGTAATGAAACTAATTTGTAAAATTTCTCCAGCATCTAATAGGGATTGCACAGAAAGTAACACTTTTTTAATTGTCATGTTTTTTTTTTCTGAAACACTTATTTCATCTGCATCGAAACTTGTATTTCCTTCAATAATCCTACCCTCGTGACTTTCGTCATTTTCATTTGCAGGCATTTGAAATTCAAAATTGTCTTCGTCTTCGATGCCAGACAAGTTGCTACGGTTAGCAATGCTTTTATTAAGATTTCTATCGTAATTATTAGAGATAGAATGCAAACATGCCTTATGATAATAAATATCAAATTCTAATAATTCCTCAGGTGTTTCTACAGAACGAAGAAATTCAGTTGATAAATTTGGCATATTTCTGGATATATCGAAAACCTTTTTAGCCACTTCAAGCGTAGTTAGCTTTGATTTTTTATGATCCTGATTTTTGCGGACCTTCTCACAAATAAAACAGTAGGTCGAACTCTGGTTACTATCACGAACATCGTAATCAGCACTAGTTTTCAATGTATATTTCATGTAACAGTCACGTATATAATACGAAAAACTTCCTGTTAAATCTTTTATTCTATTATAAACCTCATCTTTTCGCTGTAATGCTGCACTTCTCATTTTATCACAACCCATTTCCGAGAAACT
This sequence comes from Microplitis manilae, assembly GCA_030273425.1. Lineage (NCBI taxonomy): Eukaryota > Metazoa > Arthropoda > Insecta > Hymenoptera > Braconidae > Microplitis > Microplitis manilae. The sequence continues at coordinate 15,878,158 of CP092720.1, read as the reverse complement.
TAACTTTCCTGAAGAAGAAACACAAATAACGCAATACATTTTCAATTCAGCGGAAGACATTACCACGGTCTCTCGTAAAATGTTTCAAGAATAATGAACAGAATTAACAAAGTTGCTTGAACTAATCAATAGCAATGAATTGAGAGCAAGATCAATGAATTTATTTAGACCCGTGTATATATATATATTAGACTGTTTCAAAAAAAACAACTATTTTTTTTTTCTTCATTATATCGAAAATATTGTTGGAAATGACGAAAAAAAAATACTGTGAAAGATTGAGCTCTTAATATTAATATTAATAACTGCCGCATCGCAATTTTCTATTTCCCGTTTAAATAACATGGGAAAATTTATTTTTTAAGCTTTGGAATTTTGTAGCTCATGGTGGGACCAATACTTCGAAATGTTCAAGACATGTCCTTATGGTAAATTTGACGCTCTACAAAAAAGGTCTCTTATAATTTTTCGATATTTTTATTTTTTCAAAAGTTATTCAAAGTTAAAGTTAGATAGATGATAAATTTTTACATTTTTTAACTTTTTTGACACAACCATCAAATTTATGGGAAAATTTTATTGGACATTTTTTATAGAGCATTTCATTTCCTATAACTTATCTATAAGAAAATTTTCAATATTTCTCACAAGTTGTAAGTTATTTGCAATTAACTGAAAATTTAATATAATTAATTTTATGCAACAAAATTTAAATTATTTAAAAAAATTTTCAGTTAATTGCAAATAACTAACGACTTGTGAGAAATATTGAAAATTTTCTTATAGATAAGTTATAGGAAATGAAATGCTCTATAAAAAATGTCCAATAAAATTTTCCCATAAATTTGATGGTTGTGTCAAAAAAGTTAAAAAATGTAAAAATTTATCATCTATCTAACTTTAACTTTGAATAACTTTTGAAAAAATAAAAATATCGAAAAATTATAAGAGACCTTTTTTGTAGAGCGTCAAATTTACCATAAGGACATGTCTTGAACATTTCGAAGTATTGGTCCCACCATGAGCTACAAAATTCCAAAGCTTAAAAAATAAATTTTCCCATGTTATTTAAACGGGATATAGAAAAATGCGATGCGGCAGTTGTTAATATTAATATTAAGAGCTCAATCTTTCACAGTATTTTTTTTTCGTCATTTCCAACAATATTTTCAATATAATGAAGAAAAAAAAAAATAGTTGTTTTTTTTGAAACAGTCTAATATATATATATGAATATATATATGCATAAGATTATAAGTTATCAAAGAATACACTCACGAAGTTACTGCAAGTAGAGAAAATATTCAACTGATGAAAAAATAAAGGTGAACGCTTCAAGTTAACAATTAAGAATAATGGAGCATCGATAGTTCGTCATTATACACAATAGATAACTTATCCCTAAAAGGACTTATTATTTAAGTACAACAAAAATGTTTACTTTCAATATAACTTAAAATATGATGATAAAAACTAATTGAATACAACAATTAACAAATAAGATAAGCGAAAGATACTGCCTGGAGCAAACCGATCGACATAACGAGAACGATAAAGGTGAAAACTTTACTCCATGATGATAAAAATTGTAAGCACCCCAAGAAACGAAAACGATTTAAAAATAATACAAAAAAAAAAAAACATTAAATAACAATAAAAATGCAACTGAAATTAAATAAAATCCAAGTAATATAAATACTCAATACATGTACCTATATATCGAAGTATATACGCATAAATGTACATGTATTAGGGTGTTTCCAAAAAAAAAAAAAAAAAAGAAAAGAAATTTTGTATGGTATCCAAAGTATACCTGAAAATAATTATTTTGGTACCAATCCAAGCTTTTAACAACAATATTAGGGTTTGCCTCAATCCGTTTTTCTATTTTCCATTTAAATAACTCGGGGGAAAAAAAAAATTTTTCTTTTCGAATTTTCTAGCTCACAAACCAATCGACAGATTTTCATGTACGATAATTATTTTCATAGAAAAATGAACACTATGAAAAAAAGAGTTATCATTTTTTGATAAATCCAACTGTTCAAAAGTTATTTGAGATTAAAGTCTAATTTTTATAGCAAGATTTGAGATCTTTTTACTTTTCCGGCGAAACTATCAGTCGTATCAGAAAATGTCATAGTGATTTTTTTTCACGTAATTTTATTCCCTACAAGTTATTACTGATCAAGTTTTTCGAAATTCTGCATTGTTTTCTAGTTATTTTCATTTCAATGTCAAGCTCTCAAAATCAATCAGAAAAGTATTTTTTTTTAAATTTGAGATTGGAATGAAAATAACTAGGAAACAATGCTTAATTTCGAAAAACTTAATCATAATAATTTGTAAGAAATGAAAGTACCTACAAAAAAGTTTCAATGAGATTTTATGATAGGACTGATAGTTTAGCCATAAAAGTAAAAAGATCTCAAAATTTACTATTGATTTGTGAGCTAGAAAATTCGAAAAAAAAATTTTTTTCCCGTGTTATATAAATAGCAAATAGAAAAATGGATTAAGGCAAACCTTAACATTGTTATTAAGAGCTTGGATTGGTACAAAAATTTCTATTTCCAGGTATACTTTCAATTTTCGGATGCCATAAAAAAAAATCGGTCTGTCGGTTGACCCTGTGAGCCAGCCCCAAAACTTCCCGCCCATTTCGATCTCCTTGAGCTCGAAAATATTATTGTATGCGTTTATTTTCGAAAAATAACGTTTTTTATCATTTTTTCTACAACGATATCTCTCGAACGAATAAACCGATTAAGACGTTTAAGGTGGCAATCGACGCGTTTTATTGAGTTCTACAACTGATGAAATTTTAAAATTGATTTTCAAGTCTTTTTTGAGAAATTTTCAAAATACTAAAAAAATTTTTTTTTTTCTTTCGTTAACGGTTTCTCTCGAACAAATAAACCGATTTTGATTTTTGAGGCGGGATTCGACGCGGCTTACAAAGTTTGAGAGCTGATTAGATTTTGGGATCAATCCATTCAGCAAATTAAAAGTTATTCAAAAAAAACATTTTTGAAAAAATTTTATTTTTGGAATATCTCCGAACTTACCCGACCGATTAAGCTCAAATTTTCAGTGTTCATAGTAAATAAAAAGCCGCGTCGAATGACACCTTAAAGTTCAAAATCGGTTCATCCGTTCAAAAGTTACAGAATATTTACATACGTACGTACGTACATACATACATACATACACTCGGACATCATCGTGAAATTAGTAAGACTAGCTTTCTAGGACCTCAAAACGTCGACATTTGTTGGAATTTCGATTTCCACAAATCGGACTGAAACCAATAACTTCCCGAATTTTTGAAAATTTGCAATTTTCTTAGCGGGAAGTTAAAAATGTTTTTTTTTTTTATTATTTTTTTATTATTTTTTTATTAAATCACATGTCAAATGAGTAATATTAATAATAAAAAAAATGAGGTTTTTTTTTTATTACTCATGATTATAAACTATGAACAATAATAATAGTAAAAATAAAAAAAAAAAAAAAAAAAATAAGATAAAATTCATAAAAAAAAAAAAAAAAATGGCAGCTAAATTTTTTTTTGTTAATAATCAGTTTTCAGGTTTTTTATTAATTACACCAAAACAAAAAGGATTCAGACAGTGATTTTTGAAAGGGTACTTGTGATCAAAAATACACAGATAATAAAAAAAAAATAAGTCGATAAATCTTGTTTTTCGAAAGTTATTGGTTAAATAAAAAAAAATAAATAATAATGAAAAAAAATTAATGAGTAAGAGTAAAATAAGCGATTGAGGTGTGCACTTTTGGATTTTCGAACTTTTTTTTTTATTATTTTCTATTTTTATTCTATCAAAAAAATTTTTTTTTTTAAATTTAACAAGCACGTTCTTGTAGGAAATTTCATTTTCTACACAAAGCATCGAATATCATATATGCGTCAAATTAATAAGAAAAAAGATACAGGGCTTCAAATGTCAACGAAAAATGGAATTCACTTTTCGTTGACATTAAAGTTAAAAAAATTTCCATTTTTTAAACTTCATTTATCGTGAACATTAAAAGCCCTGTAACTTTTTTCCTATTGATTTAACGTGTATATGAAATCAGATACATTTTGTAGAAAATAAAATTTTCTACAAGAACGTGCTTGCCAAATTTTGAAAACAAAATTTTTTTATAGAATAAAAATAAAAAATAATAAAAAAAGATTTAACACTGAGGAAACTTAATTTTTGTTGATGTTTGAAGCCCCGTAACTTTTTCCCAGTACGTTTGACGTACATAATGCATTAGCACATTCTTGTAGGAAATTTGATTTTCTTCAAAATTATACTGGACGGAATAGAAAACAAAAATTTTTTCATAGCCTTAATAACGAGAAAACTCAAATGAAATTTTCACGTATATTTTAAACGGAAGGAAGAACAGCCCTTTGTGATAGCTCAATTTTAAAGATATCCGGTTAAAATTTGGTGAGGATTGTCGTTCAAATATTAAGTAACTTTCGAGCCTGACCTCTATAAATTTGGCTAAAAATATTTTCTATTTTTCTACTCTATAAAAAACGTTTCTCGTAATAATTTCAAATATATTCACCCGACCAAAAAAAAGTAATGAATTTATAAAAAAAAATGTCTTTTCTTATTTTAAATAGCTATAACTTTTTCAAAATTTAACTGATCAGGACGTTCGTTTTCCAAATTTTTGGTTTTCAATGTACTTTCCAATAAAAATACAAAAAAATTGTTGCAACCTATCTTCATTTTTTTTTGTAGATTCTTGTAAAAAATCAAAAATTTGTCAATCGTTACCATGTTTGATTTTTTTTCTTTTATGTACAACTTTGAAATTTTTTGCAAATCCTCAAATTTTCTCAGTGATGTTTTATCGATTTGTATTTTTTTTGTTCCAATTGAAAAAGAAATTTTTTTTTAACTAGCCATATTTATCATAACACCATGCTCAAATTTTTTGGGAAAACTCAAAGAACTTTGGAATTTGGAAAAAAAAATTGAAAAGAATGCATTTAAATGGTAATCATCGATATAATTTAAATTTTGTTCGAGATATCAAGGTAAAATGTAGGACCCGAATAATTTTTTTTTTTTTTTTTTTTTTTTTACTTAAAACTACATTTAAAAACGAAGAAAATAAAAGAAAAGTTTTCGTTTGGTCCATTTTTGAATAAATACTGGGAATTTAAAAAAAAAATCTTTTAATCATAGAACAATGAGTGTAGAAGAATTTTTTTTTTAAATTCCCAGTATCTGTCCAAAAATAGACCAAACGAAATCTATTTTTTTTCAATTTATTCGTTTTTGGATGTAGTTTACAGTAAGAAATACAAAAAAATTACTCAGAAGGTCGTTCTACTTTTTAACTTGATTTCTCGAACAAAATTCAAATTATATCGATGATTACCATTTAAGGATTTGCAGAAAATGTCAAAGTTGTACATAAAAAAAAAAAAAAAATAAATAATGGTAAACATCAAAAAATTTTTATTTTTTCCAAAAATCTACAAAAAAAACTATGAAGACAGGTTTCATTTGATTGTCAAGCTCTTAAGAAAGTCGTGTTCTGATCGACTGCAAGAGCTCGACATGAAAATGAAAATAACAAGAAAACAATGCGGAATTTCCAAAAACTTTGCAGTACAAAATTAGTAGAGAATATAATTATCAGCAAAAAAGATCCCATAGCATTTTGTGATAAGTCAGATAGTTTCGTAAAAAAAGTATACAGATCTCAAAGTTTACTATAACTTAAATTTGAGCACCAATCATTCTTGAGCAGATGACTATCAAAAAATGTTAAAAATTAAAAAAATTTTTTTTCTATTGAGTTCATATTAAAAATAAAAAAAGTTGAAAATTCATGTAAATAATTAGATGATAATTGTAAGTCGTTTATAATCATTAACATTGAGTTTTTTATTAACTCGAAAAATATTCTTATATTTGCTTTAAAGTTGAATATCATAAACTACCATCTCTGTGAGTAATAAAAAGTATCAAATATTTTCTATTCCAAAACTTAACATTTAAGTAAAGTACAGCATTCGAAAATAATTCTGATAAAAGGCTCAGACATGGGTAAACACTACCTTTAATACTTTAATGGCCATCCTAATTATGTTAGTAAACATGCAGATAATTTAAGGTACTAAAATTTATTTTAATGAGTAAAAACATTAAAAGGAATGTTATTTTTCATAATGAATGTTCTTAGGAAAAAAAAAAGAAAAAAAAAAATTATCTACACGGAGCGATTTTTATATTCGTTTATAGAATGATAAGTGACAAAAAAATAGATACAAGTATTGAAAAACGGAAGTTCTTTGACGTGAAGAATGAAATCAGTTATTTGAAAGTTGAATACTCACTGTAAAAAAAAAAAGTTGAAGCAGAGCACGGAAGAAGCGGTAATTTTTCGAAGTTTTCTATGAAAACGTATCGTAGTTCAGAATCGATACTGAGAAAACAATTTATTTGAGCCAAATGACATTTGTTTCAGGCAAAGAAATCCTATATTTGAATGGACTCAATTTGTATTGCTTTAAGACAAATATATGGTTTATATGAATGAAATAGTGATTTGTTTTCAGTTAACAAATGTTCATTTCAATTGTTTTTCAACCAAGAGTTGTTAACTATGAAGACATACACATAATAATAATATATGTAAGAATATATATTTGAAAGAAATTAATGATTTTGTGCAGTTAAATAAATCTATTCATGTGGCTCGAATAAATTGTTCTTTCAATGTAAGTTACTCAAAATGATAAAATGAAAAACGGTTGACCCTATACGCCGACCCGTATACATCGCTATCTTCAAGTTCACAGAATCTGAAAAAAAAAATTTTTGGCAAACTTGTGTGTAAGCCCATCGAGGTCAAAAAACGATTGCATCGAAAAAACATATATTTCGTGGCAAAAAAATAATTTGTCCGACGACATCTTTAAAATCAATTGACCTATGTACACGTTAAGTGTTCTGCGGCGATAGAAAGAGCGGGTTAATACATTGAGTTGATCAAACTAAAAAATGAATTAGTCGAGTGATTTACCAGTTATATAACAGAGACGTACAAGAAAAATTACTTTAATTATAAGTTTCCGCACAACTTATAAACTACTCGACCGATCAACTCCAAATAAATCTAATCAGTAATAAGTGAGCCCTTCCGATTGTCGCAGAGCACGTTCAGAACGGATCATTCGTATTAGAGATATCATAGAACACAAACAAAAACACACACACACACTCACAATAGCTTTCTCAGATCTCATAACTTCAAAATGCAAAAGATACTAGATTATCAAAAATCGGACCGAAACCAATAATTCGCATTTTTTTGAAAATTTTTGAAGCGAGAAATTAAAAAGGTCTCTGCACACTCCCATAAAAATTTGTTTCAGAAAAAATGCTGTCGATTGGTGGTATCGATATTTTTTCGATTTTTTGAATCCAAAATGGACTTTGAAAAAATCCATTTGTTTATAACATTAGTTAACAAAAAAAAAAAACGTCTCTCAACGATCTGTTATAAATTTGATTCAGAAAAAATGCTGTCGATTGGTGGTATCGACATTTTATCGATTTTTTGAATCCAAAATGGACTTTGAAAAAATCCATTTGTTTATAACATTAGTTAACAAAAAAAAAAACGTATCTGAACGATCTGTTATTAATTCGATTTAGAAAAAATGCTGTCGATTGGTGGTATCGACATTTTATCGATTTTTTTTTTTTTCTCTGATTTTTCGTGTAAAAAACTTAGAAAAATTCCGGCCTATCAAGCATCTGACGCGATTCGGCGGAGTGAGAGTGCGCGCCATAGGCAGCTGCTAATGCGAGAGAGAGAGGTCCGAGCGCGTCGCTTGTTTTTTCGTCATATCTCGCTAAATATTTGAGATACGAAAAAATACTATGATACCTTTCTTGTGTATTTTTTTATTTTAAGCATTTTTTTTCCTCTTCACTGCCCCAACAAACCAGTGGTTCGGAAGTTATTTCGATTTAAACAAACAAATCGTTATTAACAATTGTTTGCACCACTTTTGAACAAAATGGACCCGATTTTAGTAATCCTCGGCTCAAAATACATAAAAAACCGTTGAGTGTACCCGGTGCCATCAAAATGTATACGGGCTCTCCTCTTCAGCCGAAGGACTATTAATTCCTATCACTTTATCTTTCATTCACACTATCTATTTTCCTATTCTACTGGTAAGATTATTGAATCGTATATTAAGAATAGTATTATTCATTAAAAACTGATAAGTTGATTTTATTATAAGAAATCTATTGATAATTAATAAGCCGTGAGGTAGGTTGGTAAATTTTTCATACGTTGCCGAGTTTGAATAAGTGCGGGTCTTTGCTTTGCAAGAACCCCAGCCCACTGCTATATATATATATATATATATATATATATATATATATATATATATATATATATATATATATATATATATATATATATATATATATATATATATATATATATATATATATATAGTGACTGGGATGAGGTTCTTAGAACTTAATCACTACGATAAATAAATTATCCGATTCCAATTATTAGTATTAAAAAAATAATAAATAATGAGTTTTATTAAAATTATATAATACAAGGTAATGCTAGTTGCATTAGATATGTGTTAGCAAGTTGCTGTGTATCTTTCTGATTGTACGCGTGTGCTGTGTGAACTGTTGCTACCGAATATCGCATCTCGTGGGGGAAATATTCGGCGATTGATGACGATCGATGATTGACGGACTTATCCGAAATTATGAATATCAAATAATATAAGTAGTGACGTGGTCGCTACAGTACTTCCCCTCTAAAAAAAAATATGATGCTTATTTACAAATGATAAATAATAAGAAATATTTACAATGAAAAAAAAAATAATAATTTGAGCATGTTTGCTACGTTGTGAAGAAAGTACTAACTAGAGAGAATACAACTAATAATTAACGAAAAAAAAATTGAATTTAAACGGGTTTAAATTATGACAAAAAAATTAATTTTGTGCGTCGTCGGCCACGAAATAGACAGGTTTCAGTCTATCGATGGAAATCGCAGTATTTGTGCGTTTGTGATTCACGATGAAGTATTTATCGTATCGCGCGATGACTTTGTATGGACCCTCATACGGAGCTGAGAATGATGGTCCAATCTGTCGAGTACCTGGGAACAAGTGTTGAGGTCTCTGAAACAGAAAACAGAACGTTGTCCATGACGCGAGATTCCGGCTGGTGCCAAGTTATTAAAATATGCTTTTAAATCACGTAAAACGCTTTCTGCATTTGCGTGCTTATTTGACGGAACTAGCAGTTCACCTGGTATGCGAATCCGTTCACCATATACAAGCTCAGCTGGGGTAGCTTGTATGTTCTCTTTCCAAGCAGTTCGTAGAACAAATAAGACATCGGGTAGCGCATCATACCAAGTGTCATCGTAACACAGCAGTGCGGCCTTGAGTTGTCGGTGTAGGCGTTCCACCAGACCATTAGATTGAGGATGATACGGCGTCGTTACCAGATGAGTTATGCCAAATAATTTGCTCAGCGATTGAAATAATGATGATCTGAACTGTCCTCCTTGGTCGGACGTTATTCTGGCTGGTACACCGTATTTTGAAATCCACACTCTAAAAAGCGCGAGTGCAACAGTATCTGCGTCTCCATTTTTAAGTGTGATGGCTTCTGGAAACCGGGTAAACTGTCGACAATTGTCAGGCACTTGTTGTAGCCGCGAGATACTGGTAGAGAGACCAAATCGATGTGGATATGCTCAAAACGTTGCATCGGTAATTCAAAACGAGCAAGAGGTGAAGATATATTACGATGGATCTTGTTTAGCTGGCAGTTGATGCAAGCTTTGGCCCATTCTCGACAATCTTTCTGGATTGAACGCCAGATATAGCGTTTGTTCACTAGTTTCTGAGATGCTCTGGTGCCAGGGTGTGCCAGAGAGTGCAGTGCATCGAAAACTTTCTTTCGAAGTTGACATGGAACGTATGAACGTGGTTTACCTGATGAAACATTAGAATAAACTGAGGCCGGATGGTCGTTGAAAACAATTTGTTGCCACTGTAGTGACGTTGCAGCGTTGCCAAGAAGATCCCGAAGTTCAGGATCGTTCTTCTGAGTGTTTACCAGCTCGTGCGTGGTAATTGGCGTCGAAATGGCTTCAACGCGCGACAGCGTGTCTGCAACGATATTCTCGTGTCCAGAGATGTGTCTAAAATCACTCGTGAATTGGCCAATAAAGTCTAGGCGACGAAATTGCCACGATGATGCTCGTTCAGTACGTTGCTGGAAAGCAAAGAGCAATGGTTTATGATCGGTGTAAATTGCAACTTGTTCACCTTCAAAAATATGACGGAAGTGTCGGACATCTTCGTAGATAGCGTGAAGTTCACGATCGTACGTCGATAATTTTTGAATGGATGGCTGTAGTTTTCTGCTGAAGAAAGCAAGTGGTTGCCATTCTCCGTCAACTAGTTGTTGCAGAACCGCACCAATAGCTGTATTTAATGCGTCTGAGAAAATAGCCCAAGTTGCGTCATCGTTTGGATGCGCAAGCATTGCAGCGTTGGCTAATGCCTGTTTCGCATTGTTATAAGCCTTTCGAAGCCCGGTGTCTCGACGATTAACGTTGATCCTTTCACGTTTGGCCCCTCGCGCAGTTTATTTAGCGGTGCAAGGATTTCTGCAGCGTTTCTGATAAATTTCCTGTAGAAATTTATGGTACCTAGAAAACCACAAAATACAGAAATCGTACTGGGAATTTTTAGGTTAGTAATTGCGTCTACCCTGTCGGGCAACGGCTTGATACCTTTATTGCTGATGTAATGACCTAAAAATATTACCTCATGCTGGCCCAACACCGATTTGGCTGCGTTGATGACAAGTCCGTAGATTTGTAAGCGTTAAAATAAAATTTTTAAGTGCTCGAGATGTTGCTCCTGGTTCTCTGAAACTACTAGTACGTCGTCGATGTGTGGGAAGACAAACGGTAGGTCTCGTGGGGCCTCATCGATAAAACTCTGGAAAGTTCGCGCGGCATTTCGAAGTCTACACGTCATGTATGGGAATTAGAACAAGCCAAAAGGAGTGATGATGGCTGTCTTCTCGATGTCTTCTTCGGCGATGAGTAATTGGTTGAAGGCTCTAACCAAATCTAGCACTGAGAATAAATTTTTACCGTGCAGCGTTGCGGTAAAATCAACGAGTCGTCTGACCGGGTAGTTATTGTGAATCGTACGCGCATTGAGTGGTCAATCAGTTTAATGCATTTTGCATCGGAGCGTATTGAATCCACGCGTGTTTGGAGACCAGTGGAGCCGTCACGTAATTGTTTGTGTTTGAGGTCGATTAACAAGTTAAAGTGACTTAAAAATCGGCGCCAATTATTGGTTTCGTGACGTCAGCGATGATAAATCTCCACGTAAATTCTCGACGTAATCCAAGGTTTAGTGACAGAGTGATACAACCGTATGTTTCAATCAACGAGCCATTTGCTGCGTGAAGTTGGTAACCTACTGGCGTAGGCTTGCATTTTATCCGCCCGTATGGATAAACAGAGAGATCTGAACCAGAATCCACGAGGTATTGAGTATTCGTGGTTAGATCGACGACGAAGAGGCGGTTTGAAGATGCTAGAGAGTCGCTTTCCGCCGCTAGTGACTCCCGTTTACGTTTCCCGAGAACTTGCATCCTGGCGTACATTTGTACGCAGTTTTACCAAACTTGACATGGTAATAACAGATGCCTGTTTTATCAAGCTTGCGTGGCTTAGATTTACTTCGGGTGCGTTGGTTTGGCTTACGAGCTGGAGATCTGCCGCGGTTCTGGTTGAAAGCTGATGTCAGTTCTGCTACCTGACGGGATAGTTCGCTGACTTGTCTTTGCAGCGCCATCGTCTCCTGCGAAGATGATGATGAAGCGACAGCAGCGGTGTGTGTCACCGGAAACATCTCATGTAGCTTGACGGCTGTCTTGGCTAGCTCATCGATGGTAGCCGTGGTCGGAGACATGGCTAGAAGCTCTTGTGTCTTTTTGGGCAAGTTTGCCAGCCATCTTGCCTTTAGGACTGCGTCATCAACGGTCGGCGCGAGCGATTTAAGATGGCGGAGGAACTGCGAAGGTGATCGGTCACCGATCGCTTCGCCATCTAGAAGCTGACGTAGTTTAGCTTCTTCTGACTTCGAATAGCACGCAATGAGCGTGGCTTTCAACTCTGCATATGGCGTCGTTGTTGGTGGGTTGATGATGAGGGTCTCAACCTCACATGCATACTCTGTGTCGATGAGAGAAACCGCGTGGTTGAATTTCTCTCTCTCAGTTGCTACGCCGTGAATCGCAAACTGAGCTTCGAGCTGCGCAAACCATAAACTCACTCGCTTCGGGTTGAAGTGAGGTGCCTTGAGCGAGTTGATAATCACTGGCTTGGCGTCCAAAAAGACATCGTCTTTCTTGTCGTCTGAATTCTTTGGATCAGACATAGCTAATATATGAGAAACACTAACACGATAAAACTAACACAAAATTATAATACCACTGTAAGCGGATTAGTGTCCGTCGAAGCTGACTCACCGTTTAGGAATGTTCGAGATGCTTCGAGTCGCACGAAAATTATCACTGGACGAAAATTTAACGTGACGATAATTTTACTCACTATGTTTTACACAGAAGTTCACTGATAACTTTTATCACAATTTCATTTGCACCCCGATGGTGTCCCTTAAATTATAAACCAGTGCGGCATGTGTCCAAAATGCCCCGCAATGCACCAGCCGTGATAAAAGGCTTTAACAACACTTAATTCACGCACTCCACTGTTGTAAAGAACTCGCGGAATTAATATGTCGCGATTAGCTATCAGCGTAGACGCGGTATTTTACACTCAACGTGTTATTTGCCACGTGGAATGTGTGCACGAAATGGCGTCCTCTTGGAGATCACGTCGGGGTCACCAATGTGGTGACTGGTATGTGGTTCTTGGAACTTAATCACTACGATAAATAAATTATCTGACTCCAATTTTAGTATTACAAAATAATAAATAATGAGTTTTATTCAAGTTATAAAATACAAGATAATGCTAGTTGCATTAGAGGTGTGTAAGCTAGTCACTGTGTATCTCTCTAATTATACGCGTGTCCTGTACCGTGTACTTGTGTGAACTGTTGCTACCAAATATCGTATCCGCGTGGGGGAAAATATTTGGCGATCGATGATTGACGGACTTATCCGAAATTATGAATATTAAATAATATAAGTAGTGACGTGGTCACTACATATATATATATATATATATATACACAGTGTTAACTCTATACAGCGACACTTAAGGGACCGTACATTTTTCGACGTTATACAGAGTGGTCGTTGAATGGAAAGAAAAAGAAATTGCATAATTTTAATATTTCTTACATGTGCATGTGTATTATACAAATAACAACAATACAAATAACAACGCTTATTGCGTATAGTCAGTTATTTTAGTCTGATATTTTTTGCTGCACCAATATTCTAATTGTAATTTATTATAAATTTTACTCATGTCATGAGATCCCGTCGCGTCAATTTGATTAAATAAAAAATATTTTTCCAACAATTTTTATTTATATATATATAAGGGTGGCGCGAAAAAAACGACTATTTTTTTTTTTCGATCTCGCGTGAAAATTTGATGGTTTACAATGTTTTAAGAAGCCTCTCCAAAAATTAGCTCTATAAAAAATTTTCAAGGTCGCTCACGAATTTTGAAAATATTAAAAATGATTGAAATTCGAATTTTTAATTTTTTAATTTTTTCTTTCTCGTGGCAGTAATAGTTTATATTTGTGTAATCATGACTATGCTGAAAATTTAAGCCTAAAATTTCAATATCTAAACGGCCATCAAGAATTTTGAATATTAATTGATAATTCGTAACTAATAGTTTGAATTAGTTGTTGTATTTTTTTATGACTCAATTATTTTCATTTCAGTAAAATATAACTTTTGCATAACCAAAAATATACGAAACAGTCTTAAACAATAAAATTTGTTAAGTTTTGAATAAGTGAAAAAACCTACGAATTGAACTAGAAAGTAAAAAAGAATGTTAATAACTTATTATTTCTATTTCTCGGGTTATATTTTTGTTCACTGCGATGCCAATTGATGGTGAAAAAATCGAGACGCTTGATTATTAATATTTAAGGATCGCTCGATACGTTAAAAGACAGCACTCGGAAACATTCAAAATTCTTGAGCGAGGCTTAAAAATTTTAATATTGGGCTTAAATTTTCAGCTCAGTCATGATTTCACAAAAATAAACTTTTGCTGCCATGAGAAAGAAAAAAATTTGAAATAAAAAATTCGAATTTCGATAATTTTTGATATTTTTAAAATTCGTGAGCGACATCTTAAAAATTATTTATCGAGCTGATTTTTGAAGAGGCTTCTTAAAACATTGTAAACCAACACGTTTTCATACGAGACTCGAAAAAAAAATAGTCGGTTTTTTTGCGCCACCCTAATATATATATATATATATATATATATATATATATATATATATATACATAATAATCTAATTATTTATGGAGTGGAGAGCAGAAGTTCGAGCTCTAAGAGCTCTCTCCAAAGACTGACTATTTGGTCATTATAAAAATATAATAATGCCAACCGACTTGACAAAGTGTTGACGCTGCATCTCAGGTTTCCTGTGAGAGAATCGTCGTGGCCAGGTGTTACGTCCTGGATGACGAACACACGTTATTCAGTCCCTTAATTTTGAGTCAAAGCACTTAAGCCATTTACTCGGGTAGCGGGGACCTCGCTATTTAGTGTCGAGTATGTCAATATACGAAAATAGGATGTACGAGGTGAATGGATGTGTCTTATCACTAGATAAATGAACAATTGATTTAACTTACAGCTGGTTTATTCAATATAATAAAATGTCAGGATACAATATTTGGCTGAGTTGGAGACCAGATTGTAGATTGAAATTCGTTTCGAAATAAATTGTTGTAGGTTGAACCTTGTTTTGAAATAAATTGTTGTCAGGCGGCTTGATAATTGGTTATGGTTCTTGAATGTTGAGAATTGTTGATGTAAAACTGAGCAAAGGGAGTTTACTTATACTGGATAATTGACAATCTGTCTGAATATACACTTTTAAACTGATGAAATTTATTTAAATATGAAAAATAATATTTTAAAACAGTAATAATATTCAACAGAAATAATTTAATTAGTTAAATTATTTGTATTGTTGAATAAAAGAATTCAAAATCGAAATTATTTTATTTAGAATAATTCACTTTACATTGTATAAATTCTGAATTTAAATATTAGCGACTCAAACAAAGAAATTAAATTTTAATATTTTAGAATAATAAGTTTATACGTAATCAAAAGCTTGATAAATAATGGGCATTGAGGTCCGATTTGCGGCGGTTTATACAGGCGCCAATCATAGGCGAGGGGTTGCACGCGCGACCTAAATTTCATTTGGTTACCGAAAACTAATGTTATTGAGCAGAGTCGAATACTTGCGGGGTGGGATGTAAGAAAAGGCGTACGTGATGATCTCGGATCGAAACTTCTAGAACAATGACAAAGACTCAAAAAAAGATGATGGTAGGAGTTACGGGTGGAAGAAAGATATCTGACCCCATGCTATGGGATAGGAGTTATTTTAGTCTGTTAATTACGGGTTATTAATTAGATTTATCGTATAGGTGGTTATTGATTATTGATCCTTTTGTCATTATCTTTCAATTGGTTATAGTTATTTCCTCCTATCGTCAGCAGTTTAAAAGTTACACCTACTTTCAATTACAATATTCAATAAATGGAAATTATAATTAGGTTCATAGATAGATCTGCGTTAGAGGATTATGGTGATAATTTTAGTTTTTCATTATTTTAAGTATTTATCGAGTTATTTAAGGTTGAATTTAGCGATATAGTTATATGCGTTAGAGAAAGAAGTGATCATATGAGTCATGCGCCACGCCTTAGAACGAAGCTTCTAGATCCAGCTCAATGTTATTAGGTGAGCCTTATGTTAAACGGTTAATTACCGAATACTAATGAAGATTAAGGTATAGATGATTATTGATTATCAATTCTTTCGTTATTAGCTTTCAATTGATTGTAGTCATTCTCGTCTACTGTTATTGGCTGCAATGTTATACTTATTTGTAATTATTGCAGGGTAATTATTAAATAATCTAGAATTATTATTGATTCAATTAGATAAGTTATTTTTCTGGATTATTGTGAGATGTTTAGTTAGTCGATATTTTAATTAGTTATCGAGTTATTTAACCTACAATTTATCGATATAATTGTATGTGTTAGAGAGAGAAGTGACAAAATACGTCAGACGATACGTCACAAGAAGTAGTGGTAGCAACAGATGAGTCATGAGCCACGCCTGGGGAGAAGGTTCTAGATCTGAGTCAATGTATTGGTTGAGCCTTATTTGGATGGCTAATTACGCCTTATTAATTAGGTTTAAGGTGTAAATGTTTATTGATTAGTAATCCTCTCGTTATCGTCTTTCGATTGATTATAGTCGTTTCGTTTTACTGTTATTGATTGAGTGCTAACGTATTTTTAATTATTACGGGATAGTTATTAGATAATCCGGAAATATTATCGATTCAGTTAGATGAAGTGTGTGACTGGATTATAATGATATTTTTAGTTTCTCATTATTTTTATTATTTATCGAGTTATTAGAATTAGAAATTAGCGATACATTCATATGGGTTAGAAAGAAAAATGCCGAGGTACGTCACACGGTACGTCACAAGAAGAACCGTGGGAGTGCGAGAAGGCAGGCCGTATCAATTCTGTTAATGGACGAAAAAGATGCAATCCCATGTCATTAGATGGGCTTATTTTAAAGGGTTAATTACGAATTAACCGTTAAGGTTAAGATTTGAGAGTTTAATAATTAATAATCTATTTTTCCTTATCTATCGATGGGTTATGATTATTTGTTTCTACCGTTAGTGGTTTCGAAGTTATGCCTGTTTTCGGGTTCAAATAAATAATAGTTTGCAAATATTATTAATCTCGTTGGTAAGGGGACGCTAGTGGATTATCGTGAGAACTTTGGTTAATCATTATTTTATTTATTATGTGAGTTATTAAAGGTAGAAGTTACGCGCTCACGCATGTGTTAGTGAGACAAGGGTGAAGCGAAAGAGTTAGGTTTCTTGATCGGCCTCTGATGGTTAGTTAGTTAGTATATAGATTTTACCTAAACGTGAATCCTATTTTTCTTATTTACCGATTGATTAGAATTTACTCCTGTTGTTATAGCTAGGTGGTTATGAGTTTAATTATTCTTTGTTAAAGGTTAAAGAATTATTATTATGACTAATTATTCTACCATGGTATGTTATGGTGGTCCGATGCTGCGTAGTTATTTGGTGAGCTGTTATCTTGTTTTCGTATCGGTACGTTGGGATATTGCGTTTTAAATTGTTAATATTTATTTAATAACAAGGTTCTTGGGTTATTGTGCAACACTATTGCGTATTACGCGTTATTTATGATTCTATTTACTGTCAATGGTGTTGATTATAGAGTTTATTACCTTGTTTTTGTTAACAATTATCAGTTTATTTTATAGTTATTCAGAATTTAAATAAAATTTAATATTTATTTGGATTAGTAGATACTAAAAAGAATGCAGAGGGTCTAGATGAATTAAATGTAAAGTCAATGAAGCGTAGATATAAAGGTTATCGGGTGGTGACACTTGGCCTTCTAAGAAAAAACGGAAGAGCCTCGCGTGGCATTATTGAAATATGGTACTGTTTAGGTTGCAAGCATTAGGGAGCTTATCACGGTTTAGTTGATTGCTCAATTTATTAGTTAGTGTATTATATAAGTGATAAAAAAAGGAAATTTATAGTATTCTTTGTTTACATCAACAAATTCTGACTACGCATCTGACCTTGATATGTTTAGTTTTAGTTTTTATAAAAAAAAAATAAATTTTGTTTATTTAATTATGAAATATTTCCGTATTTTCGCATGTTACGCCGTAACACCAGGATCTTATGCATCGTCATCTGTTTTGACTACCCGTGAGCCACGGGTTATTTTTTTATTCATTGTCATGCTAATTGATGGTGAAAAAATCGAGAAGCTTTATTTTTAATATTTAAAGGTCGCTCGAAAACATCCCAAAGACAGCACTCGGAAACCTTCAAAATTCTTGAGCGAGGTTTTAATATTCAAATTTTGATCTTAATTTTTCAGCGTTGTCATGATTTCACAAATATAAACTATTGCTGCCACGAGAAACAGAAAATTTAAAAAAAAAAAAATTCGAATTTCGATAATTTTTAATATTTTCAAAATTCGTGAGCGACATCTTAAAAATTATTTATTGAGCTGATTTTTAAAGAGGCTTCTTAAAACATCGTAAGCTAACAAGTTTTCATAAGAGACTCGAAAAAAAAAATAGTCGGTTTTTTTGCGCCACCCTAATATATATCTATAGAAAAGGCAAAATTTTATTACTCAAATTATTGTATAGATAAATAAGTGATTCAATTTTATTATTATTTAATAGTTGATAAAAATAAATCGTATGACGTTGTTTTATACAAAAAAAATATTGGTATCAGAATGAAAAAGGAATATTTTATTTAGCCAATAACTTAAACAATCGAAAATGAGAATATTTCATTTATTATCTATAGTTGTTAATTGAGCCACACTAGGCCATTATTTTATAATTTTCTTTTTTCTGCGGAGATAAGAATAATTAATTACTTTTAAATAATTATTTATTTTAACAAGTATATGATAGATAAGATGATATAATTTTTCTTATTCACGAAATAATTCCATAAATCATGTGGGAATACAGGGAACGATGAAAAATCTTAAAATTTGCTAATAAAAAAATTATTTTTCTGTAGTTTAGATCTATTAGTCTGAAATGATTTCAGAATTTCCTTATCAATAAAAATGATTTTTCTTTTTAATTTTTTTTTTTGTTTTTCAAATAAAAAATTTTCTTGTTCAATTTTTTAGTAATTACGAATTTATAAGTGATTTAAGCAAAAAACTAAACATTGGAGGTAAAATCATGTACTTCGAAAGTTTCGAATAATAAAACTATTTTTTTTTTTTTTTCGACCAAAAAGAAAAGTTTTACGAAGATTCTTCTTAAATGGTATTTTAAAAGTAGACCAGTTGTTTTGAAATATAGATTTTTTTTTGTCATACACCTTTATTAATTATCAATTTTTTATTCAATACAAATCGAAGGATACTGTTGTTCAAAAAAAAAAAAAAATAATTTTCAAATTCCTTTTTAACTTTCCGCCGAAAGAATTGCAAATTTTCAAAAATTCGGGAAGTTATTGGTTTCAGTCCGATTATCGAAAATCGAATTTCTAAGAGATCTTGACGTTTTGAGGTTCTAGGAACCTATCTTGACTAATTTCACGATGATGTCTGAGTGTATGTATGTAAGTACGAACGTATTCATGGATGTAAATATCTGTAACTTTTGAACGGATGAACCAATTTTCGTCTTCAAGGTGCCATTCGACGCGGCTTGCAATTTTCTTGAAGCTGAAGGAAAATTAACTTGATTGGTAGAGTTCGCTCAGAAATATTCCAAAAATAAACTTTTTTAAAAAATTATTTTTTTGGATAACTTTTTATGTTCTTGATGGATTGATTCAAGAATGAGCTGGGCTCTGGAGCTTTATAAGCCGCGTCGAATGCCACCTCAAACGTCGAAATCGGTTAATTCTTTCAAGAGAAACCGTTGTCAAAAGAATTAAAAAAAAAATTTTTTTTTGTATTCTGAAAATTTCTCAAAAACGGCTCAATAAATCAATTTCAAAATCTGATCAGTTGTAGAACTCAATAAAACGCGTCGATTGCGAACTTGAACGTGTCAATCGGTTTATGAGTTCAAGAGATATCGTTTAAGAAAAAATGGTAAAAAACGTTATTTGTCGAAAACAAAGACATACAAAATATTTTCGAGCTCGAAAATGTACCTACAACAATCTTTCGAGCTCAAGGAGCTCGAAACAGGCGGGAAGTTTTGGAGCTGACCCGTGGGGTCAACTGACAAACCGATTTCTTTTTTTTTGAGAGTCGTCCCAAATAAATAAAATGGTTTTTTTTTTCATTTTTTGAGAATATTATGATGGATTCATTCTAGAGACATCAAAACATTTTGTACAGGGTACTGAGAAGTCACTAAAAATAATTCGTGGATTAGGTACGCTGTCGTGCCCTGATTTCCCGTACTTAGTATATAGTCCAATGAGGATTTCAGATACATGCAGAGGTCAAAAATTTTGAATCGTATTGAAGTTTTGTGGAGCTGTGTAAAACAATATAAATTTGATATACCCGAATCTCCCTGGACCCGCAGCTCTGCTCAGGCTGGGTTAAGAAAACCTAGTTAGGTGCCAGTTCGTGTGTCCCACGAACAAATTCAAAAATCAAAATCAACAGAGAAAATAAAATATTGTTATGTCCAGCTAAATGCTGAACGTTATATTTTATTGCTAATTTTGTTTGAATAAAAAAATCGAGCCGACGACCAGATTTTATTTTATTTTTTTTTCTCTATCAATAATATTTAGTGATAAGGCCTGACGTAGTTGTAAAATGCTTTCAAAAGATTAAGACTTGTTTGCTTTGACATTTTTTTGAAATGCTAGAGCAAACACCTAAACGTAATCTTAATGACCCTATAGTACGTAATTTCGAAAATGAAATATTATTAACGGGAAATTTTATTCAATTTTAACTAACGAAAATGTTTTTAACATAAATTACGTAACACATAAGTTAAAATTAAATAATAAATATAATCTTTGGACTTTAGTGTCGGCTGGGTAGCCACCTAAAATTTTTATAATTAATAAGGAAATAGAATTTAAATAAGTAATTTCTAGAGCGAAATATTATCCAATTTTTAGCTTAGCAAAAATTAGAGACTAAACACTAATTAATCATTAGGTTAAATCAAATCGTTAAAGCTATTATAGCACGTAGATTTCATATTAAATAAATTTTGATAAAGAAATTAAAAATTTAATAATAAATAAACTTAAATATAAATTTAAATAAATTTAAACTTGATATTAAATAGATTTTGATTTTATAATAAATAAATTTTAAATTTAAATGCATTTAAATTTGATCATAAAGAGACTTTGATTTCATAATAAATAAATTCAAAATTTAAATAAATTTAAAATTGATCATAAATAGATTACGATTTTATAATAAATATGTTCAAAATTTAAATACATTTAAATTTGATATTTAATTGTTCAGTCAAGACACAATTCGCTTCCACCTGCGAACGCCGAGTCTCACCAATAGGTCGGCAGCACTATCGCTATTTGAACTTACGCGCGAGATCTTGGCCAATGAGAAAATTCCATCATTTAAATCAATTAGTTCCAACTTTGAATAAAAGAGTTGCGACGTGAAACACTCTCATTGGCTCAAGATCTCAACTCGCCACGTGGATTTTCGCTATTGGCTGAAAATTAGTTAGCGTCTGTTATTAATTTTCTAATTAGTCTATCGCTCTGACGTCACAAGAAAACCGTTGAGGACTGCTTTTTCCGCCATTAATTATTCATTCTTCAACGTGCTTTTACTTCTGTAACCTCGTGCTTGAACCCGCTTAATAATTTCTCTTGTGTTAATTAATTCTGAATCGCTCTGCTAATTTCTCTCTTTATTTAGTCAGTAAATTAAGGCTGCTATTTACTGAGAGTAAATTGATTAATAATTATTTATAATTATATTATTAATAATTACCGGTATCAAAAATCGCTTTGACCACGTGTCAATTTATACTTGATAATTTACTGTGAGTCGCATTCACTATCGTGGAATACATTGAGTTGAATTCGCTATTATCAATTATTGTTTCTTACAATTTCACAGTGTATATAGTGTAAATAAATATCTAATTTATTTATTAATAAAATCTGTGTAATTTCTAATTGTTAAAATTACCATCACCTGCACCAGATCCAATTAGTTTATCCTCTACAATTTTCATTGGTCCTTCGAGCCGGATCTGGTGTGGTTTTTTAACAATGAAATATTATTTAAAAATAAAAAATCTAAAAAAAATTGTGAGAAAAAGTGCAGTGTGAGTGCAGACGCCACAGAACCGGAAAATGATGGTCTATCACTACTGGCTCTGTTATAACTGTTTGGGACGCCATCGCTTCGCTGACTGCAAGACTGAGGACAGGTGTCACCACTGTCATAAGCCACATCACACGTCCACTCACGTCGATGCTGATACACCCGCTAAATCGGTACAGGAACCTGCTGTACCTACTCAAGGTAACAAATAGTTCCAATTTTGGTAACATTTGTTTTTGAATTCGCTAACCTAGTCTGCTTTCAGCTCATTCGCTCAATGTATTAGTCGCTACCGCTATTGTTAAGTTGCATTCGCTAACAGGAAGTACATGTACTGCCCGTGTACTTATTGATCAAGGATCGGAGTTATCCTTTGTGACGCATTCGCTAATTAAGAAGTTGGATATACCGCTAAATAAGGCAGCTGTACCATTACGTGGGATTGGTAATGTGTCAGCTGGGCATTCGCTTGGTTCATGCAAGATGACGCTGCATTCGCTACATAGTTCCGCTTCTATTACCATCCAAGCCCATGTGCTTGCTCTATTGATGGTAAACTTGCCGTCATTTACGCTAACTGAAAGGAAATGGCCGCATATAACTGGGCTACAACTCGCTGATCTAGACTTCTCAACATCACGGCCTATTGACATCATTCTGGGTGCAGCACCAGTTGCACATATAATCAACGCTAAAATACGGAAAGGGAGTGACAATGACCCAATCGCTCAGTCAACATCACTTGGCTGGATCATCTATGGATCTGTGGACACCGCTACATCAAAATTGACCGCCCATGGTCATCATGTCACTGTTGATGATCAACTACAAGACTTGTTAAGCAAGTTTTGGTATCAAGAAGAGCCACAGACAGAATTCGCTACACGCTATACCGAAGAAGAGGAAGAGTGTGAACAACATTTTGTCAACACACACTACAGACAGTCTGATGGTCGATATGTCGTTCGCTTGCCGCTTAAATCTTCTCCAAGTCAACTGGGTGATTCGCTTCGAGCTGCTCAATACGCTTTACTACGTCTTCGCAAACGACTGGAGGCTGATCCAGTCTACAAGAAGTTGTACTTCGACTTCTTGAAGGAGTATGAAGACTTGGGACACATGAGACGTGTAAAATTAAAGGATTTACCACCTAACAGCTACCTGTTGCCTCATCATGGGGTTTTGAAAGAGCAGAGCACTACCAACAAGCTCAGGGTGGTATTCAATGGGTCCTGGAAAACAACATCTGGCGTATCGGTCAACGAGATACTTCATGTGGGCCCAAAGATTCAAGTTCACATCAGTGACGTACTTATTCGCATCCGCTGCCATCGCTATCTATTCGCTACTGACGTAACTAAAATGTTTCGTCAGATCGCAGTTGACAAGGAAGATCATCATCTACAGTGCATACTCTGGTTTGACGAAGATGACATCCCAACAGTATTTGCACTCACTACGGTTACATATGGAACAACATCAGCTCCATATCTCGCTGGGAGAGCACTTTTACAACTCGCTGAAGATGAAGGAAATAAATTTCCAAAAGCTGTCGAACCGCTGACAAATACACGCTACGTTGATGACATCTATGGAGGTGCAGATGAACTCGCTGAGGCAATTCAAGTTGCTCTCGACACAAAAAATATGTGTGCCACAGGATGTTTTTCGCTTGCCAAGTGGGCAAGTAATTCAACGGAATTACTTTCGCAAGTCGCTCCAGTGGAAACCCAAGAAGATACACCAAGAGAGCTTGGGGATACTACCATAAGAAGTGCTCGGATTAACCTGGAATTCTACACAGGATCAATTCCAGTTCAGCTATTCGCTTCCAAAAGCATCGCCTACTACTAAACGCACTATTTTATCTGAAATTGCTCGCTTGTTTGACCCACTGGGGTTCTTGGCTGTGATCATCGTAAGATCCAAGATGTTCATGCAGAAGCTCTGGCTGCAGAACTTCGACTGGGATGCTACGCTATCTCCGTTGTTGCTTCAAGAATGGAATTTGTTTCGAGATGAACTACATCAGATCTCGAAGATTCAGATACCTCGCTGGAATCATGTAAAAACTGGTGTATCAATTGAATTACATGGATTCTCGGACGCTTCACAACTCGCTATGGCTGCTGTTGTTTATCTGAAAGTTACTGACGCTACTGGAAGCTCCAATATTTCTCTAGTGTGTGCCAAAACACAAGTCGCACCACTGAAACCAATTTCTATACCAAGGATGGAGCTCAATGCCGCTGTCTTACTCGCTCAACTGGTACTCTACGTAAAGAAAATCTTGAAACTGAAAAACGTTCCAGTTTTCATGTGAACAGACTCCGCTGTATCCTTAACGTGGATACGAAACAACCCAGCAAGATGGAAAGTCTATATTCGCAACAGAGTTACCAAGATTCAAGAATCGCTACCAAGTGTCAACTGGGATTTTGTTCCTGGGAAAATTAACCCAGCTGACTGCGCTTCAAGAGGTTTATCAGCAGCCAAATTAGAACAGCATTCGCTATGGTGGACGGGACCAAAGTGGCTCAGTCAATCAAAAGAAAACTGGCCA
The DNA here is from genome assembly GCA_030273425.1 of Microplitis manilae. Taxonomy (NCBI): domain Eukaryota; kingdom Metazoa; phylum Arthropoda; class Insecta; order Hymenoptera; family Braconidae; genus Microplitis; species Microplitis manilae. The sequence goes on along the minus strand of CP092720.1, from coordinate 15,853,398 downwards.
TCCTTTGACATCCCTACTCAGACGGTATCACATCTTGAAGAACGTCCAGGTCTGGTTTTTACCATCTTCAAGGCAGATTCACACCCGCTATACACGCTACTGGAAAAATTCTCTAAGTTGTCACCGTTACTTCGCACGCTTGGAATCTGTCTTCGTGCCATCGCTAAATTTAAAAAAGTGCCACAGTCCACACTGACCACACCACTCTCTACAGTTGACCTGGAACTCGCTAAGACTTTGTTGATCAAGTATACTCAAAGTCAGTACTATTCACAAGAGCTAAAGCTACTGAAAGATGGTGATTCTCTACATCGAAATCATCATCTCGCTAAATTGATTCCCTACGTCGACTACAATGGAGTACTCAAAGTCGGCGGTCGCTTAAAGAATTCGCTGCTGGACGATGAACAAAAAAATCCAGCCATTTTACCAAGGTCATCACGCTTAAGTACGCTATTGATAGAGCATTCGCATAGGAGAACACTCCACAGGGGAACTCAATTGACTCTCGCTGATCTACGGAGATCTGTCTGGATAGAAGGTGGTCGAGCTCCAGTCAGATCACACATTCTTCGCTGCGTCGTGTGCACTAGACATAGAGGTGTTCGTGCACAACAATTAATGGGACAATTGCCATCCGCTCGTGTAAGACCATCTAAAGCATTCTTACACACGGGAATAGACTACGCTGGGCCAGTAACACTGAAAACCTTTCAAGGTCGAGGTGCGAAAACCTATAAAGGATGGATCGCTGTATTCGTATGTCTCGCTACTTCCGCTATACACATTGAAATTGTCACCGATTATTCTACTGACGCTTTCGTCGCAGCATTCAGAAGATTTACTAGTAGAAGAGGCGCCTGCAGTACCCTATATTCGGACTGTGGTACAAATTTCGTAAGAGCAGACGCCACGCTAAAGAAAGAATTCGCAGCAGGATCGAGACAGCTAAAAGAACTTCAGTATTTACTCGCTACAGATGGCACAGACTGGAAGTTCAATCCGCCAAGCGCTCCTCACTTTGGTGGCAAGTGGGAAGCAGCCGTAAAGTCAATCAAGTTCCATCTTATACGAACTATTGGTGAATCGCTATTGACTTACGACCAACTCGCTACAGTTTTAACACAGATTGAGGCTGTGTTAAATTCAAGACCGATCGCTCCGCTAACTGAAGATCCTGCAGACCTAACCGCTTTGACTCCAGGACATTTTCTCATCGGTGAACCGCTAATCGCTGTACCTGGACCTTCGCTACTGGAGAACAATACTGCTACGTTGTCACACTGGCAACGACTACACTAAATGTTCCAGAGATTTTGGAGTAGATGGTCGTCTGAGTACTTACAACGACATCAATCTATTTCTAAGTGGCATAATCCGCAGAACAACATCAAGGTGGGTTCATTAGTCTTGTTGACTAATGAGAGGTTCCCACCATCAAAATGGCCGCTAGCTCGAGTACTCGCATTACATCCAGGAAGAGATGGCCTGACTCGAGTAGTTACGTTGAAGACCGCTACCACGGAACTTATTCGACCAATCGCTAAACTATGTGTGCTGCCAGTTTACTCGCAAAATGACAATCCTGTCGACTCCGTCGTCAGCGCTGGGGAGAATGTTCAGTCAAGACACAATTCGCTTCCACCTGCGAACGCCGAGTCTCACCAATAGGTCGGCAGCACTATCGCTATTTGAACTTACGCGCGAGATCTTGGCCAATGAGAAAATTCCATCATTTAAATCAATTAGTTCCAACTTTGAATAAAAGAGTTGCGACGTGAAACACTCTCATTGGCTCAAGATCTCAACTCGCCACGTGGATTTTCGCTATTGGCTGAAAATTGGTTAGCGTCTGTTATTAATTTTCTAATTGGTCTATCGCTCTAACGTCACAAGAAAACCGTTGAGGACTGCTTTTTCCGCCATTAATTACTCATTCTTCAACGTGCTTTTACTTCTGTAACCTCGTGCTTGAACCCGCTTAATAATTTTTCTTGTGTTAATTAATTCTGAATCGCTCTGCTAATTTCTCTCTTTATTAAGTCAGTAAATTAAGATTGCTATTTACTGAGAGTAAATTGATTATTAATTATTTATAATTATATTATTAATAATTACCGGTATTAAAAATCGCATTGACCACGTGTCAATTTATACTTGATAATTTACTGTGAGTCGCATTCGCTATCGTGAAATACATTGAGTTGAATTCGCTATTCCCGTGAAAAATGAATCATACATGGCCATGCATGGCTATATATGGTTAATACATGAATCATACAAGGCCATATATGGCCATGCATGGGCATGTATAACTATATATGTCAGTGATTAATTGAATATATATGGCCATGCATGGCCGTATATAGTTCATACATGGCCATACATGGGCATACGAACTTTTTGAATAGTCATGCATGGCCATATATGAATCATACAAGGCCATGTATGGCCATGCATGGTCATACATAGTCATGGATGACTATATATTAGACTGCTTTTTTTAGCGACTATTATTTTTTCGCTCCCATCCCGAAATTTCGTTGGAAATACCCCCCCCCCCCCCCCCAAAAAAAATTCCCTGAGAGTTGAAGCCCTTGATATTAATATAAAGTACTTTCCCAGAGCAGGCGAAGATTTTCCATTCAAAATACACGTAAACTTGGGTTTTTATGTTTTAAACTTCTGTAACTCAGTGGCATTTTATGACATCATCTGGCCCAAAGTCGGGATTTTCTCAGAATTGAATGCTCTTCAAAAGTACCCATTTTCGCGAAGTCGTAACTCATACGAGTGGGGTAGTACGGACCTCTAAACTAAATTTTTTCATAAAATTCTTGTTGTTTCTCTCATTATCTCATAAACAACAAGACCTACAGAAAAAATATAAGTAACAATTCTATAGGAAATTCAATTTTCACAAAAAAGGTCCTTAGCACTAAATCACTACGATCGATATTTTCTGAGATATTAATTATTGAAGTTTACGTAGCATTGAATTCCCATAAAATGTCGAATCGAATCTTGAAAATACTGATTTTTTATTTGACTAATATCTCAGAAAATCTATCTGAGTGATTCGGTGCTAGGGTCCTTTTTTGTAGGAAATTAAATTTCCTATAAAATTGTCATTTACATTTTTTTTGTAGGTCTTGTTGTTTATGAGATAATGAAAGCAAAAAAATTGAAAAAGTTCGTATGCCCATGTATGGCCATATATGCTCGATGTATGGCCATATATGCTCCATGTATGAACCATATACGGCCATGCATGGCCATATATGTCCAACTAATCACTGACATATATAACTATACATGACTATGCATGACCATACATGGCCTTGTATGATTCATGCATGGCCATGTATGATTCATTTTTCACGGGTTATCAATTATTGTTTCTTACAATTTCACAGTGTATATAGTGTAAATAAATATCTAATTTATTTATTAATAAAATCTGTGTAATTTCTAATTGTCAAAATTACCATCACCTGCACCAGATCCAATTAGTTTATCCTCTACATTCTTCATTAATAGATTTTGATTTTATGATAAATAAATTCAAAATTTAAATACATTTAAAATTGATCATCAATAGATTTTGATTTTATCATAAATAAATTCCAAATTTAAATGAACTTAAACTTGATAATAAATAAATTTTGATTTTATAATAAGTAAGTTTGAAATTTAATAATAAATAAATTTAAATTTCATAATAAATAAATCTACATTATCATAACAAATAAATTTAAATTGTTATAATAAATATATTTAAATTATTATAATAAATATATTTAAGTTATTGTAATGAATATAATATTGTACATGTGGGTGTATGTGCGGGTGCGCACGCACATAGGCCCGCATCGAGGAGTGCTATTGGCACTTTCCCGGGGTAAAACCCATAAAGCGAAGGGAAGGCCCCTAAGGATCTGCGCTCCGATTGGATGTAGTCTTCCTCCAGAACAATACACTAGATAGACTAATTAGAAAAGTATAAAAGGTGTCACAAAAAAGAAAAATACTCTCTTCAATTTTACTTCCGGATCGAACAGTTAGTTTTGTGTCCACACACACACTTCAGTTTCACACTAGTTCCGTACTAGTTCAGTAGTTTTTGTGTCCACACACACACTTTAGTTTCATACTAGTTCCATACTAGTTCAGTAGTTTTTGTGCCCGCACACACACTTCAGTTTCACACTATACCTAGAGTCAGTGTAAAATACTACCATACAAACATCCAGTTGCTGCGACTACAGGTACTGTAAAATTAAATTATCGTATAAAACAAATTAATTTCCAAATTCAATAATAACTCGTGACACAATCCAATAGAGATATTTCTACATTTAAAATTACCGTTTCGATTTTAATAATTGAAAAGTATTGTAATAGTTTCTGTAAAACTCAAATTATACGAATAGATACAATCAAAAATCATCTGATACTTCCGTATAATTTCGAGTTTATTTTAAGTTGACTAGCCAATTAGGTATAAATAATTTTCAAATTTCATTGTATGCTTAGTCGAAATTGTTTAATCGCAGAATATATAGTAACCTAAATTGAAATTCAACGCTTTTTATTTCAAAACACCTTCCAGATAATCCCACTCAGGGCATTCCCGGTCTATTGGTCGAAAGACTAGGGCCGAAATAAATAACTAAATCCGATTACAGTCCATACCACAGTACAAGCTACTTGGACGTAACAATATAATGAAAATAAATACAGGATAGCAATTTCAGAGTTAGGAATAGGATAGCAAGAAAAAGATAGCAATGATTAAAACAATAAAATAAGTAATACCGGGCTGCTGACCATTTACATTTCATTATAATTTAAATAATAAATTCCTTTGCCAAATTGTACCGCATAAATCAATAACAATATTAAATAATAAAAGTAATACTGATTCACTTACAAAAAAATAATAATCGTATGCGTATACAAGTTTTTTATAAAATAATACAGTAAAACGAATGCGGGATAAACAATAAACAATAAACAATAGCCGCACATTAATTTATCGCATATAAATAATAAATCACTTGCCTGTGATTTTAAGAGAAAAATATAAATACTGGTAAATAATAATTTTACCCGCCGGTGATTTTTATGAGAATCAATTTGTAGTAATAATAAATGATACTTTCACTCGCATGTGAAATTAAGGAAAATATAAATAGTTATACTAACTAACACCAATCGCAAAATATTCAGTCAAAATATTATTTCAATAATTATAAATTAAAATATCACTCTCAGAATAATACTTCTATAATTATTAATTGATCGATCACTCGCATGTGATTATAAAATGAATAATCTCACAAAATAATTTGAAATAGTTTCAATAAAGTCTCAGTACTTTCCACTGGTGAGTTTTCGCAGTAGTCACTCAAAATAATATCAAGAAAATAAATCAATAATCATCCTAGTGATTAGGCAAAACTCAATAATAATTAGAAATAAAACTCATGAATTATGGTATCAATCATGTGTGATACCTCGTTTAGAAAAAATAATAATCACGCAAAAGAAAATATTCTAATACTACTAACTAAAATTATTTACTAGTGACCACGAAAATATTTCACTGATATCTAACTGAATACTACAGGCCCAGTCGCATATATTCTATCAAAGCAAAAGTAATATTTACCACATGACACTAAATATAAATAATACCAAGATATTTCCAAAATTAATATCTGGTATTAATACACACTAATGAATATTATTGCGAATTAAACATCTACTGGGCTCTATACTCATTCATATCATCATATGTTGGTATTTTTTTTCTTATAATAGAGAAATACTATATATGGGTCATTCCATGTAAAAATAAGACAAATTTTTTACCTGACCCCCCTTTGATTTTGCTGAAAATTTTCTGCCTTTTTCTACCCCCCGAAAGTTATTTTTCAGAATTTTTTCAAATTTTTTTTCCCGACTCAAAAAAGTTATGAATTTTTGAAAAAAACCGCTCTTTTATTTTTAAATTGCCAGAATTTTTTCAAAAATTGACCGTCTGGGAACTTTTTTTTCAAAATTTTTGTTTTTAAATGAAGTTTTCGAAAAAAAATATGAAAAAATTTTCAGAATCCCAGATATATGAAATATTTTAGTTTTTTTGAAAAAACCGTAATTATCTCAAAGTCTGACCGTTTTTTTTTTTTTTTTTTTTACTCAAAAAATACTTCATTTAATTCTGCAATGATCCCCGTTAATCAAAAGATGTGACGACAATCGCTTCTAATTTTTTTCCTTGATTAAAAAAAATTGTTGAATTTTTGCTGATTTTATATAACTTTGTTATGAAATTTTTTTTGTTTCCTCATGAAACCTCAAAAGTTGAAAAATATAATTTGATTGGAGAATTTCAAGTGTTTACTGTCCAAGAAATTGTTATTTTTTTAAAAAAAGTAAAAAAAAAGGACTTTTCATACTCTTAAATAAATTCACCGTCTCTTAACATCTTTAGATAAATTAAAAACATTTTTTTTATGTGTTCAAATTATATTTTCTTTTATTTAACATAATACTTGATTCTTAACTTCAACATTACGCCTATTTTTATTATCTCTTTTTACTGGATGATTCCCTTCTAAGCTTTCAAACTCATTGTATTTTTGGAGTTGTCATATTTCAGTACTAAAAAAAAAAGGTCGATAAGAGTAAAAAATAACGTCAATGAGGGAAAAAAATTATTTTTTTAGAAAAAATAACAATTTTTTGGACGGTAATCACTTGAAATTCTCCAATAAAATTTTATTTTTTAACTTTTGAGGTTTCACGAGGAAATAATAGTACATTGCATAGCGAGTGGGTTAGATGAGTCTTTATACGGGAAGCACAATGTTTTTAACACAAATCGTAGGTGCACAAGCACGAGCGCCAGCGAGTGCTTAGTGTGCACCGGAGACGAGTGCTAAGAACATTATTTGACGGATAAAGACTTAACCCACGTGCTATGCACTATACTTTATTCAAAAATTGTCTGATTCTTGCGCATTGTCATATCAGCAAAGTTAACCCTAAATCAGGGGGGGTTCTATATGATACTAGTTCGTGACTTCTCTCACCACTTATATCTTTTATTTATTTTAATTAATAAAAAATAACCAACGTATTTATACGTAGACACTGACACCAAAGTTGTTACATTGATTGTACTACTCATTCTGAATATATTTAGTGTCGAGATGATTTGCTTTAGTCATAAAAGTAGAGTTTGTTTTTGAGAACGGTCGATAATGACTTTTGAGGTACGTGTTTATGGATTCTAATCCGGATGTTTATGACGCTATAAACACACGCTGTTGAGGAACATGGGACACCATTTGCTTTTTGATGAATTATCAACCACCGATCGGTAAATAGTCATTTAGGGTTAGCTTTGCAGACATGATAAGTCGCGATAATTAGGCATGCGTTAAATAAAAAAAATTTCATAACAAAGTTATATGAAATCAGCGAAAATTCAACAACAATTTTTCTATAATCAAGAAAAAAAAAAAGACGCGATTGTCGTCACATCTTTTGATTAACGGGGATCATTGCAGAATTAGTTGAAGTATTTTTAGAGCAAAGAAAAAAAAAAAAACGGTCGGACTTTGAGAAAATTACGGTGTTTTAAAAAAAACTAAAATTCTTCATACATCTGGGATTCTGAAAATTTTTTCATACTTTTTTTCGAAAACTATATTCAAAAACAAAAATTTAGAAAGAAAGTTCCCAAACGGTTAATTTTCAAAAAAGTTCTGGCAATTTAAAAATAAAAGATCGGTTTTTTTTAAAAATTCATAACTTTTTTTGAGTCGGAAAAAAAAATTTGAAAAATTCCAAAAAACAACTTTCGGGGGGTAGAAAAAGATAAAAAAATTTCAGCGAAATTGAAGGGGGTCAGGTAAAAAATTTGTCGATTTGACATGGAATGACCCATATATATTTAGTGGTTAAGGGTAAAATTTAATTATATTAAAATAAATTATTTGAACCAACTAATAATGATAAATAAATGTTTTATTTATCCAACGTAATTAACACAGTAAAAGAAAAGTGTACAAAATATGAAAATGCTTGAACGCGTGTTCGCAGCTCAGCGGTGTATCTTGAAATTCACTCGTGTCTCTACGAATGAGGTAGAGACGGAATATGGAAAAATCGATCTTCGGCGTAGATTGCCGAAAGTGATCGATCGTAATTATTGTAGCAACGCTACAGAACTCCCCTTGTTTTTTTTTTTTGTTTTGACTTAATACACGATAATTAAAGTAATGGAATATTTACAAATGATATGAATGAATAAATAAGTAAATGAATGAGTATAATACAGCGACAAATTGTTACTTTGAAAAAAAAACTTTAATGTAAAAAAAAAAATTTTCAAATCGTGTAAATTTTTAAATATTGAACCGGACTCGGCGTTTTTGGGTCTCAGTTGCTGTGTTATTTTGCGGGGAGGTTGTTATCATCGTCGCTGTGTCGACTGAATTTGCCTCGTAGACTGGCTTTAATTTTTTTTTTTTGTTTTTAAAGTTTTTTTTATTAATCAAAATTAAATCTTAGATACATAGGTAACATGAAAACTAAATAAAATGACCTATTTGAATATTTTTTTTTTCTTATTTTTATTCGGACTGTTGGCTGATGTTGTCAGCGACTCTCGTCCTGGCTGCTCTTGGTTAGATATAATTGTTTTTATTATCTGATTTTATTGTATAGATTGTATTATTGATTGTCTATTCAATCTTGATTATTAGTGTTAGCAGTTGGGGAAAAAAGTATTTAGAAATATAAAAAGAAACCCTAGCTCAAGTCTTTACTGTATCTTACAAACTATGACTTATAAATCAAATTTATATATACATTTATACATATTTACAGGTTTTACAACATTGTTGCTTTTTATCTATTTGTGTCTCTGATTGATAGAGTTTTTTGTCTGTTTAGTAATTTTTTTTATTGTGAATTGTCTTTGTCTGTCCACCAATATTTTTTATAGGCTAGTCTGTGAAAGTCATTCGTGTCTGTTACTGGTATTGCTTTTGAGTATTTGTAGTCTCTGCTATCAATTGCGTGTTGTATGTCGATTGCTTTATTGTTTTCATGTCGGCTTCTGTGGTAGATTATTGGTATGTTATCGTGGTCTTGTATTATTCCAAGTCTGTCTAGTCTGGTGAAGGCTTGGGGTTGGAGGAACCCATGTGGAGCTCCTTTGTTTATTAAGATGTCGTCCGTTTGTTTAAGGTTTTTAATAATATTATTGTTTATGGAATTGAATTTGCTGTAGTAGTCTCTGGTTAATTTTATCCTGTGGTTATCTATCCTGGATATGTTGGCAATGTTGTATAGGTCCTTGTTACTGATTCGTTCTTTATATTCTGTCTCTGGTTTTCTGTGTAGGTTTAGTGCTGCTCTAAGACATGATGTCTCGAAAACTCTAATTTTTTCCATCTGTGCCACTCCAAGATTCCAGCATACTGGGACAGCGTAAGTCAATAATGGTCTTATTAGAAGCTGCTAGCATATGACCTTTGCTCTGTTGTTGAGGTGTCCATTGTGAAAAAGCCTTGTAAGTGATTTGTATGTGTTTCTTGCTTTTGTTAGTTGTGAGTCGATGTGTCCGGAGCACTTGACGAGGTGATCTATCATCATTCCTAGGTATTTCACGTTGTCTTTTGTTGGTATTTGGATTTTTTCTCTGGTTTTTGGGTGGTGAGTTTCTATGGTGAATTCTTTCCTATTTATTCGTTTTGCTTTGGTGACAAATCTTGCTGGACGTCTAAAAACTATTCTTTCGCATTTCTGCGGATTTACTCTAAGATTCCAACGTGCGTAAAGGTTGTTAGTTCGGTTGACTAGCTGTTCCAAAGTTTCTTTGATTGATTTCGGGTATTTGCAGCTACGTAGATAATCAGGTCATCTGCATATGTGGGTGAGTATGTGTTATTGTTGTTATTTATTTCAAATGCGTTAAGTATGTGGCTGGTGAAAATGTTAAATAGTGTAGAGAAGTTCACCGTTCCTTGCTGTAGCCCTTCTTTTATTTGGGATCTAGTGGAAGATAGGTGCTTACCGTTCCAGGTGTGGAAGGATCTTCCTCTTACCATATCTCATATTGTTCCGATTAGGTGCTCTGGGAACTTGTTTTTTATTAATACATATACTAGTCCTGCCAGCCATACTGAATTGAATGTCTTTTCTAAGTCTATTAAGGTAGCACCTGTTAGCTCATCATTCAGAAGATGTAAGTTGACGTCTGATAGCAATTTGTTAATTGCGTGAACGGTGGATAATTGGGGGCTGAATCCAAATTGATTGTCCGGAATTACTTTTTCTCTGTTTGAGTGAGTTCTTATCGCGTTGTTAATGACTGCTTCAAATACCTTGCTGATATTCGGTGTGAGGCTGATAGGTCTGTAACTTGATGGATGATTTTCCGGCTTGCCTTTTTTATGGAGTGGGATTACCTTTGCAGTTTTCCAGGCTAATGAAAAATACTGCAGGTTTAAAGCATTGTTGAATAGAGTTGTGTAATCTTTGATCATTTTGAAAGTAAGATGCTTGAGAACAATGGCCGGGATTTTATCTAGACCCGTTGAAGTTTTATTGGGTAGTCTTTTCAGGATGCTGTGTACTTCTGTAAGAGAGCAGAAGTATTTATCTGTCACTTGAGTGTCTGTTGGTGCGTAAGCTCGATTATTTTGTGTGATGATGGTGATGGATTTGTTTGAGTCAGTATCTGCGTTGTATTTGCATGTAAATTCATTGAATGTGTTGTCAATTTATTCCCGAAGTCTGGTATTCGTGTTGAGGTATCTAGGTGAGTTTATAGTTTCATAATATGTTCCGATTATGTTGATTTTTTCTTGAGGATCCTCTTTGATGTATTTATTCTCATGTTTTGTGGCGTTATCGGCGGTATGGTTGCATCTTTCTAGTAAGTGCGTTTCTGTGTCTTTTGTGTTTAGATTGGGGATGTCTTTGCGCTCACGAGGTCTGAAAACTTTATTTATTATGGGGAAGAATTTGTTGTGATCTTTGTAATCTATTTTCTTATATATTTATTCCCAGTGTTTTTCTATGTTGGTTTTTATTTCTTGTTGTATCTTTTCCTTGACGTCTTCCAGTGTTTGTTTTGTAATAATGGTTGTAGCATTTTATGAGTATGGGTCTGCTTTTTGTAGTTAATGTAATTTTGTCAGTAAGTATGATTTTTTCTTGTGCAAGTCTTTGATTCTGTTTGTGATGTAGTAGTTGTTATCTATTTTAATATTTCCTTTCGGTACTGTCTGGTCTATTGCTTGTAGTATGTAGCTGTCCAAGTGTCCTAAGTAGCCTTCTATTTTGTATCTGCTAAGATTTCGGTCATCTGGTACATCTAGTTTGTAGTTGTTGGTTAGATATTTGTTGAATTTTTTCCAGCTTGTTTATTGGATTGTGGTTTTTGTTCGTTCGTGCCATGATTTATCTTCAGTGTCTGTTCTTGTAAGTTTATTTCCATTAGCAAGGCCTTGTGGTCGCTATCATATGAGATTGTGTTGAGTTTGTTATTTTTAAGGTTTGTGAATTGTAATCTGGAGTCAGCGATACATATGTCCAGAACTAATTGTGCCGGTGTGTATCCCGTGTAAAAAAATTTCGTTCACAAAAGGTTGGCAAAACGTTTACACGAGCGAAGGTCGAAATTTGAGCCAGATCATAACTTAAAGTAAACGATTTCTGAGCGCACTAAAAATTCAAAGTAAAACATTAGGCCTCCCAGAATTCGTGGACAGCATGAATTTTCCTTAATTTTAACGATTGTTAAACATGTTATGGGTGTATACTTATAAATATATGTACACCAGTAATAGCGGAAGTTAAATAAACTATTTTCAACCCGTTTTCGTATGTTTTTTCAAACATTCACAAATAGTATATTTACCATTCAATCATTTAGATTTGTAATATAGAATTATTTTATGAATTATGTGCGAACTATTTGTGACTGATTTGCGAACGATTGTCAAGTATTTTATTTTAGAGTTATAATAAGCGTTATTTTTTACTTACCCACAAGTTATGATAGCCACCATATGAAAATGGCCGATGAAATAATTATGACCTGGTCGACAATACCAACTGAGAGTGTTCTTAAAAAGTTCACGGTTTATTACCCCACTAACAGGCAATATTTGCATTTTACGAACCTTTTATGAATTATTTGAGAACATTTCCGAACACTTTATCAGTTGCTATAAAGAAGGAAATTTTCGGTTGAATTACGAAATACTTCTGATTCAATTACGAAATAATTTTTCTCACCTCAGAAGAACGTTTTACGAATGGTTTACGAACCAATATAAAATAAATTGTTAACATAAGGTTGAAAAAGTGTTGACTATCGGTAACTTTGAAACGTGACGCAATAATAAGCGTTTTTTAAGCTTCCAAAGATGAAATAGGAAAATTTTATTAATAAAAAACAAGTTCCCAGAGCACCTAATCGGAACAATATGAGATATGTTAAGAGGAAGATCCTTTCACACCTGGAACGGTAAGCACCTATCTTCCACTAGATCCCAAATAAAAGAAGGGCTACAGCAAGGAACGGTAAACTTCTCGACACTATTTAACATTTTCACCAGCCACATACTTAACGCATTTGAAATAAATAACAACAATAACACATACTCACCCACATATGCAGATGACCTGATTATCTACGTAGCTGCAAATACCCGAAATCAATCAAAGAAACTTTGGAACAGCTAGTCAACCGAACTAACAACCTTTACGCACGTTGGAATCTTAGAGTAAATCCGCAGAAATGCGAAAGAATAGTTTTTAGACGTCCAGCAAGATTTGTCACCAAAGCAAAACGAATATTCAAATTGCTCAATTTAATCGGTTTCTGTTTAGGTGTGGAATACATTCATAAAAAAACTACTTTCATTTATTTCTTAACATATCTTTGAATATATCTAGGTAAGTCAGTCGTTGATTTTTACTTTGTATTTTCGAAAATTATAAAAACGTTCGAAAAAAGTTTGCAAATAAACTGCAAAAGGTTCTCACACTGCGTATAAAATGAATATTGTTGAAGAATAGTTAAACAGACAAAGTTTATACGCAGTGTGCGAACCTTTTGAAGTTTATTTGCAAACTTTTCTCGAACGTGTCTTTATAGCAACTGATAAAGTGTTCGGAAATAGTTCTCAAATAATTCATAAAAGGTTCGTAAAATGCAAATATTGCCTGTTAGTGGGGTAATAAACCGTGAACTTTTTAAGAACACTCTCAGTTGGTATTGTCGACCAGGTCATAATTATTTCATCGGCCATTTTCATATGGTGGCTATCATAACTTGTGGGTAAGTAAAAAATAACGCTTATTATAACTCTAAAATAAAATACTTGACAATCGTTCGCAAATCAGTCACAAATAGTTCGCACATAATTCATAAAATAATTCTATATTACAAATCTAAATGATTGAATGGTAAATATACTATTTGTGAATGTTTGAAAAAACATACGAAAACGGGTTGAAAATAGTTTATTTAACTTCCGCTATTACTGGTGTACATATATTTATAAGTATACACCCAAAACATGTTTAACAATCGTTAAAATTAAGGAAAATTCATGCTGTCCACGAATTCTGGGAGGCCTAATGTTTTACTTTGAATTTTTAGTGCGCTCAGAAATCGTTTACTTTAAGTTATGATCTGGCTCAAATTTCGACCTTCGCTCGTGTAAACGTTTTGCCAACCTTTTGTGAACGAAATTTTTTTACACGGGATACACACCGGCACAATTAGTTCTGGACATATGTATCGCTGACTCCAGATTACAATTCACAAACCTTAAAAATAACAAACTCAACACAATCTCATATGATAGCGACCACAAGGCCTTGCTAATGGAAATAAACTTACAAGAACAGACACTGAAGATAAATCATGGCACGAACGAACAAAAACCACAATCCAATAAACAAGCTGGAAAAAATTCAACAAATATCTAACCAACAACTACAAACTAGATGTACCAGATGACCGAAATCTTAGCAGATACAAAATAGAAGGCTACTTAGGACACTTGGACAGCTACATACTACAAGCAATAGACCAGACAGTACCGAAAGGAAATATTAAAATAGATAACAACTACTACATCACAAACAGAATCAAAGACTTGCACAAGAAAAAATCATACTTACTGACAAAATTACATTAACTACAAAAAGCAGACCCATACTCATAAAATGCTACAACCATTATTACAAAACAAACACTGGAAGACGTCAAGGAAAAGATACAACAAGAAATAAAAACCAACATAGAAAAACACTGGGAAAAAATATATAAGAAAATAGATTACAAAGATCACAACAAATTCTTCCCCATAATAAATAAAGTTTTCAGACCTCGTGAGCGCAAAGACATCCCCAATCTAAACACAAAAGACACAGAAACGCACTTACTAGAAAGATGCAACCATACCGCCGATAACGCCACAAAACATGAGAATAAATACATCAAAGAGGATCCTCAAGAAAAAATCAACATAATCGGAACATATTATGAAACTATAAACTCACCTAGATACCTCAACACGAATACCAGACTTCGGGAATAAATTGACAACACATTCAATGAATTTACATGCAAATACAACGCAGATACTGACTCAAACAAATCCATCACCATCATCACACAAAATAATCGAGCTTACGCACCAACAGACACTCAAGTGACAGATAAATACTTCTGCTCTCTTACAGAAGTACACAGCATCCTGAAAAGACTACCCAATAAAACTTCAACGGGTCTAGATAAAATCCCGGCCATTGTTCTCAAGCATCTTACTTTCAAAATGATCAAAGATTACACAACTCTATTCAACAATGCTTTAAACCTGCAGTATTTTTCATTAGCCTGGAAAACTGCAAAGGTAATCCCACTCCATAAAAAAGGCAAGCCGGAAAATCATCCATCAAGTTACAGACCTATCAGCCTCACACCGAATATCAGCAAGGTATTTGAAGCAGTCATTAACAACGCGATAAGAACTCACTCAAACAGAGAAAAAGTAATTCCGGACAATCAATTTGGATTCAGCCCCCAATTATCCACCGTTCACGCAATTAACAAGTTTGGATATTCTACTGTTTAGTTTTACTACTTCATTTTTAAGCTCTCTAGAACAGGCTGGTGCTTGCTCTTCACTGGGTGCAGTTGCGGCTTTTGTCTGTGTATTCTGTTGTGTGCTGAATTGTTGTTCGTTATGTAGGTATTGCTGATGTGTCAATGCTGCTACGTATGGTGTGTTTGGGTTTATGTATTTATTTATTTTGTTTACCTTCTTCTGAATCGCTGCACTCTTTAGGTATTTTTTATCTTTTACTAATCTGATAGCGTTTTTATAATATTCGCACCATTTGTAACTTGCTGGGTGGCCTTTTTTGCCGCAGTTGGCGCTCTGTAGATCGTCTTTATTATTTTCTGGATTAATTTCACACTTACCTGGTTCGTGATTTGCGCTGCACTTCACGCATCTGTATTTTAGGTTGCAGTTTGCACTTGAGTGACCTAGCTTTTGACAGTTTCGGCATTAAAATATTTTATTTTTCTTCAGGTACTCCCACCTGATCCGTTGGAACAGGAGTGTTTTTATCTTAATCAATTCTGACATAGGGCTTGTGTTACTGATTTGTACCAGGAAATGACTGTTTTTTGAATTATTTTTGTTGAAAATTATTTTTTCTACTTTTTTTATTTCTACGTTTTGTGGTTTTATTTCTAGTAACTCATTT
Organism: Microplitis manilae; assembly: GCA_030273425.1. NCBI lineage: Eukaryota > Metazoa > Arthropoda > Insecta > Hymenoptera > Braconidae > Microplitis > Microplitis manilae. Next base: position 15,837,576 of record CP092720.1, on the reverse strand, counting down.
TTTACTCCATCAGTGGTGAAGTCACCGTTAATATCTTTTAGTATTAGTGTTTTGAATTTCAGATTTTTTGGTGTATACGTGTAGTATTGACTCGCTTTCTTGTCAAGGATTTCTTGTATTTTTGTGTATATATTCATATTTTTACTTACTATGGTGATGTTGCTGCCTTCACTTACTTGTTTTAGTCTAAAGTCTTCTTTTACTATTTCATTTGTAGTTACTAAAATTATTGTTTCTTTGATCGTTTGACCTGCTAGTATGATTGGTGGTGGTCTTGAGGTCACCTTTGTCTCTGCTGTTTGTGTTGGTGTTGGCATTAGTGTTTCGTTTCCTACATTGTCAGAGCCCATGTCATTTATGTGATCATATGGGTTGTCATGCAATATATTTTCTTTTACTTGTCCTGTTTCATTTTTATTTTTATTGTTATTATGAATATTTTGATGCTTATAGGTTTTTTTCGGAAATTCCCAGCTCTCGTTATTGTTTTTTTTATTGTCTGCTTCCAATGTTTAAGATGCTGTCGTCTGTTGACTTTGTGCCGCCATTTTTGCAGGCCTTGCCGCGTTTAAATTCGGTTGGTAGTTTCTGTTTGGCTCTTTGGAAAGTTTTTTAAATTCGCTATCAAACATTTCTGTTGTTATATTTCTTGTTCTTACTTGTGTTTGTTGTCTCATTATTTTATATGCTGGGCCTATGCTACTTAGATCGTTGCCTTTTCTCTTGGCGTTGTTATTGTTGTTACTGCCGCTGACGGCCATATTGGCCAGCTTGCATTTATTCACTTTTTCCGTATTTCTGGGTTTATTTTAACTGATATTATTATATAAAATAACAATACAGGATATCTTTGTCACTGTGAGCACTAATTAATGATTTAATCACTATATTTTCACTTTTTATTCTTAATATTTCGCGTAGCGTTATCGTTTGGTTGTTTACCTCACGGTAGCCCTCTAGCGGATCCTTTGGTTGTTTACCTCACCTAGACTGGCTTTAATCTGTCCACAGAACTGGCAATTTGTCGTCCTCTAAAATCGACAATGAAATATTTGTCGTGTCGGGTTATTACACGATATGGACCTTCGTATGGCGCTGTAAAAGATGGTCCAACCTAGTCATTCCGTACCAGTACATGACTGCAAGTACTAAGGTTCCTGAAACAAAAAACAGAATGCTTGCCGTGACGCGACATTTCGGCCGGTGCCAATGAATTAAAATGACGTTTTAAGATATTTACAATGTTGTGAGGCGTAGTTTTATTGCTGGGAGTGAGTAACTCATCAGGTAAACGAATTGGCTCACCGTATACTAAATCAGCCGGGGTCGTCTGGATGTCGTCCTTCCAAGCAGCGCGTAAGCCGAGCAACAAGGCTGGTAATGCGTCATACCATGACTCTCGACGACACAAAAATGCTGCCTTTAGCTGACGATGTAAACGTTCGACGAGACCGTTGTCTTGCGGATGATACGGTGTAGTATGTTGGTATTTTATTCCATACATTTTTAGCAGCGATTGGAACAACGACGATTTGAATTGCGGACCTTGATCCAAAGTTATACGTTTCGGTACTCCGTGGCGAGAAATCCAGTGCAGCGTGATGATCCAGATGAGACGTGTCTTTGAATTTTATTCTTCTGGCACTCGATGCAAGATTTCGCCCATTCACGGCAATCTTTATTTATCGACGGCCAGACATATCATTTGAAGATCGTTTTTAGTGATCCTTTCATTCCAGGATGAGCTGAAAGTGCAGTGATTTAAACACCTTTTTTCTCAGCGGCTCTGGAACGTAAGGTCGCACCGTACCTGACGCAATGTCACAGTACAATGCTAAACCGTTGTCGAAATTGATTCGTCCAAACTGCAACGCGGTTGTCTGTTGCAGTAGTTGTTGAAGCTCGAGATCTTGCTTCTGTGCATCGGCAAGTTCTTCCGATGTGATAGCAGTAGACACTGCTTTGACTCGTGACAATGTGTCAGTGACAATATTTTCGTTACCCGACACATGTCTAATGTTAGTCGTAAATTGACCGATGAGATCGAGTCGCCGAAATTGCCGAGGCAATACTCTTTCGGTGCACTGTTTGTAAGCGTGCTGAAGCGGCTTGTGATCAGTGTAGATCGTAACATGCCGGCCTTCGAATATGTGCCGAAAGTGTTCAACAGCCTCGTAGATGGTGTTCAACTCGCGGTCGTATGTCGACAATTTTTGAATCGACGGGGGCACTTTTCGACTGAAAAGTGCCAGTGGTTGCCAGTTGTTATCCACTTTGCTTTGTAAAACGGCTCCAATACCGATTTCGGATGCGTCGGTGATTATTGCCCAGTTAGCATCCATTTTAGGGTGTACCAACAGAGTAGCATCCGCGAGAGCGCGTTTAGCTGACTTAAAAGACTCTTGAAGTTCGGTTGTCCAGTTGATAGGATGAGAGCCTTTGACTTTGGGTCCTTCCAAGATTTTATTTAACGGCACCAGAATTCCTGCAGCGTTCTTGATGAACTTTCTGTAGAAATTCACTGTGCCGAGGAATCGACGAAGAGATTATACGGTTGTAGGAGGCTCGAAATTAATAATAGCCTCGACTTTTCCCGGTACCGGCTTAATTCCATTTTTGGTGATGACATGGCCGAGAAATTTTACTTCCGGTAGACCAAACTGGCACTTTGGTGAGTTAATTACCAGTCCGTATTCACGGAGACGCTCGAATAAGATTTTCAGGTGCTCCATGTGCTGCTTCTCGTCAGTAGATGCGATTAAAATATCGTCAACGTATGGAAAGACAAAGTCCAGGTCACGGGTGACCTCGTCAATAGATCGTTGAAATGTTTAAGCTGCGTTTTTGAGCCCAAACGTCATAAATCGGAACTCGAATAGTCCGAACGGTGTGATTATCGCCGTTTTCGGCACATCTTCCGGTGAAACGGGTATTTGCAAAAATGCTTTCGCAAAATCGACGACTGAAAATATATTTTTACCGTGTAAAAATGCGGCGAAGTCATCAAGATAACGCAAGGAATATTTATCAATGAGCGTTCGATCGTTAAGCGGTCGGTAATCACCGCATGGCCTCCATTCTCCGGACTTCTTCGGTGCTAAATGATGCGGCGAAGCCCAGGCGCTGTTGGAAGGTCTGCAAATACCATCTTCGATTATTTTGCGGAATTCTGCTTGTGCAATTTTAAGCTTGTCTGGAGCCAGGCGTCTTGCTTTGCACGAAACTGGCAGTCCAGGTGACGTTCGAATGTGATGAACCCTCGAATGCTTTTTAGTTTGACGACGAGTAGCGTCAGGTCGTGTGATATCGGTAAATTCTCGCAATAATTCCATATATGCAGAATTACCATCGACTGCTTTGATATTCGATTCTGCCGATGTTGTGTGAGAATATCCGGGTGTCAATAAACCGGTGATGCCATCACGAAGGCATTTGCGTTTTAGGTCGACTAGTAAGTCTTAATGACTTAAGAAGTCTGCACCTATAATTGGTTTAGTGACGTCAGCAATTATGAAGTTCCATGAAAATTCACGGCGAAGTCCAAGGTTCAATGTAAGCGATTTCAAACAGGTTTGAATTATCGAGCCGTTTGCGGCATACAATTAATAACCTATTGGTGTACTGATTGATTTCAGCCAGCCACGTGGAAAGACAGACAAATCGGAGCCGGAATCGACAAGATATTCCGTTCCTGTAGTTCGGTCTCGGATAAACATCCGGCGAGAAATCGATTGAGAATCATTAGCCGCCTCTACTGATTCTCGTTTGCGTTTCCCTGCCATTTGCAGCCGGGAGCGCAAGATTGGGCATTTTTACCATGCTTAAAATGATACCAGCAATAGTCGAATTTTTTCACTTTCCGAGGACGATGGTATGCTCTGGATCGTGTGTTCGGAATTTTCTCCTGAGCAAGCATTTCACTAACCTCGGCAGTCAATAGTGCAAGTTGCTTACGCAAAGCAGCGATTTCCTCTGCGGCGGATGCGTACATTTTGAAATATAAAAAAAATAAAAATAATATTTCCAATAATAATAATATCACCAGCACTTAAAATTATTTTATTTTCTTATCACTCTCAGTTTCCGAGACTGACATCACCCGTCAACAATGTCTTTAATTCGGTACTGTGCTACCGAAAGATTATCGATGACGCACGGCTCAGGAATGTGCAGCTAGTGGATCGGCCAAATCCTCTATGGTATTTCCGGTAACGGAAAGAAAATTATACGCGACACTGCACGAAAAATTAATTTTAATTTTTTATCACAGCTCGTAAAAATTTTTATCACTATTCGATTCGCACTAAAGGTCCCTCGAATCAACACCGATGCGGCATCACGTCAATAAGATACCCAGCAATGCACCAGCGGTGATAAAAGATAAAAACTGCACAATGATGAAAAAAAAAAAATCACTGCACCAATTAATTCAAAAATAAATTCACACAAAAATAACTGTGAATAAAAATCGCGGTTTCGGGTTTATCGGCAACGCGAAAAAAATATTCGCGGCAAAACGACACGAGAACTCGCGAGATTTTATAAACTGTGTAATACACGTGTTTGACGCTTCCTTTAAAAAGATATCACGTCGGGGTCACGAATTTAGTGGTTAAGGGTAAATTTAAATATAATAAATAAATTGTTTAAACCAACTAATAATGTTAAATAAACGTTTTATTTAACCAACGTGATTAACACAGTAAAAGAATGCAAAGTATACAAAATATGGAAATGCTTGAATACGTGTACGCAGTTCAGCGGTGTATCTTGTAATTGACTAGTGTCTCTATGGATGAGGTAGAGACGGAATATGGAAAAATCGATCTTCGGCGTAGGTTGCCGAAAGTGATCGATCGTAGTTAATGTAGCAACGCTACATATATATGTATGTATATATGTATATATATATATATATATATATATATATATATATATATATATATACATATATACATATATATATGTGTAGCGTTGCTACAATAACTACGATCGATTACTTTCGGCAATCTACGCCGAAGATCAATTTTTCCATATTCCGTCTCTACCTCATTCGTAGAGACACTGGTGGATTTCAAGATACACCGCTGAGCTGCAAACACGCGTTCAAGCATTTTCATATTTTGTATACTTTTCTTTTACTGTGATAATTACGTTGGATAAATAAAACATTTATTTATCATTATTAGTTGGTTTAAATAATTCATTTCAATATAGTTAAATTTTACCCTTTACCACTAAATTGGTGACCTCGACGTGATCTCTTTTTAAAGGAAGCGTCAAACACGTGTATTACACAGTTTATAAAATCTCGCGAGTTCTCGTGTCGTTTTGCCGCGAATATTTTTTTCGCGTTGCCGATAAACCCGAAACCGCGATTTTTATTCACAGTTATTTTTGTGTGAATTTATTTTTGAATTAATTGGTGCAGTGATTTTTTTTTTTTCATCATTGTGCAGTTTTTATCTTTTATCACCGCTGGTGCATTGCTGGGTATCTTATTGACGTGATGCCGCATCGGTGTTGATTCGAGGGACCTTTAGTGCGAATCGAATAGTGATAAAAATTTTTACGAGCTGTGATAAAAAATTAAAATTAATTTTTCGTGCAGTGTCGCGTATAATTTTCTTTCCGTTACCGGAAATACCATAGAGGATTTGGCCGATCCACTAGCTGCACATTCCTGAGCCGTGCGTCATCGATAATCTTTCGGTAGCACAGTACCGAATTAAAGACATTGTTGACGGGTGATGTCAGTCTCGGAAACTGAGAGTGATAAGAAAATAAAATAATTTTAAGTGCTGGTGATATTATTATTATTGGAAATATTATTTTTATTTTTTTTATATTTCAAAATGTACGCATCCGCCGCAGAGGAAATCGCTGCTTTGCGTAAGCAACTTGCACTATTGACTGCCGAGGTTAGTGAAATGCTTGCTCAGGAGAAAATTCCGAACACACGATCCAGAGCATACCATCGTCCTCGGAAAGTGAAAAAATTCGACTATTGCTGGTATCATTTTAAGCATGGTAAAAATGCCCAATCTTGCGCTCCCGGCTGCAAATGGCAGGGAAACGCAAACGAGAATCAGTAGAGGCGGCTAATGATTCTCAATCGATTTCTCGCCGGATGTTTATCCGAGACCGAACTACAGGAACGGAATATCTTGTCGATTCCGGCTCCGATTTGTCTGTCTTTCCACGTGGCTGGCTGAAATCAATCAGTACACCAATAGGTTATTAATTGTATGCCGCAAACGGCTCGATAATTCAAACCTGTTTGAAATCGCTTACATTGAACCTTGGACTTCGCCGTGAATTTTCATGGAACTTCATAATTGCTGACGTCACTAAACCAATTATAGGTGCAGACTTCTTAAGTCATTAAGACTTACTAGTCGACCTAAAACGCAAATGCCTTCGTGATGGCATCACCGGTTTATTGACACCCGGATATTCTCACACAACATCGGCAGAATCGAATATCAAAGCAGTCGATGGTAATTCTGCATATATGGAATTATTGCGAGAATTTACCGATATCACACGACCTGACGCTACTCGTCGTCAAACTAAAAAGCATTCGAGGGTTCATCACATTCGAACGTCACCTGGACTGCCAGTTTCGTGCAAAGCAAGACGCCTGGCTCCAGACAAGCTTAAAATTGCACAAGCAGAATTCCGCAAAATAATCGAAGATGGTATTTGCAGACCTTCCAACAGCGCCTGGGCTTCGCCGCATCATTTAGCACCGAAGAAGTCCGGAGAATGGAGGCCATGCGGTGATTACCGACCGCTTAACGATCGAACGCTCATTGATAAATATTCCTTGCGTTATCTTGATGACTTCGCCGCATTTTTACACGGTAAAAATATATTTTCAGTCGTCGATTTTGCGAAAGCATTTTTGCAAATACCCGTTTCACCGGAAGATGTGCCGAAAACGGCGATAATCACACCGTTCGGACTATTCGAGTTCCGATTTATGACGTTTGGGCTCAAAAACGCAGCTTAAACATTTCAACGATCTATTGACGAGGTCACCCGTGACCTGGACTTTGTCTTTCCATACGTTGACGATATTTTAATCGCATCTACTGACGAGAAGCAGCACATGGAGCACCTGAAAATCTTATTCGAGCGTCTCCGTGAATACGGACTGGTAATTAACTCACCAAAGTGCCAGTTTGGTCTACCGGAAGTAAAATTTCTCGGCCATGTCATCACCAAAAATGGAATTAAGCCGGTACCGGGAAAAGTCGAGGCTATTATTAATTTCGAGCCTCCTACAACCGTATAATCTCTTCGTCGATTCCTCGGCACAGTGAATTTCTACAGAAAGTTCATCAAGAACGCTGCAGGAATTCTGGTGCCGTTAAATAAAATCTTGGAAGGACCCAAAGTCAAAGGCTCTCATCCTATCAACTGGACAACCGAACTTCAAGAGTCTTTTAAGTCAGCTAAACGCGCTCTCGCGGATGCTACTCTGTTGGTTCACCCTAAAATGGATGCTAACTGGGCAATAATCACCGACGCATCCGAAATCGGTATTGGAGCCGTTTTACAACAGAAAGTGGATAACAATTGGCAACCACTGGCATTTTTCAGCCGAAAAGTGCCCCCGTCGATTCAAAAATTGGCGACATACGACCGCGAGTTGAACGCCATCTACGAGGCTGTTGAACACTTTCGGCACATATTCGAAGGCCGGCATGTTACGATCTACACTGATCACAAGCCGCTTCAGCACGCTTACAAACAGCGTACCGAAAGAGCATCGCCTCGGCAATTTCGTCGACTCGATCTCATCGGTCAATTTACGACTAACATTAGACATGTGTCGGGTAACGAAAATATTGTCACTGACACATTGTCACGAGTCGAAGCAGTGTCTACTGCTATCACATCGGAAGAACTTGCCGATGCACAGAAGCAAGATCTCGAGCTTCAACAACTACTGCAACAGACAACCGCGTTGCAGTTTGGACGAATCAATTTCGACAACGGTTTAGCATTGTACTGTGACATTGCGCCAGGTACGGTGCGACATTACGTTCCAGAGCCGCTGAGAAAGAAGGTGTTTAAATCACTGCACTTTCAGCTCATCCTGGAATCAAAGGATCACTAAAAACGATCTTCAAATGATATGTCTGGCCGTCGATAAATAAAGATTGCCGTGAATGGGCGAAATCTTGCATCGAGTGCCAGAAGAATAAAATTCAAAGACACGTCTCATCTGGATCATCACGCTGCACTGGATTTCTCGCCACGGAGTACCGAAACGTATAACTTTGGATCAAGGTCCGCAATTCAAATCGTCGTAGTTTTAATCGCTGCTAAAAATGTATGGAATAAAATACCAACATACTACACCGTATTATCCGCATGCCAACGGTCTCGTTGAACGTTTACATCGTCAGCTAAAGGCAGCATTTTTGTGTCGTCGAGAGTCATGGTATGACGCATTACCAGCCGTGTTGCTCGGCTTACGCGCTGCTTGGAAGGACGACATCCAGACGACCCCGGCTGAATTAGTATACGGTGAGCCAATTCGTTTACCTGATGAGTTACTCAGTCCCAGCAATGAAACTACGCCTCACAACATTGTAAATATCTTAAAACGTCATTTTAATTCATTGGCACCGGCCGAAATGTCGCGTCACGGCAAGCATTCTGTTTTATGTTTCAGGAACCTTAGTACTTGCAGTCATGTACTGGTACGAAATGACCAGGTTGGACCATCTTTTACAGCGCCATACGAAGGTCCATATCGTGTAATAACCCGACACGACAAATATTTTATCGTCGATTTTCGAGGACGACAAATCGCCATTTCTGTGGACAGATTAATGCCAGTCTCCGAGGCAAATTCAGTCGACACGACGACGACGATAGCAAACGCCCCGACGGATAACACAGCAACCGAGACCCAAAAACGCCGAGTCCGGTTTAACATTTAACAATTTACACGATTCAATTTATTTTTTACTTGAAAGATTTTTTTACAAAATAAAAATTCACCACTGTATTATACTCATTAATTTACTTATTTATTCATTTATATCATTTGTTAATATTCCATTACTTTAATTATCGTGTATTAAATTTAAAAAAAAAAAAAAACAAAGGGAGTTCTGTAGCGTTGCTACAATAATTACGATCGATTACTTTCGGCAACCTACGCCGAAGATCGATTTTTCCATATTCTGTCTCTACCTCATTCGTAGAGACACTAGTCAATTACAAGATACACCGCTGAACTGCGTACACGCATTCAAGCATTTTCATATTTTGTATACTTTGCTTTCCTTTACTGCGTTAATTACGTTGGTTAAATAAAACGTTTATTCAACATTATTATTTGGTTTAAACAATTTATTTATTATATTTAAATTTACCCTTAACCACTAAATATATATGTATATATATATATATATATATATATATATATATATATATATATATATATATATATATATATATATATATATATATATATATATATATATATATATATATATATATATATATAAATTTTCTTTGTCTCATTAAATTTTACTAAGAAAAATTAAAAAGGTTTAATTAACCAAAGTGGCTTCCAAATTTACCGGAGTAGTTGCCAGTGGAGATGTCAACGCCATAAGGTGGAAGGATGACGCCAGTAATGTTTTAACTTAACTGGGTAATGTTCACCACGGTTTTTACCAGAGTCGTCTTTTAATTGAACAATTATCGGACTAATTATTTTACTGTATCGCAGAGCCAAGATATTTAAAATCTAACGTCTTACTATATTGATCAGACTTTTTAGTTAACTTACGGTAAGGATAAAATACTTTATCTCCATCTTGAATATTTGGAGCATCCCGAGTGCTTTTATAACAATAACGAGCTTGTCGTTCGCTTTCTTTACGCATAATGTCCTCCATCTTGTGTCTCAGTTGATCTAGCTTATTCAGACGATGTCTCCAGTTCAGACTACTCTTGTCAATGTCATCCAGTTCCCATTTAGAAATTTTACCAGAGAGCCGAGGCTCAAGACCATATACCAGATAATAAGGTGACAACTTCAAGGACCCTTGATATGCGCTATTGTAAGGCAACTGAAATTCATCAAGATGCTGATCCCATTCCGACTAATCTTTTTCGATGTAAGCCCGTAACATAGTAAAACGGTATGCCTCTTCCTCGAGTAAACTAGCCTCGAGGAGAGGTATCCGCTCGATTTATTTTGACACGCGCTTTTTTCTAGGCAACGTTGTGGTGCTCGATCCCGTAATTTACCTACTAGGTTAACCCGGCTACTGAGCTGGCTCCACCAGGACAATCATTGGTAATAGGTATTGAGCAGATAAATAAATTAGGACTTACCGTTTGTCCAAGACCAGATAACCTGTTCTGCTCGTGCCGTTCAACGTTGATACTTATGTGTTAAGAAACGCACTTTAATTAGTGTTAAATATGGATAGGTGATTTTAAATATAATAACACAACGAAATGAAATTAAATAATCCACTGAATTTATTTAATAAAGACAATACTGTGCTTGTAGAGCGTTCAAGTTCAATTTCGATTTATAACCAAAGACAACTTTTCTACTACCGTACAGCGTTGCGCGTCAACCAAGAGTGACTTCCCTCCAACAAGAATTCCCCTGGTTCCTTTTTGCAGTTGACCAACTTTACGTCGCCTAGGGAATTCTTAGGACTTACCCGTGTCCAAGAGGCTGTAACAGTGGAGCGGAACCACAGTCAGTCGCTCAATCAAAGATCGAACACAAGATGTTGAGTTTTCCCCCTCAGGGATGGCGCCACATAAGCTAAACTGGCCTCACCTGCATAAGTGAGCCAGCCGCGTATGTCCCTGCAAGGGGGACTGCAGGGCACTGGACCAATGTCTGTTCCAGTGGGTCGGCTTACGATCTCCTGAGGTGGAACATTGCGCCTCTGGGGAAGTTTTTCGGAGATATCGCCCACCACAAGGTGATGACGTTCTGCGAAAAAAGCCCGTACGACTAAAAGTCGTACGTACGTTGGTGACTCTTGGTTGTCGCGACATCGGTTAGTTAACAAATCCGTATTGATGATGTAACTAAAAACCGAGGCTCGGATATGGCCTCGTCACATCCTCCCTCCCTCAACTAAACTACCTCGCGACACGTACTTGGAACGTTTCGGTGCTGGTAATCCTCTTATTTTACTGCTCAATAAACACATGCATCGATAGGGAAACACAAAGGAAACGAGGCACTGGCAAGGATCGGGCCGGGTCTCATCGCTTACGAACTAGGTCCGGCATCGGACGTGAAAAAAGAATAGATTCACGGGGACTACGGCTAAGGGGTAACTGACGGCAACTCGCTGCGTAGAGGTGCAATATCAAAGATTGTCTTTATTGACATGGGAACTTGGTTCCTTAAAAAAGGTGCAAGAATTATAATCTAAAAAAAAAAAAGCATAATAACATTAAAGATAAATATAAAAAGAAGTAAAGAAAAACTTAGTCAGATGGGCCACGTGGTGCAGTTTCGGCTCCTATGAGTCCAAGAAACGTTCAACGCACTTGGAGCAGCCCTTGTTGAACTAACTCCGGGGGGTCGCACGGACACAAAAGCCTCTGGCGAGTCGGGTATGATATTCGTGGGACCATGAGCAGACAAGGTGGTAAGCCCTGGGGCATGGCAGACCTCACAGAAGTCGCGTTGGCAGGGCAGAGGGCACCGCTTCCATGGGTGTCCCGTAACTCCACAGTTCAAGCAGCCTGGGATGGCTGGCGGGCGAGAGCGATTCTTGTAGATCTAGCGTCGCTGTGCTATCATCAGCTCGTGTTGTGAGGACCCTGTAAGGGCTGGGGGCTATGCAGATGGCAGCTGGGCTGGTGGCAGTGGAGCTGGAGGTTGGGCCGGCAGTGGCACCGGTGAATTGCTTGATCCAGGTCGACGGGAGATGGGGGCGTGAACGATTCCACGGCCCAACATCCCATCTCGGCGAGGTACATGATGAGTGGCCTGTCCAGGCACTATCAACTTCACCACGTGGAGCATACTGGAATTTGAAAAAGAGGTTTTAGGGTTAATTCGTTTCGAACGCCTGACTAGCTTCAGGACTAGGGTGTGCCATTTTGAGGCGATTTTTTTTTCAACGAAAAAAACAGGCTGAAAACTCGCAGGAAGGTGATAAAAGGAGCCTGTTGAAAGCGGAGCTCTTAATATTAATATTTAGAGGTGCCTATTGCTAACTTTCCATTTCCCATTTAAATAACATGGGAAAAAAAATATTTTATTTTTTTATTTTTCTAGCTCGACATTTGCACCGCGAATAAATAAGTCCGTAGCCTTATCGTGTAGAGTATTTAACGCTCTACAAAAAAGGTCTCTTATCATTTTTTGATAAATCAATCTATTCAAAAGTTATCAGAGCTGGAATTTAAATCTATAATAAATTTCCAGTTCTTTTTACTTTTCCAGCAAAACTATCAAACTTATCAAAAAATGTTGTAGGATCTTTATTATAGACAATTTTATTTTCTACAAATTATTTTCAATGAATTTTTTTAAAATTCCGCATTGTTGTCTAATTATTTTCATTTTAATGTTAAGTTCTCAGAATAGATTATAAGACCATTATTTTTACGAGCTTGGCTCTAAAATGAAAATAACTAGAAAACAATGCGGAGTTTAAAAAATCTTCATGGAAAATAATTTGTAGAAAATAAAATTATCTATAAAAAAGATTTCTTGACATTTTTTGATAAGTCTGATAGCTTTGCTGGAAAAGTCAAAAGATCTAGAAATTTATTATAGATTTGAATTCCATCTCTAATAACTTTTGAATAGATGGATTTATCAAAAAATGATGAGAGACTTTTTTTGTAGAGCGTTAAATTCTCTATAAGATTATACCATAGACTTCTTTATATGAGGTGCGAATGCCAAGCTGAAAAAATAAAAACATAAAATATTTTTTTTCCCATGTTATTCAAAGGGGAAATAGGAAATTAGGAATAGGCACCTCTAAATATTAATATTAAGATCTCCGCTTTTAACAGGCTTCTTTTCTCACCTTCCTGCAAGTTTTCAGCTTGCTTTTTTGGTGAAAAAAAAAGTCGCCTTATAATGGCACACCCTATTCAGGATATTAATGAAGTGTTTGCCGAGAGTGGAGCCGTTGGTAGCCGGTAACTTAACTACTAGAGAGGGCAATATGCGCTTTACGGTAACGGGGCCTCGAAAACGAGGGGCCAATTTAGAGCTGTACGAGTCGGCCTTCTTGCTCAATTGTCGATCCGGAAAGTATACTAGGTCACGGACCTCGAATTGTCGCCACGCGGTCTCGCGATTTTTATTGTAGTATTTCGATTGCGAATCGGTGGCCCGGGCCATGTGGCTCTCTACGAGATGCCGCAATTCTGCGAGTTTCCCAGCTTGTTCGATTTTACCGTCTCGGGTCCAGTCTCTAGGCGTTGAGTGCCATCAGCCCGTAACTCCCGCCCATGATTTAAATACGCGTGGGAGACACCCAACGATGAATAAACTAACGTATTATACGCGAATTGCAACTCTTAGAGGTTCGCGTCCCAGTCTCGTTGGTCTGAACCGACGAACGCGGCTAAGAAGGTTTTCAGGTTCCTTTTTATCCGTTCTACCAGGTTGGCCTGCGGGTGGCAAATCGGTGTGGTGATTAGGGTGATTTTCTTATCGTAGGTAAAAGATTTGACGTCTTTATTGCGGAGTTCAGTCCCATTGTCACAACCGATGTCTTGTGGCGTACCCCAGCGAGTACAAACCGTACGTAGGCAGTCGACTACTTTGGTACCCGTACCACTGGCCACTGCGAGGCTCTCCAGGTAGCGGATAAACATGTCCTCGACGACAACGATGGTGGTTTTGCCCGTCTTGAACCGGGGAAAAGGGCCAACGGTGTTGATGGATATAATTTCCTATGGGCTGATGAGGCGGCGTCTTCCCATGGACCCAACAGCTTTCGACTGGTCAGACTTTATCGGTTGACATGTCTGGCAGGATCGTACATAGTCTTTGATGTCGGCAAACATGCCCGGCCAGTAATACGACGTTGAAATTCTGTAATAGGTTTTTTCTATTCCAAGATGACTGGTGGGGGTCTCGTCATGATAGGCTTTAATGATACCCAGAACCTGGTCCATCTTGATTACCTGTTTCCACTCACTCCGATCTCCCAACGTAGCTTTGAGTGGGTCGGGTCTGCGATAATTCAGCACGCCATCGACAATCTTCCAATCAGGTAACGACTCCGGGTGCTTTTGGACCGTTTCGAACTTACGGTCGTATCACGTGGGAGACTGCATTCCATGAAGAGCAGTTGGTTCGTGCGCAACTTCGGGGGAGTGATCTTCGTAGAGGCAGGATAACGCATCTGGGGCCTCATTTTCAGTCCGTCTTCGGTGTACTATGGTGAGGTTTTGGGGTAGGAGCTCTGCTGCCCATCTAGCGACTCTCCCAGTCACGTCTTTTAACGTTCGCAGCCACTTGAGGGCGCTGCGGTCGGTCACTACCGTGTACGGGACTCCTTCAATCGGTATATCGAATGGAAGGCAACCTAGGGTCTGGCATGGACAAAACCAGTGTGTTGGTCAGTGCTCATTTGAGGTCTTGGAATGCCGTTTCCTCAACTTCCGTCCATCTCCAGGGGACTTTCACACTGGTTAACTTGTTTAGCGGGCCCTGGACCTTGGTAACATCTTTCAAATGTCGGTGGTATCAATTCACGCAACCGTTGAACCTGCGCAGCTCTTTACGATTGGTTGGTCTTGAGAAGTCCAAGATGGGCGCGATTTTCTCTGGGTCAGGTCGGACGCTTTCTTCGTCAACAAGATACCCGAGGAAGCGGACTCTGGTCTGGCCAAAGTAGCTCTCCTTGCGGTTAACTAGCAGCTTAGTTTGCCAGAATATTTTAAAAACCAATTTCAGTAACAGTAAGTGTTTGTCTAACGTTCTGGAAATGAAGATCCAGTCATCTAGGTACGCGAACACTTTCTCGATTAGCTCTCCCCGGTAAATATCATTCAACTTCTGCAGCAGCCAACTTTGAAGATTATCTGTCAATCTCTGGAAGGTGGAGGATGCTCCAGTTAACCCATACGGCATGCGGATGAACTCGAACAGGCCCATTCCTTCGACTGCGAAGGCGGTGAGGGGCTGGCTTTTTGGGTCCATTTTTACCTGGTGGAAGGCTTATTTCAAATCTATAGTCGATATCAACGTTGCTTTCTTCAGAGCAGAGATCGGCAAGAAAATAGTTTTCATTTGCCATTTTTTAATTATTTCTGTCACTATAATATTAATTAAGAAATTTTTATTGATCAAGAATGAAAAAATTGGGATTTTTTATTTTTCATTTTTTTGTTAACTAAAAATTCCAACAATTTAATTTTTAATTACTTAAAAAATGAAATTGTTTTTCAAAATAATTTTCATTAATAAAGTAATTAATAAAATTATCCGAAAATTGTAGCATTGTTAAAGTAATTATCATTAAAAATGAAAATTTTTTCAATTACCAATTTTCATTATTTAATAAATGAAAATTATTTCACGCAAAAATACTACTTATGAAAAAATTTCAAACTATTTTTCATTACAGTGTTCGTAATTATGATAATTACTGTTGCTTAAACTATGAGAATTATGATAAAATACACTGAGAAAAAAAATACTTTTATTAAGAATATTTACTCGATACAAGAACATATATTCTTGATAATTTTCGAGAATGTGTAATTTTGTCTCAAGAATTCGCAGAATTGATGTAAATAATTTTTATTTAATTCAAGTAAAGCTATCCTTTTGTTTACTCATCATATAATATAATATCAAATTCATGTAATAACAAAAATAAATTTGATGTTTTTTTCTCAAGAAATTGATATTTGATAATAATAAAATAAATATTTTGAACGAATTTCTTGAACCAAGAAATTCTCTGTTGGACGATAGTATTTTATTTTTTTAGTGTAATAGTCAAATTATGAATCAAATTTTTTAATTTTGTTGTTGATCAGATTTTATAAATTCTTCTTACCTCCGGCGGAAAGCGTCAACTTTTGTCCCACTGTGCAAAACGAAGTTGCCGCTTTCCACCTCCGTTGACGAGAAAAATAGTATACACTCTTCGGGAAGTAAATACATAAGAATGCCTCAGATCATATGTTTGTTGACCTCGGATTCGCCTCGGCCAATAATTACATGTGATCTGAGACATTTCTTACTTTACCTCCTTAAGTGTGCAATATACTATAACTTATATCACACTTCGTCAGTACTAAGTTCAAAATTATCATCCAAAAAAATCATCAAGACCAGACACTTTTTATTAATTCATTTTTTCCGTATAGAATTCCGGTAATTTTTGTGAAAAAATTGATTGATATCTCTTTAGAAATGATTAGGCTTTAAAGTTCTAATGATCGAGGTCACTAATTCCCGATAGATATTTCATTATTGACGATTAAAGTCAAACCTAACAGTTACTTTTACAACATTTATGTTTATTACAAGGATGCGGTTAATCGGAAAGGGTGTCAATGGCACCATTGAATTCCTTACATTTTTTACAGTTTTTAAATATTTTTGAGAGCATTAAAGGGTATTTTTCGCAAAAGGCTTCATAACAGGGACATTAGACTTTCAATGAGATCCACGATTTGCGTCATGCGTCAAAAAATATAAAGAAGTAATAATAAGATGATGTATGACAAATAATTGTAGTAATAATAATAATAACAATAGAATTTTCTTTTTTGCCGATCTCTGCTTTAAAGCCCAATCATTCCTAAAGAGATATCAATCAATTTTTTTACAAAAATTACCGGAATCCTATACGGAAAAAATGAATTAATGAAAAGTGTCTGCTCTTGATGATTTTTTTGGATGATAATTTTGAACTGAGAGTACTAGTGAAGTGATATATACGTTAAATTTATAAAATCTAATCAATAAAAAAATTAAAAATTTTAATTCATAATTTGACTATTACACTGAAAAAAGAAAATACTATTGTCCAACAAAGAATTTCTTGGTTCAAGAAATCCGTTCAAAATATTCATTTCATTATTATCAATTATCAATTTCTTGAGAAAAGAACATCAAATTTATTTTTGTTATTATATGAATTTGATATTATATTATGAGAAAACAAAAGGATAGCTTTACTTGAATTAAATAAAAATCATTTTCATCAATTCTACGAATTCTTGAGACAAAATTATATATTCTTGAAAATTATCAAGAATATATGTTCTTGTATCGAGTAAATATACTTAATAAAAGTATTTTTTTTCTCAGTGTATTTTATCATAATTCTCATAAGTTAAGCAACATTAATTATCATAATTACGAACACTGTGATGAAAAATAGTTTGAAATTTTTTCAAAATTAGTATTTTTGAGTGAAATAATTTTCATTTTTAATGATAATTGCTTTAACAATGCTACAATTTTCGAATAATTTTATTAATTACTTTATTAATGAAAATTATTTTGAAAAAAAATTTTATTTTTTAAGTAATTAAAAATTAAATTGTTGGAATTTTGAGTTAACAAAATAATGAAAAATAAAAAATCCCAATTTTTTTATTCTTGATCAATTAAAAATTTCTTAATTAATATTATAGTGACAGCAATAATTAAAAAATGGCAAACGAAAATTTTTTTTTGCCGATCTCTGCCTTAGAGCATTCAGAATCGCTGACATGAAAGGGATCGGGTAGGCTGGCTTTCCGGTTTCGTCGTTCACGGGCGTACAATCTACGCAGAAATGCCACGATCCGTCTTGCTTCTTTACTATAACCGGCTGACAAGACCAAGCGCTATTGCTACGTTGAAGATAGCCTTTTTCAAGCAAGCGGTTAATCTCTTCATGTAGTGCTTTCTGAACGACATGGAACCTTCTTCGGGGTTTCTCCCGGACTGGGACGTCGTCGAGCAGTTTGATTTTGTGGGAGACGATGTCTGTTAGACCCACGTCAATTTTGTCCATGAGAGCGAACTGTTCGTCTAAAAACTGTTTGAGTCTCTGGGTCTCGCCTTCCGACAGGGACCGAAGTACTGCAGGCGAGTCAGTGAAACTTTTCCACTCAATCGGATGCTGGACATCTGAGTAGGCCAAATATCATGTGGACTGGTGGGTGTTAGGGATGGGTAAGTCGACTCTGACTTGACTCACGAATCGATCTTTCACTAAAAATAATCGACTTTTTAGAATCGAGTTCGGTTGTCTCAAGTCGACTAGAATCGACTTCACTCGATGATAACTTTTCGACTTTTTTTTCAATATACTTAGCATCTGATGATAATTTAGCTTATGATATCTCCACACTTTTTCATATGTACAAAGTTGCGAGGCTACCAATCAAAGCGATTTCTTTGTAGCAACCTTCCGCTGATTGGATTACATTTCTATTGTCGCTGGTATCCTTGGTAACCACTTTTAACAAGAAAAATAACTTGAACCCGGTTTACGTTTGTTGTTTTGATACTTTGTGTTCATTAAATTAAGATTATATAAACTTATAATCATCAATTTCATAATAATAAGTTAAACATTTTATTATGGCTCCCAGTTTTATATGGGTTCACTGCTCCAAAATTAGTAATGGCAGTAAAGTCAAGTGTAATATTTGTGATAAAGAGTTTCTTTTCAACAAAAGCACGTCAACTATGTTGAAACATTTGCAATCTGTGCATAAAATTGATCCTCCTCCTAATAAATACAATCAATCACTCAAGAGACCCAGCGATTATAATAATAATTCAGATAGTCAATCTAAAAAGGTAAATTTCAATTATTTTACTAAACCTGTATAAAGTATTTTTTACTAATAATGCAATTTAATTTTTTTATTTTCATATTAACTTAATCTAATTTATTTTTAGGCTTTGCTAGCTATTGAATCATCAGCTTCTCCAGTTTCTTCAGAAACTAGAAGTATTTCGTGTCTTCAACCAGCTATCACAATTAAACCCGATGCTCAAGGTCCTATGGATCGATGTATAAATAACGCAAGTTATTTCTCCGGTAAAAATTACTTGAATTTCCCTTAACTGAAAATAATTCACATCTTTATTTTGCTTATATTTTCTTGATTCCCGGCTGTTATTTTTTAGCTGGTGGGTACCGTCACGAACAGGTAACTACGGCTCTTCCTAGGATGATCGCAGTCGATAACATGCCTCTACGTACCCCAGAAAGATCAGGATTTAAAATGTTTGTGCAAAAGTTACAACCATTATATCGCTTACCTTGTGAGTCGACGTTAACTGCAGCTATGAGTCATAAATATCAAGAACTATCTAACAAAATAAAAGTTGAACTCAAAAAAACTGAATCTGTCTGTCTTACAACTGATATTTGGACCCACCAGCATACCATGAAAAGCTATCTTGGTTTGACAGTTCATTACTTACAAGGTTAGTAATTAATTATATTGTACAAAGTTATTCCACACAGAAAGAAAAAAATCTTAAGTCAAGGGTAAATTTTCTTCAATCAAGAAAATCTTAAGGAAGACTTAAGATTTCTTGACCTAAGTTAAATTTTCTTAAGCCAAAACAATTTCTTCTTGCTCCTAAATTACTTCGGTCTTCCTTATAATTTTTTTGGTTCAATAAATTCTTTTTTTTCTGTGAATCTAGTTATGATTCAAACAAGTAATATTCACTGGTATATCGAATATGTTTTACAGGCAATGAGATAAAAACTGTTGAGTTAGGTGCTTATCACATGGAAGAGCGGAAAACTATTGAAATTTTGCGTACGAAATTGAGGAAGATATGCAATGACTGGGGTCTAAGTGATAATAAAATTGCGGCATTTATTCCAGACGGAGGCTCAAACATTAAAGGTGCCATAAAAAATGAATTTGGGGAGTGAAAACACATATCATGTTTCGGACATGTCATAAATAATATTGGCCAGCGGCTTGTCGAAATAAACATTACACCAGCAGCATCTGAATCTGAAAGTAATATAAGTGAATTGCCTATTAATGAAGATGATGTTCTTGATAGCTTCGATGATTTAGACAACACTATTGGACAAACAAATTTACGTGGACTATTGACAAAAGTGAAAAAAATTGTTACATTTTTTCGGCAAAGTGAAAGAGCTACGACTGAATTACTATTTTTACAAAACAACCTGCCTCAAAATTCTCGACTCAAACTGATTCAAGAAGTAAAAACGCGATGGAATTCGTGCTATGAGATGGTTGACCGCTTCATTGTACTTGCTGATTACGTCAGTAAAGTACTTTTGCAAGTGAAAATGGACAAGTCCTCTAGAGCTAAACCACCTAATATGATCTCTGGTGAAGAAATTGATGAGTTAATTGAAGTTCGTGATGTGTTAAAACCGCTTGTGCGAGTAACACGCGAAGTTTGCTCTGAAAAAAATGTAACATTGAGTAAATGTATTCCTTTTATTTCTTGTCTTAAAAAGGTAAATTACGAATATACTATAAAATTTATTGCAATATTAAGTTGGTTAAAATTTCTATTGGCTTAAAATTAAATTTATGTTTCACAGCAAATTGAAAGTTTAGCTCCAGACACCTTAATTGGACAGCAGTTAAAGAGAAAACTCTCGCAAGAAATAGAACCCGTGAAAAAATTTTCTGATCAAGCCTTATATAACCTGATATGGCCATATCAAAAAATTTGATATATTCATATCTGACCTGATATGATCTGATATGCCCATATATAATTTTTAATATATTCTGATATAGTCTGATATAAAAATTGGCCATATCAAGCCATATCAAGTTGATATGTCCATATCAACTTGATATATCGATATCAGATTTGATATGTCTTGATCTGACTTGATATGCTTGCATATAATTTTTTTTATATGTCTTGATATGACCTGATATAACTTGATAAGGGTATATATATTTTAATATACTTGTCAAAAAAAATCTTGATCCGGTTTGATATGGCTTGATATGCCCTGATATGGGCACATATACTAGTTTTCTCGAGTTTTCCGTATACATACGTTTGGTAAAATAATTTAGAAATAACCAAATAACGTAACATTGTTCGGAAAAACCGATTTTATAATGATTCATAAAATCTTATGAAGTCTGTTAAATATTTTAATTTACCGCATTTATAAATTGTATAAAGTATACAAACTTTGTTGAAAAATTTTTCCAATAAGCTAACGAGATCAATTTTGAAATCTCTGAGAGAGTTTCAAATTTTCGTAATGAATTTAAATATAAAAAATTGAGATTTTAAATTGAAAAAAGTTTAATTATGATTAAACTTTTATCTATAGTTTTTTGAAACTTATAAGTTTAAAAATCTTTAACTTCTTTTTTTTTTTTTTGCCAAAAGAAGTAGTTCTTGCCCCGTTACTGGTGGGTATACCGTTAATGGTCCCGTTACTCTATAAACAATAACAATTGAATATAATACAAGTAACCAAATCAATCATTTATTTAACGTCTTTAATTTTCTTAGTTTCAATTTTATCCAAATAGATATAATCAACCTTACATTTCAAGTTCATGATTTGGCAGAGTGACTAATAGATCAGACTTTGAAACAGAAGTATTCGGGTTCGAACCCATGACCTGGCTGGATTTTTTTTTCTTTTAGGTAGATTTTTTCAAAAATCTAACTATTGTATTTGTCCTCATGGTCGATTTTTCAAGGAATTTCATCATAAACTATCATAATTAGTTGAGTAGAGTTCGAAAATACCATTCGTTAAAAAATTTATATATGTATATATATATATATATATATATATATATATATATATATATATATATATATATATATATATATATATATTATAACGGGTTTTTCACCACCGGGGATCTACCGGAGTGAAGTCCGAGTATACTTATGATTTTTGACAACCTTGTTCAAAATTGAAATGTTGGGCGCCAGGTGATTTTGGAATCACCAAATAAACGATTATCAAACGTCGACTCAAGGTGGCGGATCGGGGAAAAGGTCAGGCACTTAGATTACGATAAAATAATTGATCAGAATTAAACAAATTAGTCGTATACTAAATAACAAAATAATTGATCGGTTTCACAAAAAAAAGAATGGGTTACAGAAAAATAATAAATGCCGGTATCGGCTTGACTCGATATAAACACAAGACAAAAAACGTAGTTGATCGGAATAGTCAGTTCGTTGCTAAAAATAAATAAAACAATCAGTCAGTTGTCGAGATAGAAATATACTTATTTGAATTCACAAACACACACACACGACGTAGTTCTTAACGAAATACTCGACCGATGACGTCAGAGTATTTCACAGGGCAAGACTCGGTTGCCGCAACGAATGAGAAAGAGATAATCCGCAATTCTCAGAAACACTCGATTGAAATGAAATAAAATATAATATAATATTTCATATTTAGGTAACGCGTTCAAATTGCACTATAATATAATTAGTACACGTAATTAATTATTAACTTAGTGATGATTTACCCAATCGTTTCACTTGTGCGATACACTAAATCAGTTGCACTAGTACACTTGTTCAGTTTGCCGATGCTTCGGCTTGTTCACAGAAAATAATCGAATTATTGTTCACGCGATAATTAGTCGTTGTTCACTTCGAATCGGTTTTGACAGCGCATATCGAATTGTTCAAAAATCGGAATCGAAATTGTTTGGTTGGTCGAGTTGAATTGTTTAAATTCAAAAACGCGGCCGCTCAGTACGACGTCTATCCCGGATCTCCCGTAAAATCCATGCGGTCGATCTATTGCTCGGTCGAAGTCGAAATTTTCGATTCTAGATATCACTAGAATTAGCTCATCCGGTAACTATTGATGATTTTAAATAAATTCAAACCACGAGTCGATGTCGAATTTTTCATCATGTTACAAAATATATATATATATATATATATATATATATATATATCTATAAATATATAATGAATATACTCTACGGCGTCTGCAAATGATAAATATATATATAGTACTGTTACGTTCCCGTAATATTTTATTGATTCAATTTAATTAATTATTTTTAATAAAGTAATTTTATACAATGTAACGGAAATCGGTTATGATAAGAGAGTCGCCGTGGCTCGCGGGTAGCCAAAACAGATGACGACGCATGAGACCCGGACCACGACGATTCTCTCACAGAGAACCTGAGATGCAGCGTCAACACTTTGTCAACTCTGTTGGCTTTATTATATTTTTACAACGACTTCATAGTCAGTCCTTCGAGAGAGCTCATGGAGCTCGAACCTCTGTTCTCTATAGAGTTAATAAACTCCATAATTATTTCTAAATTAATTTAACCTTATTGTGGGGTGCCAATTGGCACCCCAATATTTTCACCTACACTATGACCTATCCATAGCCCTACTACTTCCCAGGGGCGAGCGCTTATCAGCTGTTCCACCCTATCCTATAACCCTGAGCGCTCAACAGCAGTTCGGGTTTTCTTCAAATTTCCTACCGATTTTGTATCCATTCACCTGCCACTATAAATATAATAATTATATGGAGTTGGAACCAGCGCGAACATATTTTAAAATCACGAAAAATAATAGAAATTAATAATTAATCGAATAATCGACGACCACGGTCCACCAGGGGTCTATAGACACTCTAACGAGGCCAAACCTGGATTAAATTAAATAATTAAAAATTATTTTTTATTTTTAATCAATTTGGGGTAATTCCCAAAACGTAACAGTGGTGCTGTGACCAGGATCAGTGACCATTGTTTATAAACACTAAAAAATAATTTTCAAATAAATTAAATTGATATTGGAAATTTCCCAAAACGTAACAGTGGTGCTGTGACCAGGATCAGTGACCATTGTTTATAAACACTAAAAAATAATTTTCAAATAAATTAAATTGATATTGGAAATTTCCCAAAACGTAACAGTGGTGCTGTGACCAGGATGGTCTTCGATTGTTTGTGATTATTTAAAAGAAAATTTCGTGACATAATTGACAATTACATTGAGTTTACTCGATTAAAATTTTATAATAGAAATTAATTAGTGAAATTAGTTAGCATTGAAACTTGTGAACTTGGAAAAAAATTATTTAGTGACTTTATTTTTAGTGACTCAAATTTTGTTATAAACGATTTTATTTCTAGAATATTAAACTATGTACTATTCGAGACATGTGCGGTGCGAGTAAATCTATTCATTTGAAATCAAATTCTGTAAAAATAAATTCTTTCCAGTAATTAATTTCAATAGAGTGAACATTGAAACATTTAAAGTATGCATACAGTGCTCATAGAAATAAATAAGTGATTTATATACTTTATAAATTTATTCTTGTTTAATGAATCTCACGTTAATATTAGTTGACTGGATTAACACAAAGGTAAAATTTGAAAATTTTAATCCGTGATTGTGATATGCAAAAAGATGTTTCCCGTCGGAACTTCAATGCGAGCTACTCAATTGAATATTTTAAAATCAGTATAAATTATTCATTCTATTGCGGATGTTCTTTTTAAACTTACTGCAAGTAATTGCAGATAAAGAATCTACAAGAAAATATATTTCTTTTAAAAATGTTGCTACGGACCTTAAAGTAAATTTTCGCGAGTTATGGTGCGAAAAAAATTTGTTCGGTTTATTAAACTAATCAAATATTTTGTGATTGCTGGACGAATTACGAAAAACATTATAGTTTAAAATAATGATTGTAATTTTAGAATTTTATTATTCTATTTAAATTAATTTTTGAAGAATTAATAATTTTTATATTTAAAAATAAAAGTGTTGCTACGGATATTTTGTAAATAATATCGCGAATGCATTGTACGCGATCAGATATAATAATTTTTATTAGAAAATATTGAGATTACTGTAAAATTGTTGCTACGGAATTTTAAAGGTGTTTTCGCGAGTATATTTAAATATATTACACGATAAATTTATTTTATTATTATTATGAGAAATAATACTGCGCTTGTATTTTAGAAAATGTTTTAATTATGTTTTATTGTGTGTCAATTTATTATTCAATGGGATCAGTCGAGATTCTCGTCGTTGATTTAGCGAAGAGTATGTCCAGGTATACTGTAAAACCAAGACGTAGTCGCTATATCACGATCAGGTCTCGAAACTGATCTCAGTTAGCTTCAAATAAAGCATAATCAAAATATTTTTTTCACCACTGGTCTTTATTTAGCTTAAAACGGAATATTTTATTTTGTGATTCGTGACAATACCTTTACAATTAACTTGGAAAAATTAAATTCCGCATTTTTATTTATTTAAGTTCAAATAAATGTATTGTGAACTTATTTCAAATTTATTAGAGCATCAATATAGATGTCTTTCTGAAAATGCATTAAAAATTATGATAATTATCATATAAATTTAAGGATCAAATCATTTCAATGATTTTAATATCATAGACTTTTAAAATGAATTATCAATTAAATGTTCCGGAGTCGGAGACGGAACTCCAAACAGTAATGGAGAAACAAAATCGTTTACGCGCTCGATTACTTGCGTTTCGGAAACAAGAATCGAGCCGGTGTAAAACTTTACCGATTGTAGAATCGGAATCTACAAAACTGAAAGTCCGTCTCTTAAACGAGACTGCGATGGGCGAAAAGCAAAATTATTTACGGGCTCGATTGCTTGCATTTCGAGAGCAAGAATCAAGCGGATTCCAGGTTCCACCTTCAGTAGAATCTGAATCCATAAAGTTGAAGGCTCATTTTTTGAATGAAGCCGCAATTCGCGAGTTCCGAAAAAAGTCGGAAATTAATCTCGGTAATTTCAATAGATCAAAAGGATCTAATAGAATCAAAACTGCTCATGAGAAGGCAGTATTAGATTCAAATAAAGTTGCGCCTGAAAACGTACCACATACAAATATTATTAATGAAAATTCATATAATTTGAAGCCAATGATTGATTTAAATTGTTCAAGTAATAATTCCAGTCACGCGTATGTCAGTAAGGAGCTGCCTGTACTTGAAATATCAGGAGCTCATTCGGTTTGGTCTGCTCAAGGTTTATTGAGGGCCGAAAATTTAAACAACCGGGTTGGCGAGCTTATTGTTCTCGCAACCACGGAAAATGAAATTATGCCGATCTGAGCCAGTGGAATCTTCGAGATCGAGCATATGGATAAAAATGACCGCGTTGAGTTCGTGAATCTGAAAAAAGAACTATTTTACTGCTCAATGGAGAGTAAATTAGAAAATAATGACAATCAATCATTGGGCTCAAAAATTAATTCGCCATTGTGGGTTGTTTCGAAAGGAAATAATCCACCAAATGAAAGACAGAAAAAGGTTTATAACCATTATTATTTTAATGTAAAAGATAAATTTAGTGGTTCTACGTTTTCCGGCTCAGACTTTGTAAGAAATATATTTTACATTATGTTTTATATTAAAGGTATATTTGACCTATTAATAATGATTAGAAATTGTTTACGATTTTGTTTCCACATGACTACATTTAAGAAAGATATATTTGAGATAAGATTGAAGAAACCTCCGGATAAATATAAATTATCGGAGATTAGATTCGACGATAAAAATATTGAATACTTGAAAATAGGTGCTAATTTGGACCGAAAAGGATTAGACCTTGACGACTTATTTTTGATCTTATTAAATATAAAGAAATCAAAAGATTATTTAATGTTAATGTATTATATGAATTTTATTTACATTGAAGCGCCATTATGTCTTTGTAAGCGACGTCATGAAACTGATTTAATCCGGTGGTGTAATTGGGATAATTGGGAAAACTTTGAATATCACCATCAGAGCCTGACGGAAGAACATCGTGGTGTGAAAAATGAATTTTCCAAAATAATCAGCAATGGTCCTTCCAGCTCTACGTATGATGTCAAGTCACCTACAATCGGTTTACTCACGAGTATAAATATCAAATTTATACACGTCGAGTTATTTATTTTTATTAATTTTGAAGACTTCCACTGTTTAGCAGAAACAGTTGGAATGTCGAGTTCAACTATCAACACCTTAGAGGTCATTGCCGAGTCAACCAAAAAGCAGAGTTTCAATCTCAAGAAAATATTAATCAGCTGATCCAATCAATCACAGTTATTATTTCGACCGCCGAATTGAATCAGTTGAATGAAAATACTTTCTGTAAATTAATTGGAATTTATACTATAATTTAAATTAGAAATAGTAACTGACTTAAGTCGGGAGCTACCTCATTGTTCATTATGAATTCCGACTTGTGCAGTTAATTCTTGAGTAACTTATAAATTACCGCAAGGCGGACGTATATCAATACGAATTTAAATTTAGAATTAATCATTTCAATAATACCAAACGACTGAGTCGGGAGGTAATTAAATTACTAGATACTAACGTTTAGTTTCATATAACTAGGTTTAAGTAATATTATAAACGTTGTGACTCAGGTTTAGGTTAAAATTCTACAGCCAAGAACTTCTTGTATTATTCAAAATAGATTTTAATTTTTGGTTTATATAGAGTCATTTAAACATTCAACTTTAGTTTATACAGATTCGTTCATACATTTTATTTTAGTTTATATAGAGTCAATTATACATTCTATTCGGATTATATCGAGTTATGCATTTAATTTTCAGTCGAAGCGTTATTCATTTAAAACGCTGCGACTTGCTTAAGTCGGGAGGTGTTACGTTCCCGTAATATTTTATTGATTAAATTTAATTAATTATTTTTAATAAAGTAATTTTATACAATGAAACGGAAATCGGTTATGATAAGAGAGTCGCCGTGGCTCGCGGGTAGCCAAAACAGATGACGACGCATGAGACCCGGACCACGACGATTCTCCCACAGAGAACCTGAGATGCAGCGTCAACACTTTGTCAACTCTGTTGGCTTTATTATATTTTTATAACGACTTCATAGTCAGTCCTTCGAGAGAGCTCATGGAGCTCGAACCTCTGTTCTCTATAGAGTTAATAAACTCCATAATTATTTCTAAATTAATTTAACCTTATTGTGGGGTGCCAATTGGCACCCCAATATTTTCACCTACACTATGACCTATCCATAGCCCTACTACTTCCCAGGGGCGAGCGCTTATCAGCTGTTCCACCCTATCCTATAACCCTGAGCGCTCAACAGCAGTTCGGGTTTTCTTCAAATTTCCTACCGATTTTGTATCCATTCACCTGCCACTATAAATATAATAATTATATGGAGTTGGAACCGGCGCGAACATATTTAAAAATCACGAAAAATAATAGAAATTAATAATTAATCAAATAATCGACGACCACGGTCCACCAGGGGTCTATAGACACTCTAACGAGGCCAAACCTGGATTAAATTAAATAATTAAAAATTATTTTTTATTTTTAATTAATTTGGGGTAATTCCCAAAACGTAACAGTGGTGCTGTGACCAGGATCAGTGACCATTGTTTATAAACACTAAAAAATAATTTTCAAATAAATTAAATTAATATTGGAAATTTCCCAAAACGTAACAGTACACTAACGCAAAAAATTGAAGGAACAGTAAAATTTATAAAATTTGTAGTAATTTTTGGAAGGCTGTAACTTTGTGAAAAATCATCGTATCGAGATTTAAAAAAAAAATTTATAGCTCGAAATCTCTAGTTTCGATGCATTTTTATCAAAATTTTATAAAAAGTCTGGTTATTACGCTAAAATAAAAATTTATTTTTAACATCCTTTAGAAGTAAGTACAAAAAAATGACTTTTTTTGGTTTTTTAGTAAATCAACCGCTACTCCGCAAATATTGATAAAAAAAAATATTGTTGCCAGGGACTTTTTTAGCTTAATGTACCCCCAATAACCCTTAAAATTTTTAAATTGATCTATGGAGCCGTTTTTTGGGGGCGATCGTTCAAAGTTTTGCTAAACAACTAAAGGAACGAGTTTTGTTCCTTCAATTGTGTAATCATAATCAAAATGAAAAAAAATAATTTTTTCTTAATTTTCTTTCATTTTTGCATTAGTAACTCAGTGAATGTGAGAGGAAAAGAAAAAAAAACGAAAAATTTTCAAATATCAAAAAAATTGAACCTTGTTTCGTGAGGTCGAAAATTTTTTTTTTATGACTTTTTTGAAAATTTTTCGTTTTTTTTTCTCTTCCCCTTACATTCACTGAGCTACTAATGCAAAAATGAAAGAAAAGTAAAAAAAAATTATTTTTTCATTTATATTCATGTTGATCGATTATTTCCAAAAAAGGGTTCGATATATATTTGAAAATTTAAGGGGTTATTAGGGATACATTAAGCTATAAAAGTCTCTGGCAACATTAGTCTTTTCATCGATATTTACAGTGTAGCGGTTGATTTACTAAAAAACCAAAAAAAAAGTCATTTTTTTGTACTTACTTCTAAAGGATGTTAAAAATTTTAAAAATTGTTTTATCCAAAAAATGATGAACGGTTCTTGTCGAGAATTTATTCACGTTTTTAACGCCGGCCTCAAATTTACTGTGCAATCATTGCTACCTGAAATATCGATGATCAAAGCCAAAAGGATCATTTTTTGTTTGAAAGCTGATATCTCTGCGACAAATTGTCCTACGAAGTTAAAAAAAACCAAATTGATCTGAATAAATTTGCTAAATGACCTATGCATTGGTTTACTTGACAAAATTTTTCCACGGTCCGTAGGCTCTTTGGAAAAAAGAAAAAATTTAGAAATTTTTTGTCCCGCGGTATTTCTCATGTTAGCGTAATAACCAGACTTTTCAAAAAATTTGAATAAAAATGCACCGAAACTAGAGATTCTAAGCCATAAAATTTTTTTTTCAAAATCTTGATACGATTATTTTTCACAAAGTTACAGCCATCTAATAACTACTAAAAAATTTATAAAATTTTTCTGCTCCTTTAATTTTTTGCGTTAGTGTAGTATTAATCTTTTTCTTAGATTAGTAAACCTTTTTTAAGCCTATTTAGACAGTCGATCTATGGGAGTAAACTCCAATCGTGCGTCGGAGCTGATACACACACTTTTTTTTTTTTATTCTCATCTATTACTTTTCTATAATTATCTGCTGGTTATTTAATTTTTTTCTATAATTTCATTCGATTGTTATCCGCCTCGTTGCAAACTACTTGCTCGATTCTTTCTTCGTAAATTTTCTGCCTGAACAACTGTTTTGTCCGTTTGACACAAACGGTCTGGCACCCTCGTGCACTACCCAGCTTGTGGAGCTGGTCCAGACACATTATTAATTTATTTATTTATAATCAAACATTATTTATGAATGTTTAAACCTTATCCATTTTGAGTCATACTTATTATCATTTACATTTATTATTACACGTGGGTGACCGCATACGGTTTACCGGATGTATTCGCGTCTCCGTCGCGAGTATTAAAACGGTTTACGTTATATTAGAAAAATTCATTTTCGAAAATTTGCATGATTTTATGTTATTTTTTTCAATTTTGCACTTCAATTGCAAGGTTCAGATAGATATCAAGTGTTAGAGACAACAACTCACACAGAAAATTTAATCCGTTGTGTAGTTAAACACGTGGAAAAAATTTCATCATAGATATTTGATGTGCAAGCACTTGGAACTATGAAAAATGTGTGAAACCCCGAGTATGGACAATTACCCAATGTTAAGCGCTTGTTATGTCCGCCGCTGTAATTTAAATTATTTATTCGGGATTTCCCCCTTTGGCAGCGATAGAAAATTTTGATGAGCGATATGGAGGTTGCTGACAACAGTAAAGAATACGAGGACGGTTTTCACTCCCTATATTTATTATTTAATGTAAATTTTTCGAAGAAAGTGAACCCAAACGCCTTCGAGCTTGGTTACGCTGCACTTATTAATCGATTAACAGAGAGAAAAGATATAAAAAATGTCTTTCACTTACCTTGAGATGAGTATGTTCTTCTGGCAAGGCAGGCAGTATCCCTCTAGATATTTGCGGCTTACCTGGCCACTTCCTGATGGATTCGGTTGGATAGGCACGGCTATTGTAGTAGGATAAAGTCTTATATACTTTTTTCAAATGAACTCACTGAGTTAAGATTATGATCTTTTGTCTTTTTATTCAACTTTTCGAATACAGCACTTATACACTATAATTGTTACAATAATGACTTTTAAATGCGTCCTTATGTAGCCGTATGGCTTTGTATGCGCAGATTATCTCGACCCGAGATCGGACTATAATTACACTTCATTTTTGTGTCACTAGTCGATCGAGCCGAAATGATTTTCATAATAATTGTGAATAACAAAATAATAACGCTGCATTTTATAAAAATATCGGCCAAGTACCTCTATCAATTTACCATTTAGCTGAATCTAAATATAAGATAAACTGCTGTTAATAAAATAATACCACTACACGATAAGAGAATATCGGCCAAGTACCTTTTATTAAGGACGGTTACTTATTGCCTCATCTAGGACAGATTTTTGCAACGAGATTACGAGCTATTAACGCCGTTCATGCGGTAATCGGAAAATATAGCCCCGGAAAAAATAGCCTCGGAAAAAATAGACCGGAAAAAATAGACTTGGAAAAAATAGACACGGAAATAGTAGACTGGAAAAATAGACCCGGCAAATCAACTTATCAGCTGATTACCGATTTCATGAGGAACTTCATACTCGGCCCTACAATTTAATGGTATCATGCCTCTCAATATCTATCAATTCGGAACTCGGTGACACGATCTTTGATCCGAAGACAAATCACTCGCGACAAAACACCCGCTAGTGCCACTTTTGACATTTTTTCATGTGTGGGTATATTATCTTAATTGCACAAACACAAAATTCATGAAAAAAGGGCGCTTGTAACAGTGCGTTCGACTTGAAAATCGAGCGCCAAAGTCTAGTTGACCTACGGCCATCTATTTGAATAATTTTGCGTTAATTAACACTCATCAGTCACTCGGGGCCATGTCAGAGGGCCCCCTGGTTCGGATTCTACTGAGACAATAGTGAGGTAGTTTTCCACCTTCGGACTTTTCCATTAAAAGGGCTAGCAAACAGTCTCTTAGTCTCTTAGGCCCTGGCTACCACCCAGAGTGGACCAGTAAGGTAGTGGACTGATGACGCCTAGCGAGGTTCCTACCCTACACCCAGAGCTCATATTATTTTACTTGAGCTGGCCTAACGATAAGTCTAGTCACATCTAGTTATTTAGTCCACTGATCATTTTATTTAATTTATCTTATATTTTTGAATTTGTTTGTCCGTTAT
Source organism: Microplitis manilae (assembly GCA_030273425.1). Taxonomy (NCBI): domain Eukaryota; kingdom Metazoa; phylum Arthropoda; class Insecta; order Hymenoptera; family Braconidae; genus Microplitis; species Microplitis manilae. The sequence goes on along the minus strand of CP092720.1, from coordinate 15,805,351 downwards.
TAATAGCCACAGTAATTGTTTTATAAATTATTTAATTGAATAACGTTTTAATTGACCACATTTTGAGTCAAATTTATACACGCGGTCATTAAGTAAAGTTAAAGTTAAATTGAAATTGTGCTGATAAAATTCGTGAGTGTTACCACACCATTGCTGTTCATTTCCTGCGATTTCCTATCACTGAAGATTTGGGCCTACACCGTTGCTGCCACGTTTACTGCCTACGCTTATTGAAGGTCATCTACAACTACAAGAATGGATCATGCAGTAAGGTACAGCGTAAGTGGGATTCCGTCTTCCCCAAATTAAATTTATACTTGGTCTCCTCCCGCGTAAATTAAAATATTAGAACTTACATACCAAATTTTATCCTTATAAATTCTAGTGGGGAAATTTTCATATTGTAAATGGGTATTTGGTTAAATAAATATAATATTTTCTCTTTGATAATACAAAACCAAATCTTTTACTGAATAAACCACCAGACATTCCTTTTCCATTAATAATTGATAAGCGCAAATTTCAGGGAACCAGGCGAAACCCTCAGCTCATCAGATTAAATTAATTAAGTTAATTATAAGTAACCGTGGCCTGGACAAGAGCTAGCCAAACCAGGTACACCGGTTATACGCTATTATTCACACTTTTTTATGTGTGGGTACATTTTTTTAATTACCCACACAAAATTTGGATTTAATAACAATAATTGTTGTTAGCGTGTTATCCGATAGTATATTAATTATAGATATTTCGGCTTGCGCGTAATTTGGTTTGCGGGTGTTTTGTCGCGGGTAATTTGTCTTCAGGTCAAATGTTACGTAGCCATCAATTCACTTGTTAATTTCTTTCGTGAAAAAAGGACGTCTTTAAGGGATCCTAGGGCAAAGTCCCGGTAGGGTCCACGGGCAAAGCCTTATACGAAATAGAATAAAATCAGTTGCCTAATGAAAAACATAAGATGTTTGCATCCGTTTTTTTTGGTCTATTTTTGCTGATTCATTTTCTCGGAGTCTATTTATTCCGGGTCTATTTTTTCCGAATCTATTTTTTCCTAGTCTATTTTTGCGGTCTATCTTTTCCGGGTCTATTTTTTCTAGGTCTATTTTTTCCGGGATCCCGTTTACGCAGACCGTAGGACTCGAAATTTAAAAATCTAATCAATAACCACGACACCGTTTTACGCGGACCGTAGGACTCGAGATATGAAAATTTGATCAACAACTAAGGCCCTGAGTCATGATGCTCAGGCTATTCCAAAACTTTTGATTGATGCTTAATGAAAGTAATCAAAATGTTATCATCGGTGGAAAACGACGACAAGTTTTTATTTATTCGTCAGTCATTATTGCAAAAATCGTCGCGCTACTTTTATACGCATAAATGGAGGTAAAACTGACGCTGCGTTTTCGCGTGCTTTTGTGAAGAGGAGTTTTGTGAATTTATTTATGAAATAAAATAAATTGATAAGAAAAAAATAATTATTGGACATAACATTAAAAAAAGTAGTTTCCTGATTGATTTTAATAGCTTGACATTGAAGTGAAAATAACTATAAAACGTTAAGGTATTTCGAAAAACTTTGATGGTAATAATTTTTAACGACTGAAATTACCTACAAAAAAGTACTTAAGACATTTTGAGATAAGATTATTAAAAAATTTTTGATTTCATAACAGAAAAAAAAATTTTTTTTTATTTTTAAATCACCCTAATAGTTATATATACAAATATTCTTAGTTCAATATATTATTTAACCCTATTCAAAAATTTGTAATACATTTTCCAAAATTATACTCAGCTACTTGTGCTGAGGTAAAATAAGAGTTAACTAAAATTTTATATGATAATTTTCTTACAGGCAGTTTGAACTAATTTGTTTTTTTAACTTTGCAAATAGCTTAATTTACTCCCTCCCCCCCCCTCTCATCTTAAGTGTATCCTACCAATACCCCTTACTCAATAATATTCATAAGTATAGTTTATTGAATGGTCACCTTTAGAATAATACAATTCATGTCAATATTATTATCAGCATCATCTAGCGGAACACTAAAGCTGTGAACTAAACGTTATACACACGAGGTTTTGCACAGATGTTTAATTCAAAGGTTGTTTTGAATTATTCCCAACATAAGTATTTCGTTCAGATCAAGTCATAATATGGTGGAGATAAAATTCACACCCTTAGACTCACGTCTTTCCGTTAACCCGATTGAAAACGAAGGTTTTTACTAACTGACATAAAACAACAGAATGAATTTTTTTAAGATTCGAACGAAAAGATCATATCCTAAGCCGAACACTTATCGTATCGTAATACGATCGGTCTTTACAAAAGGTTTTCTTCAACTATCTAAGTTTTGGTCATTGAACTAAATGTATTTTGTTCATGAATTTCACTTGATTGAATCACGGCCGTGATTCAATCAGCACCCTTGGTCGTCACGTATGGTCCGATCTGTCCAATTTTTATCTGTGGCAATGAATGGAGCGTCTATAGATGGTTATACTTATGAGCGATGATTTTTATTTAGAGTTATATTGTTCAAGTTGGGCAAAGTTCACGATGGACTCCCATGAATATTGTTCTTAATACTTACTCTCATCTAAGAGTTTGTTATACGGTTGTTTAAAAAAGAATGATTTGGATAGAAGTTAAATTTCCCCGAAAAATCAATTCACATTCCAAGACGATTACTATTACTTTTCCATATGCTAGTACTTTCATTTCTAACTCTCGTGTTATAACCGATTGAATCATGATAAATCAAATTAAATAAGTTAACAAAAGATTCTTAATTTTCAAGCTCTATTTTGGAAATCCTAAAAACAAAGGATATGCAAATCTTTGGAAACATTATTGATACTTTAAATGATAATGTCTGAATGTAATTTAAATAATTAAATATCATCAATATAATTATTTTAATAATCTTATAATTTTAACAGTATCCCAGTCAAGCACAGCGTCTAATGTGCCATCTACAGGCCGCCGTTCCGATGAACCACCACCATTACCACCATCAAGAATTTCGTTTCATCGTCAAGGAAGTCAGTCACAAGCCACACTTGGTGAAGACTCTGAAGATACGATGAAAAATCTTCGAAAAACTTTTGCGGGTATATTTGGCGAAATGTAAACAAAATATCGAATGAACAAAGCAAATACGACTATAATATTATCATTGCTGCAATACTTACATATTTTTTGTAACAACATAAATTAATAACAGTTAATATTTCAAATTAATAAAAATAACAAGAACTACAATGTAGCGTTATATTATCGTTTGTTGAATACTTAGTGAACATGAATATTAGAGCAATCTTGCAAGACTGAGACGAAAGCACAGTTAAAGTTTTTCTAGCCGTAATTTTGTGCTTTTCTATCATATTAATTAGTTTAATTTACTTAGCCTCTTATCTTGTTGAGATGAATCATTATAATACAACATAAATAATCATATAAAAGCAAAAAATGTAAAATTAATATGTTAATACATTATATTAATGCAGAAAAATACATTAAACTATAGAACATATGGATTCTAAGTATTTTTTTTCGGGTATATACTTCTGATTTTCATAGAAAATTATTTTGACATTGAAGTTAATTACGAGTAACGAATTAAGGAAGAGAATGAGCAGATTGTGAATCATTCACTCATTTATTACAGAGAATATTTGAGTTTCTCTTTTAGTTTCAAATTAATTTATTCAAGATATATCTGTTTGTTTATTAAAAAATAATGATTTGGTGTTTGTTTATTAATGCATATATTAGGTTGATCAAAGAAGAATTGACTGTTTCATTTTGAATGCTTAGTTAGTAGTTGTAATAGACTTGAATAAAACATTTATTTGAATAAAAGCTCTTAATATTAATATTTAGAGTTTCCTCAATGACGTCTTCTATTTCCTATTTGATCATCATAGGAAAAATTCAACTTATAAGTTTTGGATGTCGTAAGTCATTAGTGAGTAACTACATGAGAATGCTTAATACATATTGTAACAGATATTGGTACGACGTAACATGTGAAAATACGAGAAGGACGTATAATTAAATGAATAAAAAAGCAATTCTTAAAAACTGAAAACTAAACATATTAAAGGTCCAAACTTGTCGATGTAAGCAAAGAATATCATAAATTTTCTTTTTTATTACTTATGAAGAAATAATAAACTAACTAATAAATTGAGCAATTCATTAAACTATGATGATTTCCTTAATGTTTGCAACCAAAATAGTATCACTTTCAAATAATGCCGCGTGATGCTCTTCCGTTTTTCTTTATGAAGTTAAGTGTCACCACCCCGATAACCTTTACATCAATGCATCGTTGACTTTATATTAAATTATAAAATCGCTTGGTCCTTTTACATTACTTTCTAGTATCAACTAGCCCAAATAACATCGAAATTCATTTTAAATTCTAAATAAACTATAAAACAAACTGATAATTATTAACAAAAACAAGGTAATTGAATTTATGATTGACATAGTTGACAGTAAAAAAAATCATAAATAACGATCATACGCAACAGTAACTATTGCAAAAATAACCCAATAAGCTTATTAGTAAAATAAATATTAACAACTTGAGTAGCAATATCCCAACGTATTAATAAAAAGATATATAAGATAACAATTAACTAACTTTATAACATTGGACAACCATAACATACCATGACGGAACAGATAACCATAATAATAATTTCTTAACATCCTACAGAGAATAATTACGTTCATAGCCACCTATCTATAACAACGAGAGTAAATTATAATTGATTAGTGTAGATAAAGAAAAATAGGATTCGAGATAAGATAAAAACTCACATATTAACTAATTAATCATTAGGAGTCAAGCTAGGAATCTGACTATCTCACTTCCCCATTGCCTCTCCCTAAAACCTACGTAAGTACACAATTTCTACCCCCGATAACTCAAAAAATAAATAAAATCATGATTAATTAATATTTCTACAATAATTCACTGTTGTCCCTTTGCCGATGGTATTAATAATAATTGCAAATTATTAAATATTTAAAATCAAAAACAGGCATAACTTCTAAACCACTAACGATAGGGATAAACAACCATAAACCATCGATAGATAAGGAAACATAGATTATTAATTATTCAATGCGCAAACTTTAATCTCAACGGACAATCGGTCATTAACCATTCAAAATAAGCCCATCTAATAGCATGAGACTGCATCTCTTTTTTCCGCTGATGGAATTTACTATTCCCTGTCTTGCCGCGTTTTTTCTTGTGACGTACCGCGTGACGTATTTCGTGACGTATTTCTCTCTCTAACACATACGAATATATCACTAAATTCTACTTGGGAAAACTCGGTGAATAATTAAGCAATGACAAACTAAGCATATCATAATAATCGGCTAATAGTCCAGTCTAAAAAGTTCTGAAGTCCAAATTTTGGACATTAAGTTCGCATTTTCGATATAAGTTAGATTTAACGATACAAAAAGAAAGTGTAAAAGTTCGGGCTATCTATATTTTTCTCAATTTATCTATAAATTGTCTTATTGAGAAGGTTTGCATGTTTTAGGTTTTCACTATATTTAATTGGTGTAATACCGTACGATGGACGGTGTGTGGCTCATTAAGCTATAGATCAAATTGAACAGAATATAGTATAGTGCCGGATAGCTCAACTGGTAGAGCACTCGGCGTGATACCGACATGGTCTGGGTTCGATTCCCAGTTCGGGCTTTCTATATTTTTCTCAATTTGTCTATAAATTGTCGTATTGAGAAGGTTTGCATGTTTTAGGTTTTCACTATATTTGATTGGTAATTAAACAAAAATTAAAAAGTATCCCCAACCCCCGGGAAGGGTTGAAAAAAAATCAAAAGAAGTGTTTTTTGCAATAATTCGCAAACGGTAAAAGTTAGAAAAAATAGTTCAAATTAAAAATTGTAGAACTTGATATTTCAGAGAAAAATGGTCTCTAAACATTTTTTTCTCCCTTTAGAGTTAACGGACTTAGGGAGGTTTTTAGTTTAAGGGATAAACGTAAATTTAAAAAAATTCGTAGATAGTAGAATAATAAATAAATTAAAAAATTTTTTTTCTCATTCGATTTAAAAAAATCTGAACTTTAGTTTCAGAGAGACAGATTTTTTTTTTTTTTTAAACAAAAGATATAACAATTTAAAATTTTGAAATAATTATTCAAGCGATTAAAAGTAAATAAATGTTTTTTTTTTCACTAAAATTGAATTCTTTATTAAATTTCCGAATTTATACCATTTAAAAAAAAATTTTACCCGCAATAATTGGCCAGGTGTAAAATTCTAAAGGTATAAATATTACTTTAAATCCTACGCCAGTGCAGATAGACAATGCCACAAATATACGTCAGCTACACTTATGATGTCACAGGTACGCGCATGCCGCTTGTCTCCAATTAGAAAGAGACAAAACTTGCGTTCTCGCTTAGTCGTATAGTAGTTTCAGCTAAAGATCGCGCATGTCCCTAAAATAATAGGCCCTGATAAAGAATGAGAAAGCAATAATGGGCCATCATAACTCTCTTGCTCTCTCTATTTAATGGTTGAGTTGATTTTATTTTTGTGTTGGTTATAAATTAAAAAAGTGTATTCTTGAGAAAATCACGTGTTTTAATGTTTGTGGATTTTTTATGAATTGTCCTTTTAACATCCGTTTGAAAGTTTGTTTATGAGCGTTTGGTTAATTTGTATATTGTCTTTAGAGTGACTTTAAGAACTCAATTTCAAAAAAAACAATCGTGTATTATAAAAAAGTCTCTCGTGCTCAATATTTGTTTAATATCATTTGAAATATTTGAAAGGTAAAATATATATATGTATACATATATATATATATATACATATATATATATATATGTGGTGTCCGCCTTTTGGTAACATTTTTTCAAACCGTTTCCACATTTTGGTAACTTTTATACATTTTGGTAACGTTACCGAAATACAATCCGCCGATTTCAACATTTCGGTAACGTTACCAAAAGGTATTTTTATGTTGGATTCAACATTTCGGTAACGTTACCAAAATTTATTCAGTACAATTAAATAATTCAGTAACGTTACCCAAAGTTTTGTTGTCGCATCCGTAGTAACTGCAACACTTTGCATTAATGCCTCAAATAATAAAGTCACAAATGATTATAATAATTTTACACTTTTATGGATGTTTAAAAAAATGTAGTAAATCTTTTACGAGGTCGCAATGGTACATCGATATTGATAATTACAATTTCGATCCTCAACATCGCAGTTTTAGTATCAACTTAGGCAGACAAAAATGGAATTGCTGATGCCTAGCTAGAAATTTTGGAAATTTGAATCTAGTTAGTTAGATAATTGTGCTTTTTTGAAAAAGGGTGAAAAAAATGTCGTTGACAATTTACGGTGTTGATATAATGGTCCAGGAGCGTTTTAAAAAAATTGTTCCAAAATACATTCTACGGAATTCAACATTTCAGTGACGTTACCAAAATACAATCTACCGAATTCAGCATTTCAGTTACGTTACCAAAATGTAATCAGCTAAATTCAGCATTTTAGTAACGTTACCGAAAGTCTTTTTTGTCGGATTCAACATTTTGGTATCGTTAGAAGTATCTTTTCAGTACAATCAACTAATCAGATAAAGTTAAATTCGGGTTTCAATTCTTTGACAAACGAATCAAAGAGCTGACAACAGAATGAATATAAAAATTATAATCAAAAATAAGAATGTAATTTGACACTTATTTAGATAATAGTATGGAGGCATTTAGTTAACATTGCACTTCATTAAAATAACAGATAAATATCGTGAATTGAAATTATGATGCTCGAACTCGCACTTTAAGTAGTAGCGAGGGCGCACGGAAATTAAATAGTTGATGCCAGTCTTAAAATTTAAAAAATTAGAATCTAGTTGGTAAAATAACTGTTCTTTTCCGTAAGAAGTTTGAAGAAGTCTAGTCGATCATTCACATTGTTAACATAATAGTCTCATAGCATTTTTTAAAATATTATACCAAAATACAATCTACCCGTTTCAACATTTCAGTAACGTTACCAAAATACAATCTACCGAATTCAACAATTTGGTAACGTTACCGAAATGTAATCACCTGAATTCAGCATTTTAGTAACGTTACCGAAAGGTGTTCTTTTGTCGGATTCAACGTTTTGGTATCGTAAGCAGTACCATTCAGATAAAATTAAACAATTGATCAATTTTAAATTTGAGTTTAGATGCCTTAACAAACAAACTAAAGAGCTGATAGAAAATCGCGAGTATGTAAATTCAAGTTACAAATGAGTATGTAATTGTACATTACGTTGGATAATAGTCTTGAGAAATTTAGTTAATATTCCATTTCATTAAAATAAAGAATAAATATTCAGGATAAAAATTATAATCCACAGAATCGCAGTTTAAGTGATAATCTGAGCACCCAAAAATTAAATCGCTGATGTCAGGCTAGAAGTTCGAAAATTTGAACCTCGTCAGTAAAATGACTGTTCTTTGCCGTGAAAAGTCTGCAGAAGTCTAGTCGATCATTGAATTTGTTAACATAATAGTATTATAGCATTCGTTGGAATTTCATACTAAGATACAATCTACCGATTTCAACATTTCAGTAACGTTACCGAAAGGTGTTCTTTTGTCGGATTCAACGTTTTGATATCGTGAGCACTGCCATTCAGATAAAATTAAGCTATTGATCAATTTTAGATTTGAGTTTAAATGCCTTAACAAACAAACTAAAGAGCTGATGATAAATCGCGAATATGTAAATTCAAGTTACAAATGAGTATGTAATTGTACATTTGTTTCGATAAAAGTCTTGAGAAATTTAGTTAATAATGCATTTCATTAAAATAGAGGATAAATAACCAGAATAAAAATAATCCACAAAATCACAGTTTTAATGATAATCTGAGCGCCTAAAAATTAAATAGCTGATGTCCGGCCAGAAGTTCGAAAATTTGAACCTCGTCATTAAAATGCCTGTTCTTTGCCGTGAAAAGTTTGCAGAAGTCTAATCGATCATTGAATTTGTTAACATAAAAGTCTAATAGCATTCTTCGAAATATTACACTAAGATACAATCTACCGATTTCAACATTTCAGTAACGTTACCAAAATACAATCTACCGAATTCAACAATTCGGTAACGTTACCGAAATGTAATCAGCTGAATTCAGCATTTTAGTAACGTTACCGAAAGGTGTTCTTTTGTCGGATTCAACGTTTTGGTATCGTGAGCAGTACCATTCACATAAAATTAAGCTATTGATCAATTTTAGATTTGAGTTTAAATGCCTTAACAAACAAACTAAAGAGCTGATGATAAATCGCGAATATGTAAATTCAAGTTACAAATGAGTATGTAATTGTACATTTCGTTGGATAATAGTCTTGAGAAATTTAGTTAATATTCCATTTCATTAAAATAAAGAATAAATATTCAGAATAAAAATTATAATCCTCAAAATCGCAGTTTTAATAATAATCTGAGTACACAAAAATTAAATAGCTGATGTCAGGCTAGAAGTTCGAAAATTTGAACCTCGTCAGTAAAATGACTGTTCTTTGCCGTGAAAAGTCTGCAGAAGTCTAGTCGATCATTGAATTTGTTAACATAATAGTTTTATAGCATTCGTTGGAATATTACACTAAGATACAATCTACCGATTTCAATATTTCAGTAACGTTACCAAAATACAATCTACCGAATTCAACAGTTCGGTAACGTTACCGAAATGTAATCAGCTGAATTCAGCATTTTAGTAACGTTACCAAAAGGTGTTTTTTTGTCAGATTCAACCTTTTGGTATCGTGAGCAGTACCTTTCAGATAAAATTAAACAATTGATCAATTTTAAATTTGAGTTTCAATGCCTTAACAAACAAACCAAAGAGCTGATGATTGATTGAAAATATGTAAATTCAAGTTACAAATGAGTATGTAATTGTACATTTTTTTGGATAATAGTCTTAAGAAATTTAGTTAATATTGCATTTCATTAAAATAAAGGATAAAAATTCCAGAATAAAAATTATAAACCAGAAAATCGCAGTTTTAATAATAATTTAAGTACACAAAAATTAAATCGCTGATGTCAGGCTTGAAGTTCGACAATTTGAACCTCGTCAGTAAAATGACTGTTCTTTGCCGTGAAAAGTCTGCAGAAGTCTAGTCGATCATTGAATTTGTCAACATAATAGTTTTATAGCATTCGTTGGAATATTACACTAAGATACAATCTACCGATTTCAACATTTCAGTAACGTTACCAAAATACAATCTACCGAATTCAACAATTTGGTAACGTTACCGAAATGTAATCAGCTGAATTCAGCATTTTAGTAACGTAACTGAAAGGTGTTCTTTTGTCGGATTCAACGTTTTGATATCGTGAGCAGCACCATTCAGATACAATTAAACTATTGATCAATTTTAAATTTGAGTTTAAATGCCTTAACGAACGAACCAAAGTGCTGATGACAGGTTGAAAATATGGAATTACACTATGAGTGTAATATACTGTGCAAATGGGCGAAAAGTTTGCTGCAAAAGTTGACTCAATTTTTGCAGGTTTCGGTAAAGTTGAGTTTTTCTGTTGATGAAAATTTGCAGATATAGTGGCTATCTATCATTTAGCGATCAAAAACTATCCAAAAATTTCAGGCACACTGAATTCCACGTTAGCTGAGCAGATTCCTTTTCAAGTTGACGGCAAAAATTTCTCAATTTCCGGTTTTGAGTTTTCTGACTACAATATACTCTATGAGTACAGTTTGCTTAGCAAAAGTTCACTTTCCAAAAGTTTTCTTGAGTTTTTCGTCAAATGTCCGTCACGTACTAGTCTACTTTCCCTAGTACTAAACTTTGATGCCAAAAATTGCCGTAGTAAAAAAACAAAAAAAAAATTGGGGCGTCGGTTGGCCCTGCGAGCCAGCCTCAAAACTTCCCGCTGTTTTCGACCTCAAAGAGCTCAAAAACATTAGCGTAGATATATTTTCGAGCTCTTCGAGCTCAAAAATGCTATCACATGCAATTGGTTTTACGATCTTCTCAAGCTCTAACAAGTTACCTGTTATGCTGAAGCGGTTTTTAAAATTTAGTTCCCGATTATATTCAATAAAATAAGTATTTCAAGACAGAAATCAATGCCAGGGATCAAAATCAAGATTTAAATGAGTTTTGACTCATGTAACAAACAATCAAATCTGAAATATCCGAGAAAAATATTAAAAACAACGTTTTATCGATTTTATTGTTGATAATATGATTTAAACTAAAAACCAAGATCGATGACGTTGAATGATCGAAAGAAACAATAGAAAGGATGAGTTGGTATGATTTCAGACACATTTCAGTAGGTTATATCATGATTTATCCGGAAAAAATAACATAAAATGTTAATTTTTTAACTTTTTAACACCGATATCTTTCGAACTAATTAATCGATTTTGACGTTTGAGGTGGCAGTCGGCGCATTTTATTAAATTCTAGAGCTAATTAGAATTTGAAATCGATCGAGTCAGTCGTTTCAAAAATATTTAGAAAAAACCGTTTTTTACCATTTCTTTTTCTAACGATATCTCGCAAACGAATGAACCGATTTTGATGGTTGAGGTGGCAATTGACGTATCTTATTGAGTGCTAAAACTGATCAGATTGTGGAATTGTTCGGTTAAGTTATTTCAAAGATATTTGCAAATAACTGTTTTTTACCATTTCTTTCTCCCGCGATAACTCTCGAACGAATCATCCGATTTTGATGTTTAAGGTGGCAATCGACGCGTTTTATCGAGTACTAGAGCTGATTAGATTTTGAAGTCGATCGTATAAGTCGTTTCTGAAAAATCAATAAAAAAGTAAAACAAAATTTTTTTTTTTTCGTAATTCACAAATATTTTCGAGTCTATTCGATCAAATGATCTTAAATTTTCAGGAAAGCTGATGGCCAACAAGCTCTTTCGATTGCCACCTCAACCATCCAAATCGATTCATTAATTCAAAAGTTACAAAGAGTTTACATACATACACACACACACATACACACACACATACACACACACACGGACACACACACACGGACATCATTCTGAAAACAGTCAGAATAGTTTCCTAGGACCTCAAAACGTCGACATCTGATAAAAACTCGATTTTCGAAAATCGGGGTGAAAACAAAAACTTCCCGAAATTTTCGAAAATCCTCGATTTTCTTAGCGGGAAGTTAAAAATTGAATAAAATAGAGAAAAATCTGGTGAATCTTCTGGTACGAAAACCTAGCAAAAAAAGTTGCAAATTTTTTTGTTATTAACAAAGACGTGTTGGAAGTAAAGCCTCAGTAGACTTTAACTGAATACTGGATACAGATTTTTCTCATGCAGTTAATTACATTTACAGAATAAAATAATTCAATCTTTTCTGAATCGTTTGGTCACAAAGTTGATACGATAATGTTAATTATTAATAATAAAATCAATTATTTAATTTAATCAACGATAACAGTTCTAGCCTAACAGCTGCCGTTTGTACCGACGTGGTCTGCGCATCTCCATAGTGGGGAGAAGTTGCACGCGTCGTCACGACTTATTTAAAATTCCAACCGCGCGAATTATTTTATTTCACGCAATTATTTATTTTATTTTCATAAATTCAATTAATAAATGATAAATATTTGTTACAATTGATAAAATTAATAAAATATATGGTAGTAATATTTTAAAAAAAGTTTTAATTTTGAAAAAATTATCAATTTTCAAATTATTTCAATGTTTTCGCGACAATTGAATGATTTTATTTTTTTTTAATTATAATTTTAATATTCGTGAAAAATTTATAAGAATTATTTTTCTAATTTGCTTGCTACTTCCCGTAAAAAAATTTTCTGATCAAGCCTTATATGACCTGATATGGCCATATCAAAAAATTTGATATATTCATATCCGACCTGATATGATCTGATATGCCCATATATAAATTTTAATATATTCTGATATAGTCTGATATAAAAATTGGCCATATCAAGCCATATCAACTTGATATGTCGATATCAGATTTGATATGTCTTGATCTGACTTGATATGCTTGTATATAATTTTTTTCATTCGTCCTGATATAACCTGATATAACTTGATAAGGGTATATATATTTTAATGTGCTTGTGAGCAAAAATCTTGATCAAGTTTGATATGGCTTGACATGCTCTGATATGGGCACATAAATTAGTTTTATCGAGTTTCCTGTACACATATGTTTGGTAAAATAATTTAGAAATGACCAAATAACGTAACATTGTTCAGAAAAACCGATTCCATAATGATTTATAAAGTCTTATGAAGTCGGTTAAATATTTTAATTTATCACATTTATAAATAGTATAAAGTATACAAACTTTGTTGAAAAATTTTTCCAATAAGCTAACGAGATCAATTTTTAAATATCTGAGAGAATTTCAAATTTTTGTAATGAATTTAAATACAAAAAACTGATATTTTAAATTGAAAAAAGTTTAAGTAGCCGGAGAAAAATGTTGGCTCGAAACCTACCAATTTTTATTATGCTGCCGAACAATTTTTAAACAGAAAGGGAAGCATCCAAAAAATTATTATGCTCATACGAAAAATTATTATGCTGTATCACAATACTTACTACGCGCGAGAAACTTATCGATAAGATGTAATTACAATTACTTTCATACATTTTAATAATTATGATGCGGCATAGTAATTTTTTGTATGAGCATAATAATTTTTCGTACGAGCATAATAATCTTTCGTATGAGCATAATAACTTTTTGCATGCTTCACTTCCTGTTTCAAGTTTGGTCGACAGCATAATAGAAATTAGTAGGTTTTGAGCCAACATTTTTCTCCATGTAAGTTTAAAAATCTTTAACTTTTTTTTTTTTTCTTATACCAAAAGAAGTAGTTCTTGCCCCGTTACTGGTGGGTATACCGTTTATGGTCCCGTTTCTTGATAAACAATAACAATTGAATAAAATACAAGTAACCAAATCAATCATTTATCTAATGTCTTTAATTTTCTTAGTTTTATTTTTATCCAAATAGATATAATCAACCTTACATTTCAAGTTTGTGATTTGGCAGAGTGGTTAATAGATCAGACTTTAAATCAGAAGTACTCGAGTTCGAACCCATGACCTGATTAGATTGTTTTTTTCTTTTTTCTTTTTTTTCATGACAATTATTGCATATACAACTTTACAAAGATATACACAATGTTATAAAATTATCTATAAATTTAGTTCCCGAGATAACAATGTTAATCTCACTATATATAGTTTGATGTGTCTATATCAGAACATATCAAATCTTATCTGTACATATATTGTCTGATATGGCCAATTTCCATATCAGGCCTGATATGAACTGCCCAAATCAGGCCATATGAGGCCATATCAGAAAATTTTTTCACGGGTTATTCAATATTTCATATTTAACATCAGTATCCATGAAAATTTTTTAAAACAAATTATGCGATTTTGAATGTTGAGGTTGCATTCAACGCAGCTTTTATAGTTTCAGAGCTGATAAGATTTTAGTATTAATCTACACTCATGCAAAAAATAAAAGAACCAGAAAAATTTTGGAAAATTTTTAGTGATTTTTGCAAGGCAAACTACTTACTTCGTGAAAAATAATCGTATCCAGATTTGGAAAAAAGCTCTTTATAGCTCGACATTTCTAGTTTCCATGCATGTTGATTAAAAATTTTCCAAAGCTACAGCTATTTTGCAAACATGAGAAATACCGCAAGACAAAAATTGTTGACATTTTTTCTTTTCTTTCAAACAATCCACGGGGTGTAGAAAAATTTGTTCAGCTTTAAATAGAATGTTTTTCGAGTCTTGTACGACACATTGTCGCTGAGATATTATCCATCAAATAAAAAATGATCCTTTTGAATTTAATTAGCGATATTTCAGTTACAAATAATTGCACAGTAAATTGGAGAGTGGCGTAAAAAACTTGAATGAACTCCCTACAAGACCCATTTATCACTTTTTGGAAAAAAAATTTTTTTGTGTTATTTTCACCATCAATTAGAAGTCAGTTCAAAAAGCGATTTTTTTGGTTTTTCAGTTAATCTACCACTACTTTGTAAATATCAATGGAAAGTCTAATGTAGCCGAATATTTTTATAGCTTAATATAATTCGCACAAAAACCAACAACTTTGCTTTCTTTTACATCGATTTTTATAGTGGAAATTCGGAATCTTGAATAGTTTCAAATTTTTCCAGACCATTAAATTATACGAGAATTTTAAGGCCTTTAAAAAATTAAAAACGATTCAAAGTGATTTATTATAATAATTTCTGCTAAACCCCTTGTAATGACTAAATAATAATTAATTTTAAGTTCAACGGAAGATTCAAAACAATCTAAAATCCATTAAGAATTCCGAATGCTCCCGAACCTCCTTTTATAAATAAATAAGAAGGTGAAATACCGTTCGTTACCAAAATGTATAATTCGGTGGATTTGTATATATATAGTTACCAAAATGTTGAAACGATCGTAGATTTAATGTATACCGAAAACAACGAAGTTATATCAAAAATCTTGAAAAGCCATCAATGGACATGCAATCAGAAATATTTTAAGCTATTAAAAAAAATGCGTTACCAAAATGTTGAAACTACATATATATATATATATATATATATATATATATATATATATATATATATATATATATATATATATATATGTATTAGGGTGAGCCAAAAAAACCAACCTATTGAATTTGTGTCTTAAAAAGGACCTATATACCGAGAAAAAAATTCTCCCATTAGGCTAAATTTTTAGCTCAATTTTAAAAGGTGTCGGTAGCCTTTGAAATTCCCCATTTAAATAACATGAAAAAAAAATGTTTTTTTATTAAAAATGTCATAACTCTTGAACCATGTGAGATAAAAAGTTGACTTTGAAATATTCTTGTAGGGCATTAAATTTCCTAAAAAAAAGTCCTGGGAGTCGAATTTGATAACTTGATATTTCGTATACTAACAGGCCATCAAAGTCTAAGGTAAACAAAATCATGCAAATTTGAGGCTTTATTACACTGTAAAAAGAGCGGTGTTAAAATATTGGTGTTAAATTAGTTTAAAAGCGGAGTGATACCGGTGTGAAAGCAAAGCAATACCGGTGTAAAAGCGGGGTAAACTGTGCCCACTTGAAGTATTATTAACTTTAAAAAGCTTATAAACCACATAAAACGTCAGTTCTTTATGAAAATTAATAAAAAATATCATTTATTAACAAGTTTATAATAAAAACCCAAGTATTGAATTGATTGAACTATTAGATACAGTAATATATATTATTATATTATTGCTAAATACCAATTATATATGATATTATTCGTAAAATGTTCACGTATAGAAATTAGAAAAAAAATTTTATTAAACATAAAAAAGTAACAAAATTCACTGAATATTATCAGGAGGGAATTTCAGCGTTATGATGTATTTATTTATGTTATACGTAATCCATTTAAAAATTACACAATTCTACTTCCACGATTCAAATCACCAATAATTTAATTGATTTATAAAAACACTGATTTATTGTAGTGATCGAGTAAGTAAAAAAAAATTCGAGAAGTAAAATATTTTAACACCGGTTAAGAATATTTACACCAGCTGCGACGTCATTTTCACACCGCTTTCGGTGTTGAAATTTAACAACGCCGATTTTAACACCTACACGGCTTGAACTTACCTCGGTGATTTTTTACAGTGCATTAAAAATATCAATACTGCAAGAAAATTCTTGGACTAAAATTTGATGAAACAATTAAAAACATCAATTTACATACTAGGCTCATAATACAAATAAAGATTCAACTTTTAAATTCCCATTGTATTATTGTTTTTGGCCTATATATTTTTTTATTTTAATCGATAAGAAAATATTAATTGTTACAATTTGGATATTGCTGGTGATTTAATTACACTACATGTAGACAAATTTATTGATTATTTCCTTAAATTTTAGTTCAAAAATTTTCTCGTAGTATGGATATGTTTAATAATAAAGCCTTAAATTTGTATGGTTCTGTTTACTTTAGACTTTGATGGCCTGTTAGTATACGAAATATCAAGTTTTCAAATTCGACTCCTAGGACTATTTTTTTAGGAAATTTAATGCTCTACAAGAATATTTCAGAGTCAAATTTTTATCTCACATGGTTCAAGAGTTATGACATTTTTAATAAAAAAACATTTTTTTGCATGTTATTTAAACGGGAAATTTCAAAGGGCTGCCGACACTTTTTAAAATTGAGCTAAAAATTTAGCCCGATGGGAGAATTTTTTTCTCGGTATTTAGGTCCTTTTCAAGACACAAATTCTATAGGTTGGTTTTTTTGGCTCACCCTAATATATATATTACATCACAAAATCTATGCATGCGTTAATACGCTAAATTTTTTCGTTACAACTTCGTTCTCTATCTTTAGCCTCCAGTCTCAATACGAATAGGGCGCAAGGTAATTTTCATCACTGGAACCACCAAACCAGTAAATCATGAAAATTAGATACCTTTTTGATCTGTGGAACTATCTTAAAACCACGCATAAATAAAACTGGATAATTTCTGATCTGTGGAATTATCACCAAAACCACGCAAACTAAAACTGAAACTAAAATACTCAGAACTTATAAGCAAAAACAAAAACGGAGACTGGAAAACTAAAAACAGAGTTACGGGATGCCATGGTGTCGGTCAGTGTGTAGGTTTATGGAGAGAAGGGATGGTCCGGGTTACATCATTACAAATTCATGTAGATTACGAGCAAATTTGCAATTTTTATTAAGCAACGAATAATCTCAAAATCTCTATTTAACAATAACAAAGTGCTGTAGAATTGTACAAATAATTTGACTTTATAACAAAATACTGAATCTGATATTACTGAAATAAATCTTAGCAGAAAATAAATTGACATCTCAATGTTGCGTAACAATACATCGGAAATAAATTAATTGATCACTAGAGCTAAACAAAAATCTAATAATATTCGGTAAACTAAAACAATAAATTATAAAATCAATATTTTAGATTTTTTTCTTTAACAAAACTAGTAAAACTAGCGTCCATGGGCCTCCCATTGACTTTAATTAGACGAAAACTCGTTCAATAACCAAACATATTTCTTATA
The DNA here is from genome assembly GCA_030273425.1 of Microplitis manilae. Lineage (NCBI taxonomy): Eukaryota > Metazoa > Arthropoda > Insecta > Hymenoptera > Braconidae > Microplitis > Microplitis manilae. The sequence continues at coordinate 15,787,130 of CP092720.1, read as the reverse complement.
ATTATTTTATGAAATAACATTAACAATAAAACGTGAACATGACTTTAAACTGTAACAATTTTCTCATAATTCTCTCAGATCTTAAATCCTCTCTTTAATTATAACAGTAGTATGATATCTCAAGACTCTGACTCAAACTCGATAGAATATTAATAGTTATAAGAATTATTTCATACCTGATTACTGATCAGTAAAATATCAAGTAACGTCTTACACTGTTTTGAATAATACTTCTGTAACAATTATCTGTATCTGTAGCTTTCCAAAATGCCATGAACTCTAGCGCTATTTATGGACACGTCTGCTCGCTTCGAACGACCATAGCCGAATGCTCACGTCCGTACTCTTCAAAGGAAAAGCTGGTTTCTTCAAAGGTCTCTCTTCGACTTCCTAATTCAAAATCCCCAAAATCCAAAACTTGATCTTATCATTATCAATAGCTGACCTCTATGTTCTGAATCCATAAATCAAACTCAACTCTACAATACCGGTAACTAGAGGCTTATACCTCAGCGAACGTACTCACTAAGCCTGATTCTGAGCATGGATATCCTTGGTAGTTGCTCTTCTGGAACAGACTTCAGCTGGGATCGCTAAACTTAAACACTAAGTGACCTATGACTTCCTCAGCGGTACAAGTGGTCGTAGATTGTTCTCTGAGGCCTGTCAGACTAAAAAAATTAAAAATAACCAAACGGCTTCCAAAACAGCAACGGTCACAAAATAACGGTTGAGGCCTGCCAAACCAAAACTCCAAACTGATCGCAATCTGCATCCATCAGATTCCTTATATACCGGAGCGCTCGCATTTCAGCTAGACCTCTGCAATCTACCAAGAAGTCTCATAGGGATAGAACTAGGTTTTATCATCAGATGATACTGGGTGAGTAATTCAAGTCCCGCTTCACGGTAACACTGACTTCTCCACATACTTAAAATTCCAAAACTGTAAGCCAAAATTCAAACTTTATCATTATCTCAAACGTCAATCTCAAACAATATTCTATATTAAATTTCCATATTTGTGATTCTAATTCTTAATTTTCTTATCAAAAACCCATAACTGTAGCCAAACGTTACTCCATATTTAATTCTTAAACTATAACTTAATCAAAAATCTGTATCAAAATCGTGAATACCTGTGCGCTAAAATCTAAGTCTTGAGTTACCATGCTCGTAACTACAATAAAATCAGTTAGTGTTTTTGACGTTCACTTTGATTTGACCCCCATATGAAAAATAACGTCACAATATATATATATATATATATATATATATATATATATATATATATATATTTAGTGGTTAAGGGTAAAATTTGAATATAATGAATAAATTGTTTAAACTAACTAATAATGTTAAATAAATGTGTTATTTAACCAACGTAATTAACACAGTAAAAGAAAGTAAAGTATACAGAATATGAAAATGCTTGAACGCGTGTTCACAGCTCAGCGGTGTATCTTGTAATTGATGAGTGTCTCTACGAATGAGGTAGAGACGGAATATGGAAAAATCGATCTTCGGCGTAGATTGCCGAAAGTGATCGATCGTAATTATTGTAGCAACGCTACAGAACTCCCTTTTTTTTTTTTTTTTTTCTTTTGTTTTAAATTTAATACACGATAATTAAAGTAATGGAATATTTACAAATGATATGAATAAATAAATAAGTAAATTAATGAGTATAATGCAGTGATGAATTGTTACTTAAAAAAAAAAAAACTTTAATGAAAAAAAAAAATTTTAAATCGTGTAAAGTTTGAAATATTAAACCGGACTCGGCGTTTTTGGGCCTCGGTTGCTGTGTTATTCGTCGGGGAAGTTGTTGTCAGCGTCGCTGTGCCGACTGAATTTGCCTCGTAGACTGGCTTTAATCTGTCCACAGAAATGGCGATTCGTCGTCCTCGAAGATCGACGATGAAATATTTGTCGTGTCGGGTTATCACACGATATGGACCTTCGTATGGCGCTGTAAAAGATGGTCCTACCTGGTCATTCCGTACCAGTACATGACTGCAAGTACTAAGGTTCCTGAAACAGAAAAAAAGAATGCTTGTCGTGACGCGACATTTCGGCCGGTGCCAATGAATTGAAATGACGTTTTAATGAATTTACAATGCTATGAGGCGTGGTTTTATTACTGGGAGTAAGTAACTCACCAGGCAAACAAATTGGCTCACCGTACACTAATTCAGCCGGGGTCGTCTGGATGTCGTCCTTCTAAGCAGTGCGTAAGCCGAGCAGAACGGCTGGCAATGCGTCATACCATGACTCTCGGTGACACAAAAGTTCTGCCTTTAGCTGACGATGTAGACGTTCGACAAGACCATTGGCTTGCGGATGATACGGCGTAGTATGTTGGTATTTTATTCCATACATTTTTAGCAGCGATTGGAATAACGACGATTCGAATTGCGGACCTTGATCCGAAGTTATACGTTTCGGTACTCCGTGGCGAGAAATCCAGTGCAGCGATAGTGCAGTTGCTACTGTCTCTGCAGTTCCATTGGATAACGGGATAGCCTCAGGAAACCTCGTGAATCGGTCGATGATCGTTAGGCATTGATTAAAGCCTCTTGACGATTTTAGAGACACCAAGTCGATGTGTATGTGCTCGAATCGCTCAGTTGGAGGTTGATAACTAGCGATCGGCGATGACACGTGTCTCTGGATTTTATTCTTCTGGCAATCGATGCAAGATTTTGCCCATTCACGGCAATCTTTATTTATCGACGGCCAGACATATCGTTTGGAGACGATTCTAAGCGACCCTTTAATTCCGGGGTGAGCGAGCGTGTGTAGCGAGTCGAACACTTTTCTCCTCAGCGGTCCTGGAACGTATGGACGCACCGTACCTGACGCGGTTCTATGACTTATGATCCTCGGACAAAATATCCCCGACAAAATATCCCCGACAAAATATCCTTGAGAAAAAATATACTTGGACAAAATATACTTGGACAAAATATCCATCGGACAAAATATTCTCAAGACAAAATATATTTAGACGAAATATCCTCATGACAAAATATCTTTAAATAAAATATCATGGCACCAAAATAAACAAATAATATAATATGATTGAAAAAAATAATTTTTTATTAATTAATTACTGGAATTATCACAACATCACAATAACTTTAATTCTTTATATCCCTTAAAAAAAACTATATATCTTTTATCTAATAAATCATTAATAACTTATGTAGATAATTATTATACATCGTTGTATCAGGTAACAATATCAAAATAAATTTGTCATATAATATAATATTAGATTGTATAAATAAATTACAGTTCATGATGTAGCTAATTACCATATAAATATGAATTAATTACTAGAATTATCACAAAGTCACATAAACTTAAATTATTGTCACAATTCCGCCAAAACTAACGATTCATCATTTATTAATTAAGTCATTCTTAATTTATTAATATAATTATTCTTTATCATATTTTTATAAACTTTGAACTTGTTAATCTCAAAATTATTTTGATAAACATTATAGTATAATATTCATTATTGTAACAGTAATCATTTGAAAATCATTTAAAATAAAAAAAAAACCTTAATTTTATCACTGCCCTGGTGGAAATTTTTGGGATTTTGGGCTGAAAAATTCTTTAGAACTCTAGAACTGAGCTGTTTAGACTAAAGTCCGAAAAATTTCCACCAGGATAAACATAAATAATAATTTTAAATATTCCAAAACATCAAATAAACTAAATAATAAATTCGAAATATGTCAATATATTTATAAAATATAGAGATAATGGCAATACTAACATCTGCTTTAATTATCAACATTGATTGAAATTATTTTCGCGACATTTCTCAAGTATTGTAATTTATTATCAGGATCATAATTCGAGACGACTGTTATCAATCGAGCATTATAATCACGATAAGCTTTAACTTGAGTAATAGTCTTCAATCCTGAATCGATCTGAGAAATAAAAGCTTCACTTCTCGATTGTTCGTCTTTTAATTTATTAATTAACAATCCAACAGAAGCATGACACACACCTACTCGACGGTTGAAACCTTTGTGCCATCCTTCTATTGGATTGTTAGATCGTAAAAGATTGTCAATTATAGAACGATAACAATTCCACATTTTTATGTCGAATAACGGCTTATTCCTTTTTTTCTTACTATGACGTAATTCACCAATCCAAACTGTTTCAAAGTAGGATAATAAAGGCTTCAATAAATCACTGTTGCGATCATAAAAATCACTACCAACAATCATCTCGAATCCAGCTATCACATCGCCTGGTGGAATATACGCCAATGCCGATAGCAAACGCAAGTTAAATGAAAATGTAACGTCTGTGTTGTAACGAGCTTGTAACCCACAAGACTGAATTTTACGCCAAAAACATTGATTAAAATGGAAATTACAGCCAGAAACTTTAACACCAGCATATATTTCCTTAAAAGCCTCAATAAATGAGATCTCAAAGTCAATCATAATTAGACTAGGAGAAAAATTGGGTAAAGCGTGTCGCAAAACCGTCAAAGCTTGGACGTATATATTTTTTGACTTATTTGGTAATAACATATACACAAGCGGGATAGATTTACCCGCCATGAAGCCGTGAACAGTGTATAGTTGTGAAAAAATGCTTGGTACGACACTGAAAGTCCCGTCACTCAACCACTGATGGCATCTACTCAAAACATTCAAATTTTTTGCTGTTGTAAAAATCAAGAATCTATTCTTCGAACCACCATTATCATGTAGCAAAAATAACTCTCCTGTGTAAGTATGCTTAAGTTCGTTATTCAACACCAAATCATGACGTGAAGATGTAGCTGAAAGCTGAGGGTTATCTTTTGCTCTAATCCGATTAACTGTTCGGCTCATAGAAGAAAGATTAGGCAACAAAGCCGAAACAGGTGATAAGACTCCACGCAGTGCTTGAGTAACAATAGTAGCCGGTTTAGCTTCACCTTTTCTTGCTTTTTTAGCGATCTTAGATTTTACAATCTTGGCCTGTACTGCAGCAATGTCACCCGCATGCTCGTGCTTAGGTATTACACCAACAATATTTCCTATACAACAATAAAAATGAAAACTTAAGTTAAAATAATAAGCTTTAATTATAAAAAAAAAAAAAATTATATGAATAAATAATTACCAGTTTTTATTTCTGAATCAGTATGGATTAATACATTACAATTTACATTTGAAGCACAACGCCATGATACGCAAGTTTTGTTGACGGATTTTTTAGAATATAAAAATCCTTCGTGAAGCAACAAATTTTTTTTTTTTTGCGATGGAACAAATGTCAATGGCATCGTATACAATGTATAAAAAATTTGATGTCAATAAATGAATTAAAAATGAAGCAATAAGAAATGATATGCAAATAATACGCGAAAAATTAAACACAGTAATAATGTAATTAAACGTAATGGAGCAACTAATATAATGAACATACAATCATAAACAACGTAACACAACTACAAAGTCAACTATATTAATAAACATACAATGATGAAAAACGTGACACTACTACAGCGCCAACTATAGTGATAAATTAAAAATATTTTGACAGACTATAACTAGATAGCGCCACAATATATTCGAAATTCTAAGCGCCAATTTTAAATATTTAAATGTTATATGTTATATGCGCAAATAGTATAATATATACAAATCGAGTGCCCTTCCACATGTAATATGTACGTGTGATCCATACATTTACAATAGTACTGTACCATCTTTTAAAATAAAATCTAGCTAATACTTTTTTGAAAATTTTCTCGATGAAAGTTTCTGAAAGTGTCTGGAAAATGTCTGGGCAGTGCTTGGGACGACGCTTTCGGAACACTTTCAAGAAGATATCTGTCAAAATCACAAACTTCACATGATAAAAAATTTCAATTTATAATAATATAATTTTTTTTTTTTTTTTCATATCTTTGTCTTAAAAGGTACAAGTTAAAAAATGATAAAAAATAAAGGAATTTTTTTCAAAAAATGTAATAATATTTAGTTACAAGGATATTTCGGCTGAGGATATTTTGTCTAAAGATATTATGTCGTGGGGATATTTTGCCGTAGGGATATTTTGTTTGAGGATATTTTGTCGTGAAGATATTTTGTCTAGGGATATTTTGGCAAGGATATTTTGTCGGGGATATTTTGTCCACGGATTAAAACGCCGACTACCACCTGACGCAGTGTCACAATACAGTGCAGGTCCATTATCAAGTTGAATCGTTTTTAAATTCAAAGCAGTTGTTTGACGTAACAACTGCTGAAGCTCATCGTCGGTTTGTTGAGCGTCGGCAAGTTCTTGCGACGTGATAGCAGTAGATACTTCTTCGACACGTGACAATGTGTCAGCGACGATATTGTCGTTACCCGACACATGTCGAATATCAGTCGTGAATTGACCGATGAAATCGAGTCAACGAAATTGCCAAGGCGATGCTCTTTCGGTGCGCTGTTTATAAGCGTGCTGAAGCGGCTCGTGACCGGTGTAGATCGTGACATGCCGGCCTTCGAATATATGCCGAAAGTATTTAACAGCCTCGTAGATGGCGTTCAATTCGCGGTCGTATGTCGACAATTTTTGATATGTGTTATTTTGACGTAACACATAATTATAATGAAAATCGTAGATAAATGTTTTAGATAAATCTAAAATACAAAAGCCTACGTAGATCGGTTTATTGAAACAGACTTTTACTTTGTTCATCTCAATAATTACCATATCTTTATCAAACATGGTAAGACTATGGAAATTTGGCTTGCATATCAATTCTTTGACTCCATATCTACCATCCCATTCAGTTTTTAGTTGTACATCTTTGTGCTTTCTTACATTTTCCATAGTCTTACCAAATACAGCGTTATTCATCAGTTTGTAAAAATTTTTTTCAAACTCATTTTTTGCTAATTTTCTACAGTCAGTGTTTTTATCAATATAACTTTTGAGCCAAGGTGATTGTTTAAACTGTAATACTCTGTGTATTTTTTTTAACTTCAATCCTAACTCTAGACATGGTTTTAAATTTTTGTAATGGATTATATAATTATTTTTATCATACAGAGTAGTTGATAATTTCGAGTGCTTAGATCCAGGTGGTACAAAGTGTTCTGGGCACAGCAGTAAATCTTTATGGAGTTCATGTAACTCCTCAGGATACTCTAAGTCTACTTCTAATATATATCCTACACTATCATTATCATTTAAAAATTTATTTACATCATCATCAACATTTTCTACCCACTCAAATGAACCCTTCGGCAGTGGCATGCTCATAGCTGCACCATACAAGTTATTTACATCATAGTACATTAAATAGGATTCAGCTTTGCTTGGATCAAAGTCTTCACCCATGTACCGATTATTAGCAGCAGCATATCGGTTTGTACACTGAGATATCCCACCTCTGATTCCTTTTTTAATAAAAAGTACCATTTCAGGATTAGTAAGAAGTTGAAGTTCCACACCAGTGTATTTTAACATTGCATCATTAGACAGACCGGGAGCAGTATAGTAGTGTAATGTATCTAGATTATAAGTTTTGAAGCAGCTACGTCTAAAATTTTCAAACACATCTGCTAGAAGATGTACATCAGTTTTAAGATATAAATCTGAGTACTCTCCCAGTGTTTTGATGTTAAATTTATTCCAGACTAGCTGAAAAAAAAATAATCCTCATCAGAGACACTTTCATTTGTTAGCTTTGAGAAGAATGATACTTGATCAGGCAATTGTTTGTCATTAAGTTTATCAATGCTTGAAATATATTCATATGGAAATATACCTTTGCACGTGACTAATTTTAATTCATCTGGATCAGGATAATGAAGTTTCGTTATAAGCTTTTCATCATCACCAAGATATGAAGCTAATTTTTCAAGGCTTGATGCCATAAATCTGAATGCGTCTATGAAGCGTAATGACACTGAAGTATTTTCTATTGATTTTGTGAAAGATATATATTTTTCTTTATTAATAGGTAGTAAAGTTAGATCACCTTTAATTAATGTAGCTAGACTTTTAATTAAAAAATGTGAATCATAACCGGATAAATTGTGAAATACTATGGGAATAACGTGAGACTTTGGATAATTAACATTACAAGATATATGTGCTGGGCCGCGATAATTACCAGTGAAATGACAGTGATCATAACACTTATCTGTATTTGTTGTGATTATTTTTTTGCAAATATGACAAACAGTTGCCTGATCATGAGTCTCTTGCTGCTGTTTAGTAAGCGGCTTCATTGGTATGGGATTTTTCAAATATCCTTCATACTCGATAGCTAATTTTTCCAACTTAAAAATGAACCAATCAATACAAAATTTTGAACGATTTAATTCAAATTTAGATGATTTATTATCATAACTGCAGTGTTGATAGAATGCTACACTGTGTGGAACATGCTTCTCAGCTTCATCATCTTCTTGAGTCTTTTCTAGTGTACATTCCAAGTCCGCATACACAACAAAAGGTACAGTGTCTTTGTATCGGTAGTTTTTCAATTTTTAAATTTGATCTTTTTCCTTTGGAAATGTCATATGAACTTTGTTCATCTTAAAACAATTAAGTTTGTGATTTTCATATGAATAATCATATTTAAAATGATTCAAACATCGATCGCAAAAAAATAATTTGCATTTTGACATTGTAATTTGAGATCCAACTAGTCGTGAAAAGTCTTTTATCAAAGCAAAGTGGAATTTAGGTTGAAAATTTTTAATATCAAAATCTGATTTATTTAATTTAATATTCTGCTGTACCCTTAAGAGATGAATAACTTTTTTATCAGACTTTATGAGTTTACTTAGATGTAAAGGAATTATTGTACTTTCATCAGATTTTTTATTGCAAAATTCTGACTCGATACCGTAGACATTTATTGATAAATTATTTAAATTTTCAAATTTAGGGATATCATTTAAAGTGATTGGAAATTTTATACCTTCATATTTCAATATAGAGCTGAAGTGAGGATATGCTATTTTTCTCTCAGGATGTCCTTCAGTAGCAGGATGTAATGCTGCTACAACGCTCCATAGAAAACAGTGTTCATCAAAATTTTCAATGTTTAAAACTGCTTTTTTTGCTTGAATGTCTTTGGGTAGTTTCACAAACGTTGAATCTCCAGCTTGAAGAGGTGCATATCTTGACATTGTAATTATCAAACTGTGGATTTCAGTTAAACTCCACCCAGAGTCTTTTTGATTGAATTCCTCGACTTTCTTCAATAATTTATCGTTGACATGATCCTGATACCAAGTAGCAAGAGATGTTGCGGGTAAAATGTCTCGACTCTTTGTGTTGAATGACTTTGTTTTTTCAATCGCATTTTCAGTTTTTACACTTCGAAATTTGCAAATCAATTCAATATTTACTTTAAGCCAAACAACATTTCTGAGCATATTCTCAACTTTTCCAGTTATAAGATTTTGAGCATCATCAAGAAAAACACGAAGATCAGTATGAGCTTGATTTATCACACATCCTGATCTAATGTTATTAGAAAATGCGTTTTCAAGATCTTGCCACTTGATAAGACGTCGGTTTGCACGCGAGTCACCACCAGTTACTTCTTCACTCAATTGTGCAAATTGATCAGCATACCAGTATAAAAGTACAATATTTGCACGTAAACTTCTTCTGACTTGAACATTTATTTGTGGATCTAGCAAGATCTCATTGAAGTAATCAATTGTATCAGTGCACACTTGATAACACTTTTGACAATGTTCTTCAGCTAATGGCTGATTATGTAAATCATTAAATGATTCAATAATTGAATCTGCTGGACGCTGAAGCGCCGCAATAAAATCGTTTTGTGCCATTTTTGAAAAGTTCACTTAAAATTATTTTTTAAAAGTTCATCACTAAAGTCACTATTTATATTTACAATTGAAATTGTTTATCAAAAGTTCATCACCAGTATTGTTTAATAAGTAGTTTTTATATAAATTAATTAGTTTAGTAAAATATAAATTTTTAAAAAATCACTAAGATTGTTCATTTGAAAATTTATCACTAAAACTCTTAAATTATTTATATACTGTTCAAATAACCACTTAAAGATTGTGTTTTAAAAGTTTATCACTAGTATTATTTGTTAAGTAGTTTTTATATAAATTAATTAGTTAAGTAAAAAATAAATTTTTAAAAAATCACTACGATTGTTCATTTAAGAATTAATCACTAAAATTATTTATATATTGTTCAAATAGTAACTAAAAATTGTTTTTTAAAAGTTTATCACTAGTATTATTTATTAAGTAGTTTTTATATAAATTAATTAGTTTAGTGAAAAAAATTTTTTTAAAATCACTACAATTGTTCATTTAAAAATTAATCACTACGATTATTTATATATTGTTCAAATAGTCACTTAAAAAACTATTTAATAAAAATTTTTTTGTTATAAAAAAATTTTTAGGAAAAAAAATTTTTAAACGCACACACAAAGAACTTCAAATCGTTGGAGATATTTTTAACAGAGATTCGTACTTCATTGATTGAACTCGTACTTCTTTTTAATGAAGTACGCTTTTACGCGCGTCTTTTCATAGGCATCAATTGCGCAGTAGAAAGTTTCTAGTTCTCAAAAGTACCAACCTTATAAAAAAAAATCACCAGAAACTTGAAAAACCCCCCTAGAAAATGATAATAATTCCCTAGAAAAGAACAAAATTCCCTAGATTGCATCAACATAACCTAAGATCTAGATGGCGCGAAGGAAAGTTTGACGTCATCTATTACGCAGTTAAAAATTTAACTAGATGAGTCATCATCTAAAAATAAACATTCTACTGCGCAGTTAAAATAACATTGGAAAGTTTTTTTCTCGGAACTGGATGAGTCATCATCTAAAAATAAACATTCTACTACGCAGTTAAAATCGAACAAAGGAAAGAACAAGTTCAGACCTGTTAGATGATGTCATCATCTAAAATAAATATTCTAGAAAATTCAACTACGCAGTTAGAAATAAACATTTACTGCGCAGTTAAAATAGAACGAAGGAATTTTTAAGCCAATCAAATTAATTAGCAAAATAGAGTGGTGGGGAGATAATAAAAAAATAGTTGAGCTGAATTTTTTAATACTTCAGTTCATTGTTGACTGTTGCTGAGATACAAGCTATAAAAATAGAAATGATACTGGATGTACAGGGATTCAGAGGTCTCGATAATCAGTTTATCGTGAAAGAACTTGCCACGATTACAATTCAACATGTAATTGATGATGTTGAAGAGTTATCATGTACATTATTCAAGCCACCTTATTACTGGAAATCATTATCACATCAATATCAACGTCTAAATACTTGGGTAACACATTATCATGGAATTAACTGGAATGCTGGAAATACATCATATTATAATCTAAATGAAGTAATTAATTATGTAACACGTTATTATAAATATATTTTTGTGAAGGGTTATGAAAAAAAGTTATGGATAAAAGATTTAATTGAACACGAGAAAATTGTAATTGATTTAGATGACTTCAAATGTCCTGCACTAAAAAATTTGAAATTATTCAACAATGATTTTCGTAAATATCATTGCCAATTAAATGATAAAAATCATTATTTATGTGCACTTGAAAATGTAAAAATGTTAAAAAATTGGTTTATAAACACTTAATAAAAACTATAATTTGATTTAATAATACTTGAATTTTTTATTTTTAACCTTTAATAAAATTAATAGATTAAGTTGATTATAATTTATAGAAATATGTGATAAATAAAAAATAATTAGTTTGATTTTTAATATATTTTTACGTTTGAGATAAAAAAAAAATATTTGACAAGTATGTATAATTTTATAATTTCAAATTTTTACCGTCAAGAGTAATAATATTTTTAAAATATGATGCTTAATTTTTAATACATTTTTAAGTTTTTTTCAAACAAATTGTTCAATTGACTTGAATAAAAAATATTTTTCAGGTATGTATAATTATTAAATTTTTATTATGATAAGTTTACTTTATTCAAATTTCAAAATTTTACCACCAAGAGTATAATTATTTATTAATATTGTCTAAATATATTGATTGATTTTCAATATATTCAAAGTTTGAAACAAATTGCTTAATTGATTTGATGAAACGAATATTTGTCAGGTATGTATAATTATTAAATTAAAAATTTTTTCTTTTATAAGTTTAATTTATTCAAATTTAAAAATTTGACCGCCATTATCGATCACTAGTATTGATGTGTGATATTAGTCTATCTCAGTAGAGGTCGCCTCGGTAGATATTACCCTTTCCCGCGCGTAAATTACAATTCATTTTTATTATATTCATTTTTCGAAATATTAATAATTTTTTAATTTACAATTCTAGAATTAAAAATAATATTGTCTAATAAAATTATATAATCAAAAATATTTGTGATAATACATTATCAAAAAAAAAATTTTTTTTTTTAACCAGTTTACTTGGTTTTGAATTTTTTTCCCGCGCATTATTTTTATTTAGCAATTTTATATTGATTAAAATGATGATCATTGTCAGAACTGATCAATTTGAGAATTAAATATGCTCGTGATCACTTTTTTTATTTAATGAACATCGATGATTATTTAATTATATTTCTTATAAAATAGTAAATATAGCGGCATGTTTAAGCACGTGGTAACCTAACTGACCACAATCAACACCTCTGACGTCAGAATTCCATTGGTTATTTAAATTCTTCTCTCTCACACACATAGGTATCATATGGGGTGGTATACTTTTTAAGAAGTTTGGACAATCGAACTTAAGTTTTTTGTTTGTGACGTTGTAACTTATTGTGATTATAGGTATCAAGCGTACATATTATTACTGTAAAAATATTTTTACTATTGTAAGTATCTTTTTAATCATAATTAATTACTTTATTTATCATTATTATTTAGAAAATTAAAAAAAAATTTTTTTAGAATATATTTTTTATAAAATAAAGTGGTGATGAATTAAAATGAAGTGGTAGTCAATTGAAAAAAATTTTTGTTTTTATAAAACGATATTTAAATGACATCTTCATTTTCTTTAACTGTGAAATACAAAACTAATTGAAAAAAATATAAATTTGTGGATATATTTTTCCGCTGTTATAATTTTTAGCATATATATATTTGATTTGTTCTATTATTTATCTGATATATTTTTTCTTTTTAGATAAGTAACGGAATTAGTTATAATTTGATTTTTTCTATCCAATGGGGATTATTGCAGAATAATAACCATATGCATGATTTGGTAAATCAATCAAGAAATTTGATTTTGGGTGGCGAATATTTTGATGGTGCGGTTTTTATTATCAATGGAATAGGTACGATTCTAACAATGCGACACAACCATTTGGAATGGTGGTTTAAAATTCCGGGAGACTTAGTACCTACACGGAAAAAATATATTTTTACAAATAATTTTTTTACTGGTGACTGTGATGATGACATAAGAACATTAATTGAAAAAAATGATATACTTGGTATAGTTAATTTCCTATATATAATTTTATTGTTTATTATTATTAGTGTTAATTCTTTTACTATATTATTTTTGCAGACATTTTGTATCATTTAAACCTAAATCTGAGATATAATGTGATGTGGCCAAGAATATGGTGTCAATGGTATTCGGTGGAACGGATAGTATCAATTATCCGGGAACAATTGCAACAAATCATCGCTGGAGGGGGTCATATACAAGGATGTAGTGTTAATATCAATGGCGATGAAACTATATTATTAATCAATGATGAGCTATTGGCATGGTCCTTTGAGAGAGACCCACATAATCTAGACCAAATTAACCAACGGAATTATATGGTCATTGGAAGATTTATTACTCCACTAAATTTGATTTTAAATGCAGCTCATGAAATATTTGAAAATAACATGCGAGCTATTCAAATGAATCAACGTCAACAACAACAGCAACAACAACAACAGTCAATTCAACGGCATCAGTCAACGTCATCTCTTGATTCGACTTTGATTATAACTATATCCGATGATGATGATGAGGGTGCAGTGTCCTTGCCATCAACGATACTAATTTCTGAATCTTTAGAAGGCGAGGATTCACAATTAGATGAACAATAATGCGTGAACTCTATAATTTTTATTTTTATATTATGTTATAAGATATATTTTATACTTATTGATTGTTAAACGCACACGCACACATACACACAAACACACACACACACACACACACACTGCATAAATATTCTATCATTATTTATTTATATTAGCTTTAAGTAATTATTCAAATGTTTCAAATGAAAAAAAATAAATTTTTAATAATTTTATTTAAATATATATTTAAAAAATCTAAATTACTCTCTAATAAAAAAGATTATTTTCATTTAAAATTCCCTCCTACTTGATCATAACTTTCAACCATTTAAAAGCACCGCGCACTCTACTGAGTTAACGCGAAAAAAAAAAAAATTCCATTTAAATTTCCCCACGTATATTTTAAACGTCTTTGACCGTTGTTGCTGCTCGCGGCGGCTCCTCTGCACCAAAGTTACTAGAGTAGTATTTCTAGTAACCTATTCTAGTAACCTTGCTCTGCACCTCTCTCCAAGCATCTTTGCTGCTCGCGGCGGCTTCTCTCCCCACCCTCCATGAGCCCTGTCGCTCGCAGCGGCTCCACTCCCCTCCCTCCATGAGTCCCTGTTGCTCGCGGCGGCTCCACTCCCCTCCCTCCATGCGTCCCTGTTGCTCGCGGTGGTTCCTCTGCACCAAGGTTACTAGAGTAGTATTTCTAGTAACCTATTCTACTAAACTTGCTCTGCACCCCCCTCCAAGCATCACTGCTGCTCACGGCGGGAATTTCAAACATAATTCTCCAAACGTCAGTGTGATGTCGCTCACATAGCTACACTTCCGCAAAAAGACGTTTGAAATTCCCACCTATATTACTTTCATTGGAAACACACACACACACACACACACACACACACACACACACACACGTAGCTTGAAGCATCGAACGCGCATGCGTAAACAAACATTCAAACTTCCTAAGCACTTCTATTATTTTATTTTTTCTATTTTTTTTTTTTTTTTTAATTACATTCTATATATTATAAAAAACGAATTTGTTGTTTAAGATATATGATTCAAATCTATCATGTATACATAGAGAATACATAACAATTAAAAACATATTTTTTATATTAGAAGTTTTAATTTTATTATTAAATTAAAAGAAAATATACATAAATTTAGAACCATGATAAAAAATATTTTTTAACTATAATAAGTTTTTTGCATAATAATTTCATTTAAGATCGCGTAGCAAATCCAAATTTATTGTATTTGGATCCGTGAAATAAAAGATAAAGATTTTGTTGGGGCACCATATCGATAAAAGTTTTTAATTTATCTTCATGAGCTATCAATTCGTTGTTTGTTCTTGCAGGAAAGTAAATTGTGAATTCATCATCCAAGTTGGCAACTACTGTAGGTCCATATTGCGTTGAAATTTTTTTAATTTCAGTTATTTTATATGTCTTGTCAGCTTCCAGTTCCTGAAGTTTTTTAACAGGCAAGATGTTGGCCAAGGTGTTGATCTCATTAATTTTCGTAGGATCCATCTTGAAAACTAGTAATTGAATTAATTAATTTTTCAGTCAATAACACATAATTTAAATGATATGAAAATTTAATATTCACTTGGTATTGAAACACACGATAAGCAATAATTAGGTAATAAATCGAATGATCTCTGTAATGAAATAATTCAGTAATAAATCACAAGCTTTTTTTTTTTTTTACAAACTGTTAACTAGAACGTTTCTCGATAAAGACTGACTGCTGTGAGCTCGCGAGCTCAACGCTCAGCTCAGTATCCCCACTCTAGGCTGAAAACCAGTCCAGACTTAATTGATGACGTCATCATCTAGAACATTCTATTGCGCAGTTGAAAAATGTTACTACGCAGTTAGAAATAGAACAAAGGAAAAACCAGTTCAGACTTGTCAGATGACGTCATCATCTTGAACATTCTATTGCGCAGTTAAAAAATTTTACTACGCAGTTAGAAAAAACCAGTTCAGACTCGCCTGATGACGTCATCTACTACGCAGTTAGAAATAGAACAAAGGAAAAAAGAGGGGAGAGAAACTATACCACTAGATGGCATGCTCTTGTATGCTTCTCGCATGTACCCTTACATACCCCAGTTTCAGTATATAAAACTTCAAATCATAGATTTACGTGTACAGATTGCATTAATCAGAGTAGGCAACGCTAGTGTCAGCTCTGGGGTTAAGCACAAACATGATGCCAGAACCTGTAACCTGATTGGCATTCCGAGAAGTCATTCTAGTCATTAATGAAATTGTACATAATTTTACATAAATTGTACATTATTAAAAATTGTATATATTTTTTTCAAAATTTCCTGCTCAACATATACACAAGGCGCCATCTATTATAAGACGAGCTCAAAATGGCTGATACGAGTTGAAAATGGCGAACACGAGCTCAAAAGGGTCCTAGATAAGCTCACAATGAGCTCAGACGGTAAAAAACTGCCAAATAACATCAATTAGCATCGAAATGATGTCGAAAAGGCCCCAGATAAGCACACCAACAGCCGACATGCCATCATCAATCGTTAACTTACCCTTAGTCGATACAACAGATCTACCAATTTTGATGCTAATTGGGACCGAATCCCCCCTGCCTCTCTACTTTCAATGCTTCGTCAATACTCGGCTCACCGTCATCTTGTTCTGCTTTTTCGCCTTCATCACCTTGTTCCTCTTCTTTTGCTCTCACTGAATCGAGAATCTCTCTATCAGTAAGAGCAGCTGTAACGGCAAGATATTCATCAGCCTTGATGTAACTGCCCAAATCGATGTAACTGTCTAAGTCGAATTGTCGACTTCATTCGCTTAGGAAATGCTCATTTTCACATTCAATCGTGGGCTGACATTCCGAAAGACTAGCACAAAGCCCTGCATGACGAAAAGAGTGATGTACAGTGGTTAGTGTTACCTCTTCCCAGGCCTTGGATAAAAAATTAACGGCATGCAACATGTTGATCGAAGTTTTTCCGTCCGATTCTATAAGCTCCATCAATAACCTTTTTCTCTAATGACCTTTGAGACTTTTAATTACACTTTGGTTCATTAGCTGTAGGACACGAGTTGTATCAGCCGGAAAAAATACTAACTTAATATTACGAAGATCAAATATACAGGAATGAGCCGGACAGTTATCAACAAGCAGTAAAATTTTTCGTCCTTTTAACTCTGCATCCCATTTTCGCAATTCTTCCTCGAAAATTTGACTTGTCATCCATGCAGACTTATTTGCTTTATAGTTAACTGGTAAACGCTCAATATTTTTGAAGCACCTAGAATTCCTTGACTTTCCTATCACCATCGGCTTCCTTTTATTTCTACCACTCATGTTAGCAGCAATTAGAACAGTAATTCGCTCTTTTGAAAGTTTGCCTCCCACGCATTTCTCACCTTTGAATTTCAATGTTTTGTCAGGAGTCAACTTATAAAAAATCCTAGCTTCGTCCGCATTATAAATATCGTTTGGACCACATTTTTTTCTTAATTCTGGCCATTTGTTATTGAGCCAATCATCAGTAACAGTCTTATCTACGTCTCTGGCTTCTCCGTTCATTTCACCGTAGTTGATGTGATGGTGTTGCTTAAATTTTCCGAGCCAACCTTCAGAAGCTTTAAAGTCACTTATATTCAATTGTTCTGCGAATTTTTCTTCTTTCGCTTTAAGAATTGGTCGTGAAATGAGTACATTATTTTGGCACTGTGAATAAAGCCAAGACAGAATTACTTGACCTAAATCTCCAAATTTTGGCCTCTCCAACTTTTTACCAAACTTCCCGTCAATTTCTGCCTAAAGAATTTTTTCCCGATTGTTCCAAATAATGGAAACAGTAGATGCACTAAAACTAAATTCACTTTTTTTTCACCATTTTCGATGGCTCGAATGACTGAAACTTTTAAATCTACACATAAAGCCTTTCTTTTAGTAGCCATGATGAAAGCTTGAAGGTCTAAAAGCAACTAAGGCTGTAAGAATGTCAACGAGAAGCATAGAAATCAAACGACATTATCTGTGTATAGTAATATGCATTTACTTTGGTAATAACAATACTCAGTATATAATATTTCCTAGAAATATTTATGGTTTTGAGTCGATTACTGCATTTGAAGTTAAGTAGATTATTTCGTTAAGAAGAGTGTCTATGACGCTACATAGAGTGTATAAGTATAGGAACAATAATGCAAACCAAACAAACTTTGGTATTTCCTACGGTATATCGAGTTTTTCGTTAAATAGAGTTTCATTATATAGAGTTTCCACTGTATATATATATATATATAGATATATATATACATATATATATATATATATATATATATATATATATATATATATATATTAGGGTGTCCGTTATTTACCAAATTGATTTTTTTTTCAGCGACGCCCCCTAAATTTTTCCTTTATCGCCTAAAAAAAATTATCGGACCCATATAAGCTCTTAATATTCATATTAAGCCGTGCCCCAAAGACAATACATTTCCCATTTAAATAACATGGGGTTTCGGCGCGTTTTACATTTAATTTTTTGTCTCCTGAGCAAGTTAATCTACAGATATCAGAGATACACATGTTTGTAGGAAATTGAACACTCTACAAAAAAGGTCTCTTATGATTTTTCGATATATTTACTGCTTTAAAAGTTATTCAAAGTTAAAGATAAACTTATAGTTCATTTTTTAATTTTTTTACTTTGACCGCATAATTATCATTATTTCTGTAAAAGTGAATGGTTTATTGCGAAAAATCTTTAAATATAACTGTTATAGAAAACGTTACTGTACGATTTGAACATCTGGGTTAAAAATAAAACTTGATTTAGGCTCACTTCACCTTATTTTCTTTCGAAGTTATCGGTTTGCCGACGATTTACGAATTTTTTTCAACTTTGTGAACTTTTTTGATCTTAGATTCAACTTAGTAGTATTTTCTGGTCTTAGTTTGAAATCATTCGCCTTACATTCGAGTTGCTAAACGAAGTCAAAAAAAGGTTATTTATTTGCCTACCTGTCACCTTAGTATATAACAACTATTCCACCTTAGTTTTGATTTTTTCGTCTTCCAATTAAGTCGAATTGGTCTACATCAAGTGAGTTCCGACTTGATTTCAACTTTTCGTCTCAAATCGTGTCTAAGGAAGATAGCCGAGTCCAAAACAAGGCGAAAACTCAATGTATTTATAATATTTGGAAAAAAAAGTCGAGTTTATCTTGTGAAAATGGCTCCAAATTTCGATTTAGTAAACCAAGTCTAAATCAAGTTTTATTGTTGATCCAGGTAGTATGTGGTTTTCGATCTTCGTTCTTAGCTAAAGTGTTAATATAGTTTCCATTCAATTTA
Source organism: Microplitis manilae (assembly GCA_030273425.1). Taxonomy (NCBI): domain Eukaryota; kingdom Metazoa; phylum Arthropoda; class Insecta; order Hymenoptera; family Braconidae; genus Microplitis; species Microplitis manilae. The sequence goes on along the minus strand of CP092720.1, from coordinate 15,767,679 downwards.
ACAGCTCTTTCTGTGGTATCAGTGACTATTTGTAGGTGTTTGACAATTTTCAAATAAAAATTTCCAAATTCCACCAAAGAATATTTAATCAAATAAAGTGTTGATCAAAATGTAAAAAAATTTATTAAACCTGTCATATTTTTTCCGTTAAATTGAAAAATATTGTAATTAACTCAACACGTCACTCACATTATTATTCAGTTATCTGAATTTTAGACCGTAATTTTTCTAATAACACAGTTAAAATTAAAGATTTTTCGCAATAAACAATTTACTTCTACAGAAATAATGATAATTATGCGGTCAAAGTATAAAATTCAAAACTTAACTATAAGTTTATCTTTAACTTTGAATAACTTTGAAAGCAGTAAATATATCGAAAAATCATAAGAGACCTTTTTTGTAGAGTGTTCAATTTCCTACAAACATGTGTATCTCTGATATCTGTAGATTAACTAGCTCAGGAGAAAAAAATTAAAATGTAAAACGCGCCGAAACCCCATGTTATTTAAATGGGAAATGTATTGTCTTTGGGGCACGGCTTAATATAAATATAAAGAGCTTATATGGGTATGATAATTTTTTTTAGGCGATAAAGAAAAAATTGAGGGGGCGTCGCTGAAAAAAAATCAGTTTGGTAAATAACGGACACCCTAATATATATATATATATATATATATATATATATATATATATATATATATATATATATATATATATATATATATGTTCAGCTTATACTTCGGGGACACTTTTCGAGGTGATTTCGAGCGTTCGTATTCCTCGAGGACATTCTGTGAGTTTGGGGACAGTCCTCAAAATATATATCATATATATATGCTAAATATGTATACTATCATATATTATACTTATTGTATTGGTTTATAAGGATTTCCAAAAATCATAATTTCATTGTAACACCTGATACTGGCTAACTTTACATGCAGTTAGTGCATATTGATGATAATGGCAAATTTATAGAAAAATTTTTTCCTCAATAATTTCATTTTAAATAATAAAAATAATTGAATTTATTTAATACCGTTAGATGGACGGTGGAGATTTAAAGTAAATATGAGAGCTATAATGCAATTGTAACTCTTGAGTGATGAAAAAATCGACATAGCTTTGTTATTTCATCAATAGTGCATGTAGAAAGTATCCGCCGCCATCTACTGGTGTGCGTTGAGTTGACGACAGCGATGCTGTTTTACGCCGGTGCGTACTATTACTTGCCCACAAACCGACGCTACTTTCCAAAAAAAAACTCAACAATTTTATATATTGGAAAAAATTACTTTCCATCAGTTTCAAGTCGAATAAAATCTTTCTCCCAAAATTTTGGTTTTAAAACCCGATAAAAAATGTTCAGATCCAAGCATATATGATTGGATCCAAACAGTCAGATATGCTTGGATCTAAATTTTGGCGCGATCCAAGCGGATCCAAACAGATCTTAAAATATCGAAAGAGATCCAAACAGATTTCACTATATCCACGAGTATATAAGTGTATCCAAGCAGATCTGCGTAAATGTCGATCTTTAAATAAACCTACATAGATTTAAGCACATATATCTAAAGAAGTTTCATTACATTCTAATGAATGCATGTATAAATATATTATACTTTTGACCATTCTAAAAACAATATCTACTCACATCATGGATCTCATTGCTATTACCTCTTAATGCTTTTGATGAACCTATGTATAACATATATCAAAAGTCAATTGATATTTAAGTCAAAAGAAATAGATGAATACTTCAGAAACACTGATCAAACTGATTTATTTTATTTATTCATGACAATATCAAGTATATGATTTAAATAACGTATACATCAAAATTAGTAAGAAAAAAAAAATTTTTAATTTTCGTATATAACTCAGATATTCGTGTATAATTAGACAAAAAAAACTCTATATTTAATGTCTTATTCGCAGTAGAACCTCGACAGTTCGACGACTCAGAAGCCTTACCTGAATTTAAATATTATTGAATCTGACCAAATATGACTAGATATAAACACACATTTTTGGATATAGTCATAAATTCTTGGATATACGTATATCTGCTTGGATATGAATTATTTTTGCATCTATATACCCTCATACATACAGTTGGATCTGAGCAGATATAACTCTATGTACTTATATATGCTTGGATATAAGTATATCTGCTTGGATATAAATTTTTATATCTGCTTATATATAGTTGGATCTGAGCAGATATAACTATATATACTTGTATATGCTTTGATATAAGCATATCTGCATGGCTATCAATTTTTATATCTGCTTATATAAAGGTGGATCTCAGCAAATATACTTATATATGTTTGGATATACGTATATCTACTTGGATATCAATCCTAGTACATCTCTATATCTGCTAATATATGATTAGATCTGTGCAGATATAATTATATATGCTTATATCTAGCAAGATCAAATATTTGGATGTATTTGGATATAAACAGATATAACGAGATCCAGACATATCTGTTTGGATCCAAACGTTTTTTATCGGGAATTTACGTTGGGCGCTAATTTAATGGGTCCACTTGCTCAATTAATCAAGTTGTGGCCTTAATTAAACAAGGGTCCACACATATGTGAAACTTAAGCAGTTTTACAACCTTTGCTCGACTAGTAAGCCTCAGGATAGGGGTTTCCCCGTACTGGGCCACGCAGTATAAATTTTAGAGACGAGAATTTATTATCTACTTATATTTATAGGGAAAATGTTAGGAAAATTTATTAAGTCAATACGTTAAATTAAAATATGAAACTATGACATTTATTCAGACGAAGTTGACTCACAAATAAATAAAATGAGACTGAACAATGTATGAAGATCGCTGATGCAATGTGACTCGACTTGGTGATATTCAACAACGACTCGACTGAAAATTTCAATTATTGACTCTACTGATTTAATTATTTATATTAACTCTACTGAGTTAATTATTCTACAAATTCTAATTGACGACTATTTACAATTAATATTTTACAATTGATTTTAACCGACAAAACAACTCCACTCACTTCAAACTTTATCACCTCCAACTATTCCGCGCTTCAACCTCCTCCGTTTCGACAATCTTCTCCAGTCCAATGACCTCCAGATCCTCCAATCCTCCAATTGTCTTCTAACAAATCCGAATCTCCAAATCCAACTCCGCAACAATCCTCCAATATTCCGAATAATTATTTAATATAAACTGTCTAAAATAAGATTCCTCAACACAAGGGTTTATAAGCTCTTGGCTACAAAATGGCGTATATCAATGTACTCGATGTTGTAATAGTAAGTAACATGTAGTTGTAGGTGTAGTAGCTGTTCAGGAGAACGTCCGTCGCTGATGCGTGCCAGTCACCAAGAGGCCGATTGCTCGCAATCTCGAAGCCTTATACCTCTCACCCGCAGGCTGGCCAACGTCTAAAAAACATCAACTGGTCGAAACTCGACAGCAGTGACCTCAGCGATAAGTAGAAGGTTACTTTATGGGCCGTTGTCGCAGAAAGAGGTCGCTTCAGATTTTGGCGCGAGTCGATTTCAAATTCAAAATAATTTACAAAAATTCTACTCCGTTACACACTTCACAATGAAAATGATGAGCGCAATTAATGAAAGCCATGAATTCATCGCCAGAGAGCCATATGCATCAAAAATCGGCCATAACTGGCGTAAATCCAGATTTTAACCTCATATCTATAGAACGAAATATAAAATCATAAAGATATAGGACAACAACTGCACAAGCGCGACACGGACGAACCCCTTCATAATAAAAAAGGCCATTCGGCAGCCGAAATGGGAGTAGATTTCTCATTATTTAATTATTTCAACCTTTCAAATAAACATTAATAACAAAATAAATTTTTTTTTGATACCCTTAGAAATTTTCAAGGTTATAGAGCCAAAAAAAATTGGCACAAAATTTAAAGTTTAATGCAAAGAATTTAAGAATCGAAATTATAAAATTAAAAAAAATCATCGGAATGGTAAGATAAATAACGAAAATAAAAATCAGAGAGGATTAATTTATCTACGAAAAAGTATTCTGTTTTTTTTTTACTATAGAATTAATAGTTAATACGAAATTGAATAAAATAATTTGAGTTAAAATTTTAATTATAATAGATCTAAAGGTCATACTTAAAATCAATCATAAAAACTGTCAATTAAACAAAATTGAAATTACACACTTGATTTAAAATATTTAGACTTTATGAGTGTTACAGAGCAGTAATTGATATTCAATCAGTTTCATAAATTTAATAATAAATACAATAGTTAGGATTCTGAGGAATCTATTGAAAGTAGAAGAACCAATGCAATAGCAAAGTTTCATTTGATGAGTGATAAGATAAGAAATTTTATTGGTCTAGACACAAATATAGGAATGGAAATTAAAGCTCTTTTGAAGAGCTATTAGATGAATTTTATACAAAGTCGATAAGTTATAACATTTAAAAAATATTGAAGAAAGAATAAGTAAAAATATGAATTTTAGGATTTCTAAAAATTTTGAGATGCTATAACTTGTAAACTAATCGACCGATTGAGCTCATTTTTCCACTCGATCAAGGTAGTCACTTACAGAATACGTATACCAATTTTTAAAGCGATTGGTTTAAGACTGTGGTATTAATCAAAGTGGCAACCTTCATAAAATTATTTGTTATAATATTTTGTAAATTTCTAAAACCATTTTTCTATCAGAAAAAGTGGTCAAATCGATGAGGTGCATAGTGAAAATTGAAGGCTATCAAGCGAGCTTTCAGTTAAAACTAACAAAAATAAGCTATTTCTTTTCGTTTAAAAGTTACATCCGATTGAATCGGTAAACAATTTTTTTTTTTTTGATAATTTTACAAAATTTCAATTAACCATATCTACTAAACTCATTGGCCGATTTGGCTGATCTTCGAACTCATCCAAGGGATTCGTCCATAGAATAAATGTACTAAGTTTCATTAAGATCGGTGTAGAATTGTGGATATATATATATATATATATATATATATATATATATATATATATATATATATATATATTAGGGTGATTCGTTTTGAACGAACATTTTTTTTTTTCGCTCCCACAGCAAAATATCATTGTACACATACGAAAAAAAATCCCTGAAAGTTTCAGCCCTTAATCTTACGTCTAAGTAATTTTATTTTGATTTTAAAGTTTTCCCACTTAAAGTACATAGGAATATTAGGTTTTTTTTTTTAATTCCCTATAACTTGGCGGCATTTCACGGTATGATAATGCCCATATAGGGGTAATTTGTAGATAATTAGCTGGACTTTAATTGTGCTCACGATAATTTTATTATAACTCGTATATTTTAGTTTTTATGCGAGATATAAGTCATATTTTTAAAAAAATACGATATTTTTTGCACTTACAGGCTAAACGGTTAGAGTAACGAAAAAAAAGTGAATGAAAATTTTGTAGGAAATTAAATTCTCTACAAAAAAGGCCCCATGCATAAAATCTATAAAATCCATAGGTTAGAAGATATAAAACATTTGAAATTTTTTTTTATTAAATGTTGAGAGAATAATAAATTTTATGTGGTTCAAACTAAAAAATTATGCATTTTTTATTTTTTTCTCATGTTGATATACAGCAAGATAATAATTTGCTTGATTGTTTTGTTGTGCACTTTTCTCCTTTATTTTTGGCAATGAAAAATCTGCACTATATAATAGCTTGTGCAGAGATGGGCAAGTCAACTTCTTCTTCGCCTAAGAAGATATGAAATTCTAAATCGTAATCTTTCAGAATGGAGGCACTGTAAGCGCACCGCTATTTGACCTTGAACTTTTTCATAATTATTCACAATAGAGGTGCTTTTGATTAATCGCTATGCACTTGAGCTTTCAATAAATTAAATTTTTTTTTTGAAGGTCCTTACTATATTGACTATATCTTCAATTGTATTATTCAGTTTTTAAGGTTACTTTTTGTTGTTAATTGCTGTGCGCGCAGATAAATATTTTCTCTTGATAAATAATTAAAAAATCAACAACATTGTTTGTTTACGTAATATATTAAAATAATTCATTCATACAGTTAAAAAATACTTAAATTATGACGGAAAAGATTAGTATTAATAAAGTATACAATTATTTAATTGGATTCGAGTCGACTAAACTAAATGAAAATGAATTACCGACTTATCGTGATATTATAAATGTTTTTATGTACAAGCATCGTTATTTGAATTTTACAATTCGACAAAGCTCAACTGAAGTAATTAATGATGTGCATCGTATATGGAACAAATTTTGTAGTCCGATCGGTCGTATACAACATCACATAACAAAATTTGAAAAATTTTATAACTTATAGAAAGAATTAAAAGTTAATCGCAACAAAAAAAAAAAAAAAATCGCCACTCAACAAAAAAACAATCAAAAGTTTTAATGAAAAAGTGGATCAATTATTCGATATTACTAAACGCAATGAAACTGAAATTTTGCCAGATCATTTACGTAAACATCTAACAGAATGTCGTGAAAACAATAGGAGTTATGAACCTGCACCAATTGAAAATAAGTTAGCCAAAGATTCATTCATAGAGTTGAGTCAAAAATTATCACAGACTTCGATATCAGATATTGCCAGTAGTCAATCGTCAAAATGTAGTGATTTTAAGCATGCTCATTCTGATTATGAGGACAAGAGTCCTCCAGCTAAGACTAAAAAAATAAACATCATGACACTGGACCTTGTTTCCACATTAGATCGTACACAAACCAGCAATAAACAAGCAATGTACATAATCGCTTCGGTACTCAGCAGTCTTGGATTAGAAATCAATGATTTTAATCTAAGCTATTCAACCATTTTTAATGCTCGTAATAAATTCAGAATAGATATTGTGGAGGCATTAAAAAATGATCATAATATCGCTAAGTGTCTTGTCGTCCATTGGGATGGAAAATCGATTGTAGTCTCCGGAGTTGGTACTGAACAACTACTTGGCGTTCCAAAACTTGACAATGCAACAGGATTTAATCAATCTGAAGTTATTTTTGAGGTGTTGAACGAGTGGAATATTGTTGATAGAGTGAAAGCAATGTGTTTCGACACTCCCAGTGTTAACACTGGTAAATTATTTAATTATATGAACAGGAAAAACAAAGGCTTGAAAATTTATCAGTTGACAACATATTTTTTACTTTGAATTCATATTTATATGCTAATAATTTTGAAACAAGGCCATAATTTAATGAAAGATAGAATTTTCTTTTTATCAAAATTTGAAACATATAAAAAAACAAACTTCATGATTTGCTACAGTTAATTTAATAAATATTACTTATTTGATTGATGTATGTTATGAATTTATTGGATTTCACCCTTAAATTATTAATTGATATCTAAAATCAAAGATTTCATTTACTTTTTAAGATACTTCATAGTCGTAATTTTAAATTCACAAAAATGAATAAACTAATTTGCATAGAATATATGAAAATACTAATTAGTGATGATAAATTCCGCTTCTAACTATTTCGTAGTAATCTTCAAGATTTATTAATTAATGACGAAAAATACCATTTTTTGCTTTCTTCTATAAATTGTTTATATTCTTTTTTTTTTCGGTATAGAATGACTTGTTTGTAAATTTGTAAATTAATATTATTTCGTAAAAATAAGATGCCACTTTAAAACATTTTTTTTTATTTTTATATTAATCTTAATTCAGGTCTTCAGAACGGAACATGCACTTTATTAGCCCAAAAATTACAAAGAGATTTATTGTGTATCGCATGTCGTCACCACATTTTTGAAATAATTTTACGCAATGTAGTCGAAGTTGCTTGGCCAATTACAACAGGCCCAAATGTGCTTATTTTTAAGAGATTCCAAGATTTTTGGGAAAATATTGATCCATCTCAATATGATATTGAAATTGATGACTTAGCAATAAAAGACATTCTTAGTGAAACAAAAGAAGATAAACTTCGTTTTATAGAAACTCAACTAAAGGTATTAGTTATAAAAATTAAAATATTAGTTAGATAATGCAACATACAGAATACTAGTTTAAATAAAAATTATTTGATTTATTTTAAATGATTTCCGATCATCATGTCCTATGATTATTATCCTCAACATAAAAATCCAGGACAAAAATATCCCGAACGAAAAAATCTGAAACAAATATAGATATTTTCAGAATTTATTCTGGTTGATCAGGGTTTTCTATTTAGGATATTTTTGTACGGATGAATGTGCTAAGATTTTATTATCTAGTATTTTCTTGTCTCGGATATTGGGGCCGGTCACCATCTTAAATATTTTAATAATAGTCAGTTTACAGTTATTAATAATTAATTTCATCAGTTTATGGTAATCAAATGAAAAATACTATAAAAGAAATAATATCTATTGGTATTTCATATTATTAACAATTTTTTTCATTAGGATCATTTACCAAGAGATGATTTTCGTGAGTTTTTGATGCTTATTTATATTTTTTTGGGAGGCGTTTCCAAAAATGGCGTAAAATTTAGAGCTCCTGGCGCAATGCACCACGCGTGGTGGTTACCCAAAGCATTGTATTGTTTGAAAATTTATTTGTTTAGAAAACAATTTTCAATAAAAAAATCAGATGTTGACGCTCTCCGAGAAATATGTGTTTTTTTGGTTTTATTTTACCTTGAAAGCTGGTTAACTGCTATGGATGCGACAAAAGCTTCAAATGGTGATTTGAAATTATTTCGGAATTTATTGAATTACAAGAACCCGTATTTGAAAATTGCTGAAGCTGCCCTAGCAAAATTATCCCGTCATCTTTGGTACCTGAACGACTTGCTTGTTTAGCACTGTTTGATCAAGCCGTATCACATGAACAAAAAGTAAAATTGGTCAATTCGATTAAAAATAAAGAACCACATGCTATTAAGGGAAAACGTCTTATTCTAAACAAAAATAAATTTGATTCATTGGCTACGAAAGAGATAAGTGATTTTGTTAGTGAGAAATCTCTTTTCATTTTTAAACAGTTGGAGTTGTCCACTGGTTTTCTTGAAAGCGATCCTGACTTATGGGAATCTAATGACGATTATAAAAAATGCCTAGAAACATTTAAGCAAATAAAAGTTATGAATGATACAGCGGAACGAGGGGTGGCATTGATTAAAAAATACAATTAATGTCTCACACAAGACGAAGAACAAAGGCAACTAATTTTACAAGTAGTCAAAGACCACCGCAATAAATATCCATCATGTAAAAAAGAAAATGATATGTCACAGAGCTCTTAACTAATTATTGTATAAGCATATTTTATTCTACAGTCAGAAATATACGGTAAACAAATGAGAAAATAATAAAAAAAATGTATAATTTTTTAGTTTAAACTACATAATATTAATTATTCTCTCAACATTTAATAAAAAAAATTTTCAAATGTTTTATATCTTCCAACCTATGGATTTTATAGATTTTATGCATGGGGCCTTTTTTGTAGAGAATTCAATTTCCTACAAAATTTTCGTTTACTTTTTTTTCGTTAAGTGGGAAAACTTCAAAATCAAAATAAAATTACTCAGACGTAAGATTAAGGGCTGAAACTTTCAGGGAATTTTTTTTTGTATGTGTACAATGATATTTTGCTGTGGGAGCGAAAAAAACTGTTCGTCCAAAACGAATCACCCTAATATATATATATATATATATATATATATATATATATATATATATATATATATATATGTATAAAAAAATTTAATAATACTAAAAAATAATAATATTAACAATAATAAACATAACAATAATACATAAAGAAATAAAATAAATAAATAAAACATTGCCAAAAGAAAGAAAAAAAATATAAATATTTGTCATATATTGAAATATATGACAAATGACTAACAGTGAGGATGTGACGTCATGACGTCGTTTTCTTACTGTCAATCAACTTATTAAAAAATCATACATGTTATGCCACCTGGCTATGCATGAATGAATTAATTAGCAAATGACTTCCAGCCATTATTATGGCTGATGATTTTTAAATTTGAATTTGAATTCAAATTATTTTTACTATGAAATATTGTTGTAAATAAATATAAAAATATAATTATTTAATATTAAAAAATAAATGATTATTAAATTTGAATGTAAATGCAAATTAATATATTTGTTAATTATTAATAAATAATAAAATATATTAATAATTAAATCAACGTTGAGTAAAATGAACATTAAGATTTAAAAATAAATAAATATGAAAAATAAAATAAATGACAAATAAAATAATGAAATGAATTGATGAAATAACATGAATGAATAAATAATGATAATTAATAATTAAAAAGAAATGAAATTATGAAATATCAAATGAAGTTATGAAATATTAATAAAAAATAATAATTATTATCAAACACGTTATTAAGAATTGAAATGAAATAAATTATAAAATGTTTAAATAATGAAATAAATTGATCGCAATGAAAGAAAAATAATAAGAATCAATAAATGAGTCATTCTCAGTTAAGACGTAAATCGCTTATTGATAAAACAATCAAAACAATCATTCTAAACGTTTCTGCAAGGCGGTCAGTCAATTTATTAATTTTATCTTGTTTCATAAGAAACCAGGGGAGATACTCAATCGAAGGGAGAGACTTGATAAACAGAGTGCTATGTTCTGTAAAAAAAAAAACATAACAATCGAGTTTTTTCACTGAAATCCATTGTGAATATATTTATACATTAAATTAAATAACAATATGCAACCTTTAAACAATAAAAAAACAGTAAAAAAAATTCTAGTTTGAAGTTTTCATATCTCCCTTGGATATCGTGTCTTTCCCCTGGCATGTACAAGACAGGGGAGATACACACAGGGGAGATACTATTTAGTAATAAAAACAGAAGTAGTGACAAATGTATTTATTGTACGCAATCAACCAAGAAAACTTAGAATCTATACACAACAAAAAGTAAATATACTAATGAATTAAAATTTTTAGATAAAAATTCTTAAAATAAAACATACCAGGGGAGAGACTCCATTCACTCAATCTCGACTGTATCCACAGAGTGTCAGTAATGAAATAAATAACAAAATGACTGCGCACCTAGTTCCAGTGGTGCTGACTACAAAGTATAAACTCAATGACGTTCATTCAAGGTCTTCAATTCCCGCGAGTCGGTAAAAAAATGCCGATTTTACAGGAAAATAATCATGCCAGGGGACGAGACGCAAAATGTGGGAGACAAACTTAAACATAATTTTTTGTAATAAAAAATAAATATTATGCAATTTTACTCGCTTGATTATGAGAATTTATTTAATTCATTTTGTTAAAATATATAATTTAAATAATGTATTTGATTTCTAAGCACTTTAAATTACTAATACATAAATAGAATCAGCCCGGGGACAAGCCAGGGGAGAGATATTTTCTGACTTTGAGATGAAATTGTGACTATATTAAATAAAATTGAGAAATGAATTTGAGTGACCACTTACATGAGCACGAGCTTTAAGGATAATCACATTTTTTTTTAATAAATTTTTTAAAAAAAGATGATTTTTCACCGTGGACGTCGAATTTACGTTTTAACTGAGAATGACCCAAATATTGATTTCCGACTTCGACTCCAATGCTTTATGCGTATGTTGCTAACTGCATCGGAAGTCATGAAAAATATATATGTATAAATAATCAGTATAAAAAAAATATTGATTTAATTATAGCCAATAAAATAATTGGTATAATTAAATAATTATTGGAAGGGATGTTACTACCTGGTAACAGCTCATCTGGAAATCGAAAAAGATTTCAGTTTCCTAAGTGAGCTAATTCGTCATTGACGAAATTTTAATTATTTAAAGGCAAGGTCCTTAATTTTATTAAATCATTGTAATGTGATTTAAATATTTATAAACTGAATTATAAAAATATAATTCAGAATGTTTCTAAATAATTTTTGAATTATTAATAGAAATAATTCATTTTAATAAAAAAATAATTTTGATAAATATTCCATCAATTATCAGGTTCAAGTTGAATTATTTAAATATGATTCATTCAATAAATAAAATTCAATATTGATAAAATTCCATTAATTATCGAGGGTTAAGAAGGAAGAATACTAAATAAGAAATCAAATAAATCAAGGTATCAATTTGCTTAAATAAACAATTAATTATCAAATTTAAATAATAATTGATTAATTGATTTTAAATAAATTAAATGACAAGTGAAATGAAGAGTTAAACCATTTTATAAAAGTGTAAAATTGTAAACTGCATTTAATTGTCTAATGCAAACTTTATTTTGTTTTGTAATAATTTTTAAATAATTGTTTTGATTTAAATAAATTTGGCAATTGTATTAATTTTGCTTTTATTATTTTACTTAATTAATTAAATTTTATTTTACATAATTTTTATTATTTTAATTTACCTCTTAGACAACGAAACATTTTTATTTTTATTTTCTTTTAATTTTAAATAAACAGTCATCCTTATAGCTCCGTCCCAGTTATTTCGCTAGGCGAAAGCTAAACAGGAGCGCTACTATTAATATGTGTTATTTTGACGTAACACCTACAGCTCTGGGGCTAAGACGTTATGGCTTCCATTGATTGCTTTTATCATCTCTAGAGTGGAGGAGGTCACCTTTGACTCGCCTGAGCAGTTTGTTAGCCCATAATTTAATATTTTCATATTTTTTTATAAAAATATTAGCTTAAAATCAGAATTTAGACCAGTTTTTGCCCATTTTTGAGGCCTACGACTTTCTGGCTAAGAATTTACGGCTTCTATTAATTGTTTATAACATTATAACCGCAAAGGAGGTCACATGTAACGGGCATACGCAGTTGTAGCCTTATATATGGTAATTTTTAGATTTTTTTCAGAGATAATGAGGTCGGAATCTAGATTTTGGCCAGTTTTGGGCTTTTTTTAAGGCCTACAGCTCTGTGGCTAAGACGTTTTGGCTTCCATTAATTGCTTTCATCATCTTTAGAGTGTAGAGGGTCACTCTCGACTCACCTGAGCAGTTTGTTAGCCCATAATTTTATATTTTTATATTTTTTTCTAAAAATATCAGCTTGAAATCAGAATTTAGGCTGTTTTTGGCCCATTTTTTACCCTTATAGCACTCTGTCTGAGAATTTACGACTTCCATTAATTGTCCTCATCATTTTAACCGCGGAAGGAGTAATCCTGGATGTGCTTGAGCACTTGTGGCCTTATAACTTTCTATTACTAAATATTTTTTTAAGATCATGAGGTTGAAATCCAGATTTCACCGGGTTTTGGCCCATTTCTGAGGCTTATAGCCTTCTAGCTAAGACTTTGTGGCTTCCATCAATTGTTCTTATTGTGTTTACAATGGACACGGTCAACCTCGACGAACCTAAGCAGTTTGTTAGCCTATATTCTCGTATTTTCATAATTTTTCCTAAGAATATTAGCTTGAGATCTTGATTTCAGCCAGTTTTGGCCCATTTTTGACTCTTATGGCAAGCTGATTAAGAATTTACGGCTTCTATTAATTGTTCTTATCATTATTACCGTTAAGAAGGTCACACCTGACGGGCTTACGCAGTTGCGGCCTCATTAATGCTAATTTTTAGATTTTTTTCAGAGATAATGAGGTCAAAATCTAGATTTTTGCAATTTTTGGCCTTTTTTCAAGGCCTACAGCTCTGTGGCTAAGACGTTTTGGCTTCTATTGATTGCTTTTAGCAACGTGAGAGTGAAGGGGTTTAGCTTCGACTTACTCGAGCAGTTTTCTTGCCCATAGTTTTATATTTTCATATTTTTTTCTAAGAATATCAGCTTGAAATCTGGATTATGGCCGGATTTGGTCCAGTTTTAAGGCCCATGGCTCTCTGGATAAGAATTTACGGCTTCTATTAATTGTTCTTAATATTATAACCGTGAAGTACGTCACACGTGACGGGCCTAAGCATCTTTTGCCTCATAAATGCTAATTTTTAGATTTTATTATGAGATAATGAGGTCGATATCTATATTAAGGCCAGTTTTGGCCTCTCTTTGAGGCCTACAGCTCCGTGGCTAAGACGTTTTGGCTTCTATTGATTGTTTCCATCATCTTTAGAGTGGAGGGGGTCACCTATGACTCGCCTGAGCAGTTCGTTAGCCCATAATTTTATATTTTCATATTTTTTTCTGAAAATATCAGCTTGAAATCAGGATTTAGTCCGGTTTTGGCCCATTTTGGACCCCTATGATACTCTGTCTAAGAATCTGCGACTACTATTCATTGTTCTCATCATTTTAACTGCAAGGGAGTCGTCCTTGACGTGCCTAAGCACTTGTGGCCCTATAACTTCATATTTGTAAATATTTTTCTAAGATAATGAGGTCTGATTTTCGCTGGGTTTGTTCCCATTTCTGAGGCTCATAGCTCTCCAGCTAAGACTTTGTGGCTTTCATTGATTGTTCTAATCATGTTTACAATAGACACGGTTGTCCTCGACGCATCTGAGCAGTTAGCCTATATTCTTATATTTTCATTTTTTTTTCTGAGAATATCAACTTGAAATCTTGATTTTGGCAAGTTTTGACCCATTTTTGAATCCTTTCGCTCGCTGGCTGGGAATTTACGGCTTCTATCAATTGTTTTTAACATAACGAGCGCAAAGGAGGTTACACGTCCGGGACCTAAGCAGTTGTGGCCTTATAAGTGGTAAATTTTAGATAATTTTTCAGAGATAATAAGACCGAAATCTAGATTATGGCCAGTGTTGGTCTTTTCTTGAGGCCTACAGCTCTGTGGCTAAGACGTTTTGCCTTTCATTAATTGCTTCCATCATCTTTAGGGTGAAGGGGGTCACAATCGACGCGCCTGATTAGTTTGCTAGCCTATAATATTATATTTCCATATTTTTTTCTGAAAATAGCTTAAAATCCGGATTTAGGCCGGTTTTGGCCCATTGTTGACCCATACTCTGTCTAAGAGTTTACGTCTTCTATTAATTTTCCTCATTATTTTATCCGCGGAGGAAGTCGTACTTGACGTGCCTAAACACTTGTAGCCCTATAACTTTATAATTTTTAATATTTTTCTAAGACAATGAGGTTGAAATATGGATTTCGCCGGGTTTTGGCTTATTTCGGAGGTTCATAGCCCTCCAGCTACGACTTTGTGGCTTTCATTAATTGTTCTTATCATGTTTACGATCGACACAGTCGTCCTCGACGCACCTGAGCAGTTTGTTAGCCTATATTCTTATATTTTCATATTTTTTACTGAGAATATCTGCTTGAAATCTTGATATTCACTAGTTTTGGCCCATTTTTGAGACCTACGACTCTCTGGCTAAGAATTAACGGCTTCTACTAATTGTTCTTATCATTTTAACTGCTAAGGAGGTCACCCTTATAACCGGGTACACCTCGGCTTCTGTGATCTCGAAGACGAGGCTTACGAGGTCACGAGGCACCTTAATTTTAAGGGCGCCACTGAGGGTGAAGGGTTGCATGATCCCTCAGAAATCGTATGCAAGGCAGCGACAACGAAGAGACTTGAGAAGCTTCAAGGATGAGTTTGGCCAAACGTGTCAGCCAATTAGTGGAGTCCCAGTATCGATTTTCAGCAGCGTGGGAACAACGATGATGCGTGGGCCGAGAGCGCAGTCGAACGCAAAATTCAAATTTCAAAATTAAATTTACAATAAAATAATTTTATTCAAATAAATCCCTGTTATACTTCCCCCCGCCAGACTCGCGCTCGTACCACAAGCATATCTGTTGTCCACACCTCACTCTAAATAAAAAAAATTAACTCAATTGAAATTAATTATAACTAAGTTAAAATATCTGCAACGGTGACCAGCAACTCGAACTACTCCAATTTCTATAGCTGAAAGAATGAGTGAGTGAGGTAACGATTAAATTTATTCGAAAAAAAATTTAATGACATGGTTAAATTTTAATCAACGTTAGGCTTACAAAAGTTGTCAAATTACATTACTATAACTTAGTCACGACATACAGTTGTACGCGATTTGAACACTAGAATATATTTTCCCTGACTAGGCGCATCTAATGACGACCAGCATCGCAACGGATTTTAAATTAACTCGGGATTATCGAGCCAGACTGCTGGCGGATGTTAAGCTCAGCTCATCAGCCTGAACTCGATACATCTTAATGTTTTTCATCACGTCGTTCTCCGTTTTGCGAGTTAGTCTGAGATATTACCGAGGACGGTAACCGAAAGCTATCGATCTTGGGGATCTTATAATTGTATAATGAGGTAGATGGAGGTTTGGCGTTAAAGAGGTCAGGTTGTTCTGGCGGAACTAGGTCATGTGGCAACCCCGGTGATCGGGCCACGTATGAAAGACAAAAAGGCTCCTCATCATTCGGATGAAACTCCTCCATCAACTCCCAGATAGGTTCGGTCCTCTTACGGTCCTTACGACGTTTCTTCTTACTAACTTTATCCTTGGTTGGATCATAAAACTCGTAAGGATCGTCAGAAGAATAGGGTTTCGCTTTACTCTCCCAAATACTGACGGCTGCCACATCGTTTGCCAAAGACCAATATCGGTATCAGAGGTTGATGGTTCTAGCTCGATAAACTCTTCTCCAGGATCATCCTGCTCCTTACGGTCCGAGGGAGGGTTCGATTGGATTAGGAGGTTTGGTTCGAGGGCAGACACGGTTGATGATATCAAGGTAGAATTTGTGGGAACAACTACCGCCGAACACATTTTTCTCCTTCTAACTGGAGACGCTGATCGCTTGCCAAGTTCGATCGCGGTTTCCAATAACCATTTTCTCAATTTTCTCTTTTGATTACGCACGTGGTTTGGTCCTACCACCCCCAGCACCTTTAAATTCGCCGCTTGCTCTCCTTCGGACGTCTCCTATAAATTAGACCGCATTGATTTTATTACGTGGACTCGTACGAGTCTTTAAATCAGGCACATAATGTTTACCAAAACTTTTACCCGACACATCTTTTAACTCGACAATTATCGGACTAACTACCTTACTCACTATCGCGGGCCCTAAATATTTATAATCTAATGTCTTACTATATTTGTCCAATTTCTTATTTAATTTACGATTAGGATAAAATATTTTATCTCCTAATTTAATCACAGGGACGTTACGAGCAGTCTTATTATAATAATGAGCTTGGTGCTCGCATTCATTTCGCATAATATCTTCTACCTTGTGCCTCAACTGGTTTAGTTTTCCTAGCCGATGCTTCGAGCATTGACTGTCATGATCCATATCATCTATTTTAAATTCAGTTTGCTTACCAGAGAGCCTAGGCTCATGACCGTACACGATATAGTATGAAGACAACTTCAACGAAGAATGATACGCGCTAATATACGCCAACTGGAACTCCCCAAGATGTTGGTCCTATTCAGACTGATCTTTCTCTATATATGCACGTATCATTGGTTTTAACGTACGATTGATACGCTCAACCGGGTTCCCTTGCGGATGAGCTATTGCCAACGTTGATAGTTTAACCCTTACGGACTTCGAATTATCCCGAACTTGGTGATTAACAAATTTCCGCCCGGTTTCAGTAATCATGAAAAGCGGATAACTTTAATGAGAGAAAACGCATTTTTTAAAGACTCCAAAACACTTTTACCACCTTGTTTGCGCAACGGATATATCTCTATCAGGGTGGTCCTTAGCAGGGATGTTTTCGAATTTTTTTGCTCCCAGGGGCTCGAATGCTTCCAAATGGATAAAAAAAAATTTCCTCAAAATTTGAGCTCTTAATATTAAGTCGAAGATAGTCCGCATTCCAACCAAAGTTTCTTATGGAAATAACATAGGAAATATTTCTTTCGTTCTTCAAAATTTTATAACTTGGGGACAGCTAATTCTAAAATAATGAAACATACATATTTTTACAGAGAATTTATCGCTCTACAAAAAAGATATCTAATGGTTTCTCGCTAAGTTTATTGGTTCAAAAGTTATTCGAGCTCAAAGTTTGATTTATATGTAATTGTCAATATTATTGAGTATTTTTATAAGATATCTACTTGTGCTATAAAATTTATGGCATTTTTTACTTCACGCTTAGAAAATCGATGATTTTCAAAAATTTTGGGAAGTTATTGATTTCACCCAGATTTTCGAAAATCGAATTGTCATCAGATGTCGACGTTTTGAGGTCCTAGAAAGCTATTCTGACTTTTTTCAGAATGATGTCCGAGTGTGTATGTGTGCGTGTAGTTGTGTGTTTGTGTGTGTAAACTCTTAGTCACTTTTTAACTAATGAATCGATGTGGATTGTTAAGGCGGAATCAAAAGAACTTGTTGGTGATCAACATTCCTGAAAATTTCAGATCATTTGATCATGTAGACTCAAAAATATTGGTGAGTTACGAAAAAAACGAACTTTTGGAACGAAGTTCCTTATGGCGCGTTGCGGAGGGGTACCCTAGCTGGCAAGAAACGTCCGTAACGCGATCAAAAATCGTAACCTTTTTATGTATAGTCTATGTACGGTAGCTATACACTGTCTTATGTATAGTCTATGGGATGACTGTTATTATTATTGCCGTTTGCTATTATTATTATATCATTCGATAATCACACCATCTGGTGGTCAAAAGTGAAACCATCTGATCATTACTACTACGTTGAACGCAGGGAGGCTATACACTATGTACAATGCCCAACATTAATTCATCCCGTCTAATGTTGCTTTTGTTTCAATGTATTTTTGTATTTTTGGCCATTTGAATTAATATTTTTGGGAATTAATGAAAATGGTTATTTAAAATTTAGGGAAAAATAATAAAAGAATTTAGGTATAAATGTACACTAATACAAATGGAAATATGTGGAATTAGTAAATGATTAAATTATACAACTGTACATGTGGCCAACTGAAAAAAAGAAAAGCTTTATTTTTGAACATACCTCCGGAAGGAAATATGTTAAGTTGGTACAATGATAAAAAGTTTAAATAAATTAATGAACTTTTTTATTGCTGGAAATATGTAATTTAGGAAATTGATTCAATAGGTAATTCATAAAAATGGTTCATAAAAAAATTGTATAATTAAAAACAAGAAAAATTTGCTTCATGAACAAATGTAATCTAAGAAATAAATATAAATGTAAAAAAGTATCGATGATTAATTGAACAAAAGTCTTTATGAATAAATGAACATATGAGTTTATGTAAAAATAAATTTATGGACAATCGAAAAAATGGAAATTTGAATTGTAGGAAAAGTACGAAAATGGCCATTCGTATAAATACCCATCTATAAAAATAAAATCTACATTAATGGACATTTGAATAAATAGACTTATGTATTAGTGGAATTAACTGAATGGACATTTATAAAAATGGACAAATAAGTTTTTAATATTTACTATGTTAAAAACGATAATCGAATTTCCATCGTGGTCAGGAATTATTGAGTGTGTATTAAACAGAAAGTATGTCGAAGGAACTGGGAGCTCGACTACCAAGACATCTTCTCCGAAGGTTCTTGGGGAAAACGATAAAATTTAAAATAGTTTATTAAATATCAGGCAAAGAGGTGTCAGAGCAACTGGAAATTCAAGTACCGTCATTTTCTCCGAAGGTTTTGGAAAAAAGTGTTAAGATGTAAAGTAATTGATGAAGTGTTACACGGAGAGGGTTTTAAATCTTTTCAAATCCCTTTTCTCATTCACGGCAGCATTCGAATGGCTTACAAGGCTACATGAAGTTGACAATGATATACGAGTTCCTACTACAGCTAATACAACAACAATCCCAAAAAATACAAGCAATAACAGCACAAATATTACAAGTGTTAATGAAGAAATGTAATTATATTGAATTTAACAATTAAAAATTAAACAATAAGTAGTTGTGTAAATAGAGTATTACCATAATTATGAATTCATTAAAATAACATTTTCAGTATTAATGAATAGAAAAGAAATATTTTTAAAAAATTGTTATTATTAATTTATTTATTTTTTTATTAATAAATATTGAATTTATTGTAAGGTGCTCGACAAGCTGGGCAAGTACGTTTGTTCCAATCATAATGGGCTCTTAGCCAGCATCCATAGCACCCAACAAAATGATTACACCCAACTAACTGAACTGATGCTTCTTCACTGTAGCAAAATTAGCACACATTATTCCATTCAACTATTCATAAATTAAGAAAGACAAAAAAGTTATTTTCAATAAAATATAAGCATTAAATCTGTAATTAAATTCGAATTTTATGTTATTATCATTTTTTTTACCCTCGTTAACAGGTATTGGAAAAAAAGATTTTTCTTTCGGAAACCCATTTAATTTCCCAGAGTCATTCTTGTCTAAAAATAAATAAATACATCAATCGATTTTGTAAATTTATCAGTACGAGCAACCTGTAGTCATTGCGTGACTGTTTAAATATCACTAGTAAATTTATAAAATACGCAGAAAAAAATATTTCTTGCCGCAAAGTTTTATTAAAAATTGAAAATAAAAACGTAGTCGTTTTTTTCCAATTTTTTAAATAAATCAAAAAATTATATCATTTGTTATTGACAAAATAACAATAATAAATAGTAGTCTACTATACTTATGTAAGAATCTACAATTAAGTTCATAAATAAAAAAATGAATAGCTGAAAATGAATATATATATTTTTTTTTTAATGAATTTTTAATTGCATAATTATATTTTATTTATTTAATTTTTTTTTACAGGTAAAAAAAGATGAATTGCCGAAACTGAAATCATGATTACTATAAATAGAAATAATTGATTTTATTAAAAGATATTTTAATAATTTATATTATTTTAAATTGATTTTTGTTTTTTTGTATTCAAATTACTACCAATCTATGTTCTTATTTACTAGAAGTAATACATTAGTATCATGATCATTATTAATTATATGATTAATTATCATTTTTAATATTCCAAGTTTACAATATTCTTACTCTACCAAGAAGAAATATTATTTAATTTTCATGGTTATTAATCATAATCGACAGCATCTCCAATGTCTCTTAATTTTTGAATGTACTGCTCCTCATAGAAAATAAACATATACCAGAATGGACAACCCTCAGCCAGCCTTTCTTTTATTGTTAAGTATTTAATTCTTTGAAATAAATAAAAGAAGCCATTAATTTTCCTGTTGATTTTTGAACTTTAGAATCTAAGAATTTTTTTTTTTTTACCTCAAAATCATCGAACAATTTGAGAAATCGCTGAAAACATGCGCGACTGGATTTCTCTCTTTCAATCAGTAATCGCTCTGATGCAATTAATCTGGAAAATAAACCAATTGTTAATAATTATTATTTAAGAATAGTTTTTCTTGATTATCCCTGATTTAAAATAATTCAAAACAATTTGAATCGACTAATATATATATATGTAGCGACCACGTCACTACTCATATTATTTAATATTCATAATTTCGGATAAGTCCGTCAATCATCGATCGTCATCGATCGCCGAATATTTTCCCCCACGCGGATACGATATTCGGTAGGAACAGTTCACACGAGCACACAGTACAGTACACGCGTACAATTAGAGAGATACACAGCGACTAGCTAACACATTTCTATAGTGCAACTAGCATTATCTTGTATTATATCATTTAAATAAAACTCATTATTTATTATTTTATTAATACTAAAATTGGAGTCAGATAATTTATCTATCGTAGTGATTAAGTACCACGAACCACATCCCAGTCACTACATTGGTGACCCCGACGTGATTTTCAAGAAGACGCCATTTTCGTGCACACATTCCACGTGGCAAACAACACGTTGAGTGTAAAATACCGCGTCTACGCTGATAGCTAATCGCGACATATTAATTCCGCGAGTTCTTTACAACAGTGAAGTGCGTGAATTAAGTGTTGTTTAAGCCTTTTATCACGGCTGGTGCATTGCGGGGCATTTTGGACATATGCCGCACTGGTTTATAATTTAAGGGACACCATCGGGGTGCAAATTAAATTGTGATAAAAGTGATTAGTGAATTCCTGTGCAAATACAGTGAATAAAGTTATCGTTCGCGTTAAATTTTCGCCCAGTGATAATTTTCGTGCGACTCGAAGCGTCTCGAACATTCCTAAACGATGAGTCAGCTTCGACGGACACTAATCCGCTTACAGTGGTATTATAATTTTATGTTAGTTTTATCGTGTTAGTGTTTCTCGTATATTAGCTATGTCTGATCCAAAGAATTCAGACGACAAGAAAGACGATGTCTTTTTGGACGCCAAGCCTGTGATTATCAACTCTCTCAAGGCACCTCACTTCAACCCGAAGCGAGTGAGTTTATGGTTCGCGCAGCTCGAGGCTCAGTTTGCGATCCACGGCGTAGCAACTGAGAAAGAGAAATTTAACCACGCGGTTTCTCTCATCGATACTGAGTATGCATCTGAGGTTGAGACCCTCATCATCAATCCACCGACGACGACGCCATACGCCCAGTTGAAAGCCACCCTCATCGCGTGCTATTCAAAGTCAGAAGAAGCTAAACTGCGTCAGCTTCTAGATGGCGAAGCGATCGGTGACCGATCACCTTCGCAGTTTCTACGCCATCTTAAATCGCTTGCCCCGACCATTGATGACGCTGTTCTGAAAGCAAGATGGCTGGCAAACTTGCCCAAGAAGACACAAGAGCTTCTAGCCATCTCTCCGACCACGGCTACCATCGATGAGCTAGCCAAGACAGCCGACAAGCTACACGAGATGTTTCCGGTGACTCACACCGCTGCCGTAGCTTCATCATCATCTTCTCAGGAGACGATGGCGCTGCAAAGACAAGTCAGCGAATTATCCCGACAGGTAGCAGCACTGACGACAGCTTTTAACAAGAACCGCGGCAGATCTCCAGCCCGAAAATCAAACCAACGCTCTCGAAGCAATTCGAAGCCACGCAAGCTTGATAAAACAGGCACCTGTTATTACCATGCCAAGTTTGGTAAAACCGCGTACAAATGTACGCCGGGCTGCAAGTTCTCGGGAAACGTAAAAGAGAGTCACTAGCGGCGGAAAGCGACTCTCTCGCATCTTCAAACCGCCTCTTCGTCGTCGATCTAACCACGAATACTCAATACCTCGTGGATTCTGGTTCAGATCTCTCTGTTTATCCATACGGGCGGATGAAATGCAAGCCTACGCCAGTAGGTTACCAACTTCACGCAGCAAACGGCTCGTTGATAGAAACATACGGTTGTATCACTCTGTCACTAAACCTCGGATTACGTCGTGAATTTACGTGGAGATTCATCATCGCTGACGTCACGAAACCAATAATTGGCGCCGATTTTCTAAGTCACTTTAACTTGTTAATCGACCTCAAACATAAACAATTACGTGACGGCTCCACTGGTCTCCAAACACGCGTAGATTCAATACGCTCGGATGCAAAATGCATCAAATTAATCGAAGGTGATACAGTTTACCACAAACTGTTATCAAACTACCCGGCTATAACTCGCCCAGAAGGAATAACTTCAGCCAAGAAGCATTCCACGGTGCACCATATTAAGACGACATCAGGACCTCCAGTTTCGTGTAAAGCACGACGTCTTGCGCCCAATAAACTGAAAATTGCTCAAGAGGAATTTCGCAAGATGGTTCAACTGGGTATCGCACGTCCATCGACCAGTCCTTGGGCATCTCCACTTCATCTTGTACCCAAGAAATCTGGAGATTGGCGACCATGTGGCGACTATCGACCACTCAATGCGCGTACGATACACAATAATTACCCGGTCCGACGACTCGACGATTTTACCGCAACGCTGCACGGTAAAAAGATATTTTCAGTGCTAGATTTGGTTAGAGCCTTTAACCAAATTCCCGTCGCCGAAGAAGACATCGAGAAGACAGCCATCATCACTCCTTTTGGCTTGTTCGAATTCCCATACATGACGTTTGGACTTCGAAATGCCGCACAAACTTTTCAAAGTTTCATCGATGAGGCCACACGAGATCTACCATTTGTCTTCCCGTACATCGACGACGTCCTAGTAGCTTCAGAGAACGAAGAGCAACACCTCGAGCACTTAAAAATTTTATTTCAGCGCTTACAAGACTACGGACTTGTCATCAACGCAGCCAAATCAGTGTTGGGCCAGCATGAGGTAAAATTTTTAGGTCATCACATCAGCAGTAAAGGTATCAAGCCGTTGCCCGACAGGGTAGACGCAATTATTAACCTAAAATTTCCTAGTACGATTTCTGTATTACGTGGTTTTCTAGGTACGATAAATTTCTACAGGAAATTTATCAGAAACGCTGCAGAAATCCTTGCACCGCTGAATAAACTGCTCGAGGGACCCAAAGTGAAAGGATCAACGCTGATCGTCGAGACGCCAGAACTTCGACAGGCTTATGACAATGCGAAGCAGGCATTAGCCAACGCTGCAATGCTTGCGCATCCAAACGACGACGCAACTTGGGCTATTTTCTCAGACGCATCAAATACAGCCATTGGTGCAGTTCTGCAACAACTAGTTGACGGAGAATGGCAACCACTTGCTTTCTTCAGCAGAAAACTACAGCCATCTATTCAAAAATTATCGACGTACGATCGTGAACTTCACGCCATCTACGAAGCTGTCCGACACTTCCGTCATATTTTTGAAGGTAAACAAGTTGCAATTTATACCGATCATAAACCTTTGCTCTTTGCTTTCCAGCAACGTACTGAACGAGCATCACCGTGGCAATTTCGTCGCCTAGACTTCATTGGCCAATTCACGAGTGATTTCAGACACATTTCTGGACATGAGAACATCGTTGCAGACACACTGTCGCGCGTTGAAGCCATATCGACGCCGATTACCACGCACGAGCTGGTAAACGCTCAGAAGAATGATCCTGAACTCCGAGATCTTCTTGGCAACGCTGCAACGTCACTACAGTGGCAACAAGTAATTTTCAACGACCATCCGGCCGCAGTTTATTGTGATGTTTCATCAGGTAAACCACGTCCATACGTTCCTGGTCAACTACGAAAGAAAGTTTTCGATGCACTACACTCTCTGGCACACCCTGGCACCAAAGCATCTCAGAAACTAGTGAGCAAACGCTACGTCTGGCCATCAATCCAGAAAGACTGTCGAGAATGGGCCAAAGCTTGCTTAAACTGCCAGCTCAACAAGATCCATCGTAATGTATCTTCACCTCTTGCCCGCTTTGAATTGCCGACGCAACGTTTTGAGCATATCCACATCGATTTGGTCTCTCTACCAGTATCTCGCGGCTACAACAAGTGCCTGACGATCGTCGACAGATTTACCCGGTTTCCAGAAGCCATTGCACTTAAAAATGGAGACGCAGATACTGTCGCACTCGCGTTATTTAGAGAGTGGATCTCAAGATACGGTGTACCAGCCAGAATAACGTCCGACCAAGGAGGACAATTCAGATCATCGTTGTTTCAATCGCTGAGTAAACTATTTGGCATAACACATCTGGTAACGACGCCGTATCATCCTCAATCTAATGGTCTGGTGGAACGCCTACACCGACAACTCAAGGCCGCACTGCTGTGTCACGATGACACTTGGTATGACGCGCTACCCGTCGTCTTGCTTGGTCTACGAGCTGCCTGGAAAGAGGACATTCAAGCTACCCCAGCTGAGCTTGTATATGGTGAACCAATTCGCATACCAGGTGAACTGCTTGTTCCGTCAAATAAACACGCAAATGCAGAAAGCGTTTTACGTGATCTGAAAGCACATTTTAATAACTTGGCACCGGCCGAAACCTCGCGTCATGGACAGCGTTCTGTTTTCTGTTTCAGAGATCTCAACACATGTTCTCACGTACTGGTGCGAGTTGGACAGATTGGACCATCATTCTCAGCTCCGTATGAGGGTCCGTATGAAGTCGTTGCGCGGCACGATAAATATTTCATCGTCAACTACAAACGCACAAATACTGCGATTTCCATCGACAGACTGAAACCCGTCTATTTCGTAGCCGACGACGCATAATTTTTTTATATAATTTAAACCCGTTTAAATTCAATTTTTTTTTTCGTTTATTATTAATTGTATTCTCTCTAGTTAGTACTTTCTTCACAACGTAGCAAACATGCTCAAATTATTATTTTCTTTTTCATTGTAAATAAGCATCATATTTTTTTTAAGAGGGGAAGTACTGTAGCGACCACGTCACTGCTCATATTATTTAATATTCATAATTTCGGATAAGTCCGTCAATCATCGATCGTCATCGATCGCCGAATATTTTCCCCCACGCGGATACGATATTCGGTAGGAACAGTTCACACGAGCACACAGTACAGTACACGCGTACAATTAGAGAGATACACAGCGACTAGCTAACACATTTCTATAGTGCAACTAGCATTATCTTGTATGATATCATTTAAATAAAACTCATTATTTATTATTTTATTAATACTAAAATTGGAGTCAGATAATTCATTTATCGTAGTGATTAAGTACCACGAACCACATCCCAGTCACTACATATATATATATATATATATATATATATATATATATATATATATATATATATATATATATATATATATATTTATATATATACTGAGACAATGTGAATTGTCTTCGTCGTCCTCAGCCTTGCGGTTCCCATTTTCCCCCGTCTTGTTGCCGTCTGAAACTACACAAGTCATAGTGCCGGGGTTACATGACTAATTTTCACGTTGACGCATGACCGTAAGGGTGAAGTGGGGACAGAGTCCCGAGGCTAGTCCGACACCCAAAATTTATCGGTCAATCACTTCGATCCTGGATCAATTAACGTACAGACGTTCTTATATTAATTATTCAGTATTAATTCTGGCAATTTACTTGCAATAAACTAATTGAAATTCGGGCAATTCACTTGCGATATTCTGTACATTGTTGGCAATTATCTTGCAATTATATTTTATTGTTTAGTTATTAATTATTATATAAATCATATTGTGCTACACATCTTACTATATTACATCCAGCGCTTGCATTTTCTTGTAAGTAATTTTTATTATTATAATTGGCAATAAACTTACACATATTGTTATTCATTCATTTTATCTACTATGTGGTCACCTTATTTATTATCCCCATATTACTAGTAAGAAATATTGAATCGTCTATTAAAAATATTATTATTTAAGTAAGAATTGATAAATCAATTAACAATAAGAAAGCTATTGACAATTAATAAGCCGTGAGGTAAGTTGGTGAATTTTCTACACGTTGCCGTTTGGATAAGTGCGGGTCTTTGCTTTGCAAGAACTCCAGCCCACTGCTCTGTCCAGGTGAAATAAAATTTGTTAGAGGCCAGCCTAAGCCAGGGTTCAACCCGCGAATTCTGGTGGCTGCTGGTAAAAATTGCAAAGAGAAAAAGCGATTTGTCTCAATATATATATATACACTTAACATGGAGAAAATCATTTTTCTAAATCAGGGATATCGTTGCACTTCCCTGATTAAGAAAAATTATTTTCAATTATTTAAAATAATTTTAATCGACTAATATATAGATATACAGTTAACAGTTTACTTACGTCCATAGATTTTCATCTTCACCTCTTAGAGTATCATAATTGAATTCGGTGTCGTATTGCATTAACCTTCCGTTAGATAATTAAATAATCCTCAGCATAAGTCTCTGAAACAATTCAATAATTAAAATTAATTTTTTTTATTTTATAATTTATGACAATAAATTAAAATAAAATTACTTACATCTTTTTAAATCGTTCTTCCAAATGTATTCTTCAGGATACATGTTTTTTTATTTTAAACTCACTCAAATTTATAAATATAAATGAATGAATGACGTTGGTGATATTCAATTTTTTAAACTTTTTCAATGCTTCTTTTTATTATTAATATAAGACGCTGGTGAAATTCAATTTTTAACTTCCCGCTAAGAAAATCGACGATTTTCGAAAATTTCGGGAAGTTACTGTTTTCACCCCGATTTTCGAAAATCGAGTTTTCATCAGATGTCGACGTTTTGAGGTCCTAGGAAGCTATTCTGACTATTTTTGGAGTGATGTCCGAGTGTCTGTATCTATGTGTGTGTGTGTGTGTGTGTGTGTGTGTGTGTGTGTGTGTGTGTGTGTGTGTGTGTGTGTGTGTGTGTATGTATGTATGTATGTAAACTCTTTGTAACTTTTAAACCAATGAACCGATTCGGATGTTTAAGGCGGCGATTGAAAGAGCTTGTTGGCCATTAACTTTCCTGGAAATTTTAGATCATTTGATCGAATAGATTCGAAAATATCTGCGAATTACGAAAAAAAAAAAGTTTTTTTTTTTTAGTTTTTTATTGATTTCTCAGAAAGGACTCATACGATCGACTTCAAAATCTAATCAGCTCTAGTACTCAAAAAAACGCGTCGATTGCCACCTCAAACATCAAAATCGGATAATTCGTTCGAGAGTTATCGCGGGAGAAAGAAATGGTGAAAAACGGTTTTTTCTAAATATTTTCGAAACGACAGACGCGATCGATTTCAAATTTTTATCAGCTCTAGAATTCAATAAAACGCGCCGATTGCCACCTCAAACGTCAAAATCGATCGATTAGTTCGAAAGATATCGGAATTGAAAACTTAAAAAAATAACATTTTATGTTATTTTTCCTGGATAAATCATAATATAACCTACTAAAATGTGTCTGAAGTCATACTAACTCATCCTTTATATGGTTAGTTTCGATACATAATGTCATCGAACTTGGTTTTTAGTTTAAATCATAATATAAACGATAAAATCGATAAAACGTAGTTTTCAATATTTTTCCCGGATATTTCATATTTGATTGTATCTCACATGAGTCAACACTCATTTAAGTCTTCATTTGAATCCCTGGCATTAATTTCTGCCTGAATACACTTTTTTTATTGAACATAATCAGGGATTAAATTTTAAAAACCGCTTCATTAACCATTCTTGATTCTTAAATTTTCAAACTTCAGCATAACAGGCAACTTGTTAGAGCTTGAGAAGATCGTAAAAAAACTACCGCATATGAAAGCATTTTCGAGCTCGAAGAGCTCGAAAATATATCTACACCAATGTTTTCTAGGTCTTTGAGGTCGAAAACAGCGGGAAGTTTTGGGGCTGGCCCGCCGGGCCAACCGACGCCCAGATTTTTTTTCAACAAATGAATATTCAAATTTAATTTGAATAAAAAATAAACAACCTACAGTCACTACGTGACTGCCAAAATATCACTACTAAATTTATGAAATACACATAAAAAAAAGATTTCTTGCCGCAATAAATTTTTACTTGCACCGAGAAATTTTAAACATTATGAATTGTATACAATAATTTTCTTGGGGCGAGAAATGATTTTTTTAGGAAAAAAATCATTTCTTGCGCCAAGGAATTTTTTCTAGTCTCAAATTTTTGTTTCCAATTAACAATGTAATAAGCTTAACTTAATTCCATATTAAAATAGACATTGAATAATGATATATAATTATTAAAATAATAATAATAATAATTTATTAATTAAATACTGTAAGGTGGACGGTGAAGAAAAAAAAAGGTGCAACTTTATAAAATTTGATGCAAACGGTTATTCTATACATTATACTTATCTTAAAAAAACGAATAATAATAATATTAATTTTATTTTAAACGATAAATGTAACTGATGGTTTCAAGTATTGTTATTGTAACAAGTCCTTTTTTTATTAAAAGAAATCTTTACATTTGTCACGTAGCGATTCAAACGTGAATCGCTGCGCGCGCTTTCCTATCTCGCCGTGAATTTAACTACACCTCCTAGCTCAAATTAAGCGCATTTATTTATTATGATTTGTTATTATTTAAATATTTATATTATTTTATTGGATTATTTTATTATGATTTAATTATGGAATTATTGATATTATTGTTTATTATGTTTATATTTATGTTTTGATAATTATTTTGAACTTTATGTACCTAATCAATATTTTCATTTCAGTCAGTAGCACACGTGTTGTAGAGCATACATGAAAATATCGACCGAAAGGGAGAGTAAGTCGATATAGTGGGAATAAACATCGATATTTTTCTCCAGTCACGTGGTGCACTGAAATAATTATTATTTTATTGTTTAAACGGTCAAAAATCATTATGATTATGTTTATAAATAGAAAATATTATTTAACCTATTATTATGATATAGCTCAGGTTGTTTAATGGCTTTAAATATTTTGTTATAATTGATAATTTCGGGTCTGAAGTCATTAGAGGGGATAACACGTGAGTGATACCCCTCCCTCGGAAAAATCAACGAAAATATAGTCAGAGAGGACCGGGATCTTGTAAAGATAAGACGGGTTGTTGTCCGTAATTATTATTTTTGAGTAAATTGTTCCGGCCCAGTTGCCGTAGTAGAATAATTGCATAAAGTTTATTTAATTTGAATAATTAGTATTTTGTTAAATAAAGTAAAAATACATTTTATGTAATATTGGTAATTGAAAAACTCCAGAAGTAAATTATTGTCAACGCCGGTAAGTCAATTGTGTTATCATTTGTTGCATCGGCTATCGCTGGTCCTTTAGTAGAGTTGATCGCGATATTTGTTCGATAAATAATTGAACCTGAGTTATATTATCATAATAAGTTGAATTTGTCCGGCGTGCGTTTCAAGTACGTAGACGCGTCGAGCAAATTCCTTAGAGGATTAGACAAGGATAGCAAGAATGGCTCCTTGTCTTACACTAGTATTTTACATATTATTTTAAAAGTATATTTGAGTATTGAATATTATTTCTCTGGGTAAAATTTATTTCATAATTTGATGGTATGCAACCCAGTGTTGCCAAATGTATTGAGTACCCGCGTCTTTCTCTCCCCAGAGTTAATAATTTAAAATAAAGGAAAAAGATTATTATTATTTTATTAGTTTACAACTTATGTGAGTTTGAATAATTGTAACGTGTATTTGAATTCCCCAGTGGATAATTTGAAATAAATTATTATTATTTGATTGTAATGAGTATATTTAAATTTGATAAAAATTTATTATAAAGTGTTGAGTTTATTTAAATATATTTTGAATTAAATACTTTAAAAAAAGGAACCCAGTGATAGCCAATATTTGTTTGTTTATTTCCTGGATATATTTAATAGTAATTATTTCTTATTATTATTTTTGTTCATTATATATTTATTTGGTTGTCATTTCGCTTGGTGCATACATTCTCGCTCAAGATACTGTCCCGTGATCTCTCCCCTGAATTGTTATTATTTTTGTCCGTTTTGTAAAAACGGGATGGCGCCCTCGTGCGCTAACCCAGCCTGAGGAGCTGGTCCAGGCACAATTTTATTTTGTTTATAATTATTTATTATTTTGAGTTATATTTTTAATTTTTATTTTTAATTTTTAATATACTTGGGTGACCACATACGACTCCGGATTTTCATTCACGTCTCCGTCGCGAAAAGAAAAACGGTTTACGTTATACATTTTACAAGTTTATTTTTTTAGATTACAAGATTTTTTATTAAGTAAATTTATATATTATTGCAAGTGTTATACTTTATTTTCTTATTAAAAAATCCGATGAAATCTGATTGGAAGTCAATAGAAAATTTCAGATAAAATCCAACCACAATTTTCCAATCAGATTCAATCGGAATTTTCAACAGGACATATTATCAAAGTACTAATTTTTTCAACGCTCTCATTATAATCATTAGCTAATGATATTAACAGTAAGATTTTAATTTTTAAGATTATTATGTGTTGTATCTTTAATAATACATACATTTCTGGTAATTATTTGTTTTCCACTGCTTTGATCGAGCTATATCGAACTAACCACAATATCTTTTGTAAATACAACTTTGGCATATCGCGTGCCAAATGCCAAAAGGGCGTATTACATCAGTTAGATAGGGTTCCATGCCAAAAGGGCGATTAAAAATTTTTTTTGTGCCATTCTTTTTAGAATCGCTCAGAACATAAAGATCTGTAGAAAAAAAATTTTTTACGTACTAACGCCAAAGGGGCGTATCTTAAGATATACGCCCTTTCGGCTTTGGAAATTTTTTTTTTATTTTTACGCTTGAAACATATTCACAAAACGATTGGCACAAAAAAAAAATTATACGCCCTTTCGACTTTTCAGTGCCGATAGGGCGTATAACTTTTATACGCCCTTTAGGCATTTGGCACGTGATATGGTACAGGATTCATAATTAGCATTTGTAATATTATATTTTCCGGTACTGAATGATGACTACCATCCATTCTGAATTACATATTCACTTTCTGCGAATTGTTCCCGTGAAAAAATTTTCTGATTAAGCCTTATATGACCTGATATGGCCATATCAAAAAATTTGATATATTCATATCTGACCTGATATGATCTGATATGCCCATATATAATTTTTAATGTATTCTGATATAGTCTGATATAAAAATTGGCCATATCAAGCTATATCAACTTGATATGTCGATATCAGATTTGATATGTCTTGATCTGACTTGATATGCTTGTATATAATTTTTTTTATATGTCTTGATATGACCTGATATAACTTGATAAGGGTATATAAATTTTAATATGCTTGTCAAAAAAATCTTGATCAGGTTTGATATGGCTTGATATGCCCTGATATGGGCACGTATACTAGTTTTTTCGAATTTTCCGTATACATACGTTTGGTAAAATAATTTAGAAATGACCAAATAACGTCACATTGTTCGGAACAACCGATTTTATAATGGTTCATAAAATCTTATGAAGTCTGTTAAATATTTTAATTTACCGCATTTATAAATTGTATAAAGTGCACAAACTTTGTTGAAAAATTTTTCCAATAAGCTAACGAGATCAATTTTTAAATCTCTGAGAGAATTTCAAATTTTCGTAATGAATTTAAATATAAAAAATTGAGATTTTAAATTGAAAAAAGTTTAATTATTATTAAATTTTTATGTATACTTTTTAAAAATTATAAGTTAAAAAATCTTGAACTTTTTTTTTTTTCTTTTACCAAAAGAAGTAGTTCTTGCCCCGTTACTGATGGGTATACCGTTAATGGTCTCGTTACTCTATAAACAATAACAATTGAATATAATACAAGTAACCAAATCAATCATTTATCTGATGTCTTTAATTTTCTTAGTTTCAATTTTATCCAAATAGATATAATCAACCTTACATTTCAAGTTCATGATTTGGCAGAGTGGTTAATAGATCAGACTTAGAATCAAAAGTTCTCGGGTTCGAACCCATGACCTGGATGGATTTTTTTTTCTTTTTTTTTTTTTTTTTTTTCATGACAATTATTGCACATACAACTTTACAAAGTTATACACAATTTTATAAAATTATCTTTAAATTTAGTTCTCGAGATAACAATGTTAATCTCAATATATATAGTCTGATATGTCCATATCAGAACATATCAAATCTTATCTGTACATATATTTTCTGATATGGCCAATTTCCATATCAGGCCTGATATGAACCGCCGAAATCAAGCCATATCAGGCCATATCAGAAAATTTTTTCACGGGTTCTCATTTTTTTATGATTTATCTGCTCAGCTTCAATAATCTAAAAATAATAAAGGAATTTATTTTATACGATATAAATTAAAAAAACTCACATATTAATTATAATAACTATGATTATTAATTTTTTAATGTACACATAGTAGTTAAATATTATTTAAATCTCAAGAATCTTAACTTGGAAACAAAATATATAAACTTTCATTATTATTTTCAATAATTTAAATGTGTAAATATGAAGAATAATAAATAAACATACGTTAAAGAGTTTTTATAGCTCCAATAATTTTTTGATGGTCTTCATTAAAAATGTTTACTATATCCAATGAATTAACATTACCATTTTTTTATCTTCTTAGAGTAAAATATTTTCAGAAAATTCGCTTGTCATGTTCATTAATAGATATCACATTATTCTATGCACCAGCTCAAGCAAAATCCTCAGTATTTTTTATAGATATATATTATATTTATTATTTATTAATTAACTAAAACGTAATTTTTCAAGTAAAATTATCATTCTATATAATTAAATAATTATACATGATCTAAACTAATTTTTCAATAGATTTTCATCTGGCATGATGATATCTTTTAAATTGTCACCAAGATCTACATAACATAAAACAAACAGATTCATCAGAACCAAAAATATATTATATATTTTAACAAAACAATTCAATCGTCATATTCTTATTGTATGTAAAGAATATTAATACTTACATTGAGGATTATTTAATGTTTCTAGAATTATATTGTGTAAGCTAGGTGTAATTGCGGTTTGCAAATATTCAATCATTCTGATTTTACCACCATTTAACTCATTCAATTTATTTATAATATGTTGATTTATTTTTATATGAGTCTTATTCTCATAAGATTTACAATTAGCACCTCTATCCATTAGATTCCATATCTTGTCATATTCGTCATTAACCTTAGTAATTCGTTCTAAAACAATAATTTAAAAATTATCTGTGAATCATTGTTTTTAGATTATTATTAAAAAAAATAATTCAACTATTATCATTTTATCATACAAATACAAATAGATATTAACTATATTTTATTAGAATATATATTTTTTTTTTTTTTTCACGGCTCCAACAAAATTTTAGCACATGATAAATGAATGATAATTTGATGATTATTATTCAGCAATTAAACTGTTTCAGATATTATCATGCTCTTTTTCTTCTTTTTAAAAATACAAATACGAAGTTACTGGGATTTGCCTCACTGTTAACAGAATATTTTTAGTAACTAATCCACGAGAAACCGGAAATCAGGCATAGCTCTGACGTTATTATCATCTAATAAAACTAAGACGTAAAGAAATCAATCCATTACAATCAATCTTTTGATAATATTATTCAAGTTATACTTACATTGAGGTACTTTCAACTGAGTTATAATTTCAAGTTGCAATAACGGTTCAATTGCAGTTTGTAAATATTCTAATAATGAGATTTCGCCATGACTGAGGCTATTTAATTGCTCAGTAATGTGTTTGTTTATTTTTATGAAACATTGATTTTCGAATTTTTGAAATGAGGCATTTTTATCCATTTTATTCCATATCTTTTCGTATTTATCGTTTAACCGTCTCACTCTTTCTAATGAAGAAAAACAGATATAAGAATATGTTATAAAACGATTAATTAATTTTGTTATTTAAATATATGAATAATTATATAAAAATTGAAAAATCTATAATTATGAGAAGATAAATTTTTAATTGTGTATTATCTTTTTTTGGCTGATAACTACATCATACATAAAGATACAAGCAAAATCTAGGAAAGTATACACAGATGATATCACCTTGCTGGCTTCAGATAAATAGAGTCTGACGTGAATGCTGAATATCTTGGAGAAATGCACGACAAAAAAGTGTAGTAAATTTAAAGTCGAGCAGCCACTAAAATACATGGGGTACAATAGAAAAAAGATTTCAGTCAGAGAATTAAAATATCGTATTCTGTATTACTGACACCAACAGTTAGAGGAAATAAAGAGATAGGTTAGTCAGAAAAGATTTCAATGCAACGTATGGGCTAATTGAAAGGACAAGATGGGATACGTTCACGAATAAGTTATGCTAGTGCATTTTTGGTGAGATCGGCGGTGCTGTGAAGGGTGGAGATAGAGCCAGGAAGTTAGCCGTGCTAAAAATAGCTTTAAAAAAATTTTTATAACGACAATTTTGATTGGCTCATTTAATTTTTAAATGGAATCGAATTCAAAGAGAAAACAAAAGAACGATCTATATTGAAAACAATTAAAAAAAATAATAGTATATTTATAAGAGATTTTTTTATTGTTGTTTTAGGTAGATTTTCTAAAAATCTAACTATTGTATTTGTCCTCATGGTCGATTTTACAAGGAATTTCGTCATAAACTATCATAATTAGTTGAGTAGAGTTCAAAAATACCATTCGTTGAAAAATTTATATATGTATGTATATATATATATATATATATATATTTATGTAATAGAACCGACTTTTGAGGACACGATTGCGTCTACAATTCTTATCCGATCTTAATGAAACTTTCTACACTTAATTTATGTGTTATTACCACGGTTAAGTTCGAAGATGGGCTGAATCGGTCGATTAGTTTAGAAGTTATGGATGTTTGAAGTTTTTACGATTTTTCGAAAAAATCAGTTTTTAATCACTTTTAAAGTCCATATAACTTTAAAACTAAAACTCATAGATATATTCTGTAAAAAGTATTTTAAAGCTTGACTAATAAGCTTTAATTTGTGACCTTAAACTTTATAATTAGACCATTTCTTCCAATAATTTTTTAACCTTGAAAATTTTAATGGAATCAAAAAATGTTGAAAATATTGTTTTCATTCCACACAACTTATGCTTGTCCCATTAAAATCCAGTTTCGTCAGTTGTATTTTATTTCACACAAAATAACCTGTAAATTTCACTGCTATTTTATATTTTAAAAGTACTTCTTTAATTATTTATGATGTATCAAATGTACCTCCAATCCTGATGATTATCACTGGTCTTGTCATAACGATAGCGCCTACACTTCTTATCGGACCTTCATGAAATTTACCACACTTATTCTATAGGTGATTACCTCGATCAAGTTCAAAGATGGGCTGAATCGTTCAAATAGTTTTGAAATTATAGCTGTTTGAAATTTTCATGATTTTTCGTAAAAATCAGATTTTAATCACTACTAAAGCTTATATAACTTCAAAAC
This sequence comes from Microplitis manilae, assembly GCA_030273425.1. Taxonomy (NCBI): domain Eukaryota; kingdom Metazoa; phylum Arthropoda; class Insecta; order Hymenoptera; family Braconidae; genus Microplitis; species Microplitis manilae. The sequence continues at coordinate 15,730,913 of CP092720.1, read as the reverse complement.
TAATATTCACAGACAATTTCCGTAAAAAGTATCTGAAAGCTCGTCTAATAATCTTTAATTTATGACCTTAAGCCTTATGTTTTGACTATTTCTTCCAATAATTTGATAGCCTTGAAAATTTTAATGGAATCAAAAAATGTTGAAAATATGGTTTTCATACCACATAACTTATGCATTTCCTATTATAAAACAATTTTGATACGTGTATTTTATTGTGAACAAATTAACCTGTAAGTTTTACAGCTATTTCATATTTTAAAAGTATTTCTCTTATTATTTATGATATTCCAATCGTACCTGTACCTCCTATAATTATAACTGGTCTTGCCATTGTAACAGCGATTACAATTATAATCTAATACTAATTAAATTTCCAATACTTCATTTATGTGAACGTTAGTTTGGTACATTGCCTATATAATGTTATGTCAAATCAATTATCTGAAGTTCTCTATCGAAAATAATCGATGTCCTTTTTTACCCTCACTCATAGAAAGTGAGTTTAATTTATGTCATGACTATAAACTAACATATATCACAAGATATCTATGTATGAAACTAACTTTTTATATCGATTAATTGAAAAATCAACCTTCCATTTCGGCTACCGAATGGCCTTTTTTTTTTTATTTTAGATGTCTCACTTGGATCGAGTTAATTTTTTTTTATTCAAAGAAAAAAATTAGAATAATTTCATGACCAAGCTGGGGTACTGAGTGCTCGAGTTTTCCAAGTTGCGTTGTCAACTCTATTTACTATCAAAGAAATTTTTTTTTTTCAATAGAAATAAAATGATTTTGTACATCTTGGAGTTTTTGGTACTTCAGCTTGAATCACGTAATTTCTTCTAATTTATTTTATTATAATTTAGCATAAAAAAGTTGACTCCCATCCTAAACAGTTGGGTGTCTCAGTGCTCTAGTTGTCCAAGTTGGGCCAGGTCAGCTTTTTTGTTTCAAAATAAAAATGATTCAGGTCAAGTTGATGATACAAGATCGCGAGCAAGATTGCAAGCAAGATCACGAGCAAGACTGTCAGCAAGATCACGAGCAAGATTGCCAGCAAGATCACGAGCAAGATTGCCAGCAAGATCACGAGCAAGATTGGCAGCAAGATCGCGAGCAAGACTGTCAGCAAGATCACGAGTAAGATCGCGAGCAAGATTGCCACCAAGATCACGAGCAAGATCGCGAGCAAGACTGTCAGCAAGATCGCGAGCAAGATCATGAGCAAGATCGCGAGCAAGACTGTCAGCAAGATCGCGAGCAAAACCGGTTTTCCCTCCAAAAAAAAAAAAAAAAAAAAAAATGGAGTAGTTGGATGAGCAAGCTGGAGTAACAAGAGGTCGAGCTGTTAAACTTAGACCTAGTCAATTTTTTTTTCAATAAAAAAAAATTGTGTTCTTTGATTTTTATTCCTTGCTGAGATTTATATTCAATCGTGACATATCTAGTTTTTTTTTTATAAACAATAAATTGGTTCCCCTTGGATTTTATATTTGACGGAAAGAATTCTAAGTAATCTCTTATAAATATACTATTAATATTCAAAATTATTTTCAATGTAGATCGTTCTTTTGTTTTCTCTTCGAAGTCGATTTAATTTAAAAATTAAATGAGCCAATCAAAATTGTCGTTATAAAAATTTTTTTAGCGCTATTTTTAGCAGGGCAAACTTCCTGGCTCTAGGTGGAGATTTGGAATTGAGAAAGCAGCAAATAAATGGAGTCATTGTATAGTAGATAGCTTTGGAGGTCACAACCAACACGGCAGAATACATATGGGAAAGAAAAGTAGAATTTAAAGCATCAAGGTCATGATCAGAAGGTCAGCTGACGAAAACTTAACGGGTGTGTTGAGAGTGAAAGATAACACGTAGACAACAATATCCTTGCATGATTAATGCAGGGACATATTAAATAGGAAACTCCTAAAGTGGAGAAGAACTCTTATGAAAACCACGGAGAAAATTCAATGTGAGGAGGTAACTTAAAAAAATTTTACAACAGTAGAAGTGGAAGACATAAAAAAAAGACTGGGCGAAAGATTAAAACATCTCCATCAATTCTGGTTAATGGCTAGAGATTCAGATGATGAAAAAGAAGAAGGAATAACAGTAGCAAATTAAAACTGTCGTTTCATCAGCAAAAAGTTGAACAAACTGCATAAGTGAATAAAAAAGGTCAAACCTCATGAGTGATAAAAGCCATTCTCTGACAGTGCCTTCTACTTTCGGAAAATTTTCAATGACTCAATTGTCATAAGCGTATCAAAATTTAATTAATTAGTTTAAAAAATCTAAACGTTAATAGAAAAAAAGGACAACGTAGAATTAATTTTGCCGAAATATTATAGAATTGAAAAAAGATTGTTTTCAGTTGTTATCAATCAGAAGTTAAACGAAATCTGTTAAATTAATTTTAGCCTACAAAATTTCAAAATTTGGATTAAAAAATTGACATAAAGATTTGACTGAGGTATATACATCAAATTTTGTTTAATTCCCAATTGATATCAGCAGTAATAATTCTCTTTTAATTCTCTATCTCGGTGAAATTATTTCTACATTGTCCTTTTTCAATTAAAGTTTCAATTTTTATTTAAATTTTAATACGGTTATGACAGTTGAAAGTCATTGCATATTTTTGAAAAGTGAGGAGTACTATCTGAAAATGCCCTTCATGATTATTATCTAATAAAGCTTATTTTTTAGAAATATAGTCATTATTGATATTATTATTATGATTATTATAAATACCCGTGAATTGAAATATATCAGGCGTCATTGATCCGAATTGGCTTCCCAGGTGTCGATGAAAATATTCCGAGATGTTGATCGAATTTTCCTCTTTTTCATGAAATGAAATCACATTAGCTTGGGGCAACCACCAATCTTCTAAAAATTTAGAAAACTTTTTAAGATTGTTAACATCTTCTTTTCCATTAATTTGACCATCATTTATTAAAGCGACGATTTCGTCAATGAAGTTTTTGAACTGATCAGCAGGCAGCGTAGGAAGAAGAAAAGAGCACTGCATGATGTCGTGTAAAAAATCATCCTTAAGATTACAACTTTTTCATACTCTTGCTGTCATCTGTTAAAATAAGAAATTTATAAATTATAGTGAAATATACATTTCATATTATTTAATTATGTACATACTCTTATATAGTAGAACCAACATCCCCTAACTTGTATTAATGGTAATGCTTTTTTTATGGCAGATATGAGCGCTGAATTATAATCGACAACAATTCTTTTTAAATTTTTTTTAATGGATGGTACTCTCAATACTATTTCATCAAATATTTCAGTGTACAAAGCTTCAGTGACGGATTCACATACCATGAATATGCTTGGAATACCCTATAAATTAATATAAAAAAAAAACAATATGATCGGTATTCATAGTCAGGACTTACAGCTTATGATCTCCTTCCCCATGCTAAAGAACATGAGTAAGGTGATTTTAAGCTGAAAATCCTGACTATGAATACCGGCCTAGGACAAGTTAAGTTGATAAATAAATAAAAAACTTACAATATTATTTTTTTTTAAGTTAAAAATTAGAAGCTGAGATATATTTTCATCTTTAGATACGCACTATAATGAAAATAAATAAATATTACTTTTTAAATAATCAGATCTTTTAGTTATATATATATGTATATAATTTTATAGTACCTTATATGTTGCAAGTACATTAATTTCATCAACATTACCAACATTATTAAACATACTTTTTGAAGAGAAAATTATAGCAACAGAACCATCACGTGCAACAACTTTTCGTCGAATCATCTGTTCGATAGGTGGATAATTATTCACAGCTTCAGGTAACTCTTCAAGTGCATGTGGAATCGCTGGTTTCATTTTTTTTTTTAACTTCCCGCTTGGAAAATCGATGATTTTCAAAAATTTCGGAAAGTTATTGTTTTCACCCCGATTTTCAAAAATCGAGTTTTCATCAGATGTCGACGTTTTGAGGTCCTAGGAAGCTATTCTGGCTATTTTGAGAATGATGTCCGAGTGTCTGTATGTATGTGTGTGTGTGTGTGTGTGTGTGTGTGTGTGTATGTATGTATGTATGTAAACTCTTTATAACTTTTTAACTAATAAACCGATTCGGATGGTTAAGGCGGCAATCGAAAGAGTTTTTTGGCCATCAACTTTTCTGGAAATTTCAGATCATTTGACCAAGTAGACTCGAAGATATTGGCCAATTACGAAAAAAAAAAATTTTTTTTTTTTAGTTTTTTATTGATTTCTCGAAAATGACTCATACGATTGACTTCAAAATCTAATCAGCTCTAGAACTCAATAAAACGCGTCGATTGCCACCTCAAACATCTAAATCGAATAATTCGTTCGAGAGTTATCGTTGGAGAAAGAAATGGTAAAAAACAGTTTTTTGCGAATATCTTTGAAACAACTCAACCAAACAATCCAAAAATCTAATCAGCTTTAGAATTTATTAAATCGCGTCGATTGCCACCTTAAACATCAAAATCGGATGATTTGTTCGAGAGTTATCGTGGGAGAAAGAATTGCCAAAAAACTGTTTTTTTCGAAAATAATGGCATGCAAAAGTATTTTCGAGCTCGAAGAGCTTGAAAATGTATTTACAACGATGTTTTTGAGCTCAAGGAGCTCAAAAACAGCGGGAAGTTTTGGGGCTGGCCCGCAGGGTCAACCGATGCCCAGATTTTTTTTTTTGCAAATTGCAGCTCTTAACGAGCTATTTTTAACTCGGACACCTTCAACTCTAAAAGCCATTTCAATTAAACTATTAGTAAGAATAAAAAATAACACGAAATATGATGTACCTGAAGATCGGAACGTTTTTTCCAGAATGGAAATTAAAAAACGAAATGAAAAGTAAAAAATCTACTGGATCTCGACTTCTAAAAATTTTTGTACGTCAACCGAAAATTTCAGGCCGCCTCCAACTACTTTTTAAATTACTTTTAAAGTCAAATTACATAAATTTTTCTCATTTTTGTTGTGCAAAAAACGTTTTGATCATCAGGTACATGAAATATGATAATGAAAATAATATTCTCACACTAATTTTTTATTAAAATAAATCAAAAATTTAATAGAATATGTGTAAGTTAAAATTATAACACATGGAAAATATAAAAAGTAGAACGAATTTTTTTTTATTATAATTTATAATATCTTTTCAAATGAGTGTGAATGTAGCAGACATCGGACAAATTTAAAATTATAAATAAATAGAGTAAATAATTGAAAAAATAATATTTCTAAAAAATGCACTTACTAATCTCAAAATGTTTCAAATGCGCATTTTTTAAAATTATATTTTATTAATTATTTACGCAGTTTATTAAAAATTTTAAATTGGTCTGATGCCTGCTACATTCACATTTATCTTTTTAAATAATGAAAACCCCTAATTAAAAACTCCGATTGAAGTCAATAAACTCTTATTGAAATTGGATACTATCAATCGGAACCAATTGTATTCAATCGGATGCAATCGGATTCACCCGGAACTCAGCAGTTTCAATCGGAGTTTTTAATCAGGGATACTAATAAAAAAAATTACCTTGATGTAAGTAAATTCACGATTCCGGCTGAACTTAGCTTTCCGTCCAGACAAGAATCGTTAACGATATTTGATAGAGCTCTTCTAACTTCAAAATTTGGTGGTTCTGGATGATTATGATCATTCAGATTAGCTTGATAACCACCGTTAATTTTTTCCAATGTCGCAGGACATTCATACATCGGAGTAAGATCACGTCAAGTGGACCCCCCATTTTCCACTTGATCATGAAAATTAAGTTTATGTATTTTTTTCTTATGCAGCCACTATGAAAAATTAAACCCTCAAACGATTTTTCAAAATTTTCATTTTAACAACAATTTTTTTTACAATGAAAATTTTAAGTACTTTTAATTAAAAAATAGATTACAAAACAACCGTTAAAGATAAATTAATGAAATTTTCAGGATTTATTGTCAAATATCTATATTTTATAAAAATATTGATAGCTTGAAATAATTTATTTATTATCCTATTGTTAATTAACTTTTAAGTAAACAAATGAAAATTTCATTGACTTCTCAGTCAACAAATGAAGTTTTTTTTCATGGGTTACATGCGTTATTTATTAAAGTTTAAGATCCCGAAAGCAAATTTCACTGCCCGCGATTAGTTTAAACAATATGAATTTATTCATCACCGCGCGCCGGTCGCTGAACGCTCTCAATACAGTGCGCGGCCGAGCTTCTCAGGCTCTATTGCAGCTTTGGTCCGTCATAATTCAAAGTAATATTTGAAAACATTATAACTGAACAAATTTTTTTTTTTTTTTTAACAATATCATGAATAATACAACAAAATAATTTTTTATTACTAAACTGAAACAGGGAAAACTAACTAATAATTAAACTTAATTATTAATTAATAATAATTTTTTTTTTTTTAATAATTTATAAATTATTATTAAGTAATTATAGATACATTAATTATTCATTAAACAATAATCAGAGAAAACTAACTAATAATTGAACAATTAAACTTAATTATTAGTTAGTTTTCCCTGATTATTGTTTAATGAATAATTAATGTATCTATAATTACTCAATAATAATTTATAAATTATTAAAAAAAAAAAAAAATTATTATTAATTAATAATTAAGTTTAATTATTAATTAGTTTTCCCTGTTTCAGTTTAATAATAAAAAATTATTTTGTTGTATTATTCATGATATTGTTAAAAAAAAAAAAAAATTTGTTCAGTTATAATATTTTTAAATATTATCTTGAATTATGACGGACCAAAGCTGCAATAGAGCCTGAGAAGCTCGGCCGCGCACTGTATTGAGAGCGTTCAGCGACCGGCGCGCGGTGATGAATAAATTCATATTGTTTAAACTAATCGCGGGCAGTGAAATTTTCTTTCGGGATCTTAAACTTTAATAAATAATGCATGTAACCCATGAAAAAAAACTTCATTTGTTGACTGAGAAGTCAATGAAATTTTCATTTGTTTACTTAAAAGTTAATTAACAATAGGATAATAAATAAATTATTTCAAGCTATCAATATTTTTATAAAATATAGATATTTGACAATAAATCCTGAAAATTTCATTAATTTATCTTTAACGGTTGTTTTGTAATCTATTTTTTAATTAAAAGTACTTAAAATTTTCATTGTAAAAAAAATTGTTGTTAAAATGAAAATTTTGAAAAATCGTTTGAGGGTTTAATTTTTCATAGTGGCGACATAAGAAAAAAATACATAAACTTAATTTTCATGATCAAGTGGAAAATGGGGGGTCCACTTGACGTGATCTTACTCATCGACCTCATTGATTTATAACGAAATCTGGTCTCATTTGATCCTTGAATCTCTGAATATTGCCACGGTCCATCCCAATATACGGAAGACTCTGGCGATTTCCCTTGAATTTTTTTAAATTCCATTCTGTTAAATTAATAACAATAAATATTATCAATATATGACTATTAAATATATGGATACATAAATAGTTTTTATCAATTATCTATTGTATGATTAGTGAAAAATGTGCGAATATACAATAGTGGATCTGGTTTAGGCGAGGTTATTAAACAATTAAAAATTACACCAAATTTATCAATAAATAAAGTTATAGTTTTATTTACACTTTGTACACTTAATTATGAGAAATAATTATAAATAGCGAATTCAACTCAAACTAATACGCGATAGCGAATGCGACTCACAGTAAAATATCACGTACAAAATGACACGTGGTCAATAGCGGTTGAAATTACAATAATTAATTTAATATTAATTATTAGCGGTTGCACAATTTATTTATGCTCAATAAATAGCAGCCTTGATATACTGACTAAATATTGAGTATAATTTAGCGTAGCGGTTTAGTTTTAATTACCAAAAGATAATTAAGTAAAAGCGGCTTCAAGCACTCGGTTACAGAAGTAAAGGCACGTTGTAGAATGAATAATTAATGGCGGAAAACGCAGTCCTCAACGGTTTCCTTGTGACGTCAGAGCGATAGACCAATAAGAAAATTAATTACAGACGCTAATGAACTTTCGGCCAATAGCGAAATTCCACGTAGCTTGTTGAGATCTTGAACCAATGAGAGTGTTTCACGTCGCAACTCTTTTATTCGAAGTTGGAACTATTATTCAAATGATGGAATTTTCTCATTGGCCAAGATCTCGCGCGTAAGTCCAAATGGCGATAGTGCTGCCGACCTATTGGTGAGGCTCGGCGTTCGCAGCTGGAAGTGAATTGGGTCTTGATTGAACATTCTCCCCAGCACTGACGACGGTGTCGACAGGATTGTCATTTGGCGAGTGAACTGGCAGCACACATAGTTTAGCGATTGGTCGAACAAGCTCCGTGGTAGCGGTCTTCAACGTAACTTCTCGAGTCAGGCCATCGCTGCCTGGATGTAATGCGAGTACTCGAGCAAGCGGCCATTTTGATGGTGGGAACCTCTCATCAGTCAGCAAGACTAATAAACCCACCTTGATGTTGTTTTGTGGATTATGCCACTTAGAAATAGATTGATGTCGTTGTAAGTACTCAGACGACCATCTAGTCCAAAACGTCTGGAACATTTGTTGTAGTTGTTGCCAGCGTGACAACGTAGCAGTATTGTTTTCCAGTAGCGAAGGTCCAGGTACAGCGATTAGCGGTTCACCGATGAGAAAATGTCCTGGAGTCAAAGCGGTTAGGTCTGCAGGATCTTCAGTTAGCGGAGCGATCGGTCTTGAATTTAACACAGCCTCAATCTGTGTTAAAACTGTAGCGAGTTGGTCGTAAGTCAATAGCGATTCACCAATAGTTCGTATGAGATGGAACTTGATTGACTTTACGGCTGCTTCCCACTTGCCACCAAAGTGAGGAGCGCTTGGCGGATTGAACTTCCAGTCTGTGCCATCTGTAGCGAGTAAATACTGAAGTTCTTTTAGTTGTCTCGATCCTGCTGCGAATTCTTTCTTTAGCGTGGCGTCTGCTCCTACAAAATTTGTACCACAGTCCGAATATAGGGTACTGCAGGCGCCTCTTCGACTAGTGAATCTTCTAAATGCTGCGACGAAAGCTTCAGTAGAGTAATCGGTGACAATTTCAATGTGTATAGCGGATGTAGCGAGACATACGAAGACAGCGATCCAACCTTTATAAGTTTTCGCACCTCGACCTTGGAACGTCTTCAGTGTTACTGGCCCAGCGTAGTCTATTCCCGTGTGTGAGAATGCTTTAGATGGTCTTACACGAGCGGATGGCAATCGTCCCATTAATTGTTGTGCACGAACCCCTCTATGTCTCGTGCACACGACGCAGCGAAGAATGTGTGATCTGACTGGAACTCGACCACCTTCTATCCCGACAGATCTCCGTAGATCAGCGAGTGTCAATTGAGTTCCCCCGTGTAATGTTCTCTGATGAGAATGATCTATTAGTAGCGTACTTAAGCGTGATGACCTCGGTAAAATAGCTGGATTTTTCTGTTCATCGTCCAGCAGAGAATTCTTCAAGCGACCGCCGACTCTGAGTACTCCGTTGTAGTCGACGTAGGGAATCAATTTAGCGAGATGATGATTTCGATGTAGAGAATCACCATCTCTCAGTAGCTTCAACTCTTGCGAATAATACTGACTTTGAGTATACTTGATCAGCAAAGTCTTAGCGAGTTCCAGGTCAACTGTAGCAAGCGGTGTGGCCAGTGTGGACTGTGGCACTTTTTTAAATGTAGCGATGGCACGAAGACAGATTCCAAGAGTGTGAAGTAACGGTGACAACTTAGAGAATTTTTCTAGTAGCGTGTATAGCGGATGTGAATCTGCCTTGAAGATGGTAAAAATCCGACCTGGACGTTCTTCAAGATGTGATACCGTCGGCGTAGGGATGTCAAAAGATGGCCAGTTGTCTTTTGATTGACTGAGCCACTTTGGTCCCGTCCACCAAAGCGAATGTTGTTCTAGTTTGGCTACTGATAAACCTCTTGAAGCGCAGTCAGCTGGGTTAAGTTTCCCAGGAACGAAATCTCAGTTGACACTTGGTAGCGATTCTTGAATCTTGGTCACTCTGTTGCGAATATAGACTTTCCATCTTGTTGGGTTGTTTTGTATCCACGTTAAGGATACAGCGGAATCCGTCCACATGAAAACTGGAACGTTTTCAAGTTTCAAGACTTTCTTTACGTAGAGTAACAGTTGAGCGAGTAAAACAGCGGCATTGAGCTCCATCCTTGGTATAGAAATTGGTTTCAGTCGTGCGAATTGTGTTTTAGCACACACTAGCGAAATATTGGAGCTTCCAGTAGCGTCAGTAACTTTCAGATAGACAACAGCAGCCATAGCGAGTTGTGAAGCGTCAGAGAATCCATGTAATTCAATTGATACACCTTTTTTTACATGATTCCAGCGAGGTATCTGAATCTTCGAGATCTGATGTAGTTCATCTCGAAACAAATTCCATTCTTGAAGAAGCAACGGAGATAGCGTAGCATCCCAGTCGAAGTTCTGCAGCCAGAGCTTCTGCATAAACATCTTAGCTCTTATGATGATCGGAGCCAAAAACCCCAGAGGGTCAAACAAGCGAGCAATTTCAGATAAAATTGTGCGTTTAGTAGTTGGTGATGCTTCTGGAAGCGAGTAGCCAAACTGGAATTTATCCTGTGTAGAATTCCAGGTTATTCCGAGCACTTTTACGGTAGTATCCCCACGCTCTCTTGGTGTATCTACTTGGGTTTCACTTGGAGCGACTTGCGATAGTAATTCAGTTGAATTACTAGCCCACTTGGCAAGCGGAAAACATCCAGTGGCACACATATTTTTTGTGTCGAAAGCAACTTGGATTGCCTCAGCGAGTTCATCTGCACCTCCATAGATGTCATCAACGCAGCGTGTATTTGTCAGCGGTTCGACAGCTTTTGGAAATTTATTTCCTTCATCTTCAGCGAGTTGTAAAAGTGCTCTCCCAGCGAGATATGGAGCTGAAGTTGTTCCATACGTAACTGTAGCGAGTGCAAATACTGTTGGGATGTCATCTTCGTCAAACCAGAGTATGCACTGTAGATGATGATCTTCCTTGTCAACTGCGATCTGACGAAACATTTTAGTTACGTCAGTAGCGAATAGATAGCGATGACAGCGGATGCGAATAAGTACGTCACTGATGTCAACTTGAATCTTGGGACCCACATGAAGTATCTCGTTGATTGATACACCTGATGTTGTCTTCCAGGACCCATTGAAAACCACCCTGAGCTTGGTGGTAGTGCTCTGCTCTTTCAAAACCCCATGATGGGGCAACAGGTAGCTATTTGGTGGTAAATCCTTTAATTTAATGCGCCTCATGTGTCCCAAGTCTTCATACTCCTTCAAGAAGTCGAAGTACAACTTCTTGTAGACTGGATCAGCCTCCAATCGTTTTCGAAGACGTAATAAAGCGTATTGTGCAGCTCGAAGCGAATCACCCAGTTGACTTGGAGAAGATTTGAGCGGCAAGCGAACGACATATCGACCATCAGACTGTCTGTAGTGTGTATTGACAAAGTGTTGTTCACACTCTTTTTCTTCTTCAGTATAGCGTGTAGTGAATTCTGTCTGTGGCTCTTTTTGATACCAAAACTTGCTTAACAAGTCTTGTAGTTGATCATCAACCGTGACATGATGACCATAGGCTGTCAATTTTGATGTAGCGATGTCCACAGATCCATAGATGATCCAACCAAGTGATGTTGACTGAGCGATTGGGTCATTGTCACTCCCTTTCCGTATTTTAGCGTTGATTATATGTGCAACTGGTGCTGCACCCAGAATGATGTCAATAGGTCGTGATGTTAAGAAGTCTGGATCAGCGAGTTGTAGCCCAGTTATATGCGGCCATTTTCTCTCAGTCAGCGTAAATGACGGCAAGTTTACCGTCAATAGTGCAAGCACATGGGCTTGGATGGTAATACAAGCGGAACTATGTAGCGAATGCAGCGTCATCTTGCATGATCCAAGCGAATGCCCAGCTGACATTACCAATCCCACGTAATGGTACAGCAGCCTTATTTAGCGGTATATCCAGCTTCTTAATTAGCGAATGCGTCACAAAGGATTACTCCGATCCTTGATCAATAAGTACACGGGCAGTACATGTACTTCCTGTTAGCGAATGCAACTTAACAATAGCGGTAGCGAGTAATACATTGAGCGAATGAGCTGAAAGCAGACTAAGTTAGCGAATTCAACTACAAAAGTTACCAAAACTGGAACTATTTGTTACCTTGTTCAGTAACAGGAGCGTCCTGTACTGATTTAGCGGCAGCACCATCGTCAATGTGTGTTGAGATGTGATGTGGCTGGTCACAATGGCGGCACTTCTGCTTAGTTCTGCAGTCAGCAAAGCGGTGGCGTCCCAGGCAGTTAAAGCAGAGCCGGTAGTGATTTACGATGGTTCTCCGGTTCTGTGGCGACGCCTTCTGGTAGCTGGGGCAAAATAACACAAAGTGTTTTTGCTTGCAGATAGGGCACAAGCCTGGTTCACTAGTTTTCTCTTTGGGAGTGAACGCGACGTAACTAGCGGAGCTAGTGGTTGTAGATGGCGCAGAGGAGGATGCCTGTTATCCAAGGGCAACGTTGGTGGTGGAGGACTCCCTCTATTATTGCTTCGACACGTTGGCTTACATCAAAGCTAAAGGTTCTGCAAATGTTTATGGGCCTCCACCGCCATCAATGCTCGGCCGATACAGGTGTTCTTCTTTGATAAGAAGCCCCACCCGCTAGCCTAGTCATAGAGGCAGCAGAGTCCTGCAGATTCGATCGAGTTTTTGTGTTCCGCCATCATTTTGTAATGAAGTCGGCACCACTTCCACTCGCTCGAAAAATCTTCGGTATTCCACCACCAGGGGACTACCAATGTAATGCACATAAATAGTATTGTGAAAATACAATTCATTGGTGCATGCCGGAATTGAACCTGGTCCAACGCTGTGGTAAGCAAGTATCTTGTTCGATAGGCTATTGCCAGCCCTTAGAGTGTACCCATAGTCGCTCGCTAAAAGTTGTCATGTACCATTACTCGATCAACACATGGCCTCATAGTCGCTCAAAGACAATATCAATTAAACTATGATCAGTTTATTAATTTTGAAAATAATTTTGAAATTCTATGACTTCATTCCTCCGTAATATGAAATTTCATGAATTTTAGAAATGTATTTAATAAGATGTAGTTATAACAATTTTTAACAAATTTGACGTAACCTAAATTTAATCTAACGAATGAACGTTAAAGTAAAAAATGCCCGGCTGAGCGCGATTTTGAAAACAGTCATTTAATTTAAATTTATAATCTATTATAGAATAATTTGATACATGATATTTCAAAATATTCAGATTTACAAATAATTATTTATCAATAATATTTTTAGTTATAATTTTCTTTTATAGAAATACTGAGCGGGTATAGGGGCTTTTACCTTAATTGAAAATAGAAAATTTTAAAAATTTGATATATTTTACTCACTGGGTACGTAACACCTTTCTGTTTATCTTATTATAGATATAAAAATCCAAAGATGAGTGTTTCTGCCGCGAGAAAAATTGTTGACAAAACAGTAAAAAGTCTACAATCTGAAACGTCATCGACATTGTTAGAGCTTTCTGAGATGCTCAACAAAAATCTATTATATAAAAATGTTTTTATAGGAAGTCAGAAAACGGAAGATGGCAATGACATTGCCATTTTTTTGGGATCCCAAAAAATGCTAAGTAGACTTAACGATGCAAATGATATCATTGTTGAGACTACGTCAAGGGTATAGCTTTCGATAAATATGAATACAAATATAATAATAACCAAAGTACTTGTAACTATGGGTGCATTCGCGTTGGGCGCTCAGAGCCTTGTAAATACCATATCCTGTTGTACTTTAGATGCTAATGTATAATCTATACATATATGCTGACAGCGGGTAAGCGCCCAACGCGAATGCACCCTAAGCAGTGCTGACAGAACGGGCGATATTTTTACCCCTTTCTGAGGTGAAATAGCATTGAGTGTAATGGCAGGAGAGTATAAAAATATCGCACGTTCTGGCAGCACTGACCCTAAGTAAAATGAGCTCCCTTAATAGCCACTTTACTCTGATAGCCACACTCTAAATATAATTGCTTAGCAAGTTCTGCAGTAAAACATTTACAGCTAACCTAATGACAAATTTCTGGCAAGCCTTGGCTGGATAATATTTGCGTGCAAGTTGATGCAAATCAACTGCTGTCATCTGAATGTAATTTGACAGAAAAACTTACCGTCAATTTGAAGTGAAACTTTCAATCAACTTAACGTCATTCCCTAATAGCCACTTTGCGTAGAAATTGACGGTAATATGATGTTAAAATTATTGTCCGTAATTTTAAATTCAATTTCACTACAAGTTGCTGTCAGACAATGACGTTAAATAGAATGAAAGTTTCACTTGAAACTGACGGTAAGCTTTGCTGTTAAATTACATTCAGATGACAGCAGTTGATTTGCATCAACTTGCACGCAAGTATTATCCAGCCAAAGCTTGCCAGAAATTTGTCATTAGGTTAGATGTACGTGTTTCACTGCAGAACTTGCTAAGCAAATATATTTAGAGTGTTGCTATCAGGGATAGTTTTTCCAAACACGCCCTATGTCTATAGCAACGGCATGAGATTAGACTTGTTTGTTGTTTTCTTTTTTCAGTGTTTACCAGCAGTTCCAAGAGCCTCCCATTTGTTGACGATTCATATAAAAAAATTTAAAAAAGTATGAAAACATAATTTTTCTTTTTTTATTTAATTTGGTTTATACTTAAATTTGATTAATAACACATGAAACTTAAATAAGCAGACATTTTATAATTGTTTTAATTTATTTAACAAGTCAATTACGATAAAAAAATTAATTGGAAAAAATTCCTTTTAGTAATTTTTTTTAATTTTTACATGTTAATTTTTTTATAATACTTTAATTTATATAAAAATGTAGAAAATTGTTATATATCTTTCAATTTCAATGTCATAATAAAAAATATTTCTGCATAGGGAGTTCCAGCGATTTATATCATTTGTTCTACACGAAGGCAAAATTTAAATAATAAAATTTTTAAATTTCTTTTAACGAAATGTACCGAATTAAAAACTAATTTAAAAGTTATTATTAGCGATTATGACCAAGAAATTATTCTGGCCATTCGTGAAAATTTCCCAAACATACTAATAAATGGTTCTTGGATTCATTTCATAAAGGTAAAAAAAAAAAAGTTTAAAATTAGTTTAAATTTGTCAAAATTAAATCCGGTATTAATTTAAAAAAAAATATTATTATCAGTTATTGAGTAGAAAATAGATGACCTTAGAACTTTCAAAAGATTATGACCACGAAATCTGTTTGCTTAGCTAGTTATTAAAAATCATTCCTGAATCAAAAATTGAGGAAGCATTAGATATCATAAAAAAAAAAGTAATGATGAAGCTGATGTAAATGAAAATTTATTATTATATTCGCGATTTGTTCAAAATTGCAAGCCTTTTTTAATAACAAAATTATTTGTTAATGACAATGTTGATGATGCATCTAACCCTGCTGAACTTTTGAATGTACAGCTGACGGCAAAATTAGGGCACCATAAACCGATTCATGAATTTTTCAGTAAGTATCAAATTGGCAGAGAAATGCTGTATTGTGATTATTTAATTTAACTTTTATTTTAGAACTACTTAAACAAAATATCGTTCAATCAGAAAATGATTGGAATAATGAAAAATTTTTAAAATCAAAAAAAGGGTGTGTCAAAATTTCATATGAGTTATCACTACAGCAAGTGAGACTTCAAAAAAATATAATTACTCTGAATCAGTTTATAGATGAATTTTTAAAAACAAGTTTATCTGAAGAAATAAAATTACAATTATCATAGCTACACTGTACGTTAATTATTATTAGTAATATAAAAATGATTTTTTTTTATATAAATATAATAATGATTTATCAAGAATAATTTAATTTTTTTAAGATTCTGGAGACAATGGAAAATTAATTGGAGTTCCCAATCTAAAAAATTACTTGTTAGCGCTTTCTCAGCGGCCTGATGAAGGTAAATATATAAATATCAATTAAAATATTTTTTGAAGTTCAAAAGTGCACGACTTGATACTAATCTCATTCTTAAGATCTTTTTTGTAGAAAATTTTATTCCCGAAAAATTATCTTGAATAAAGTTTTCTCAAATTTTGCGTAGCTTCCTAGTTATTTACATTTTAATGTTAAGCTCTTAAAATCAATCAGAACACAATTTTTTTTAAGAGCTTCATATTGAAATGGAAATAGCTAGAAAGTTATGCGGAATTTTAAAAAAGTTTATTGAAAATAATTTCTAGGGAATCAGATTATCTACAAAAAAGATCTCATGGCATTTTGTGATAAGTCTGAAAGCACTCTCTAATGCTTTGCATTGTGAGTTGTGCAATTGAGAGTTTAGCATCAATTATTTAATACTGTGATAATTAATTGGTTACAGAAAACTTTGAACATCCTCGTGTTTACTGTTTTGAAGCAGAAGCATGAATACAAATTAAAGTTTGTTCACATTATACAGGATGTTATTTGTGTTGGATCAATGATTACCATGTTCGAAACAAGAGAACCTGTCCAATGTGTAGAGCAAAATATAATGAAGTGAATGTGTACTAGTTGTTTTTTTTTTTTTTTTTTGTTTTTTTTGTCTTAAACTACTAGATTTTTTTCTTTTAAATATAACGTGAAAAAGCTACATGGAAGAAATAAATACTACTGGTTACTGTTCTGCGCAGTAATCGAAGAAAAATATAAGGAAAAATACATTTTAATATGACTGATTCATATTAGAACAGGAGTAAGTCATTATTTAAGACGTACTTTTATTTTTTAAACAATAACTGGTTACTGTTAAAATAGTCGTCGTTCATAGTTGAAAAGTATACAAACCTTTCAGCATAGCTCTTGATGCTGTATAGAATGTAAACACTCATTATTAAGTGACAAGAATGGGTACTTAGATCTCATAGTTCTTATTAACCTCTAGAACAGTACACTCGTTGTCCTTAATGCCTGGCTCCCTACCTAGTTAAGATTCTATAGTTTGGGGGACCAGGCATTAATGACAATGAGTGTACTCAGTTCTGTTCTGATATGGAACGGTTACTAACTTCATATATGCCTGAAGTGTCACGAATAGTAAAGACGTATGAATTTAGTAATAGTTAATGTCAAAACAGGACTGAGTACTGTTCTGAAGGTTAATGATAACTACGAGATCTAAGTAACCATTCCTGTAACTAAATAGTGACTTTTCGCATTATGTACAGCAACAAGAGACGTGCTGAGAGGTTTATATACTCTTTAACTATAAACAGCGACTATTTTAACCGTAAGTAGTCATATGTTTCATGAACTGTGTAGCACAGCAGTGGTTACTCTTTCAAAAGTAATAGTACGTGTTGAGCAATAACTTACTCCTGTCCTAATATGAATTAGTCATATTAAAATGTATTTTTCATCGATTACTGTGCAGAAGAGTAACCAGTACTATCTATTTTTTTCTGTGTCTACATTACAAAAAAAAATTAATCTTTTAAAAAAAATAAATTTTTGTTGACAAAAGTTAATGCTCTAAGTATAAAAAAAATATATAATCGATAAAAAAATTGTTATGAAATATGATGTATACACTTATCAAAGTCATTCTACTTGTAAGTTTAAATTTGTAAGCATAATTTCTTAACTTCCCGATAAGAAAATCGAAGATCTTCGAAAAATTCGAGAAGTTATTGTTTTCACTCTGATTTTCAAAAGTAGAGTTTTCATCAGATGTCTAGGTTTTGGGGTCCTTGGAAGCTATTCTGTGTGTGTGTATGTGAACCTCATAACTTTTGAACTAATTAACCAATTTAATTCGGCGATTTAATTTATTGCGGCAATCGAAAGAGTTTGTTGGCCATCAATTTCAAAAATTAAACTCCAATTATGAAACAATTTTTTTTTATTATTTCAGAAATGAATTATAATGAATTATAACGATAAATGTTAAAGAGAAATTTTACATAAAAGATTAGATTGTTTACTAATTTTCATTTATTTATATCAATATTCACTTATTAAAATTATCATTTATTTTTGTTTACTGCCTCACAATTAAAAAATTTGTTATTTTTTGTGCCGCTTTTAATAAAAAAATTACAAATATAATAACTGTAATATAGATTAATTTATACTAATTAACAAAACAATGGAAGAGTTAGACTCCAAAAGTAATTTGATTGCTGTGAGAACTAAAATTGTGACACTGTGGCAAAGTGGTCAAAAAATTAGTGAAATTAATGAAGAAACAGGCTGTGACTCAAAAACTATTAAAAAGTGGATCAGAAGATTTAGAGAATTTGGAAAAATGGGTTAGTAGACCGCAGAAAAAATCATAAAAGACCGAGAAAAACTACTCAAGATGAAAATAATCGATTATTTGACATTGCTTTGGACAGAAAATTTGATTCGTGTAAATCGTTTGCTGATGAAGCTAACATTGATGTTTCGGATATAACCGTGAGTCGAAGATTAAAAGAACATAATTTAGAAAATGGAAAAGTGTGTAGAAGGGTTTTTCTCACTGAAGCTAACCGAATAAGAAGAATTGATCTCTGCATCAATTAAATTGATTGGACAGAAGAGGATTGGAACAGAGTTATTTGGTCAGATAAAAAAGTAAGTAATTTTTTGGGAATGTTTCTTAAAGTTATAATATATTTATAAATAAATATATTCCTTTATCTTACTTTTTAATTGATTTATTTACCTTGATAAGCAGAACAATTTTCAAACACTACGTAATCTAACTTTTATTATAATATATAGGTAGTAGATTGATTTAAGTCAAGACTTGTAACTAAAAAATGACGATTATCGTCTCAAATTCGCGTGACAGATCACATGACATGGTCAATAACATCATTATTTTACTTTTTATTCAGTCAATTATTATTGTTTCTATTTTTTATTAATAATAATTTATTACTTATTACAGAGTTTAGAAAGTACAACAGACAACCGTAAGAGGGTTTGGAGAAAGAAAAAAAACCCGAGACAACCCTGAGAATATTGTTCCAATTGTACGTTCTAATCGGGTTTTTGCGATGTACTGGGGATGTATGACATCCTTGAGGTTGATGTCATTAAGAGAAGTAGAGTTACCCTTTAATGCTGAAAAATATATTGACGTCTTGGAAAACACAATGTACCCTGCAGCGAGAGCGGTTTTTCCCATTGATCAATATCCAGTAATAACATTCATGCAAGACAATAGTCCAGTCTACACTGCTGGAATTGTCACTGATTGGTTCAATAATCATCCGGATATAACAGTGTTTTCACATCCACCATATTCACCAGATTTGAATCCGATGGAGAATATTTGGGGTAAAATAAATTTTATAAACAACTATCCATATTACCAGTTATCTCAAATTTTTATTCTCATATTAACATATCGTATTTCAGCCTTAACTTCAAAATTTTGGAGACCCCCACAACTTCTAAGAACGGCTGATGATGTAAGAGATTATGTAACGGTTATATGGGACGAGTTGAATACAAGACCGGACTACTGCCTAAATATTGTCAAATCTATGAAAAACAGACTATTGCAAGTCATTGATAATAGAGGATACCCATGTAAATATTAGTTAATTGAATTTTCGTTTCTACTTTGTTTACTCGCTGAACGGATCTTTAACATTGAAAATAGAAAGTTTTGGTTCATCGCTAATTGTTTTCCCGATCACAATATCTATTTGTATTTGCATGATAGAACTACATAAGAAAAATTAGAATTGATGTCTTTAATAAGCTATGGAACTATTTTTTCTTTACAATATGAGGAAGTTGTGAAATTAATTAAAAAAAAAATATATATTTCACTATTAAATAGATTGAAAATATTTATGTAATTCTTTTCAACACTATATGTATTTAATACTTGTTTTTTTGATTTTTCAAATTTTTAAAAATGTTTTTTCAAATAATTCTATACTACGTTTCTCACTAAAAATTCATAATTGATCATTCTTTAATAGTATTTATAGTACTTATGTTATAAAATGTTCTTGTTATTTACTAAATTAGATAAGTAAATAAAAAAATTTAATTAATAATAAAACTTATTTTTATTAAAAACCATTAGAGATTATTGATTTATCTTATAAAGCTTCTAATCTATTGGTGCTCATAGTACAGGTTTAATTTTTTTTTTTTGTACTTTTTGAAACTTTATATTCATAAAATATCATGTAAAAATTTTAGTTTATTATTATTATTTTTTATTATTAGTTTCAGCGTTTCGCCAATAATTAGCTTACAGGACCATGATTAGCTGTAGTAGGAACTAGCATATCATTGTCATCTTCATGTAGCCTTGTAAGCCATCCGAATGCTGCCGTGAATGAGAAAAGGGATTTGAAAAGATTTAAAACCCTCTCCGTGTAATATTTCATCGATTACTTTACATCTGAACACTTTTTTCCAAAACCTCCGGAGAAAATGACGGTACTTGAATTTCCAGTTGCTCTGACACCTCTCTGCCTGATATTTAATAAACTATTTCAAATTTTATCGTTTTCCTCAAGAACCTTCGGAGAAGATGTCTTGGTAGTTGGGTTTCCAGTTCCCCTGACACCTCTCTGCCTGATATTTAATAAACTATTTTAAATTTTATCGTTTTCCTCAAGAACCTTCGGAGAAGATGTCTTGGTAGTTGGGTTTCCAGTTGCTCTGACACCTCTCTGCCTGATATTTAATAAACTATTTTTAATTTCATTGTTTTCCATTTATTCAAATGTCCATTAATACAGATTTTATTTTTATAGATGGGTATTTATACGAATGGCCATTTTCGTACTTTTCCTAAAATTCAAATTTCCATTTTTTCGACTGTCCATAAATTTATTTTTACATAAACTCATATGTTCATTTATTCATAAAGACTTTTGTTCAATTAATCATCGATACTTTTTTACATTTATATTTATTTCTTAGATTACATTTGTTCATGAAGCAAATTTTTCTTGTTTTTAATTATACAATTTTTTTATGAACCATTTTTATGAATTACCTATTAAATCAATTTCCTAAATTACATATTTCCAGTAATAAAAAAGTTCATTAATTTATTTAAACTTTTTATCATTGTACCAACTTAACATATTTCCTTCCGGAGGTATGTTCGAAAATAAAGCTTTTCTTTTTTTCAGTTGGCCACATGTACAGTTGAATAAGTTAATCATTTACTAATTTCACATATTTCCATTTGTATTAGTGTACATTTATACTTAAATTCTTTTATTATTTTTCCCTAAATTTTAAGTAACCATTTTCATTAATTCCCAAAAATATTAATTCAAATGGCCAAAAATACAAAAATCCATTAAAACAAAAGCAACATTAGACGGGATGAATTAATGTTGGGCATTGTATAAGTGTGTTTGCTTACTCTTTACAGCGTACATACATACACACACGCACACACACTAACGTTTCACGATCAAAGCGTGGCTTGTGTTTGTGTTAAGTTATTTTGTGAATTAATTTAATAGAAAACATTATAAATAATAAAAAGTAGATTGAAGACAGTGACAGATAGTGAATCGACCGAAATGGTGATTGATAATTGTATTAAGTCTGTTACGGCGTAACATGCGAAAATACGAAAATGATGTACAAATGAAAAAAATATATAAAAATGAAATTCTTAAAAAACTAAAAGCTAAACATATCAAGGGTCAGATGAGTAGTCAGAACTTGTTGATGTAAACAAAGAATACTCTAATTTTCCCTTTTTGTTACTTATAAAGAAATAATAAACTAACTAACGAATTGAGCAATCAACTAAGCCGTGATAAGCTCCCTAATGCTTGCAACCTAAACAGTACCATATTTCAATGACGCCACGCGAAGCTCTTCCGTTTTTTCTTAGAAGGCCAAGTGTCACCACCCTAATAACCTTTATGTCTATGCGTCGTTGACTTTACATTTAATTCACCTAGACCCTCAACATTCTTTCTAGTATCTACTAATCCAAATAAATATTGAATTTTATTTAAATTTTAAATAAATATTAACAAACTAAAACGCAATATCTCAACGTATCAACACGAAAACAAGATAACAACTCACCAACTAACTACGCAGCATCGGACAACCATAACATACCATGATAGAATAAGTAACCATAATAATAATAATTCCTAACCTCTAACAAAGAATAATCAAATTCATAACCACCTAGCTATAACAACAGGAGTAAATTATAATCGATCGGTAAATAAGGGAAAGTAAAATTCACGTTTAGATAAAAACCTATATACTAACTAACTAACCATCAGAGGCCGAACAAGGAACCTAACTCTTTCGCTTTACCCTTGCCCCCCTGACACATACGTAAGCGCGTAACTTCCACCTTTAATAACTCAGCTAATAATTTAAAATATAATTAACCAAGGTTCTCACGACAATCCACTAGTGTCCCTTTACCGACGAGATTAATAATAATTGCAAATTATTATTTATTTCAAGCCAAAAACAGGCATAACTTCGAAACCACTAACGATAGGGACAAATAATCATAACCCATCGATGGATAAGGAAAAATAGATTATTGATTATTAAACTCTCAAATCTTAATCTTAACGGATAATTCATAATTAGCCATTTAAAATAAGCCCACCTAAAAGCATGGGATTGCCTCTCTTTCTTCCGTTAGCAGAATTAATACGGCCTGCCTCCTCGCGCTCCCAAGGTTCTTATTGTGACGTACCGTGTGACGTATCTCGTCATTTCTCTCTCTAACTCATACGAATATATCGCTAATTTCTACTTCCAATAACTCAATAAATAATCAAAATAATAAGAAACTAAAAATATCATTATAATCCGGTCACATACTTTATTTATCTGAATCAATAATAATTCCAGATTATTTAATAATTACCCCGCAATAATTACAAATAAGTATAACATTGCAGCCAACAACAGTAGACGGGAATGACTCCGATCGATTGAAAGCTAATCACGAAAGAATTAATAATCAATAATCATTTATACTTTAATCCTAATTAATATTCGGTAATTAACCATTTCACATAAGGCTCACCTAATAACATTGAGCTAGATCTAGAAGCTTCGTTCTAAGGCGTGGCGCATGACTCATACGATCACTTCTTTCTCTAACGCATATGACTATATCGCTCAATTCAACTTTAAATAACTCGACAAATAATTAAAATAATGAAAAACTGAAATTATCACCATAATCTTCTAACACAGATCTATCTATGAACCTAATAATAATTTCCATTTATTGAATATTGTAATTGAAAGTCGGTGTAACTTTTAAACCACTTACGATAGGAGGAAATGAATATAACCAATTGAAAGGTAATGACAAAAGGATCAATAATCAATAACCACCTATACGATGATTCTAATTAATAACCCGTAATTAACAGACTAAAATAACTCCTATCCAATAGCATGGGGTCGGATATCTTTCTTCCACCCGTAGCTCTTACCATCGTCTTTTTTTTGAGTCTTTGTCATTGTTCTAGAAGTTTCAATCCGAGATCGTCACGTACGCCTTTTCTTACATCCCACCCCGCAAGTATTCGACTCTTCTCAATAATATTAGTTTTCGGTAACAAAATGAAATTTAGGTCGCGCGTGCAACCCCTCGCCTATGATTGGCGCCTATATAAACCACCGCAAATCGGACCTCAATGCCCATTATTTATCAAGCTTTTGATTACGTATAATCTTATTATTCTAAAATGTTAAAATTAAAATTCTTTGTTCGAGTCGATAATATTTAAAATTAGAATTTAAACAATTTAAAGTGAATTATTCTAAATAAAATAATTTCGATTTTTCATTCTTTTATTCAACATTATAAATAATTTAACTAATTAAATTATTTCTGTTGAATATTGTTACGGTTTTAATTATTATTTTTTTATATTTAAATAAACTTCATCAGTTTAAAAGTGCATATTCAGACAGATTGTCAATTACCCAGTATAAGTAAACTCCTTTGCTCAGTTTTACATCAACAATTCTCAAAATTCAAGAACCATAACCAATTATCAAGCCACCTGACAACAACTCATTTCGAAGCGAATTTCAAACAACAATTCAATAAGAATCGAATCTCAATTTACAATCTGGTCTCCAGCTCAGCCAAATCTTGTATCCTGACAATTTATTATATTAAATACACCAACTGTAAGTTAAATTAATTGTTCATTTATCTAGTGATAAGACACATCCATTCACCTCATGCATCCTATTTTCGTATATTGACATACTCGACACTAAATAGCGCTGTCCTCGCTACCCGAGTAAATGGCTTAAGTGCTTTGACTCAAAATTAAGGGACTGAATAACTTGTGTTCGTCATCCAGGACGTAACAAGTCACCCAATACTATGTAAGTAAAAATAAAAATTTATTTAAAACATTCGACATATAAGCAACACGTGTTTTTGTTTAGTTATGTGTATGGTTTCCAGGTGTTTTAGTTTTGTCGTTGCTTGTGTATAATTCATTTACGATTTTTTTTTTTTATATAAAATTTATTATTTTATCCGTTAGTTGGAAAGAAAAACAGAAAAAAAAAGTGGAGTACCAAAAAAAGTATCGGGAGCTGCAAAAAAAAAAACTGAAACAAGGTACGATATAAAATTTATATATATTTTGCAGTTTAATTTTATATACGATTGTAAAGTTAGTAGACATCAGACGAGAAATTAATCATTTTATAATCAGTTTTAGTATCGGAAAAAAATCAAAAAAAGCAAGTAGGCAATGTCATCAAGAGTATCGACAAAGAATAGTAGAAAAATAGTATATTACACACCTAGGGAAGGAAAGTAAGAAATGTCTCAGATCGCATGTAATTGTTGGCCGAGGCGAAGCCGAGGTCAACAAACATGTGATCTGAGGCTTTCTTATTTACTTCCCGAGGAGTGTATACTATTTTTCGCGTCGATGGAGGCGGAAAGCGGCATCTTCGTTTTGCACAGCGGGACGAAAGTTGACGCTTTCCGCCCGGAGGCGAGAAAAATACAAAAATTGCAAAGTATGGTATAAAAATTATATTCGTTTTTAATGAATTAATTATTAACATTAATAACTCTAATTAATTTTAGTGCTGAAAATATATGGAGAGTAAATCTTGCACAGCGTCAACAATCTCATCGAAAGCGTCGAAAAGATGATGAAAATATTGATAAAATATTTAAAATCAAAGAATCTTTACGTAAAAAAGAATACCGTCATAAATTAAAATGTTCTCGGCTTAGTGCTATTTTGATACAGAAGGAAGGGAACGTTTCACAAACGTAGGTTATTTTTGATTATTATAATAGAAAATTTAGAAATAGATATTTTTTTTATTATTTAAATTTTTTGTTCAATTTATGAGATTATTGAACATAATTAAATTTTGTTGAAAACAACAATATTTAATTTCTCTGACATCAATTTAATTATCACTATTATTAATTATAGAATTCAAGTGAATGAAAACTAATTTTATTCATTTTTATTATTAATTAATAAAGTATTCATGAATAAATACTTTTATTTTTTTTTTTTTATAATTGGTTCTTAATAAACAATATCTAAGTTACATAGTATATTTTACTGTTTTTTTTGTAGTTTAGAAATATATAATTCCGACGATGTACAAGATGAAGAACGAGAAGAAATAACCGCGACGAATGATGTTATGTCAGTGGACAATTCCCAGCAATCAGTAATGCAGTATGTTTTTCAAAAATTGAAAATTTAATTTTTATACAATACATCAACTACATTTATAGTCATTGAGTTTATTCATTTTTTTTCTAGATTTCAAGGTAATACTCCAATTCCTTCATTTGTTGCACCATACGAACAACATTCCGAATGTGCAATGCCGCATGTTTTGTTACGCCAGAACATGGACATTTTGGGAGATGGAAACTGTTTTTTTCACTCTGTAATTAAAATAATGCAGCTGAAAATTTCACCGAAAGACATCCGAAAACAGCTTCTAAATTCAGCACACCTGCACACTTGCCCTGAGCCAACTACCGCAAGGTCAATACTTAGCAGTGATATAGAATTCGCAGATTATAATTGTCTATTTATATTTTCAAGATATTATAATTTGAACGTTTGTCGAGCATGGCTGGAATTTAGCGGTTCAGATAAAATTGGAAGAAAAAGAAGAACAAAAGCTAGTAATTTAAGAGTACAAAACGGAGTCGGTAAACTTGCTGTACCCATTGATTTACGAACATCAAGTATTTCATTGACGTCTGATAAAAAAGTTGTCGCCAAACGGAAGCACTTTCCTTTAATGGCCGCTTGTGCTATGACAATTTATAAGTCTCAGGGTGGAACTTACGATGAAATCGTTTACGAGTATAGTAAAAGTCATTTATAAGAACTTGTCTATGTAGCACTTTCCCGAGTATCAAGCATCGAAGGATTGTACATAGTAACACCCGATGACGATGAAACTAAGTTTAAAATTTATCATAATCGAGTGCAAGCTAGATCGATGGAAAGATTACTTACAGAATTCAAAAGGTTATCTTTAAATTCTTTACATACAAGAGCAAAAAGTATCATAGATTTCATTAGTAATAAAAAAGGTGTTTAAATGTAAACATTTAACGTTCAAAGTTTAAAGAGTCATCGCTTGGATTTAACTGATTCAGTTACTCAAAAAACAAACATTTTATTACTTTCTGAGACAAATATGGGCAATGATCAGCTATATAAAATACCGAATTTCAATTGTATCGTCCATTATAAAAGAGCTAATGTTCGATCAGGTGGCGTTGCGATTTACCAATCGAATGAAGATACTATTAATATCATTTCACCGAATATGGACATAATAATGAGAAATGTTAATGACTATGGTTTTAGACATTCACCTGTTGGAGATATTTGTTCTGCTATATGCAAGATGGAAAACGGCGTTGAAATCGTAATGGTAGTCGTTTACATTGCCCAGAAACATAAGTTTATGGACATACAAGGATTCATACATCGATCGCTGTTGGAGTATTCTGCAGAAACTGCAGCATTACTTGAAGAGTACGGTACCAATTATCACCAGCTTCCACTAATTTTGGCAGGTGACTTCAATATTAACTTCAAAGATAAGCAATCAGAGTCATTTAAAACTTTCCTAAAGAATAAATTTGATTTATATATGAACAATAATGCTGATGAATCCACTACGAGAGGCAATACTACTATCGATGCTGTTTTCTCGAGATATTTGGCAAAAATCGAATCACAAATAGATATATCTTATTTTAGTTACCATGAAGCTATAGTTTCTATGATAGAACATGATTAGTCTTAATTATTTTTATTCATGTAAATAACTGTTTCTTTCTATATTATTTTTATCTACTTTTTATAAACCATTGTGAACAAAATAAAGGTGTTAAGATAATTTTGTAAGATATTTTTTTTTTTTTTAATTTTTATCGATAAAAAAATCGTAATAAATACTGTATACCCGAATAATTATTTTCTTTACACCTCGAATAGAACTTGAAATTAATATTTTTATAATAAGGAACTTCGTTCCTATCTGGTGTCCCACGACACCACACGATTTTTTTTTTAGTTCCTCAGCTCTAGAATTTGATAACATGTGTCGATTGCCGCCATAACTATCCACATCGATTCATTAGTTAAAAAGTTACTAAGATTTTACACACACAAACACAAACACACACACATACACACACATGGACATCATTCTGAAAAAAGTCAGAATAGCTTTTTAGGACCTCAAAACGTCGACATCTGATGACAACTCGATTTTCGAAAATCTGGGTGAAATCAATAACTTCCCAAAATTTTTGAAAATCATTGATTTTCTAAGCGTGAAGTTAAAAATGCCATAAATTTTATAGCACAAGTAGATATCTCATAAAAATACTCAATAATATTGACAATTACATAAAAATCAAACTTTGAGCTCGAATAACTTTTGAACCAATAAACTTAGCGAGAAATCATTAGATATCTTTTTTGTAGAGCGGTAAATTCTCTGTAAAAATATGTATGTTTTATTATTTTAGAATTAGCTGTCCCCAAGTTATAAGATTTTGAAGAACGAGAGAAATATTTCCTATGTTATTTCCATAAGAAACTTTGATTGGATTGCGGACTATCTTCGAGTTAATATTAAGAGCTCAAATTTTGAGGGAATTTTTTTTTATCCATTTGTAAGCATTCGAGCCCCTGGGAGCAAAGAAATTCGAAAACATACCTGCTAAGGACCACCCTAATCTCTATGAACCTCGTGTACAAATCTTGGACGATTAAAACATACTTATGACCATTCTTAGACCGAGGAAACGGACCAGCAACGTCGGCTGCTACCACTGCTCACGGAGCGATTGGTTGGCGAGTATGCATAGGAGCATGAGAAGAAGTTTGTTTGTACTTTATTTTCTTACAGATATCACAGTCATTCACATACTCACATACATCTCTATACATACCCGGCCAATAATATTTAATCCTTAATCTTTCATACATTTTTTCATGACCCATATGAGCCGCATCTGGATTTTCATGGTTCTGCTTCAAAAGTTCAGGAATCTTGGACTCACGAACGACGACCTTCCAAGCTTTCTCATCCCCCACAATTTCTTTGAGAGGATCTGGTCTAAAATACTCCAACCGATCATCTAACACATGCCACTCACAATATTTTCAGGATGTCTGAGGACATTATTCTTCTTGACATCGTACAAACTACGTACCTGAATATAAAAACAATCATTTTCCGGATTTATCAAACAACGTTTAACTTCCAACCATTCGACAGGATTGTGATCCTCAGACAGACGAGACAAGGCATCCGGACCTTAATTCTCGGAACCCTTCCTATGTTTAATTAGTATTTGATGTGATAACAACTCCATCGCCCACCTCGCCATTCGACCATTAGGAACTTTGAAAGAATGTAACCACCGTAACGGAGAATTATCTGTAACAACTGTAAACGGAGCACCCTCCAAGTAACAACGGAGTTTCCGCACCGACCACAAAACCACCAAGCACTCCTTCTCGGTAGTAGTGTACCTCGTCTCAGCACCTCTGAGTGGTCTGCTACGACAAATAACCTAATATTCTTTACCATTTTCGAGATCTCGCTGTAGAAGGAAAGCACCAAGTCCGGTATCGCACGCATCAATGTAAAGATAATAAGGCAACCCAACTTTAGGAATCGACAAAGGTTTGGCATACACTAATGCCTGTTTTAACTTGACAAATGCTTCTTCTTCTGCTGCGGCCCATTTCCATTCAGCTATAGCACTACATAATTTATAAAGTGGGCCTTGAACCTTAGCAATATTCTGGAGATGACGGTGATACCAGTTCACCAGACCGCAAAAACTTCGAACTTGTTTACGATTTATCGCACAAGGAAACTCAATAATCGGAGCAATCTTTTCGGGATCTGGTCTGAGACCATCTTGATCAACAGTAAACCCAAGGAAGTTTACTTCCGACCTTGCAAATTTACATTTATCTGAATTGATAAGTAAACCAGCTTCCCTAAAAATTTCAAATACAAGCGATAAGATTTGTTTATGTGCCTCGGACGATTCACTGATGATGACCCAGTCATCGAGATATGCAAAAACTTTTTCTGCCCACTCATGTGGAAGTTGTCGAGTTTCCAAAAGCTTGATAAATCTCTGTCTTAGGATGTTCATCGCCTTCTGGAACGTACTGGGAGCACCTGCTAGCCCGTACGGCAGACGAATCCATTCGAACTGGCCACGACCCTCGACTGAAAAAACTGTATGTGGAATCGAGTTCTCAGCCATCAAGATCTGGCTAAATGCTTTCCGAAGGTCCATGGTGCTGATGTGCACTGCCTTATGGAGCGCACTTAGAATCTTGAGCATGTTCGGAAGCGGATGCGCAGGTGGAATTGTAATTTTATTCACCGGACGATAATCAATGTACAACCGCCACTGATTATTAGGTTTGGGCACCATGATCGGAAAACAAGACCAACAACTATTACTATACCGAATGTAACCCTTTTCCAACAACTCGTCAATCTGTTTATTGAGGTCTGCAGCTACAACCGGACTCCGCCTATTCGGACGAATCCGTACAGGTTTCGCCTCAGGTTGTAGTACTATCTCATGATTAACTAGATCAATCAGCCAATGATTTAGTAACAACTTAAATTTCTCGAGCTCACCTTCAATAAATTTATCAAAATCCTTACGTTGAGTAGACGACAATCCCAAACATCGATTCTTAGATTCACGACAAGATATTATTTCGAAAGGATGATGTCCAGTACTTGCTCCAAATCGCCAAGTACGTGATTTGCAATCAATTTGGACACCAAACTGAAGAGTGAAGTCCATGCCAAGCACGACTGAATGACTTAGACCTTCTAATATACTCAAATATTGTTCACTAGCCACATCACCGACTTGTATAATAAACGGCGCTCCACCCTCTGTTTTACATAGCGTGTGATTTGCTAAAAGAACACCTCGCAGTCGGGTGTCGTCTAATTGAACTTCACCAGACTTATAATCGCAAATTTTATTAATATACGAACCCTCGCTCCCGGTATCTAAGATCCCGTTCAACTTTATGCCGAATATCCAAACTAATATTGGAATACGCGCCGTGATTTCTGGAGGTTTAGGTCTGGTTCCAGGTATAAATATCTTACGTGAAGCTAGACGATGTGCGATACGTGAAGGCCAAGTCATATTGCGCAAAATATTTGGCAAAAATAAAGCTCGCGACAAGAAAGAGGCGAGAGGGGACTCAGAACTCAGCTCTTGTCCAGCGCTGGATGAACGGTTGCGAAACAGTTCAACCAAAGACAAAATAACCGGAACAAAATAACCACGACAAAATAACCGGCGACAAAATAACCGAATGACGAAATAATCATTCAACACGATAACACCACATATTAATTATTTTCATAACCAACATATTTATTACATTTAAATAAATTCTTCAACATTTCGTCTAATATTTAAAATATTTTATTTTTAAATTTAATATAAAAAAAAAAATATTGTTACATATCGCAATTTTATTGAATTAATTATCATTCAAAAATAATGATATAATAACATAACAACGTTAGATAGAAAACTATATTCAAAATTTTCATACCAATTTTCATGTGATTGTGAAAGTGACACATAAATTCATCCAAATTCATCTAGAATTTATCCAAGACATCAAAGTTTATAAAAAATCCGCAGTTATTTTGTATGTGTTTACCGAAATATACGCCAGCATATAAGCTTATTACCGTGTTGTGCCTTTATATCATGGTTTTTGTGTGTGTTTATTCGAGATTAGACCAACACATAAGCTTGTTATCGTATGTGCTAATAAAGTACGAAAATTTCATTCTGAACATTTGAATTTTTTGCAAATATTCCATTAAACAGTTATTTTATCATTTGATTATTTTTTCGTCGGTTATTTTGTCACGGTTATCTTGTCTGCGGTTATTTAAGCGTGACACCAGATAAACCGTGGTCGCCAGACTCAACGTGATCACCCCCACCTTCAACGTCCGAGTCACGCTCTTCCTCCCACTCGTCTCCCTCACTCTCGTACTCAACGTCTTCCATATCTAAGGATTCAAGTCCGCATAGATATGGCGTACCCTCTATATTTATCTGCGAGGGTTCTAGATTATTTTCTAGTCCGATTTCGGTCAGTAAAAGCTGATCATTCATGTGTGGAGTATTTTCTAAAATAGAAATAAGATGTGTTAGAGCAAAACGTGTGTGACTATTTTAAATGACCTCACTATTCTCTATAATTAAATTTATTATTAGAATTAATTTATTTATATCTGTGCCTAGAAAATTATTATTGCTATAGCTAGTGAGCTTGAAAGCTTCTGGATTTACTTGGTCACTTGCAGACTCTGTTCCTGAATCTACAGCTCCCAACGAGTGTACTGCGTCTGTTATATTCTTATTAAAATCTTTAAAATTTTCATAATTGAAATTATCTTTATAAATAAAATCACGATTCAAATGAATATCTTTTAAATCCGTATATACAGGTCCCCTTACCAAATTAAAATTTGTTGTACTTCCGAATCCTTTCCCCCTTTAGTATCACCAAGGCTTTCATACCAATTTTCTTCATTAATAATTTTATTGACATGACGATTTTTTAATTTATATAATTTATAACTTGCCCTTTTGGAGAGATCCTTACTTTTAAACTTGAAATTCTCGTGTAAGTCCCAACTGACTCTCAACACGAATCCCATCATTATCAAAATTTTAATATGTAAAACATGACCCGAATTCTTAAGATAAGTCCCCAGGACTCTCATCCTTTGCCTAAATTTATTTATAATCTTTTTATTAAATTTCATCTCTTGTAACACGGACAAAATTATATTCTTTTCCAAACATTGTGGTTTATTGACTAGTAATGGCTTTGAATCCACGAAATCCATAAAATATTTTACCAACTTCCCATCTTTATCTTTTCGCCTTTATCTTACGCCTTTTTGCTTCAGACTACTACTCTTACTAGTACGGGCCGGCGTCAAAATGAATTGCTATTTTCAACTTTTAATCATACACGTGTATGGGGGCGGATACCTCCCAATGTACTTTGGAAAAAAATATTTTTCTATGCTTGTACATTGTCAATTTTGATTAAATTTGTACGAAATCTGCATTTCAATTTGACATATTTGTAATAATTTGTATATATAGGCTCTTAAGTTCACAATCAAGACTAGAAATTCATTTTTATGAGCTATCATACAGAGTAATTTTGTCCTTAGTAAGTATAAGGACTTATAAGTAAGGCTTTCTCTACGCCTTTTCATTTCATACTACTACTCTTACTAGTACAAGCCAGTGTCAAAATAATATGCTGCTTTCGACTTTTTATGATACAAGTATATGGAGGCAGATACCACCCAATGTACTCTTAATGAAAATATTTTTTCATACTTGTACGTTGTCAATTTTAATACAATTTGTACAAAATTAGCATTTTGATTTGACATACTTGTGATATTTTTGTATATATAGGCTCTCAAGTCCACCATCGAGACTAGAGTTTCATTTTTATGAGCTATCATACAGAGTAATTTCGTCCTTAGTACGTATAAGGACTTATAAGTAAGGCTTTGTCTACGCCTTTTAGTTTTAGACTACTACACTAACTAGTACGAGCTGGCGTCAACATAAATTGATGCATTCGACTTTTTATTATACAAGTATGTAGAGGCGGATACCTTTCAATGTACTCTTAAAAAGTAATATTTTTTTATACTTTAACATTGTCAATTATGATACAGTTTGTACAAAATTTGCATTTTGATTTGACATACTTCTGATATTTTTGTACATATAGGATCTTGAGTCCACCATCAAGACTAAAGTTTTATATTTATGAGCTATCATACAGAGTAATTTTGTCCTTAGTAAATATGGAGACTTATGAATATGGCTTTATCTACGCTTCTTTATTACAGACTACTACTCTTACCAGTACGAGCCGGTGTCAAAATCAAATGCTGTTTTCGACTTATTATGATACAAGTATATGAAGGCAGATACCTCCCAATGTACTCTTAATAAAAATATTTTTTTCTACTTGTACATTGTCAATTTTGATACGATTTTTACAAAATTTGCATTTTGACTTGACATACTTGTCATATGTTTGTATATATAGGCTCTTAAGTCCACCATCAAGACTAGAGTTTTATTGTTATGAGCTATCATACAGAGTAATTTCGTCCTTAGTAGGTATAAGGACTTATGAGTGAGGCTTTGTCTACGCTTTTCATTTTTAGACTACTACTCTTACTAGTACGAGCCGGCGTCAAAACAAATTGCTGTTTTCGACTTATTATGATCCAAGTATATAGAGGCGGATATCTCCCAATGTACAAGTATAAAAAAAATATTTTTTTATACTTGTACATTGTCAATTTTGATACAATTTGTACAAAGTTTGCATTTTTACTTGACATACTTGTCATATTTTTGTATATATAGGCTCTTAAGTCCACGATCAAGACTAAAGTTTTATTTTGATGAGCTATCATACAGAGTAATTTTGTCCTTAGTACGTATGAACACTTATGAGTAGACTTTGTCTACGCTTCTTCATTCCAGACTACTACTCTTACTAGTACGAGCCGGTGTCAAAATAAAATGCTGTTTTCGACTTTTTATGATACAAGTATATGAAGGCAGATACCTTCCAATGTACTCATAATGAAAATATTTTCTTATACTTGTACATTGTTAATTTTGATACAATTTGTACAGAATTTGTATTTTTACTTGACATACTTGTCATACTTTTGTATATATAGGCTCTCAAGGCCACCATCAAGACGAGAGTTTCATTTTTATGAGCTTTCATACAGAGAAATTTCGTCCTTAGTACGCATAAGGACTTATAAGTTAGCCCTTGTCTACGCCTTTGAGTTTTAGATTACTACTCTTACTAGTACGAGCCGGCGTCAACATAAATTGCTGTTTCCGACTTTATATTATACGAGTATGTGGAAGCGGATACCTTTCAATGTACTCTTAAAAAGGAATATTTTTTTATACTTGAACATTGTCAATTTTGATACAGTTTGTGCAAAATTTGCATTTTGATCTGACATACTTGTGAAAGTTTTGTATATATAGGCTCTTAAGTCTACCATCAAGACTAAAGTTTTATTTTGATGAGCTATCATACAGAGTAATTTTGTCCTTAGTACGTATGAAGACTTATGAGTAGACTTTGTCTACGCCTTTTCATTTCATACTACTACTCTTACTAGTACGAGCCGGCGTCAACATAAATTGCTGTTTTCGACTTTATATCATACGAGTATGTGGAGGCTGATATCTTCCAATGTACTTTAAAAGAGTAATATTTTTTTTATACTTGAACATTGTCAATCTTGATAAAATTAGTACAAAATTTGCATTTTGACTTGACATACTTGTCATATTTTTGTATATGTAAGCTCTCAAGTCTACCATCAAGACTAAAGTTTTATTTTGATGAGCTATCATACAGAGTAATTTCGTCCTTAGTAGGTATAAGGACTTATTAGTGAGGCTTTGTCTACGCCTTTTATTTTTAGACTACTACTCTTACTGGTACAAGCCGGTGTCAAAATAAAATGCTGTTTTCGACTTTTTATGATACAAGTCTATGAAGGCAGATACCTTTTAATGTACTCTTAATAAAAATATTTTCATATACTGGTTTTATTGTCAATTTCAATACAATTTGTACAAATTTTGCATTTCGATTTGACATACTTGTCATATTTTTGTACATATAGGCTCTTAAGTCCACCACCAAGACTTAAGTTTCATTCTTATAAGCCATAATACAGAGTAATTTTGTGCTTAGTACATATAAAGACTTATAAGAAAGGCTTTGTCTACGCCTTTTTATTTCAGACTACTACTTTTACTAGTACGAGCCGGCGTCAACATAAATTGCTGTTTTCGACTTTATATCATACAAGCATGTGGAGGCAAATACCTCCCAATGTACTCTTAATAAAAATATTTTTTTCTACTTGTACATTGTGAATTTTGATTCGATTTGTATAAAATTTGCATTTCGATTTGACATACTTGTCATATTTTTGTATATATAGGCTCTTAAGTCTACTATCAAGACTAGAGTTTCATTTTTATGAGCTATTATACAGAGTAATTTCGTCCTCAGTACGTATAAGGACTTATAAGTAAGGCTTTGTCTACTCCTTGTAGTTTCAGACTACTACTCTTACTAGTACGAGCTGGCGTCAAAATAAATTGCTGTTTTCGACTTTATATCATACAAGTATGTAGAGGTGGATACCTTTCAATGTACTCTTAAAAAGTAATATTCTTTTATACTTGAACATTGTCAATTTTGATACAGTTTGTACAAAATTTGCATTTCGATTTGACATACTTGTGATATTTTTGTATATATAGGCTCTTGAGTCCACCATCAAGACTAAAGTTTTATTTTTATGAGCTATCATACAGAGTAATTTGTAACAGGGTAAATTTGAATTTACCGCGTTCAGGTTTAGTCAAAATAAAACCTATAATACGACTTGTCGTCCGGAAGTGAAAATTCCTACTGCTTGGACGTCATCCCCAATTTGAACTAAGCAGTAGTCCAAAGACGCCGCAGCCGAGTGGGGAGAGAGTAATTATAAACTGGGACCGGGACGTGAAACGACATTAGTAACCGGAACGACCGGACTGAACGGACCTAGTCCAGTCGAGAGTAGAAGTTCAACAGCAGAAGGGACGCCACCATAAGACGCTATTACGGCCGCCGGCTTTTTCGACAGTTAGTTGGATCAGGTAATATTAATTAATCGAGAGCTTCTGTTTTATTGTTAAACCAAGCGATAATTAAATTCGATCTTTCTATCAGATACCAGGCAGGGAGCCGGTATCTAGTATAATTATTACTGATCGCGTCTGAATAACAGGTGAAGGAGAGAACGAGGTTGGAGAGTTGAGAAAGAATAAGAGAGGATAGTAAATTTGGAGAAGGAACGAGACAAGAACGGAGACGAGACTGAATTTTACCAGGACGAGATGAGAGAATACCAGGACAACAAGGACAACTGCGACGAGGACAGATCTGCGAAAAGTTAATTGTCTTTAAGGTATTCATTTAAAATTTTCCAGGCAGGAAGCCGGAAAATTTTATCAATTACTTTGTATACGTCTGGTAGCGTCGCATCATAGCGTTCGGAACAGTATTACTCATAAATTAGCGTCGCGTCTTAGCGTTCGTAAATTAATTAAATTCACAAATCAAAATTAATAAATTGAACTGGAATTAAATTGTATAGGAAATTAATTAGTTAATAAACTCCAGGCAGGTTGCCGAAGCCATTACGTAGTTAAATATTTCCAGGCAGGTCGTCGGAAATATTCTAGAAGTTTCCAGGTAGACTGCGTACCGGAAACTGTTGAATCTAGTCATCATTTCTAGTCATAAAAATTAATTAATTATAAGTAAATTTAGTAATAAAACAATTAATTAATTATAAAATTAATGAAGGATAAACTGTCTTGACAAAAGTTATAAAAAGGATTAGTGGTCAAGGTCAAGGATAAATTAATAAATTGAAAGTCCAGAAATTAAAGTAATTAAACAAAATAATTAATTAAAGAAATTAAGTAAATGGAAAAAAATAATTATTGTGATAATAAAATTAGCTAAAAGGACACGGGGTAAGTTGAGTGAATAATAATGGCGAAACTTCGAGTTTGAATAGTTTAGTAATGTGTTGAAAAAATGTAGTGAGAAAAAAATAAGTGTCGGTTATTGGTATAAAATTAATCGGTGATAAATGTGAAAAGAATAACAATGATAAAGAAAAATTCGGGTTAAAGAATAAATTAATTAATAATTATTTATACTCTTCAAATTAATTAATTCATTGAAATTTCGGGTTAAATATTAGGTTAAATTTAGTGAGTTAGGTGTTAAAAAAATTTTGTAGGTATTAAGTATCGCGAGGGTGAAGCGATTTTTAACAGAGTGTGGGAGTGTGTGATCAAAGTCCAAAGGTAGTTGGCAAATAGAGCGTGTGAATGTGTGATAAAAGTCCAAAGGTAGTTGGCGAAATATTGTGTGGGAGTGTGTGTGATAGTGCCAAAGGTAGTTGGCCAATTTTCATAAGGAAAATCACTGCGGGTTATTAATTGAATTAGGTTTAAGTGAATTATCGCGGGTTAATAAAAATATAAGGTTATATAAAGGTTTATGAAAGTTATATGGTATAAAATAAAAGGTTTATAATAAAGGCTATAAGGTTTATAAAGGTATAACGGTTTATAAGGTCAAAAAAGGTTAAACAGGTATTAAATAAATAAAGGTTTGAATTGTGGATCAAAGATAGAAAATTATTTATAAATTATACTTCCTCATCCTTCTCTTACAATTAAACAAATTACACCGACCCTGACGATTCAAGATCCGGCTCTGGGAGGCCGTTATCACTTCCAGTGGCGCCCTTAAAAAGGTAATTTGAGGACGACCAGAGTAACAGCTTAGCCCTGTTATAAATTTTGTCCTTAGTACATATGAAGACATATGAGTAAGGCTTTATCCACGCTTCTTCATTACAGACTACTACTCTTACTAGTACGAGCCGGTGTCAAA
This sequence comes from Microplitis manilae, assembly GCA_030273425.1. NCBI lineage: Eukaryota > Metazoa > Arthropoda > Insecta > Hymenoptera > Braconidae > Microplitis > Microplitis manilae. Next base: position 15,692,596 of record CP092720.1, on the reverse strand, counting down.
ATAAAATGCTGTTTTCGACTTATTATGATACAAGTATACAAAGGCAGATACCTCCCAATGTACTCTTGATAAAAATATTTTTTTCTAGTTGTACATTGTCAATTTTGATACGATTTGTACAAAATTTGCATTTTGACTTGATATACTTGTCATATGTTTTCATATATATTTGGCGACGATACTTTAGGTTTAGATTACAATAATCACTGCTCAAGTCGCCAACTACCAAAGAGTGAAACGTTGTGCGTGTTAGTGAGAAAAGGAGAGATGGAAAAATGTATTTGTGGGGTGAGAGGCGTTTCGTCTAAGTATACAATAGCTGAGACTCCTCAGTTACGTGTGTCTATCGTATACCCCACCTAAGACGCCGTATTGGAAGTTACATGTTGGAATTGTTATATATTGAAACAGGCATAGGGAAGAGGTATTGCGAGAGACGTGAGTTGTGAATGCCATCTCGTGGAGTGAAGCCGAACCACCACATATAGGCTCTTAAGTCCACCATCAAGACTAGAGTTTTATTTTTATGAGCTACCATACAGAGTAATTTCGTCCTTAGTACGTATAAGGACTTATAAGTGAGGCTTTGTCTACGCCTTTTATTTTTATACTACTCTTACTAGTACGAGCCGGCGTCAAAACAAATTGCTGTTTTCGACTTTTTATCATACAAGTATATAGAGGCGGATATCTCCCAATGTACTCTTAAGAAAAATCATTTTTTTATACTTGTACATTGTCAATTTCGATACAATTTGTACAAAATTTGTGTTTTTACTTGACATACTTGTCATATTTTTGTATATATAGGCTCTTCAGTTCACCATCAAGACTAGAGTTTTATTTTTATGAGCAATCATACAGAGTAACTTCGTCCTTAGTACGCATAAGGACTTATAAGTGAGGCTTTGTCTACGCCATTTAGTTTTAGACTACTACTTTTACTAGTACGAGCCGGCGTCAACATAAATTGCTGTTTTCGACTTTATAGCATACAAGCATATGAAGGCAGATACCTCCCAATTAGTCTAGTCGAGAAGTAAGTTTTCTGAGAAAAAACGTTGATATTCTCTTAAAAATATGGTGATTGGTGCATTGGATTCAGAATTGCATCCTGAGAAATGGGTATTTTTTTTTTTATCCGCCATTAAAAATTGCATTTGTTACAAACAAAAAACGAAGAGACAAAAAGGGAGTCTTCGTTTTTTACCTGTAACTTCAAAACTATTAAAGATATCTGAAATTTAAAGAAAGATCCTAAAAGAAGAGAAAATTTCAGTAAAATAAGTCTCGACTTCCCCAGTTGTAGCTCCATTATTCATAAGTTTAATTTAACGTTGAAAGTTGGGCTCCGCGCGGCCGTTTCGGTGCCTACGCGCCGTCGCCAAGCAAAGTATGCAACACAAAATAATTTTTTTATAACATAAAATATTAATTTAAAAATCTGAATAAATTATAGTGTCATCTAGACACTTAAAGGAATATAGTCCCGCATAAAAAAAATTTTTAGCTTGATTTTTGTTTAAGTTATTTGATTGTTAATTAACAAATTTTTCAGAGACTTGAGTTTTTATAAAATCTCGTAAAAATGCTTAAAAAATGTGTCTATAATTTTTTTTTCTTTTGGGAGCTCTTGTTATAAGAATAATGAACAAGATTCCGTTGTAATAGTTTATAAAAGTTTTTTCATTTGTTTATAACGATTTTTCAAAGTTATCAAAAAGTGAAATATCCGGTTAATGTTATAAAAAAAAATTTTCTCCCAAAATCTTTAATTTTGGTTGTTTTTGTATTCATCTAATGCGTTTAGTAGCTTGGCTAAAAAATTTTTAACATTAATTGTTTAAAAAATTTTTATAAACAAATAGACAAATTTAATATTTTTGAAAAATTTTTTTTGTCATTCTGTTGTCTTAGTAAAATAATGATTTTTAAAAAAAAAATTTTTTTTAAAAAAAATTTTTTAATTGTTTATAATTGTTTTTTTCATTTATCCACCATTTAAATTATTTATTAAGAAATCATTTTTTTTTTTAAATCATCATTTACAATTCTCAATACAATCATGAAAAAAAATTTTTTTTTATTCAAATTTTCTTTGTTTATTTTATAAACAATTTGTTTTAAACAAATTTCCATTTTCATTATATTTTTTTTCCGTAGCTTTAAAAAATTACAAATACAGTCATGTGCATTTAAGTTGTGAAAAAAATTTTCCTCTATTTTTTATTGAATTTTAAAATACTTTACCCCATTAAAGTTGAAGCGGTCAACTATTTTATCAACTTATAAATTGTTATAACTTTTAAACTATTGATGATACGGTCTTAGACATTCAAGCCGATCTTTTAGACTATTCATTGATTTATATAATAAATTTTTTACGTGCTCGATATCTATCATGGTTCAATTTTTATAAGCATTTGTTTATAAAAAAATGCATTACTTGAATTTTCAAATATGTATATCTTTTAAACTATTGAAGTAACGGCTTTTATGATTTAAGACAAATTTATAGAGTAATTAATAAACTACTCAAAAATAATTTTTTTATATTTTTAATTCCATTTGTTTATCATTTTTTTTTATTTATTCAAATTATTGCACAGTAAAAGGTACATTCTTTGGATTTTATTGACTTTATACTCCTACCCAACGCCAATAATTTATGTTGTTCTTGCTGATTTGTTTTGGTTTTAGAATTTCTTAATTTATTACTTAACGTTTGTCAAAGCAAACACTTAAAATTTTTGCCAGTAGTACAGCCTGAAAGTCATTTACGGAATTGGACCAACTTTTTAAAATTTTTTAGTCAGACTTGCGTAAAGAAGAATGAAAATACTTACTTGTGTTTGTCGTTTATGTTTATGATTCTATATTGTATTGTTTAAATTTTGATAAATGTGACAATAAAATCTAAAGAATGTACCTTTAACTGTGCAATAATTTGAATAAATAAAAAAAAATGATAAACAAATGGAATTAAAAATATGAAAAAATTATTTTTGAGTAGTTTATTAATTACTCTATAAGTTTGTCTCGAATCATAAAAGCTGTTACTTCAATAGTTTAAAAGATATAGATATTTAAAAATTCAAGTAATGCATTTTTTTATGAACAAATGCTTATAAAAATTGAACCATGATAGATATCAAGCATGTAAAAAATTTATTATATAAATCAATAAATTGTCTAAAAGATCGGCTTGAATGTCTAAGACCGTATCATCAATAGTTTAAAAGTTATAACAATTTATAAGTTGATAAAATAGTTGACCGCTTCAACTTTAATGGGGTAAAGTATTTTAAAATTCAATAAAAAATAGAGGAAAATTTTTTTCACAACTTAAATGCACATGACTGTATTTGTAATTTTTTAAAGCTACGGAAAAAAAATATAATGAAAATGGAAATTTGTTTAAAACAAATTGTTTATAAAATAAACAAAGAAAATTTAAATAAAAAAAAAATTTTTTTTCATGATTGTATTGAGAATTGTAAATGATGATTTAAAAAAAAAATGATTTCTTAATAAATAATTTAAATGGTGGATAAATGAAAAAAACAATTATAAACAATTAAAAAATTTTTTTAAGAAAAAATTTTTTTTTTTTGAAAAATTATTATTTTACTAAGACAACAGAATGACAAAAAAAAATTTTTCAAAAATATTAAATTTGTCTATTTGTTTATAAAAAATTCTTAAACAATTAATGTTAAAAATTTTTTAGCCAAGCTACTAAACGCAATAGATGAATACAAAAACAACCAAAATTAAAGATTTTGGGAAAAAAATTTTTTTTATAACATGAACCGGATATTTCACTTTTTGATAACTTTGAAAAATCATTATAAACAAATGAAAAAACTTTCATAAACTATTGCAACGGAATCTTGTTCATTATTCTTATAACAAGAGCTCCCAAAAGAAAAAAAATTTATAGACACATTTTTTAAACATTTTTACGAGATTTTATAAAAACTTAAGTCTCCGAAAAGTTTGTTAATTAACAATCAAATAACTTAAACAAAAATCGAGCTAAAAATTTTTTTTATGCGGGACTATATTCCTTTAAGTGTCTAGATGACACTATAATTTATTCAGATTTTTAAATTAATATTCTATGTTATAAAAAAATTATTTCGTGTTGCATACTCTGCTTGGCGACGGCGCGTAGGCACCGAAACGGCCGCGCGGAGCCCAACTTTCAACGTTAAATTGAAATTATAAATAATGGCGCTACAACTGGGGGAGTCAAGACTTATTCTTCTGAAATTTTCTTTTCTTTTAGGATCTTTTTTAAAATTTCAGATATCTTTAATAGTTTTGAAGTTACAGCTAAAAAACGGAGACTCCCTTTTTGTCTCTTCGTTTTTTGTTTATAACAAATGCAATTTTTAATGGCGGATAAAAAAAAAAATACCCATTTCTCAGGATGAAATTCTGAATCCAATGCACCAATCGCCATATTTTTAAGATAATATCAACGGTTTTTCTCAGAAAACTCACTTCTCGACTGGACTAAATGTACTCTTAATAAAAATATTTTTTTCTACTTGTACATTGTCAATTGTGATACGATTTGTGAACAATTTGCATTTTGATTTGACATACATGTGATATTTTTGTATATATAGGCTCTTAAGTCCACCATCAAGACTAGAGTTTCATTTTTACGAGCTATTATACAGAGTAATTTCGTCCTTCGTACGTATAAGGACTTATAAGTAAGGCTTTGCCTACGCTTTTTCGTTTTAGACTACTACTCTCACTAATACAAGCCGGCGTCAACATAAATTGCTGTTTTCGACTTTTTATCATACGAGTATATGGAGGCGGATATGTCCCAATGTACTCTTAAGATAAAATATTTTTTTATACTTGTCCATTGTCAATTTTAATACAATTCGTACGAAATTCGCATCCTTACTTGACATACTTGTCATATTTTTGTATATATAGGCTCTTAAGTCCACTATCAAGACTAAAGTTTTATTTTTATGAGCTATCATACAGAGTAATTTTGTCCTTAGTACATATGAAGACTTATGAGTAAGGCTTTGTCTACGCCTTTCATTTTTAGACTACTACTCTTACTAGTACGAGCCGGCGTCAAAACAAATTGCTGTTTTCGACTTTTTATAATACAAGTCTACGAAGGCAGATACCTTTTAATGTACTCTTAATAAAAATATTTTTTTCTACTTGTTTATTGTCAATTTTGATACAATTTGTACCAAATTTGCATTTCGATTTGACATACTTGTCATATTTTTGTACATATAGGCTCTCAAGTCCACCACGAAGACTTAAGTTTCATTCTTATAAGCCATAATACAGAGTAATTTTGTCCTTAGTACACATACAGACTTATTAGGAAGGCTTTGTCTACGCCTTTTAGTTTAAGACTACTACTCTCACTAGTGCGAGCCGGCGTCAGAATAAATTGCTGTTTTCAACTTTATATCATACAAGCTTATGGAGGCGGATACCGTTTAATGTACTTTGAATAAGTAATATGTTTTTATACTTGATCATTGTCAATTTTGATAAGATTAGTACAAAATTTGCATTTTGACTTGACATACTTGTCATATTTTTAAATATATAGGCTCTCAAGTCCACTATAAAGACTTAAGTTTCATTTTTATGAGCCACAATACAGAGTAAGTTTGTCCTTAGTATATATAAGGACTTATAAGTAAGGCTTTGTCTACGCCTTTGAGTTTTAGACTACTACTCTTACTAGTGCGAGCTGGCGTCAACATAAATTGCTGATTTCGACTTTACATCATCCAAGTATGTGAAGGTGGATACCTTTCAATGTACTCTTAAAAAGTAATATTTTTTTATACTTGAACATTGTCAATTTTGATACAGTTTGTACAAAATTTGCATTTTGATTTGACATACTTGTGATATTATTGTATATATAGGCTCTTAAGTCCACTATGAAGACTAAAGTTTTATTTTTATGAGCTATCATACAGAGTAATTTTGTCCTTAGTACATATGAAGACTTATGAGTAAGGCTTTGTCTACGCCTTTCATTTTTAGACTACTACTCTTACTAGTACGAGCCGGCGTCAAAACAAATTGCTGTTTTCGACTTTTTATAATACAAGTCTACGAAGGCAGATACCTTTTAATGTACTCTTAATAAAAATATTTTTTTCTACTTGTTTATTGTCAATTTTGATACAATTTGTACAAAATTTGCATTTCGATTTGACATACTTGTCATATTTTTGTACATATAGGCTCTCAAGTCCACCACGAAGACTTAAGTTTCATTTTTATAAGCCATAATACAGAGTAATTTTGTCCTTAGTACACATACAGACTTATTAGGAAGGCTTTGTATACGCCTTTTTATTTCAGACTACTACTCTTACTAGTACGAGCCGGCGTCAACATGAATTGCTGTTTTCGACTTTATATCATACAAGCATGTGGAGGCAAATGGCTCCCAATGTACTCTTAATAAAAATATTATTTTCTACTTGTACATTGTCAATTTTGATACGATTTGTACAAAATTTGCATTTCGATTTGACATACTTGTCATATTTTCGTATATATAGGCTCTTAAGTTTACTATCAAGACTAGAGTTTCATTTTTATGAGCTATTATACAGAGTAATTTCGTCCTCAGTACGTATAAGGACTTATCAGTAAGGCTTTGTCTACGCCTTTTAGTTTCAGTCTACTTCTCTCACTAGTACGAGCCGGCGTCAAAATAAATTGCTGTTTTCGACTTTATATTATACAAGTATATGGAGGCGGATACCTTTCAATGTACTTTAATAAAGTAATATTTTTTTTGTACTTGAACATTGTCAATTTTGATAAAATTAGTACAAAATTTGCATTTTGACTTGACTTACTTGTCATATTTTTGTATATGTAAGCTCTCAAGTCCACCACTAACACTTAAGTTTTATTTTTATTAGAAGTTTACAAGCGTGCGTTGCACGCGCGCCTCAAAATACATTGAATTCCATACGAACATGTTAACAAACGTTTACATGATCTAATTGTAATATGTATTGCATTTTTCATAAACATCCTTAAATAATTTATATCATAACAAAAAATTGATTATAAATTTTACGATTCCATTACTCTATCAATAGCAAGAGCATTATATTGTAGCAACTGACATATGTACATTTTTTTCTTACCAATAATTATATTTTATAAATAATAATTTAATTAATTCGTATTAACTGTAATTTACTATTTCATGCAATTTTTTATTGCACTATGTTAATGAAATCGAATATTAACGTACTCTAAGTTGTTTCATCAATTTTTTGATAGACATGATTCTTTACACGATTATCGTTTCTTTCGTTTTCTAAATAAACTTTTAGTGAACTCTACGATTTTACTCGTGACATTACTACGTACAACTGCCCATGGTTAAATACATCTTTATGAAGATCTATACCAAGTTTCTCGAATGTTTGTCCTTGAGATTTGTTTATTGTCATAGCAAATGTTAATCGTACTGGAAATTGTCTACGCTTAAAAGTAAACGCATTAGCGTGGTCATAGTAAAGAGTTATACGATTCACAAAAACAATATCTCGAGCTTTATCCTCCGTTAAAATTTTACATTTTAATGAATTTACTCCAAGTTCTACAACCAATAATCGAGTGCCATTACATAGTCCTTCAGTAATACTTAGATCCTGGACAAGCATTATAACACTTTACAATCTCAATTGTAAATTATGGGGAGGAAAGTTTGGTGGATTTATAGTGTGCAAGTATTCTGTCAAAATAGAAGCATTTAATTCACTATTATTACAATGTTCTGTACCATCTATGCTTTTATAAATTCTTTCTGTTACATCATCTAAAAGATTAATCACTTCATCATTTAAATCATCTACATCTAAATTTCTAAGTGATAAAATGGCTACTTTGGTCAGCATGTCATAATTTTTACTTTTCATTACATCACTATAAATATCATCAACAATATTACAATCAGCAGGTGCAATTAAATTGTGGGGAATAGTCACATAGCTGTCATTATCATTCAAGGTTCCATTTCCAATTGATAATAAGAATTGGGCGAATTCAGCTTCTTCCGGCAATGTGCGCATATTCTGTGTCAATGTAAATTTCGTCAAGTACTTCCATAAAGAGCTAAATTTAATGGATAAATTTACCATTCTGCTTCGCGTCACATGTAGTTTAATTGGGAGTAATAGTCTAAAATCTCCTCCAAGCACAATTGTTTTTCCTCCAAAAGGCTTATCGTTATCGAGTATATCTCTTAATGTACGATCAACTAATTCTAATGCATGTCTAGGAGCCATCGGTGCTTCATCCCAGATAAGTAAATCAACGTCCTTTAAATATTTATAGTCTTTAGAATTTTTTTTTAATGTTAGTTGATGAATCATAATATAAAGGAACAGTCATACCAAAGGCTTTATGTACTGTCTTGCCTTCAGGGAGCAAAGTTTCTGCGATTCCAGTCAATGCCATTGTGCAAACTTTTTTTTTTTCTTCTTTTAATATATGATACGAAGTAGTATAAATAAAAGTTTTCCCTGAACCTCCCGGTCCGTCAATGAAGAAACATAACGGGATGTCATTAAGTGTATTGTTAAAAACAGCATCATGAATAAGATCAACAATTTCTTTTTGTCTTTCATTAAGTTTATCATATTGTTGTTTACCAAGTGTTTCTTGTTCTTCGTATAAATGATCATTAATATCATTTTTATTGCTTTCAATGATTTATTGCATATTCGGAAATTAATTAAGATGAGATCCTTCGGCAATCAACATTCTATAGATTTGACCATATGCCTTTGTATAAGCTAGGTTTAGTTCAAAATTTCTTTGATAATCTTGTGACATTGAGTTTCTGAATTTATCCCATAATAATTCTGGGTGGATAGGTTGACAATAAATTAATATTCTGACGAATAATCTCCGAAGTTGTTGAGGCATCATCCAAGATTCGGCTTCATTCATTGCTCTTTCCCATTCATCATCATTCTCAATAAGACCTAACGCTAAACAGGTTTCTAGAAATGTATTGCATTTTGTACCATTAACCGTTTTTAAATCATCAAAACTTGTTGCACCTTTCCTATAAATCAGTAACAATCGCAGGTGAAATAATTCTCTTTGATTGGGAGAAATTGAATACATTCTTCCGATGACATTCATGTACTTTTTACGTTTCTCCCAAGAATAAGCATTTGAATCGTTTGAAGTTTTTCTAAAAAAATAATGACATGGAATCTCGGCGTATGAAAATTTTCGTGCCTCTAAATCTCTATTATTTGAATTGAAATAATCAATGAGCATAGTTTGTTTTTCTAAAGCTTTATTAATACTTTCCTCACTTTCAGATGGGTCAGAGGGGTCAAGTGATTGTATGTTGATTTTGTAAATGTACTGGTAATCTTATGAACGCGTGGCTTTTTTGCTGCAAATCTTCGTTTAAAATCCGCCAACATGCTTCGACTGGCCCGACATAACGACCTTCAATAAAGTCTTGAATTTCGTCATGATCAATAATACGGTCATTTTCAAGGTTTAAAATACTTACAGCTGCAACATCATGGCCTTTATAAATATATTTATATAAATATTTCACAGCTTTAATACTCGATACGATTTCTGTGTTTACGTGACAATTAAATAATAATAACAATTTTTTATTATAAGGTACAACATTTCTATTGTTTACTTTATAATTATTTGATTTAATTTATTCTTCTCCAGTATTTCTACGTTGATCATGGGGGTAACCATTTTCATCCATAGTTGTTTCTTCTACAAAAGTTTTAGGAAATTTTTTGGAACATTTACCATCTTCTAAACACTAATCACCACACGGACCATGTATCATATTCTTCATAACGATTTCATGTAATATAGGATCGGTCTTCGGATTCGGAATTTCAGCTGATATATAATTATTAACGTTAGTAAGTGTAATTATTTTACTATCATAAGCCAAAGTAATTAATAAATGAACATGAGGTAGACCACGTTTTTGGTATTCTATAACATAAACGTATGCAATTACTTTTCCAAAATGGTTTTCTTTTACTACGACGTGAATATATTTTTTTACTTTTAAATAAAAGACCCTTGCGACTAAATCTGGTCTTTCAGATGCTGTCTGTCCAGGCAATAAATTTTCTTCAATTTCACGCCATCTTGGGTTACATGTCATAGTAATGAATAAATCAGGTTTTCCATATTTACGAACTATACACATGGCATCTTGGTAATGTTGAACCATATTTCTCGGTGAATTAACGAATGTTAATGGTAATATATAAACTTTACCAGGCCGTCCATTGTTATCATTTCCATTTTGTTGTGTACTATTAACATTACGTTTGTGTAAATAATCTATCAACCCTTGATATGATTCCGCCCGCAATTTTTTTTGATGATTCCGACAATAATTGAGCCTGTCTTTTTCAATTTTAACATAGCTATCAACTACCCACTGTTGAAATAATCTACGTCCCATTATAAATGTATAAAAATCATCACGAATCGCCATTCAATATGTAGTGAAAGCATTTCGCGTAACAGTTTTATTTTTATTTTTACACTTTATATTGATATGCCAACCTTGTGTACTATACACTGAGAAAAAAAAGTACTACTTTCGAAACAAGAATTTTTTGGCTCAAGAAATCCGTTCAAAATATTTATTTTATTATTATTAATTATCGATTTCTTGAGGAAAGAGCATCAAATTTATTTTTGTTATTATATGAATTTGATATTATATTATAAGTAAACAAAAGAATAGCTTTACTTGAATTAAATAAAAATTATTTCCTTTAACTCTACGAATTCTTGAGACAAAATTATATATTCTTGAAAATTATCAAGAGTATATGTTCTTGTATCAAGTAAATGTTCTTAATGAAAGTATTTTTCTTTCTCAGTGTATGGATAAAATAATGGATAAATCCACGGTTCTACGTTAGGATCCATTGTACTAACTGTTTTTAACTGTTTATCATGTTTATTCCTTATAGTAACGAAGGATTCAGGAATGTCTCCATCTGCTCTAGTTAAAAATACAGCTGCAACTTCATTAACCCTTTGAAAGTTAAAACGCCGTTCATCCATGCCTGGTTTCAGTAAAAATAATAACTGTAATTCAGGTTCTGAATTGTTATTTTTAATTGTTTCTGCAATCAGTTCGTCTTTCATCATCTGAAAAGATTTCACGAAAATGTTGTGTGTTCTCATCATTGTTTCTATACGTTTAACAATGTTAATGTCTAATTGTGAACTACGTTAACAACGAAAATTTGAAGACTCATTTGCATCTATTATAAATAATTTACCATTGGATGGGGATTCATTAATTTCAGGATATAATGACTCATTAATTTGATAATAGATCTGTCCTTGAATTTCGAAACAATAAGGACCTGGACGTCTATTATTGAAATCAATTAAATTCGCATTAAAAGAAGCAAACGAAAGTGAGCTGTTATAATAACGTATTCGCTCAAAAAAGTGATTCGATTTGTTGTGAGAACCATCAAAAAGACTTTTTAAGAATGGGGGAATTTCCGGTAACTTCTCAAGCTGCACTTCACCATGACTACAACAATCATTAAAAGAATATTTTCTATTAGCCACCTGTTCATCTGTAAAATGACGAGCTTTACAATTAAGAAAAATGACATTAATTGGTCCTAGATAATGTTCATGGATAGTAACTTCATCGTTAATATTAATAATATGCGATTGATTTGATTGTTTTTCAGCAGATGTTGAACATTCATCTTGAATTGATTCTAAATATTGTTCTTGAACCGTAACATCATTATCATCATTGATATTGATAATATTAGATTGATTTATTTCTACAGATGTTAAAGATTCATCTTGTATTGTTTCTAGATAATGTTCATTAACTGAAACGTCACTATCAGCATTAATATTGATATTCGATTGATGGATTTGTGTAGATGTTGACGGTTTGTCTTGAAAAGTAAAAGCATTACGCGTAATTTTTTGATAAGAATTGAATTCTATGGTACGTTTGAAACCGGTTGATTGTTGTTGATTCTTTTTTACCTTTTCATTTTTTTTACTAAGTCTGTTTACTCTTCTTGTTCCATTCTTTTTGTCTAATTTTGCTCTCTTATGAATTTCTTCTTCTAGAGAACGTTGAATTTTTTTTTCGCGGCATTTTATTTAAATTATACTTATAGTAGTAGAAATAAATAGAATTATGAATTTATATTATATTTATATCGTGAAAATATGATCCAATGATCAAATCATATAAACGAAGATATATGTAAATATTCAAAAGGTATTATGATGATGGAATTAAAATTTATTTCTGAAGGATTAATAAAATTACAGATTTTATTACTCAAATATTACGATGTAAAATAGATTAACATACAAATATCAAATAAAAATTAATAAAAATGACAATGAACTATAATTAAAGAAAAAAAATAAATAACTTCTATATTGATTCGTATATTTTATCAGCCAAAAAACGGATTTCATCTGTAAAAAAGTGCGCCAAGTATGCATCTATCGTAACAAACAATTTTTAAATCAAAATAATTACCAAGTAGCTAAACAGCACAAGGAAAACGTTAACTTTTTGTGCAATTTAAAACATCAATTAATACGCTCGGATATAATTTTTCTATAATATAAAAAATAAACTAAAATCTAAATATAATCCAGATGAACTTGACAAGTCAGTGAGATATTCATTTATGACTTATTTAAGTCGATACTGACTAGCCAAGTTCATCTGGGTTATATTTAGATTTTAGTGTATTTTTTATATTATAGAAAAATTATATCCGAGCGTATTAATTGATGTTTTAAATTGCACAAAAAGTTAACTTTTTCCTTGTGCTGTTTAGCTACTTGGTAATTATTTTGATTTAAAAATTTTTTGTTACGATAGATGCATACTTGGCGCACTTTTTTACAGATGAAATCTGTTTTTTGGCTGATTTCACTTCTTTTTGTATAAAAGAAATTGTTTAAAATAAATATTCAAATTTATAAAATATAGAAACTTATATAATGGTTTATGCCGTAATCATATAATGTTTCATGATCGGATACTGTAAAAAATTATTGGTAAACTTGTCAGGAATTAATTTACTCCACGTAGAGAGTAAATAGAACATTGTAGAGCAAATTTTCAAGTGAAGGTTAAATTTAAAATGATTTTATAGTACTTTAAAAAAAGAAAGTAAGTATTAGCAAAGATTTATTTTTTCGTAATTATAGGGTGATTAGATCGTAATAGATCTCTATCGATCTGATAGTAAATGAAATTTTTTGACGTACGTAAGTCTACAATGATCTACTTAGATCGTAACCATTTTTTTTAGGAGCTAACAAATAGAATTTTAATTACTCATTTGTTCATGCATTTATTTTATTATATTTCCCTTAACTATTTTATATAAAAAAAAAAAAAAAACAATTGTTTCGAAACAAAAATGTATCGTATCTATAGAACCATTATATAGTTATTCATGATATGATTTGTCATTTATTTATTGGTAAGTTCCTTAATCGTATCATTAAATGTACAGAAGAAATGGAGGACTATGAAATAGATGACTTTCGCAACTACGTCGAACCACCTTGTAAGTAAATTTTTTTTTCATATTAACTTGATAAATTTTGATCTCATTCAAGTAATCGTAGTAATCAATGTTTTTTTTTTTTTTTTTTTTTTTCAGGGAGTCGAAGACTCGAAAATTTATTGATTTGGATCCGGATTCAAGATTACGCCGATGAATTTAAAATTTCAAAATGGTCCGATGCTAACATCGGAATTAAATCAATATGGAAGTAAGTGATTTTTGTATTTTACAATAACTATTTAATTTTATTTATTGATTTAAATTAATGCTAATGTAAATTTTTTTATTTCAGAGAAATCGCAAAAGACAGTTGGTTGGAGGGACGATACACCGCGGTGGAATGTAGGCTTCGCTGGTGTCGACTTGTTCAAAAATATAACGTTAGTATGATTTTAATTTTAAACATATATTTACTTTAGTATAATTGAAATAATTTCATGCTCATTTAAAAAAATTACAATCATTTCTTCAGAGATTACGAACCATCAATAAAGAAGAAAGACGGAGCATGTCTAATCATTGGAAGTAGTTGAATAAGAGGGTTTTTGGCCCCGAAATCAAAACAGTGGCCTACCTTACCGACCCACGATAAGTACCATTGTTGGTAATGTAGATTTAATTTTACCGATATTTTGTGCTGTTGTAGGTAATGTAGATCTATTTTATCGATATCTGGGGGACTTTTTTCACGGATATGGTAATGTAGATTTGTTTTGATGATATTTTGGGGCTGTTGTAGGTAATGTAGATTTATTTTATCGATATTTGGGTCCTGTTTTCATATATGTGGTAATGTAGATTTGTTCTTATCGATATTAGGGTCTGTTATCGGTAATGTAGATTTATTTCATCGATATATTGGGCCTTTTTCTCATTGATGATAATGTAGATTTGTTGGGACTTGCTCATGATAATGCTGGCTTGGTTGAAGCCTGATCATGGTAACGAAGATTTAATCGGAATCTGATTGGAGGGGGTGGAATATTCGAGAATATTCTCCAATTTTCTACGAGCATATTGGTGGGGGATTCATTTTTAAAAATTCGGAAGTTTTTCCAAGAATATCGTATATTTTAATAGTAGTAGGGGATTAAACGGGTGATTTAACCGGTTTTGGACCAATCATTTTCTACTCTGTATCCCCAAACAATTTTTTTGTCCCCCACAAAGAGCTTTTTAAGTGGGGATCACCATTATAAAAACTTGAGTTTTGTCATAATCCGGATAGTTGTTTCGAGATTTATTCTGTGAGCACCATACTAGCAATCTATTTTAATCAGGTAAGTCTTTTTAATACTTTTGAAATATTCACCATTTAAAAAAACGTAGAAAACTAATTGTTGAAATACTTGTTTAGGGAATAATGGATCTTTTTAAAGTTAATGAGGCTATAAAATTACCAGTATTTTTACCTACTAAAAAGCTTAATGAATTGAAAAGAGATGGGAATTATCAAATAACTGCTTTTAAAAATGTGAATACAAAGTTCGGATTGCGAGTGGTCACAACAATCAATGACGAATTCAATATATTTTTACCAACAAGAACGTCAGGACTAGTAACGAAGAATCCTACTTACTTCGAAGAGTTGCTGAATCCTGTACCGTTTCATAAGCTTTACTTTACTTACCATGGTGGTGAATACAACGATTTTGAGATGTCTTATCGTGATTAGTAAATTAGCAGTATTATCATTACTTCTAAATATTATATAAATTAGATTGTTAACAGTAATTTTTATAGATAATTTAAAACAATTAAAACTAATAGCAATGTTGCAATTATATATAAATATTTTTTTTTTATATTGATTCAAAAAAATCTTAATGTAATTTATGAAAATGTATAAATTATTAAATAAAAACAATAGTAATCAAAGTATGAGATTTTTTTTATTTTTAATCATAATGCACAGAAATACCTAAATTTTTTACAATACAAAATAATTATAATAACTATAAAAAAAAACATGAACTTATAATAGCTATAACATATATAAAAAATCATACCTTGAGAAAGAATTGAAAATCTTTAAAATATATATATCACTATAGCACTACCCATTACAATTAAAAATTGATTCTACATGTATTTTTTTTATTTAACTTTAAAAGAAATAAACTTACTATTACTTACGATTACTTACGATTACTATAAAATACAAAGATTACACCTTCAGAAAAACTTAAAAATATTTCTCACTATAGTGATATCCATTAAAATATTATTATTACGAAAAGTTATTCATATCATCCTCGTCATCATCGGGATACATATTAATAAAATTATTTTGTACATAGTTAAACTCAACATCATTATAATTATATTGATGATAATTATTGAAAAAATAATGATCGTTTTGCTGACCGTAATAATTATTTTGTTGTTGTTGTTGTTGTTGTTGTTGTTGTTGATGTTGTTGTTGTTGTTGTTGTTGTTGTCGTTGTTCTTGTTCTTGTTGTTGAAAATATGCTGGTGTTGGCTGAGTAGCTAGTACAGCAGCTAGCTGCATCAACTGAGCATGATTCGTCGATTCCTGCTCCTCGATCATCATTTCCGACTGTGGCGAATAACTATACATTAAATCATCACCATAATTGATCATCTCCATTGCAGGTGGTGGTGGTGTTAGTACTCGCGGCTGGAAATATGATGATGTCGATGGTCCATAGAGAGGTGCTGATGTAGATGGCCCGTACATGAGTGTTGATGAGTGTGGTGGTGGTGAATATGACAGTGGTGGTGAATCCCACCTTCCATCATGTAATATTGGTGATGATGATGATGATGATGATGATGATGATGATATATTTACGAGCTCTTCGAACTCTTCATCGTCACTGGTGAAGCTTTCCTCATTATCAGCGAATTCTTCAGAATCTTCCTCAGGAATAAGACAGCCGATGTTACTTTCAGCGCTCACTATTGTCTCTTCATTTGGCCTTGAAAAACTCACAATATTTTCAGGCCAGCCATGTTCAATAAGACCTGATTTAAAACACCGAGCTGTTATCGTATCGACGAAAAAATAATTTACGTCATACGATACATTGCTCAATGTTGCGTATTTCAATTGTCAATTGTCATCATCATCATCATGTATCATAAAGAAACACCAAATTTGATGTCCTAGATTGACCAGCCTCACACGTTGTCGATCTATTTCATATATAATTTGGGTGGGATCCTCCCCCACACCTATTTGCTGACAAATATGTCCAATTACAGCTTGCCATAATATAGCAAGTCCAAACTTCTCCACCCATTTCAATGGGATGTAACATGCTTCGTCCATAATCTGCAACAGGAATAAATGAAAAAAATTATTTATTATACAAAATTTTTAAAATAAAATAAAAAAATTTATAAATAAATAAATTAATAAAAAAAAAAAAAATTTTAATTAATAAAACTACTTTCATTTAGATAAAAACTCAAAATTGAAAATTATTGAAAATTTATAAATACATAAATTAATAAAAAAAAAAGCAAAATTTTTAATTAATAAAACTATTTCAAGTAACATAAAAAACTCAAAATTAAAAATTATTAAAAATTTATAAATAAATAAAAAAAAAAAAGCAAAATTGGAATTAATAAAACTATTTCAACTAATATAAAAACTCAAATTAAAAATTATTAAAAGAAAACAAATAAAAGTAGTTAGAATACACTTACATTATTAAAATTCATTTTTTTCAAGTTTGGACAGGTTATTTAACACTTTTAAACTTATTAAAAAACCACACAAATCTAGAGTTCCAATAATAATTATAATTATAATAATATTTTAAAAATCAAAACTTTGGAACACGAATATTTACTTGAATCAAAATATGTAAATCACAAAACGTTTTCACAAAAACACACGCACAATGTCAAAAAATGTCGAAAGAAGCGAGCAAGTAATTCTACAAGTTGCTTTGTACTGAGTTCTTCAATGTTCGTACCCAATATTTATATGGTCAGTCGCAAGTAACAAAATTTTAACCAACCCACCTCATTAAGGCAATAACCTATCACTTGAATTTTGACCATAATACGGGTGGAGCAACAGTTTTCTTATCTATTTTCTAAGTAGGGCCCCTAATCCACCCTCACCATAAACTTGGCCATTGGATATCTTTAAGAAGGTAGCAAAATTTTGCCCATCCCATCTCATTAGGGCAATACCCTATTGCTTAAATTTTGATCATGAAAACGGGTGGAGCAAGTTTTCTTATCCATATCTAAGTAGGGGTTCTGACCTACCCACGCTATGCACTTGTACATTACATACCTGTAAGAAGGTTTGTCATATACATTTTAGTATGCATCTTTTCAACCCCTACCGTGTATTAATAAGTACTATTTCTAGGAGGTATGCCTTATGTTTTTTTCAAAGCATATTTTTGAACCCCCTACTATATACAGTTAAAAATTTTTAAATTTCTATAACTATTTTAATATGAGTAAATCTTTCATTGATTGATTGATTGATAGAAATAATTTGTTCGTAGATGTAAAATCAAATTATTATAAAAAATATTTATGGAGTTTTAAAAATACATTTAGCTTCAATAAAAAATAAATTACATATTAAATGAAATACATTCTTGATATTTTTCTTAATTTGAAATTTTTTATATTAAATATTCATTGATATATAAAATCTATCTTCTATAAATAATTTAAAAATTGTTTAACGAAAATTATTACTTTATAGAATAGTTAAAATTATTCTGTACTTGAAATCTTATGAGAAGTTTCTCTTTTAAACCTTTAACGCATTCAAAAAATTATTTTATTGTTACACTAAAACTATATTTAAGAAAAATTAACATTTATCCACAACAGCTGGGAACTTATACTAATACATATATTTACACGTTTTTTTTTTCTGTAAAGCCGACCCCGTAATCTTCATTTATTTACAAATTGAAAAAATTTTCAGTTGCACAACAAAATTTTATCTCTAGAAAAATTTACATTTATTTGCGATCGATTTATCCTAATACGAATATTTACCTGCTCCAAAATGTTTTCCCTAAACTGCTTAGCCGTAATTTGCATTCTTTTACCCATTAATAGATTCTTTCAGCTGCTTAGAAGTTTTAAATATTTTACAGAAAAATTTTGTAAACTTACATTATAGTAAACAAAAATTTCCATTTATTCAAGACCGCTTTAATCTTACATATTTACTTATCGAACACCCTTTTAAAAAATTTATAGATATTTACTCAAAAACTTTATCTTAGAAAATTTTGTCTATCGTCAACTCAAAAGAATTAAGATATTTTCGAAAAACCTGCTGCTTGTTTATACATTATGCAATAGCAGTCCTTTATATATGTATTTATTATTTTAAAGGATCTCATTTAAATTTTATTAAAATATACGTATTTGCTCAAAACTTTATCTTGGAAAAATTTTTACATTTTATTCTAATTTTGTTTATTGCTACCATAAAGGATTAAGATACTTTTGAAAACCACCGCTATCCAGTTATGCAATCTGCAAAATACATTATTCAATAACAAACCTAAATATATATTTGTTATTTTAAAAGTTTTCATAATTTTTATATTTACTCAGCTGAAAAAACTAAAATTTTTTTCAAATTTATATTTTAATTAACATAATTTATACATTCACACGATTTTAGAAAAATTTTTTCTCGGAAAAAAAATGATTGTAAATCTTAAAAATTCAAGAAAAATTTTCATCTTTTTCATTGTCGGTTTTTCTTTGATAGATCTTATATAAAAAGAGACGTTTTTTAGAGATGATGCATCAGTTCATTTCCGCTCGTCATAAAACGAGTTAGCTATAACTTTGTGCTTTACGAAAAAATCTTTATCCTTTAACTATGGCGATACAATTATATTCCAACGTTGTGAATACGATTGCTCAAACATATGAAGATCTTTTAACTCACAACCCTATCAGTAGAGATATGAGCATTAGAGCTTGTAATGTTTGTAGTAAAACTATCATATCATTTAATAGTATCCTATTAAATCCTCGAGTTAGTGTTCAAGAGAGACGGTGTATACAAGCAAACATTACACTATTACATTCATATTATGAGAAGTTTTTACGATTAAGTGGTCAAGTGGTTGGTGGTGATCTGAATTCTAGAAATTTAATTAAGTGGCGAGATATGGAAAACGCATTTCAGAATCGCATAACAACCGGCTGCATTGTAAATATTGGACATATTGATTTAAGAACATTTCTGAATGATGCAAAAAGTTTAACAATTAATAAAATTCGAGAAAATATGCAGCGGATTGGAAATCTTAAAGTCAGTACAACTTTAATGTGTAAATTTGAAAATGTTAAAAGTGAATTAACTGTTGAGGAAACAAAGACATTTCAAACTCCAAGTGGTGAGATATTGGTAACGACAGATCTTGGCAACTGGTTTGCTAGTAGTGTGTATGATGTTTTATTGAAGAAAGTCGAAGAGTTTAATCAAAAAGACTCAGGGTGGAGTTTAGTGGAAGTGATAAATTTAACAATTAACATCGCTAGATATGCCCCATTAAGAGCTGGGTTATCAACGTTTACAACCTTGCCTAAAGATATACAATATAAAAAAGCTGTTATCAACATCCAAAATAACGATGAATTTTGTTTTCTTTGGTGTGTAACTGCTGCAGTATATGGTGCTGAAACTACTCACCCAGAAAGGACATCATCATATCCACATTTCAGTACGCTTTTTAATTATAAGGATATTCAGTTTCCTATAACTCTTAAAGACATTCCGAAATTTGAAAAGTTGAACAACTTGAAGATAAATGTTTACGGACTTGAATCGCAGTTCACCAAGAATGAAGAAGATGCAGCATCTAGTGTAATAGCGCCATTATACTTAAGTACCAATTGTCAATGTAAGAAACCTATAATTTATTTATTAATGATTGAAGCTAATAATAATAATATTAATAATAATAATAATCTTAATAATGAAAATCTTAAGAACTATAGACCAATTTTCCATTTTACTTTAATAAAAAATTTATCACGTTTAGTAAAAAGCCAAATATCAAAAAGTAAAAATAAATTATGGTTTTGTGAGAGATGCTTGTGTCATTTTAGATTTGAAAATTCTTTAGAAAAGCATAAATTAGACTGTATTAAATACAATAAAATTAGAATGAGCTTGCCTGACAAAGAAAATAAAATATTGAAATTTAAAAATTTTAAATATAAAGATCCTGTTCCATTTGTTGTCTACGCCGATTTAGAATGTACTCTTGAATCTGATAATGGTACTGAAAAACACGTTCCTTATAGTATAGCTTATTATGTCTTATGTAATTATGATTCATCGTTATCAAAGTTTGAGCTCAAACGCTCTTCTGATTGTATTGATTGGTTTATTAAGGAGTTGGAAATTTTGGGAAGAAAAGTTGATTTTAAACTTAAAAACCCTATACCTATGAAGCCGCTCAATAATGATGAGAAAAGATATCATAACGAAACAAAAGATTGTCATATTTGCGGGAAAATAATCGATTCTAATGATAATAAATGTCGTGATCATTGTCATTTCACAGGCAAATATCGTGGGCCTGCGCATAATTCATGCAATTTGAATTACAAACAATCTCATAAAATACCTATTATTTTTCATAACTTATCAGGTTACGATTCGCATTTTATTATTAAATCATTAGTGACTGGATTTAAAGGTGCAGTTACTGTTTTGCCTATTAATAAAGAACGTTATATATCATTTACAAAGTCTATTAACAATACATTAGTTGAATTGCGTTTTATTGACTCATTTCGATTTATGGCATCGGGTCTAGAGAAACTAGCATCATATCTTACAGATAATGATAAACGAATTACACGAATGTATTACTCTGATCATGAACAGTTTAGTTTAGCTACTCGTAAAGGAGTATTTCCGTATGAGTACATAGATTCTGTAGTAAAGTTGAATGAAGATAAATTACCTAAAAAATCATATTTTTATTCTAAACTGAATGATAATAATATATCTGATGAAGATTATGATCATGCAAAATTAGTTTGGAGTAAATTTAATATTAAAACACTCGGTGAATATTCTGATTTGTATTTAAAAACTGATGTCTTATTATTAGCTGATATTTTTGAAAATTTCCGACGTAGTTGTTATAATACTTATAATTTAGATCCCCTCCATTATTATACAGCACCAGGATTAGCCTTTGATGCTATGTTAAAGCTCACTGGTATTCGATTAGAACTGCTAGATGATGCTGAAATGGTATTATTTATAGAAAAAGGTATAAGAGGAGGTGTGTCACAGTGTACAAATCGTCATGCTGTAGCTAATAATCGATTTATGGCTGATAACTTTGATCCAAATAAACCTGAATCTTATTTAATGTATTTTGATGTGAATAACTTATATGGAGCTGCAATGAGCATGCCCTTACCGTGTAAGTCATTTAAATGGGTTGAAAATATAACTGTAGATAATATAGATATTATTTTTAATTCAAACGAATCAAAAGGTTTTATACTAGAGGTAGATTTAGAATTATAACGTATATCTACTCGGAAAATTCGCGACGGAGACGCGAATTCGTCAAATATACCGTATGCGGTCGCCCACGCGTAAAACAAATAATAATAAATGGATTTAATCCCTGATCTTTAAATGATAATAAATAATTTCTCTCAAATTGAAATAAATAATAAATTTTAAACAATAATTAAATGATAAATAATTAATACCTGATATGCCTGGACCAGCTCCTCAGGCTGGGTTAGTGCACGTAGGCGCCAGACCGTTTTCCCAAAACGGACAAAATTTATTCAGGGGGAAAATTACAAGGAAAATCCGAGCAAGTGACTCGCGACGAAGCGGAAAAATATTCGAGAAAATACAGCAGAAAATTAAATAAACAATAGAAAAATGTTGAATAGATAATAAACAATTATATATAAACAATAAATAATTAAAAGAAAAATAAAATGAAAATAGCGGGAAAAGATCCAAGGAAAAAAAATAAGCATTAAACTTTCCCCTCGACAGCTGTTGGTTTCCGTCTTTTAATTATTTAAATAAAAATCAATATAAATAATACTATTTTACAATAATTAAGTCTTATTTAATTAACCACAGCAAACACTCGGTGGTTATAAAAGAACATACGATAACAATTGGTTAAGTATTTTGACCACTGGGGATACAATTTTGTCTGCAATTACCTCAACATCAAAACTTTTACTTAATACTCAAAATCAAAAATAATAATTTGTCTTAAGGTAATTAATTATAAAAATCATATATACATAAATAATCATTTCCGTTCAATTTTTGTGGTCATAAACAATAAATAATAGTAACAACAATATCCCTTTTTAAATTAATCTCCCACCACTCGTGAGAGAGAGAAAGATACGGTGTCAATTCTCACTCACACTCAAAATAATATAATAATGTTTCCCACACAATAATTGTTAATTTACTTTTAAAATAAAATAATGATTTCAGTGAAAAACAATAATTCAATAATTATTCCTGACCGCTGGGGTACATAAATCGAAATAATAATAATTATTTACTTTCCTTAAATAATATAAAATAGAAATAATAATATAAATAATAATGATAATAATTTACAATAATAATAATTCCAGTGAGATTCAAAAAAAGAAATACCTCAAATACTTTGAGTAAGTAAATACGGCATGAGATCAGACTTGAGGAATTTCCAAGTCATGCGTGTGTAGTATAGATATATATACTACCCGTATATATCTATATACGTACCGGCAACGTTTTACTGCGTTGCGTACGTTTTATGCAAATATATATAGGAATACAGAATATTTTCACCAATAAACCAAAATAATTGTTTAATAATAAGTAATAACTATTAGTTCATGTATCATCCAATCAATAATAATAGACATAAATCAATTAATTGCCTCACGTTGACCAACAACTACCGGGGGAGGTTATCAGATAATAATATTTTACCCAGCGAATAGAAATACCAAGTACTTACTCAAATCAGCAAAATACTCGATTAAAATGATCAGCAACTAAATTCGAATTTTATTTTACTTATTATTATTCACCCAGTTAATATATTAATTTTTATTTATTAAATAATGAAAACCACGTCCGTGCACACTGGTTGCCCGTATCTTTCTAACTTAATTAGGTCAACCTCCACCTGTTGGTCGTCGCGTAAAGGGCAGCACCATCGCCCTTAATTATTATAATAACTTTTGACATCCAATTTAAATTAAAAATATAAATTATAAACATGAGTATTTAACACCCGGATAATACATGGTAAACTTCTTAAATATATGAACTATTTGTTCATATCCTCTATATGTTTATATATAAAATCATAAAATAAATACTAATTATTTCTAAACAATAAACATCAATTGACGTCATCCGTCGGATGACAAGTTAAACAAAATAATATGTTGCTAATTGTTGGGGCATAATATTACTCTGGTTTATGCATCCCAACTAAATCAAAATTATAAATAAATACTTAAATTAAACAAAAGTCGATCGCTTATAAATTAAATCATAAATTATAAATTATAAATAAAATCACACACGTGCTCTCTCATACCCTTCGCGCATGCGCGAGCACCGTGCACGGACTGCCGTTATCCACGGCGAAATGGCGGAATGCCCGCGCAACGATTCAAATTCAAATATAAGATTAAAATATTTAACTTAAAACTAATTAAATCTAAACAATTTGAATCGTTACGTGACACCCCCCCACCAGGCCGTGTTTTGCCCCTAAAATACGGGCGAGACTCCGCATTCCTTCCGCCGGTACAATCACCTGAAAACCTGTAATTCAATACTTATACCTGGATCTTTTGTACCGGGTATATAAATAAAATAATAATTCAAAAATCAAAAATCAAAAGAAAGTTAATGTCAACCAAAGAAACTCAAACGAGATATCAATCAACCTGTCACTCACCAACTTGCTCGAACCGTCGATGGACAAGGGTTAGGGGGTGAAAAGGAGGAGAAATAATTTCAAACAGCAAATATTCTCTCCTTCGTTGGCTTTACTGTCAGCTACATCATACACCGGGCATTTTAACCGTATATTGACAGGTTCCCAAAAGTTGGTGATATAATATTTTATAAAGGTGAGAGGAAATTGAATAAATAATAAACAAAAGAAAGATATATATATATGACTCGCGTCCTGGACGAATTCATTGGGCGTCATCGCTCTCCGGGAGACAACATACTGGGAGGGATTCCACGTCCATCTTGTCCCCATAGTAAAAGAGCGCTACTTCCGGGTATAAGGTCAACTCCGGGAAGGACGGGAAGGTCCACAGCTGCTCTTCATACGTGGTGGCGCAGTTCGGGCATCGTCCCTGCTCCATTCGAGCCGTACACACCATACATCGTCCCCGGAACGCCAGGCGGGCACGTCCGTGTGGACCGTAGCACTCCACGCCATCCACGAAACACAAGCACTCGTTGCAAAAAGGCCTTATTCCCCGGGGGAAATTTTCACATTTGCGGGCGGGGTGCCCCCGTTGGCCGCACCGCACACATCCAGGAGGTTGTCGAGCCGGCCCTTGGTTTAGTCTACGCCATTCCCCAAGCCTCTTGTTGAATAGTTCAACAATCCTGGCTTTCCACGTCGGCGTGCCCCATTTCAACCCCAAGATCCATATCTTCCCGGGCCCGTGCAGGTGATAGGTGTCTGCGGCCAAATTCGGATCCTGGATCCATTGATGGTACAGCATTCCTATAGAGATGTAGTAATAATTATATCGATTCCCTTGGGGTAGTAATATAGTACAGCCGAGCGATAGCGATAGTGATAGATAGCCGTGGACAGTAATAGACAGTGATAGTCATCAACAGTGGACAGTGGTAGAGATAGATAATAGTCATAGATAGATATAGACACGCATAGATAGATCAAGTAGCAGCAATAGATAAAGGATTTAGCCATGCGATAACGTCAGCTTGTCTCTGACGGACATTTTCAGCTCTTTTGACTAATTTTAAAAATTTAACATGGCTACGACCAATATATTTGCCCTCGGGGGTCTCCATCTCAACGATAACTGGAGTTACCACCTTCGAGATGACAAATGGGCCCGCATAACGCGGTGCTAGCTTACCTACGACCTGCTCACTCTTTTTCGACAAGACGTGAGTAGGTTTATATACTTGATCGCCTATCTCAAACAAAATATTACGTCTTTTATCGTTATAATATGCCGCGTATCGTTCAGAAGATCGCCGAATACGTTGATTCACGATATCGCGTAATTCGATCATACGATCCATCCGTTGAATCCAACCACTGCGGTCAACGTTATCATCAACAACAATATTATCACCAGTAGTTCGATGATTGCGCATTGGACAGGGATCACGGCCCAAATTTAAATACGCGGGACTCACACCGAGTGAGTCATGTATCGCAGTATTATACGCGAACTGGAATTCGTGAATATTTACATCCCAGTCACGGTGGTCATCACCCAAGTAACTCATGATCATGGTTTTTAGATTACGGTTGACCCTTTCAACCGGATTAGCTTGGGCATGATACGGGGGTGTGGTAGCATGTTGAATACCACACTCTTGAATGAGCTCAACAACGCCTCGATTCAAGTATTCTCGGCCATTATCTGTCCAGAACACACGCGGAACTCCCCAGCGGTTTATAACGAACTGTCGAAGACTTTTAGCAACAGTCTTCCCGTTGGCCGCTCGAACTGGTACGCACTCAATCCACCGCGTGTATAGATCTTCAAATACGAGTAAATATGAGTATCCCGCACGAGAACGCGTGAATGACATCGTATCAGCTGCTACGACTTCCCAAGGCTCACCTGGTATCCTTGGCGTCATAAAACCAATTGGTTTGCGCTGAACTGGCTTTGATTCGAGACATCGTTCACAGCTATTGACATAATTCTGTATATCACGAAACATTCCAGGCCAATAATACCTCAGCATCGCCCGTGCGTAGGTCTTCTGGACACCCAGGTGACCAGATTGTGGATGATCGTGGACTTCCTGGAGTAGACGCTCTCGTCGGTCAGCTGGTACGACTAATTTCCAGTCATTATCCTCTTCACCGAGGATCTGTCTCATGGAATCAGGCCGACGTCGATACAATCTACCATTTTCATAATGGTAGTCAGGTAAAGCCTCAGGATCAGATGACAACAAACGACACTTTTCTTCATACCATTCATCATTCCCAGCCTCACCCAGTGCGTTGACTTGACTCTCAGTAGGCTCTTGGTCCTCGTAGATACGCGAGAGGGCATCCGGGGCCTCGTTCTCTGCCCCTTTCCGATACTCGATCTTCATATCGTACTCAGATAACTCCATAGCCCACCGGGCTAATTTTCCCGTCGGATCTCGAGCGTTCATAAGCCACCGTAGGCTGGCATGATCAGTCACGACCGTGAATTTAAACCCTTCCAAATAATGTCTAAATTTACGCACGGCCCAAACTACCGCAAGACATTCCTTTTCAGTCGTACTGTAGTTTGCTTCGGCACTGTTCAATGCCTTACTCGCACACGCAATTAAATACTCACGATCGCCGTTACGTTGAACTAATACTGCACCGAGTCCACACTGACTAGCATCCGTATATAATGTAAACGGTAGCGTATAGTCAGGTGTTGACAATACTGGAGCTTCCGCGAGTGCTTTCTTAAGAGACTGGAAAGACTCTTCTTCAGCTTCAGTCCATCGCCAGGGTACATCTTTACGCGTCAAACGATATAATGGACCAGCTACGCACGCGACGTTTTTCAAATGGCGATGATACCAGTTTATCATCCCATTGAAACGACGTATTTGTTTAACATTTCTCGGCCGCGGGTAGTTCAAAATCGGTTCAGTTTTCTCAGGATCTGGCCTGAGTCCCTCTTTATCAAGTAAAAAGCCCAAAAATCGTACCTGTTGTTGGCAAAATTTACTTTTGTCAAAATTTAAAGTAAATCCAGCGCCTCGTAACCGACTCAACACGACTTCTAGCATCTCCAGATGCTTTTGGAAAGTCGGGGTTACGATGATTATGTCATCAAGATACGCAAATACAAACGGAGACAAATCAGGTGTGATTATTTTGTCCATCACACGCTGGAAACTCGCGGGAGCATTGCATAGTCCCATAGGCATACGTTTGTATTGAAAAAGACCGCGACCGGGGACCCAGAAAGCAGTATATTTACGACTATTTGGACTCATTAAGATCTGCCAAAACGCGGAGTTCATGTCAAGAGTCGTAATATAATGAGCATCACGGCATTTCTCAAGAATCTCGATCATATCCGGCGGTCGATACGTGTCTTTTTCGGTGACATTATTTACATCGCGAAAATCAACGCACATACGATAGGTTCCATCGGGCTTCTTCACCATTATAGGTTGACTGGACCATTCAGACGCTGGAGCAGGTTCAACGATGTCATCTTCGAGCATCTTATCAATGGCCTCGTGTAATGCCTGTAAAACGACTGGTGATCGACGATAAACTCGCTGTTTGATCGGTCGCTCGTCTTTGAGCCTAATCTCGTGCTCAACCAACGAGGTCAAACCCAAACCTGGTGGCATTAATTTACGTTGTAAGTCCAAGAACTCGCCCAACTGTTTCGTTTCATCTCCAGTGAGTTCATGTACAGCTGCGACGTCATCAAGTCGCGAATGAATTTCAGGCTCGAACGACAATTCATGCCAGATACCACCGCGTATCCGCCAATATCGGTTTCTCAGGTCTAACTCCATATTTACATATTGCATGAAATTAGTACCGATCAAATTTAAACTTCCCAACCGAGGAATATAATGAACCGGAAATATGACCTCTTCAACACCATCGAGCGTCATTTTTACGTTTACCACGCCTCCACTCACGTCAGTCGTTCGGTTTGCCATGCCAAAACGCGTCGGTCGAGCTTCAAACATGCATGGAAAACCATCGGCCATTAATTCTCTCGCGAAGTCCCCAAAAGCGGTCGTTTTAGCCCCAGTATCGATTATCGCGACCTTTTTACGATTACCAGCGCGGATAACGACCTGAGGTCGGGGTTTACCATGACGAAGACGCCAGAAATCATTATTTTCATCACCAGGTTGATTTATAAAGGACACAGGAACAACTGTTCGATCATCTACCGCGGTTAATTCATCAAGTGTGGCATCTTCTTCACACTTGGCCTCACACGGTGGATCAGAGACAGCGTGTATATCAGCCTGGACAACAATACGACGTAAACTCATCGAATCCTGCTCCCTGGTGACTATTTTTGGAGGGATTGATGAACGTCCAGCACCGCCACCCTCTACTGGCGGGCTGCTTCGTCGTTTTTTGGTAATTGAAATGCGTTGGAGCGACTGTCAACGTTACAGACACACGTAACAGCCGTCTTCCCAACCTTCCCACATCTCATGCAGACGTCCCGGCGTGGTTCATGGCAAAAGTAGGCCAAATGTTCTACTGAGCCACAATTGTGGCAGAATCGTGGGCGTGCGACTCGGCTTAGTCCCATTTGACCCGGATTACGCATGAAGGACTGATTACTGTTGTTATTGAACCCAAGAGGCGATCGATTACCCCCGGATGGATTCACTGGACCTCTCGGAGGGTTATTTATAGGTGGATTTGACACCCTCGGAGGTTGTTGCTGCTGTACTGGTGGGTTTCTGGGAATCGCACCGCGATTCTGCGCATTTAGGTTCTTCTGCTGATTCGCTGGTGGATTCTGGGGGTTTCCACGTTGATTGGCAGCCTTAATAGTTTCACCAGTGACCTGTTTTGTCGCTTGATCAGGTCCACCAGGTGTTATTGGTGCCAAGTTTCGCTCAGCAGCCCTCTGCTGGCGCGATCGACGTGATCGTCGCTTCTTTTTCGTCCCTGGGCTGGACTGAGAACCACTCGTCGAGTCCGAGTGTTCAACAGCTGTATCAACCGCGTGCATGACCGCTCTGTGGTCCCTTGGAGGTCGAATACCGGCAGAATACGAACATTCTTTAATGTTCGCTTCTTCCCTCGGCGGTGGTTGGCGATGATTCCTCGCTGCTTTCCATCTTTCCTCGACCTGGGACGCCTTTAGTAGCAATGACTGGTACGTGTCGAAGTCACCAAGTGGACAGTGGTCCCAGTAGGCAGGTAGCAACCCTTTTGTTGCCCGTCTGACTTGTGTACGCTCCGATGGTGGGTGTCTCAGTCGAGAATATAAATTCTGGAGACAGATTAAGTCATCACGGGCATTTTCCTTCAAGCCCTGATTACGTGCGCGAATATCGGCCCTGATTTCGCGTTGTCGACCGCCACTCTTGAACCAGGTCAAAAATTCGGACCTGAATGACTCCCAGTTAGACCATCGGTGGCAGTTTGCGCTAAACCAGACTTCAGCTTTGCCCTTGAAGACTTCTGGTAGCACGGCAAGACGATCGGCTCGACGAATTCCAGCGCTGCGCATCAGCACGACCAGGCGTCTCAAAAATTCATCACTAGTCATGGAACCATCACCAGAAAACGATAATTTCCAGTTCCTGGCAATGGCACCATGGTCACGAGCGACTCCACGCGACGAATGGCGTTTCTCGGTACCCGAACTCCTGTGTGAATGGTATTCCGATGACGATGACGAATAACTATCATCTGAATCCGATTCGCCCGACGAACTGGGATGATGTCGGTCGGAATCACGACCTCTGCGTGTGTTTTTGGGTGTCTCGAAATGAACGCGCGACGGTGGGGGATTGGGAAGACCTCCAGGCCCAGTGTCTTGCCGTCGCTGGTCATTGATACGGTCCTCCGGATGTGGTGCCAGTGGATTGGTCCTGGGATCATGTATACGAGTGCCTTGAGCGGTAAAAGGCCTCGTATTCTGTCCAGAACTTGCAGCAATGGTGACAGTGGGAATTACACTGATCTCCGGGAGCGATGCTGGTACCGTGGGACCACCATGGGGTGAAGACGCGCAGATTTGGTTATTTGTAGATAACCTCTCGATCATCTCGTACAGCTTCTGCTGCCCACGTTCCATCTTCTCCTCGAGCATGCGCAACCCCTGTACGAAGGTTGCCCCGGTGACGTATGCATCCATGCCATCGGGAAAATCTGGCAAGTTTTGGCCGACTGGAATCAATTCATCTTTCCAGAGGTCCCAAGGCGTATCCCAATCGCCATCCTCGCGTCGCAGCATCCGCCGAAAACGGTCCTGGATGACCTCGCTGGAACCCGCGGGGTTGACTTGCTGGAATAACAAATATCGACGAATTTCCGCGTCGGTCAGATTATTCACACGCGCGTCCAGATTGTGTGATACCTCGTCTTTACTTGAATCCCAGGGAATATTGGGAACCCCGAGAGCCCGTTTATGATATCGGTTTAACCGATCGCGTCTTTTGTTACGAGTTCCCGCGGTGGATAGTCCCAATCCGAATAATATTATCCGGATTTCCTCATCCGGTCGCGACAGCATCCACGTGAGTTCGGATTCTGGCACTGGGATAGAGGTGTCGTGTGATCCAACCTCCCTGGCCGTCCGTGACGCTCGTCCGCGCCCCCGGCCCCTATGCCCAGGGTCAGTCGCTTGGGCAAGGTGGGAGTTATCACCCACGATCTCTATCTCGCGGCCAGAACGATTCACTGGACCGTGCACGATCGTTGGAATCATATGTTGTTGAGGTGGCCCGCGACTATGCTTGAAAAGCCCGCGGAGACCCTCCTCATCTGTCTCGCTGATCGAGGACTCCCGATGCTCAGCATTATTTGCGGTTTCAGCCACACCCGCGTTTCCGATTCTGTCGGCCGCGTTATCGTTGTCATGTTTATGGGCCTCATCCCCCGAAGCACCACCGCGGACACGTACCGACGATATAAAATCGACAAACCGATCTGATTTTTCAGTTAAAATCTGTCTGAACTTGTTCATTTTTGCCGTGTATATATGTATATAAATATAGTATTATAAATTTGTAAATATGTAAATATAATAAATTTGTAAATATATCAATATAATAAATGTATATAAATGTATATAGAAATCACTTATAGATTAAAATCAAATTTTCAGATTTATTTTTTTTTTTTTTCGCTGCCGAATTGTATTTCAATTTTGCTCCTCCGTGGAACCTCGTAAGTTTTTATTTTTATTTATAAATTTATTAATTTAAATTTATTGACCCCCTGGCCCCACGTTGGGCGCCATATAACGTATATCTACTCGGAAAATTCGCGACGGAGACGCGAATTCGTCAAATATACCGTATGCGGTCGCCCACGCGTAAAACAAATAATAATAAATGGATTTAATCCCTGATCTTTAAATGATAATAAATAATTTCTCTCAAATTGAAATAAATAATAAATTTTAAACAATAATTAAATGATAAATAATTAATACCTGATATGCCTGGACCAGCTCCTCAGGCTGGGTTAGTGCACGTAGGCGCCAGACCGTTTTCCCAAAACGGACAAAATTTATTCAGGGGGAAAATTACAAGGAAAATCCGAGCAAGTGACTCGCGACGAAGCGGAAAAATATTCGAGAAAATACAGCAGAAAATTAAATAAACAATAGAAAAATGTTGAATAGATAATAAACAATTATATATAAACAATAAATAATTAAAAGAAAAATAAAATGAAAATAGCGGGAAAAGATCCAAGGAAAAAAATAAGCATTAAACTTTCCCTCGACAGCTGTTGGTTTCCGTCTTTTAATTATTTAAATAAAAATCAATATAAATAATACTATTTTACAATAATTAAGTCTTATTTAATTAACCACAGCAAACACTCGGTGGTTATAAAAGAACATACGATAACAATTGGTTAAGTATTTTGACCACTGGGGATACAATTTTGTCTGCAATTACCTCAACATCAAAACTTTTACTTAATACTCAAAATCAAAAATAATAATTTGTCTTAAGGTAATTAATTATAAAAATCATATATACATAAATAATCATTTCCGTTCAATTTTTGTGGTCATAAACAATAAATAATAGTAACAACAATATCCCTTTTTAAATTAATCTCCCACCACTCGTGAGAGAGAGAAAGATACGGTGTCAATTCTCACTCACACTCAAAATAATATAATAATGTTTCCCACACAATAATTGTTAATTTACTTTTAAAATAAAATAATGATTTCAGTGAAAAACAATAATTCAATAATTATTCCTGACCGCTGGGGTACATAAATCGAAATAATAATAATTATTTACTTTCCTTAAATAATATAAAATAGAAATAATAATATAAATAATAATGATAATAATTTACAATAATAATAATTCCAGTGAGATTCAAAAAAGAAATATCTCAAATACTTTGAGTAAGTAAATACGGCATGAGATCAGACTTGAGGAATTTCCAAGTCATGCGTGTGTAGTATAGATATATATACTACCCGTATATATCTATATACGTACCGGCAACGTTTTACTGCGTTGCGTACGTTTTATGCAAATATATATAGGAATACAGAATATTTTCACCAATAAACCAAAATAATTGTTTAATAATAAGTAATAACTATTAGTTCATGTATCATCCAATCAATAATAATAGACATAAATCAATTAATTGCCTCACGTTGACCAACAACTACCGGGGAGGTTATCAGATAATAATATTTTACCCAGCGAATAGAAATACCAAGTACTTACTCAAATCAGCAAAATACTCGATTAAAATGATCAGCAACTAAATTCGAATTTTATTTTACTTATTATTATTCACCCAGTTAATATATTAATTTTTATTTATTAAATAATGAAAACCACGTCCGTGCACACTGGTTGCCCGTATCTTTCTAACTTAATTAGGTCAACCTCCACCTGTTGGTCGTCGCGTAAAGGGCAGCACCATCGCCCTTAATTATTATAATAACTTTTGACATCCAATTTAAATTAAAAATATAAATTATAAACATGAGTATTTAACACCCGGATAATACATGGTAAACTTCTTAAATATATGAACTATTTGTTCATATCCTCTATATGTTTATATATAAAATCATAAAATAAATACTAATTATTTCTAAACAATAAACATCAATTGACGTCATCCGTCGGATGACAAGTTAAACAAAATAATATGTTGCTAATTGTTGGGGCATAATATTACTCTGGTTTATGCATCCCAACTAAATCAAAATTATAAATAAATACTTAAATTAAACAAAAGTCGATCGCTTATAAATTAAATCATAAATTATAAATTATAAATAAAATCACACACGTGCTCTCTCATACCCTTCGCGCATGCGCGAGCACCGTGCACGGACTGCCGTTATCCACGGCGAAATGGCGGAATGCCCGCGCAACGATTCAAATTCAAATATAAGATTAAAATATTTAACTTAAAACTAATTAAATCTAAACAATTTGAATCGTTACGTGACAGAATATCCGATAGAGCTTCATGATCTGCATGAAGATCTACCATTATGTCCTGAGCATTTTGTACCACCAAACCGTAAGCAATCTAAATTAATTACTACTTTATATTCAAAAGAAAGATATGTAATTCATTATAAGAATTTACAACAGTGTCTTCAGTTAGGTATGAGGCTCGTAAGAGTTCATCGTGTTCTAGGATTCGAACAATCAGCTTGGTTACAACCATACATTGATAAAAATACTGATTGCCGTAAAAATGCGAAGAATGAATTTGAAAAAAACTTTTTTAAGCTCATGAATAATGCTGTATTTGGGAAAACAATGTTAAATGTTAGAAAACATAAAGAAATTAGAATAGTTACAGAATGGACAGGACGTTTTGGTGCAAAATCACTAATTTCTAAACCTAACTTTCATAGTTTAACTGTTTTTGGCGAAGACATTGTAATAATTGAATTAAAAAACGTTCATGTACATTTTACAAAGCCCATATATATTGGATTTAGTATACTTGACTTAGCTAAGACATTCATCTATAATTTTCATTATAACTATGTAAAAAAAAAATTTCATAATGATACCTCAAAATTAATGTATACAGATACTGATAGTCTCATTTATCATTTTACAGTGCCAAATATCTACGAAATTATTAAACGTGACATTCATAAATTTGATACATCAGATTATTCACCGAATAATGTATATAATATCCCATTAAAAAATAAAAAAGTATTAGGTCTTATGAAAGATGAAAATAATGGTAAAATTATGGAGGAATTCATAGGTTTAAGAGCCAAGCTTTATACATATAGAAAATATAAAGATAATAAAGTTGAAATAGAGCTAAAGGGGTTAAAGGTTCAACTTTAAGAAGGATTGAGTTTGATGATTTTAAAAAATGTCTTTTAGAACATTGCAACGTTGTAGAAAAGGAATGGTTAATCAAAAGTGATAAACATATTGTTAAGACAGTTTTATAACAAAAATTAGCATTAAGTTGGAACGATGATAAAAGACGTTTGCTTGAAAATTCAACAGATACACTACCATGGGGATATATGGAAGTAGAAAAATAATGTATAATTATTAATTTTTAAAACTTGTAAATTGAAATTTGTAAAAAAAAAAATAGTAATAAAAAATGAAGAAAACATTTATATAGAAAAATTGTTTATTTATTCATTAAAATACATTACATCTAAAAAATGATCTTTAATACAATAAAATTTTCATAAATCTGATTCGTCTATCCAGCTATTATGTGAGCTATCAAATCCTAACCACTTTACAAAATATTTATTTCCACGCTTTTTCACTATTTTTTCTACAAGGTACACATCAGGATATTTGACTTTACTAAGCTCTTCATTGTAAAATCCACCTTCGATTGATTGGTTTTGATAATCAATAAGCTTGTACGTTGTTGGATTAGTATTTTGCACGCTTTTTATTGTGAATATTTCAGTTGTCCAATTTGGTGTATAGCCTTTTTCAAAAACGTGTTTGTATTTGTTTATTCGAACTTTATCGCCAACTTTAAACTTGCTTTTCTTTTTATTCAACGGCTGATGGATTTGAAGGGGTTTGTAAATCTTCTTGAATAGCTGTTTTTCGTTCTCAGCCGTTACATCAATGGGCTCCATTTTGATTGTGCGATGTTTGGTATTGTTGTATGCATCAACTAAGTTTTTAAGCATATCGATCCATCGATAACTACCTTGAGCTGTGAATTCTTGCCACATTTTATTTTTTAGAGTTCGATTAAAACGTTCACATATAGATGCTTTTAGGTTGCTAAATGTTGAGTACAAATGAATTTTATGACTTTTCATGAGATCTTTGAATTCTTTATTGTAAAACTCCTTGCCTTGGTCAACGTGTAGATTTTTAGGATGCCTCCCTTGTTGTAATACAGACTTCATAGCATTTCTGACATCACCAGCACTTTTGCTTTTAATAGGAACCGCCCAAGCAAATTTTGAAAATACATCTATAATTGTCAGTAGATACTTAAATCCACTATTTACAGAACTATATGGTATCATTTCTACCAAATCAGCTTGCCAAGTTTCATCGAATCCTCGAATGTCAAAATGACGACGAGTATAATTTTTTCGTGCCGGCTTGTGAAGCTCTTGAGCTATGACTTTCTTCTTATTTTCCATGTTTTTCAAGTTTAGATAGCCTACGATCAATATCTGCTATCGTTTGAGTATCGCGTACTATAGATCTCACAATCGTTGTTGCACGAGTTGATAGCTGTTCGATATGTTGAATCTGTTCACTAACAAGTTTTTCTAATGCATTCACTTTGGTTGTCAATTCAATAATGAAGTCTGGATTTTTACTCGTCATTTTATCCTCTAACTTAACTATTTCAACTGTTACTTTATCTTCAAGATCAGTTATACGATATTTATTATATTCGCTAATTGTTTTCACATTGTCTAATTCCTGTTTAATTGCAATTTTTAGTTGGTTCATTGACTCGACATTAGATGTCTTCATGAGGTTATCAACTTGTTGGGTTACAGTTTTGTATTTATCGTCAATATGGCTTATTGCAGCTTTCATACTATTATATGTGACTGCATCACTTTCATTCTTAGGTTCAGCAACATTACATAACCTCTTTTGGTCTAAGTCGAACTGCCCATCATTTGTTAACTTGAAACCTTTTCCAGGTGGTCCAACACCACTACTGCAACCTTTCAATTGTGTCTGATTCGATTGGGAAGATACACGTCCAAATATATCGATACCCATTTTTGATGATCTTCTCTTCTCTAATGTTATTTTATAAATGATGAATTATTGTCAATGTCTCTGTTAATGAATAATTTCAGCTTCACGCAGCTCTTCAATAATTGAAATTATCTCATTCGAATGACTAGAGTTGCCAGCTGTATGAGATGCCATCAATAAACGAAGTCGATCTACGAGTTCATTAGGATCATCCCAATAAATATAATCCACATATTTTCGCTTCTTTGAAACGGTCATTAAGTCTGGTAGTCCTTTACCCTTTTTTATTGGTGACTGAACATAGTCAGCAATATATTTAATATATTTAGAACTCCTTTCAACATAAAGACTTCTTTCAGATTCATAATTTTTCCTGTGTGTGTTTGTGGAAATGATCAGTTTATGGTATACATCTAAATCATTTTTTGTAATAGATTTTTCATTTGGATCACTTTTAAATAATAATTCTATAAGTCCCGGTGATAAGACATAATTTTGATGATTCACTGAAATTGTATTATCACCAAATTGGACCGGTGAATTGCCAAAAAATAATTGATTATTTTTTTTACGAATCCCAAATCTTGTATCTAAGCCTTTAGGATTTTTTTTATTTAACATCTCAATAAATTTGGTGATGGAGCTATGATATCGCAACGGAGTACTTGCAGAGGTTGGGGGACCTGATATAATGGTAGCGTCCAAGTTGGTGGCACTAGTACTACCGCCGTTCAAGTCATCAAAAGTATTTTGATCATCATATATTTCACTGTCATTAGTATAAACAGTTTGATAGTTACTTGGATAGTCACTATATTCGCGTTTCTTTAACGGAAAGTTTTCTACAGCTTCTTCTTTAATTTCATGTTTCAAAACTTTAGAATTCTCAACTAATGTCCTTAACGGCGTCACTATAGGTTTAAAAATTTCATTTGCAGCTTGTTCAGAAGTATCTTTATCAACCTTTAATATTTTATGCTTCTGTCTTATTGCATCACTAACTTTAGATATCTGAAGCAGCATATCTTTCTGCTGAGAAATATTTCTACACGCCATGTTTGCACACTTGAATGTCATTTATGACTGGGTCAATTTGTATAGAGTATGATTAATTTATACTTATAAAACAATCAAAACCTTTTCTATAACGTCCATTATTTAATTCGCTATCCTTATCAATAACAACAAATTCGTGTTTACTATCATTTTCCTTATCATTCCAGCATGCTGAACATAAATCTTTGAATTCACTGTAGGGCATATCTGTATTCACATGATCATCATATATGTGCTTCAAATTCATTTCATCTTGACGAAAAAGTACAAGAAAATTGGCATTGTCACGTATCAGATGTTTTGGTATACGTGTATAGGTTTGACAGAGATAAAAGCTATCAACATTTTTGTGCCGCCCCATACAAAAATATGCTCTGACATGATCTTGTTTCTCACAAGCTACGTCATCGAATATCATAAGCGAATTCGGTTGTGCATCATCTGGATTAACAACTGATTCATGATCATTAAATGGGAAGTACCCAACTCCTTCTATAGGCTGTAGTGCTGACTCTAAGAATTTATATTTAGGCTGATTCAATGATTTAGAGTATACATAAATGTTCTCAAATCTCAAACCATTAGGATGAGTAATTAGTGCAAGGAGTGCATTCGTTTTCCCACAGTTTGATGGCCCACAAAGGACTGCTCGAACAGTATTTGGTAGCAGTGAACCATGACGTTTTTGAATTTTTTTCTCATCACCTTGAATTATTTGATCAAAATTGATCACAGGTAATTTAGCTGTCTGTTTTTCAAACTTCATTTTGAATTATTTTAGATGACACTGAATACTATGTTAATCCGCTGATGACTTAATTCTGACTCAACAATATGCTTATAAGTACCGAGTATTTATACGATTGAGATTAGTCATAGATCTGCAATGGCTAAGAGCAGACGTATTAGTAAAGTTGCAACTAAACGCGGCAAAGGTTTTATCAACAGCGTTATAAATAAACTACCGATAGAATTACATGTGCCAGGATATCAGTACTGTGGACCTGGTACAAAATTAACAAAAAGATTAGCTCGAGGTGATCCAGGTATAAATCCTCTGGACAGAGCATGTAAAGCTCATGACATTGCTTATTCTAATAATCCTGACAATATGGCAGCACGTCATGCGGCTGATAAAGAGCTTGCTGAAACAGCTTTACAACGTCTTCATGCAAAAGATGCTAGCCTTGGTGAAAAAGCTGTAGCTTGGGGAGTCAATAAAACCATGAGAGTAAAGAGAAGTTTGGGTATGGGCATGGAAAAGATGGCTGCAGTTAAAAAGAAGTTAAAAATAAAGAGGGGGAAGTCTAAAAGAAATAGTAAAAAGAGGAAAAAGACAGTAAAGAAAAAAAAACGAGTTGTCCCCATCCAACAAATTATAAAATCAGCTAAAAAATCGATGAACGAAGGAGTACTCATTTCACCGTTCAAGTCTGCATTACGGGGTGCTCGTGAAGCTGTAAAAATGGTTGGTGGGAAAAAAAATATAGAATCATCGCGTGTATTACCAATACCACCGCTAAAAGTAGGTGGATTGCTACCATTTCTTATACCAATTCTTGCTGGTTTAAGCGCTACTGGCGCATTAGCTGGGGGCGCTGCTGGTATCGCTAAAGCTGTAATTGCTGCTAAGACTGCTAAACGTGAATTGGAGGAGGCTAAACGACATAATTCAACAATGGAAGCTATAGCCTTGGGAAAAGGGTTATACTTGTCACCACATAAAACTGGGATGGGATTATATTTAAGTCCTCCCTTAAAAAACATGTAACGCTACCTCATCGAGCTCTGACCAATTTTGATTGAATTAAATATGTAAAGAATTTGAAAATTCCAAATTTCCGAGGTGTTTTCATGAGAAATAATTTACCAAAATCTGGTCCATGGAAGAAGGAATCAGCGATCATAAATCTAGATGATAAAAATGGTGGTGGAACTCATTGGGTCGCATACAAGAAGAATGGTGATGACGTCATTTATTTTGACAGTTTTGGTAACCTTCAACCACCAAATGAACTCATGAAATATCTTGATGTTGGTAGCGTGAAATATAATCATCAGAAATATCAAGATTATGATACCGTTATATGTGGACACTTGTGTCTTAAATTTCTAAATAATCAATTATAAATATATGAAACGAGAATAAAATATGGTTAGTCATGGATGATTCGTTGACGTTAACACTATCTGGAGCAACCTCCACATTGGAAGCTCAATATTTTCCACCCATTGAATTATCGCCTGGGAAAAGTTATGTCTTGGGACTTGTAGAGTTGTTAACATTCAATTCTATACCTAATATCGATGAAGGTTGTAATAAGTTCTATTTATCCAGCATAAATGGGAAGGAAGCAGATAATATTATAACAATACCAACCGGAAGTTATGAACTACGTGACATTGAAAAGTATTTAATAAATGAATTACCTGAGGGAGTAGAATTGAGTATCAAAGCAAATAACAATGAATTACATAGTGAAATTAAATGCAATCAAATTGTAAATTTTGAGCCGAAAGATTCTATCGCATCATTATTGGGATTTGGAAATCGTCGACTTGTGCCAAACCTTCTACACAAATCTGATTTACCAATAAAAATCCTTAAAATCAATGCACTGCGAGTTGAGTGCAATATTACTACTGGCGCATATATGAATAACCGTAAAGTTCACACAGTTCATGAGTTTTTCCCAAGTGCTGCACCAGGATATAAGATCATTGAAGTACCATCCCAGATCATTTACTCACCAGTTGCAGTACAGTCAATACACAATCTTCAGCTGCGAATTGTTGATCAAGATGAGAATTTGGTGAATTTTCGTGGTGAAACGATTACAATAAGATTGCATATAAAATCAGTGAAATAATGGGGATTGTATTTGATAAAAAAATTGGTGGCAGTTATAAAAGTCAAGCATCATGCCTAAAGTCCATCAGTCGTCGTGCCCCTGTCAGGGTGCTAACATCTCAGAACGCCCAATTTCTCAAAAGTCTGGGATTAAAATTACGTGGAAGATCGGTAAAATAAGAAAAATCAATTTGTGCTGCATTATACTACCATGGCGGAAATCTTAAACATCCAAAAACCAATAATCTTCGACGAATCGATTTCTTACTATGAGGTTCATTCACATCAACCTTATGCTTCAACAACATTTAATAATAGTGATGAAATAAGAATCAGTATTCAGCATCAAGATTTATGCATTCTACCGAGTAAGAGTACTTTACACATTTGTGGAAGATTTACGAAAGAAGATGGCACTGCTGTTAGTAAAACTATGGAGTTGGTTAACATGGCCATTTGTCACATGTTGAAGAAATACGCTACGAATTGAATGCCATTGAAATTGATAGATGCAAGAATGTTGGAATTACAAGCCATATGAAGAATTATATATCTTTAACCCCCGGACAGGCTAATTTAATGGAAAATGCTGGATGGTTACAAACTGATGATAAATTGACTAATGGTGATAGATATTTTGATATTTCTATACCGCTGAATTTATTACTTGGATTCGCTGAAGATTATAATCGGATTATTATGAATGCTAAACATGAATTAATTCTCATAAGATCAAACACTGATATGAACGCATATCTACATACACCTGCTGCTCGAGAAGCTGCTGAAAAAGTTAAAATAGTTCTTAATAAAGTGGAATGGAATGTACCATACATTACAATGTCGGACAAACAGAAGATTCAAGCACTCAGTTTTATCGCAAATGATCCAGCTATTCCATTAAGCTATCGTACATGGCAATTATATGAATATCCACTACTTCCGAAAACAACGAAACATGTTTGGCCTATCAAAACTTCAACGCAATTAGAGAAACCACGTTATTTGGTTCTAGGATTTCAAACTGCAAGAAAAAATATTGTGACGAAAAATTCCAGTCACTTTGATCATTGTAATATCCGAGATGTAAAAGTTTTCCTCAATTCTCAAAGTTATCCATATGGAAATTTAAATCTAAACATTAATCGCAATCAGTATGCTTTATTGTATGATATGTATACTAATTTTCAAACGTCATACTATAATAAAGATCCGGAACCATTGTTGACTAAAGCAGGATTTTTGGAAGAAGCACCACTCTACATTATTGATTGTTCAAAACAAAATGAATCAATCAAATCTGGACCAGTTGACATTCGTGTTGAATTTGAATCAAATAATCAGTTTCGTGATCAGACATCAGCATACTGCTTAATTCTGCATGATCGTATTATTGAATATAATCCATTAAGTAGTACTGTAAGAAAATTAACTTAATAATTATTGTATTAGATAACAAGGTTGAGAGAAATAAATAAATTTTCACAATTAAAAAATATGCTTTAATAAATTTTATTTTGCTTATACCCAATACACATAATTAATTAATTAATTAATTAATATAGCATGATATATATAATTATATAAGTTTGAAATAAATGTTAAGTATGAATTTATAATTATTTTAATGCATCTTTTAGTTTTTTACACTTGGTACAATCTTTTTTGTAAGGATAAAGATAAATTCCTGGGACATCATAATCAGGACTTGTAATTGAATTATGTTCAATGCAAAACTTATAGT
This sequence comes from Microplitis manilae, assembly GCA_030273425.1. Taxonomy (NCBI): domain Eukaryota; kingdom Metazoa; phylum Arthropoda; class Insecta; order Hymenoptera; family Braconidae; genus Microplitis; species Microplitis manilae. The sequence continues at coordinate 15,650,126 of CP092720.1, read as the reverse complement.
CCATAATTTTAAAGTTCTGTTTTAAATTAATTGGTAGTTTATCCCAGACAAATCGTATTTGAAATCGAGCGAATTGTAGAATGAACACATCATCAAGACAAGCGATGTCAGCTGCATCCATTTTTCTCAAATCTGATAGTTGATAGAATAACTGTACTGATTTCTCATATGATGGATTACAGCCCCAATATTTCAAAAACCATTGTTTTAGCTGCTGAACAGTTCCATATGAACAAGCATAATGTCCAAGTTTGGTGTGGTTGAATCTGAATTCACATTGAGGTCTGTTCATATTTTCGAGATTATCAATCGAAAAAAATCACATTTGTTCTAAATCAATAACTGGGACTGCATAATCAATCATTTCTTCGAGTCGTTTTTGCATTGTTGGCCCTTGTGCATAAAAATATCGTGCATTCTGAACTAGTTGTTTTACCATAGGTTGCAATGATTCATAAGGATGATCACCAGTATCCCAGTGAATACCATGACGATTCCCATCTTGATCTTCACTTTGTTGCACAATCACAGTGTTAGTGTACTGAATAGGTGGTTTGAATACACAAATTTTACACTGATAAACACCATTTGCATTGTTTAGGTTATAAATATCAACTACAAATAGTTCCTTGACGATGAATTTTCCATTGGAAACTATATAACCAACGAAATCCACTATATACTCCATTGTTATATATCTATTTATCAACTATGCGACGCTCTAATTTTTCCAGATTTTGAATGATTTTATATAAATTCTTTATCGAATCTTTCAGAGCAATGCAACTTGGGCACGACGAATCTCGTTTGCTTCTGATTATATCCAATTTTTTATAATAAGAAAATAGATCACTAAGAAAAGGTCCAATAAACTCTGGACATATGTTACCATAATAATTTTCAACTATTTCATCAGTGTCTATCGTACCCGGATGACTAATACGTAAAAAATGTTTTTCACTATCACTTAGCTCCTCCATTTAGCACAGCTATAACTAGGAGGACTTAACAAAAAATCATGAGTTTTATAATGGCAACCCCCTCCAGAAAATATTCTTTTTAGGAGCACATAGTAAAAAATGATTGGCTCAAAACCGGTTCAATCAACCGTTAAACCCCTACTTCTAATGAAATAAATAATATTCTCAGAAAAACTTTCGAATTTTTGATCATAAACTTCCCCTTACAGCTGTTCAAAGGTCTAGAACGGCCCAGAATGAAAAAAATATCCCCACCAATTTATGCGTAGAAAATTCGAGATATATCTCGAATGTTCGACCCCCTCCAATTCTACGTAAAACAGTGAAAAAATATATATACTGAAAAGTTCTTGAATATCCATTAAGTCCCAAAAAATCTGCTTTTATCGATCGGCGGAAACAGATCCCAACGAAATCTTCATTACCATTATCAGGTTCCGATTAAATCTGCGTTACCATGATCAGGTTTCAACCAAGCCTGCATTATCATGAGCAAGTCCGAAAAAATCTACATTATCATCAATGAGAAAAAGGCCCAAAATATCGATGAAATAAATCTGCATTACCGATAACAGCCCCTAATATCGATAAGAACAAATCTACATTACCACATATATGAAAGCAGGTCCCAAATATCGATAAAATAACTCTACATTACCTACAACAGCCCCAAAATATCATCAAAACAAATCTACATTACCATATCCGTGAAAAAAGTCCCCCAGATATCGATAAAATAGATCTACATTACCTACAACAGCACAAAATATCGGTAAAATTAAATCTACATTACCAACAATGGCACTTATCGTGGGTCGGTAAGGTAGGCCACTGTTTTGATTTCGGGGCCAAAAACCCTCTTATTCAACTACTATTGGACATATTATTTTATGTTCCGTAAATATGAACTATCATTACAAAATATGTAAATTATTTTGTATTTAAATCTAAATTTAAATCGAAATAAAAGGCAAAAAAAATTATTAATAACATAGATACAATTTATTAGTTTATGTAAATTTAATTTCAAATAAGTAATTGTCTTACAGCGCTCTCTGGATATTTAAATTGATCGCGATCTCACTAATCGACAAAAAAAAACTACAGGGCGCTAAAATCTTGGAGGTTGCTTCCATGACAACGAATAACAATTATTTATGTTTATGACAGATTATTTGTATACTAACCTGTACAGAGAAAATATAGAATAAATCAATAATAAATACTAAATAAATAATGTAAAACAAATAAACAATAAATAACAAATAAATAATAATGGAAGAGGGTAAGTGAATTCTAAAAATATATATATTTATTTACATGATTTTAAAGTTAGCGGACGTTTAATAATTTTTGGATTTGTTTCAAAACGAAAAATTGAAACAGAAAAATATTTTTAAAAATTGCACCTACAGTTTTTTGAATTTTCTACATGTGCATTGTTATGTCCAAAAAGTAGCTTGTACTGTGATATTTGGACAAATTATTATTATTTTTATTTTCGGCCCTAGTCTTTCGACCAATAGACCGGGATCACACTGAGTTATTATCTGGAAGGTTTGTTTGAAATGAAGTTGTTGAATATACGAATTAAACTACTATATATTATACAATTTACAATTTTGATGATGTGAATACAATGAATTTAATATTTAAAACATTAGGTGGCTAGTCAGCCGACTCTAATTTACAATAAAATGGTTGTGATAAAATTCGTTTTGAATACTAGAGAGGACTATAGAATTTCGAATACAATAATTTCTTTTATAATATTTCCGTGTATTGGAAATGTTTCTATATGTTTTGGCATACATAAACTTAAAGATTACAGTACCTGAAGTTGTGAAGACTGGAGTATACTTTTGGTTTACACTGAGTTTACTTTATTATTCGCGGTTACAATTTGTTTCGTTACTATTAAACACTAACAATATAAATAATAGAATAAAGTGTGAGAACACTTGTACCATTAAATCAAAATATGAAGTGTGAGAACACTTGTACGTTTAAATAGAAAACAAAGTGTGAGAACACTTGCAAGTAAATACTAATACTAGGAACTAGTGTAAGTGTGAGAACACTTGTACTTGAATTTTCTCATCCTTACTGATCCAGGACTGAGAACTGTGACTTAACTGAGAAATTGAGACACTGCCGTAAAAACTGCGAGATTGAGAGTGATTGATGTGTGTCAACACTTTTTATAATTTTCATCAGGTCCTAATTGGTGTATTGTTTGGGGGAAAACTGTATCCAATCGAAACACAGTTCCTTGGGTCCTTTCCCTTTCCCTAGGATTTTCCGCTAGGGAAGTGGTAAAGGGCACACCCCGATGCAGGCCTATGTGTGTACGTATCCACACATACACCCACATGCACAATATTTTATGTATAATAATATTTTAATTTATTTATTATAATAGAAATTTATATCTTATTTTATAAATTTTCCTTCTGATAAATTTACTTTTATTTATTTGTATGCATTTTACTTATTTAATTTTTATAAATTTACTTCTTTATTTATATAAAATTCTATATTTATTCGCATGAATCTTTTCTTGTAAATTCTACTAATTAATTTATTTATTCATATAAAATTTCATTTTTATCTTATAGTTTTTACTTCTTTAAATTTTGTAGTTTGTTTAATCATTTATATTAAATTTTGTATTTATTTCTACAATTTTATTCATTTGAGTTTTATTGATTATTTTAATTGTTTATATTAAATTTTATATTTATTCTTACAATTTTTATTTATTTGAGTTTAATTAATTATTTAAATAATTTATACGAACTTTTATCAGATATTTTGTTAGTTAAAATTTATTTTGAATAGTAATTTTTTGTATTAAATTCCCTTAATGACTATTTCGTCATTTTAAAACAATTTTGTCTATTTGTTCTATGATCCCGAGATGTCTTGTTGAAAGTGCACTCAAAAATGTAAGGGCTTATAAGATTAGGTATTTTCGTTTATTTTATTTATTCAAAAATGAGTCACTGTTAAAATTTCATTTTTTTCCTTTTTAAATATTTCAAATACGTCTCCGTTGATAATTTTTTATTGCTTTCTAAAAAGAATAAACTTGGGCCTTTTCGCTATGGTGACCTGAGGGGTCATTAAAAACGCATTTGATTGTTTGCTCTAGTACTTTTTTACGTGCGTCAGAGCAAAGAAGTTCACTAATCTTAAAATATTTTTACAACTAAAATGTCTTATCGCTCTAGAGCTATTAAAGAAAAATAAAATTTGGTCGCCACGTAATTTTAATAAAAAAAAAAATAAAATTTAATATAAAAAGTTCAGCGTCTGAGCTGGACGTAACAGCATTTTTTATTTATTTTAATTTTTTTTAATTGAGTTAAAAAAAAAATTTGAAAATTTTTAATTGGCTGCTAACTACAAGATCATTTATTTATTTGTTAAGGATTATTATACAAAATCATTATTTAAATGTCTTGCAGAATTTATTTATAAGAGCTTATTTTTTATTGTAGATAGTGCCAATGAAGAAGAATTTATTAAAGCAGCTCAAATAATTGAAAAAAATTTTGTAATATTCGAAAGTGTTGGGGTGCAATCTGATAATAATACTGATTTCGTTCAAATTCAAATACTTCGTAATGCAATGATTAAAATTAACAATAAATTAAGAAAATTTCAGCGACAACAAAAAAAAATATTGAAGAAATTATCTAATAATAAATACTCAAGAAAAAAAAACAATAAGTACAACCGTTTATGAGTAAAATAATTTTCTACATTAATTAAATTTATTTCAAATTAGATTTGAATAAATATATTTAAACACTTAAATAAAATAAGTTTCTTCCACTAACATTTCGTTTATTTAACAGTAGCTTACACTAGAAAGATCTTTTTTTTTTTTTAAATTATATTTAACTTCTACTTTTTAACTCGACTTTTAAAATCATGACGAAATTTTTTTTTTGTTTTTTCAAATAGTTTAATGAAAAATAGATTGGAAATAATTAATTTTAATTATTTTTTGGTTTTATTAACTAAAAATAATACGTAAACTCCTTTGCCATTCGTAGGCCATCGTTTTTTTTTTATATCCAAGTTGTCAACTTGAATCCACGTTGATGAATTTTCTTTCAACATAGAAAAATAACTATTATTCATTGATTGATTGCTCTGAAATATGGCACTATTAACGGTATAAACTTGATTATTTAATCTTATTATAGATGATGGAATACCCCTTATGAAAACATTTTTAATTATCATCTTACTATTATTAGAATCAGGTGGTAAGTGTAAATACAGTACTACTATGTCACTGACTACTGTAATTTCCATCTTCCTAAGAATTTTCTTGTCTTGGCGGCAATTTTTACAAGATCCATTTGAATGAAACCAATGTGTATATGTATGATCTACTAATTGTTGTAGAGTACATACTTGTTGAAAAGAATTCAATATTAAAGTTAAACAATTCTCTATATCTTCGTGGTGATTGACATAATTACAGTTTTCACAGTCCTCTTTGACACTAATGCGATTCTTAAGTAACTGGCTTAAACTTTCATCATGATTACAAAGCGTTTGGAGAAATATTATTGGATCGTGTTCGGAATTACAATCGAAATATTTTTCAAAATTTGACTTGATAATAGCCGGTATCATATCAAGAGTTTTTAGATAAGCATCTAGTAATTTTTGTAATAATGTTTGTTTGCCATTTGTATTACTTATGGATGCTCTGATTGACGAACAATGAAATACTGACTGTAGAATCGTATTTATGAAACTAAAAGTTCCGTTATAATTTTCTAGGCCTTTAATCATCCTTGGTTTAATTTTCGGGTTTATTTGTTTTTCCTCTAGAAGATTGAAATCATATTCTTCTACTGCCCATCGAACATCAAAATTTTTAGCCCAACTACGCTGAGAAATTTTGATTTCTGATAAATCGGGACGATATATTTTCCTAAGGCGGTTATATTCTTCTATGGCAAACTTACTGGCGCTAATGTTATGAGGATCAAAATTGATTAGATGAAGACCGTTTAACGTTGATAGTCTAGATAATGCCACATAAATTTGACCACTTGAAAAAATTGAATTACCGACATCAATAACTGCATTTTGGAGACTTAAACCTTGACTTTTGTGTATAGTTATACCATAACTAAGACATATCGGAAATTGTTCACGAATAACGAACGCATTGTTCATCACTTGGAATTTTACACCCATTCGTTCAATTTTACATTCCTTACCTGAACTTAGAATCACTATTATATAATCAACAGTTCTACCATCTTCAGCCATAACTATAGATTTTACTGTTCCAATTGCACCATTTACCAGCCCTAACGTTACATCAATGTTTCGTCTTATCATTATTTTAGCCCCTTCTTTTAAATTATCATTTTTATTGAACCTGCAGTTCGAGTGTCATCATCATCAAGTTTATTTAAAACTAACATTGCTTTTCTTTTAAATGATTTCGGACAATCCAGTGAATCACGTGCTTCAATTACTACCTCATCCGATGAAAGTTAATTTAACATTCTGCTGTTAAGTATATGACATTGCTTACATGTTGGTAATAAACATACTGTTTCAAGAGGTAATTTATTTATATAATCACATATCACTGATAATCGCTGATCATATATTAAAGATGAACTCATTTTTATTTTTCTCTTCTCCAGTAATTTTATATCATCACCAGTAGATGCACCAATTCTTAGTCGAGAAAGTAAATCCCCGTATTCTCGATCTTGCTTTTGTCTCATATTGATGTTTAACTCATCGTAACTAAATAAATTAGTCCAAAGATTGATACACCCGAGTGAGTTCAAACATTTTTCAATTTTTGATGATAATAAGTCGATAAAAGCTGGAGCTTTCCGAACTGGAGGTAGCTGAAGTAAATCTCCGAAGAGAAGCAAATGTTTCTTACCAAACCAACCATTTTCTTGATCACCAGTATCAAAAATTTCAGTCAGTCTCAAGTGGATGTATATTAAAGTTAAGTTGGATATCATAGACACTTCATCAATAATAAATATCAAAACATCTTTCAACGCATCACGTAAAACCTTCAACATGATATCTGACAATGGTTTATATGGAGGACTAGAACCATGTTCAATAGGTAATTGAAATACCTTGTGGATAGTCAGCCCATTAATATGAAAAGCAGCTAGGCCAGTAGGGGCAGTTACCAAAGCCTCCTTATTCAAGTGATTTGTCACATATTCCTTGATAAGTTCAATTACAATACTTTTTTCGGTGCCTCCTTCTCCACTCACAAAAAGTCTCAAAATTTCATCTTTTGATTTCAAAACTGTTGTTATTTTATCAAATATTCTTTTTTGATCTGAATTCATTTCGTAAGTGGTTTGAAAGTTCTTTGTTTCATGTTTTATCAAGTTAATATCTTTAAGTTCTTTCATGTCAATTAATATTTTATCCCCTACACAATCTGTCGATGATGAATGAGAACTTTTATCACAATTTTCATTTTCTTTCTCAGAGGTAATATCCCTGATTTTTTGCTTCATATTTTCCATATTCACGTACAGATCTTTTAACTCTTGATGATAATTAACTGCTTCTTTGAGATCATCTACTTTAGATGAGAATGACTTAGTATATGTTTTAAAACCATTTTTCAACTCATCGGTATCTCTCCACGGTTGATGTAATAATAATAATGAATAAAAATAATTTTCAGGCTGAGTCGTTGGATTAAATCTATAGTGATTGATTAAAAATGGATTTTTGCGTTTTTTTAGAAAAAGTGTATCACTAATCTTATGAATTTCGATGGTGTTATCCTTAGGTTAGATACGTACAATGTCATACCATTTAGCAAAATAATACAATGACAAAGAACTCAAAGCTTCTGGACGATTGGGATAATGATTATCGATTATTGATGGCGAAAAAATATCAGTCGAATCTGGATTTAATTTTTTGATATCATTAAAACTTTTTAACTTCCTGTTTCTGATAATTTTCACATCTAACCATCGAATGGTAGTACTTGAATCAGTACCGTATAGAGGAATGCCTAATAGTGTGTCTGCTGCTTCTAAAGCACCGACCTCTCTATGATTTAAACTTCTTAGAGCTACATTCCATAGTCGTTGACGTAGTGTTTTAGTAGAGTTAATATTATCAAACATCTCAGTGCTTCAGGCGACCTCCGGTTTTCCAACGTATTTCGAAACATACTGATTCAAGAGAGTAAATTTTTCGCCTACAAACTGAATATCGGTATTACCTTCCCAAGCACAAGCAATAATTGGATTATAAGCATTTATATCCACTTCTTCTTGTGTTCTAGGAAGGTCATACAAACGACTCTTTGTTTTTGAAAGTCTACGTCCCACTATTGGAATAGCAGGATCCCGTAAGACGAAGTCCTCTGTAATTGGCCTTGGAAATCCAAATCTGCATCTTTGTACAACTTTGAATTTTTCTTTCTTCGTCCTCATACAATTACTGTTATGGTGGTGTTTTTGATATGAAGTAACACGTCTAAAGAGCTCAGGAGATAATTTTTTATTAGGGATTTTACACGTTATGTGTTTCAATATAAATTTGATAACTTCTTCATTTGAATTGAATCCTAAAATTGGTGCGTTCTCGATCCAAAGAAGCAAATGATAATGTTGAGTACCCCTACCTTGGTACTCGACTCTATAAAAATAATGAGTTATTTTGCCGATTGGATTATCTGATGATAAAAGAAAATCAAGCATCGCATGGAATTTATCATCGATATATCTAGATACAGATACTGGATCTGCAGCAATGACTTGACTATCTGAAAGTTTATCGAAATTTAGAGCATTGATTTCACGGATGTATTGAAACATATCTTGCCAATTATAATCAGCTGGACTTAATGTAAGGAACCAGGTTGCAGGACCGTAATTGTGTATCATACATGATAAACAGGGCCAGGGACTTCGTGTGGAAGGGGAAATACTAGTACATATGAAAAAAAAAAAAAAAAAATACGTGTGATCGGCAGTATTCGCTAATCGGTAATGTTCAGGTTTAATAACGACGATGTTCAAATGATAGAAAACTGTCAAAATCACATGTAAAAAGATCTAACCCTGCAACAAGACAAAAATAAAGACACAAAGTAAGACAAAATTCATGACTACAGATAAGACAAAAAATAAGATAAAAATTAAAACAAAATTCAAGACTAAAAATGAGATAATAAAAAAGACATAAAATAATACAAAATTCAAGACTAAAAATCAAATAAAAATTAAGACAAAATTCAAGACTAAAATTAAGATAAAAAATAAGACAAAAATTAAGTCTTATTTTTAGTCTTGAATTTTGTCTTACTTCGTGTCTTAATTTTTGTCTTAATTTTAGTCTCAAATTTTGTCTTAATTTTTATTTGATTTTTAGTCTTTAATTTTGTATTATTTTATGTCTTGATTTTTATCTTATTTTTAGTTTGTTTGCCAAAATTGTATTCTCTCTCACACTGGCACATACCAATCTCACGCACACGTACACACACACACACGCAACCGGCATGTATTTTCATATAATTTGCGTACTAACGTCACCTATATGCATTGAGTAGCAGGGTTAGATCTTTTCACATGTGATTTTGACAGTTTTCAATCATTTGACCATCGTCGTTATTAAACCTGAACATTACTGATTAACGAATACTGCCGATCACACGTATTTTTTTTTTTTTTATATGTATTAGTATTTCCCCTTCCACACGAAGTCCCTGGCCCTGATGATAAATTATTTTTTATTCGATTGCAATATTGGGCAGAATTCCTTATGCGTTCAAACATTGTATTCATATTTCCTTCTGAGTTTTCATTATTTTAATTGTCTAAGTAACTCTTCACAGTGTATTTTTCTGCTGGGTTGGTAACATTTAATAAATGAAACATACCGCTATTTAGCTGTCGAATATGCGCATTATTTAATAAATAAAAAAGGTACTGCTGATTCAAGCGGAATCGTGAATCAGCTGATAGAAATCGTAATTTTATTTATTCAAAATGAGTTAAATGTTGGCCTTGCTCTTCACACTGGCCATTACTGCCATACGGGTATATGTTAGGGAAACGTTGTAAGTCTAAACTTTTTACTCGGTTGTCCATTGAAACTCCTTGAACTTTTTTCATCTTATATAAATTAATAGAAGTATCATTAACCATTTTCTCATACATAGGATATATAGTATATTGTTCGTAATAATTGTCTGAATCTTTAACTTGAGTCAGAATCGGAGATTTTCTACCACCAATATCATTATTAGTGAACTCATCTTCACTTGGATTATCTAGCTTATTGTCTACATTAGGATTGTCTATGTCAGGATTGTCAACGTCAGGATCGTCTACGTCAGGATTGACTTCTTCGTCAATTTGATGCTCAACATCGTCAATTTTTGAATTAGTAATTAAATTATCAGGTACTGCTGGCAACTGTATTTTATAGTACAACGGATTATTTTTTTTTAACCATCTCAACGCATTAAATATTTTTTTAACATCTACAAGGTTTTGCCAGAAGATTTTTGCTTTAGTAGGAATACTATTCACTAAGATATAAAATTCAAGATTTGGATTGATTGCATCGGTAGTAGAACAAATTTTTTTTAACGTTTCTTCAATTGACAAAGGTAAGTGAAACGTGCGACCTTTCAATTTTTCGATTTTTTTGTAATGAGGGATATTTTTGGTTTTAGATACAGTTTTCATTCGCTGGATTACTTGGAACACCTTTGTTCGTTGAATAAAAATTTTTTCGTAGTCATTTAATGTTTTTATCTCTTCTGGAATAATACCAGTATCTAATTGGTTTAAAATACAAGTTGGTAGGCAGCAATCATTACGAAATTTTTGTAAACAATAACTGCATACGAATTCTGATTTATATCGCTTATTTTGGTCAATAAATTTCAGTAAATCTTTCCACAAAGGATTTACAATTTCTTTTCGAAACTTGCCTATCGAAGTAACATTTTTTTTATAACACAATTTGTTACATGAGATACAAATGTAACGTGGAACGTCTAATAACCGTTTCGTAAAGATGGAAAATGCAATATTATAATCCTTTTTGATTTGTTCTTCATTTCTATCATTACTATTACTGTTGTTATTATTATATCTGCAGCCATTTTCGATTTGAATTTGAGCTATTTTTATTAATTTATCTAAATTAGTAGTCTCTAAAAAGTGAAACAGCAAATGCAATCGCAAAAATCCCACAGTCGTTTTCATTCTGTTGAGCCTGAACTTTCATAAATTGAATTGAATTATAGCATAAATTATGAAACGGGTATAAATGTTTTAAAAACGTCGTATGATCATTGTTTAATTTAAATTGATTAAGTGAATCATATATACAGAGCGTTTTAGTGTTCCAAAAACTAGTGATCCAGTGTTGATCTGAACTAAATAATATTTGAATATGATTTTTCCATTGTGGTACTGGTACGATTTTATTTGGTTGATTCAAATATAATGTATCACGATGAATGTTATCAGAGAAATTTTCCATACGTAATCCAAATTGATAAATATGTTTGTCATTTAATCTATTACCTTGTACAAGTAAGTTCAAACTATTTGAATCTAATATTGACTGAGAATTTACATCTTTACGAATTTTTTTGAGAATTATTTCTTCTTTTGTATTGATTGAAGAAATTAGATTACTTTTAAGTTTTATTATATTATTGGTGTTAATTTTTATTGTATTGGTAATTTCCTGAAGAGGTTGATGTAAAAGTTCATAATTTATATCTCTCTGTACTTCTAACTTGAATACTTTATTTTTATTATTATAATCAATTTCACATATTCTTTTAATTTTTTGTGGTAATAACTGACTGGGTGTTTTTTTAGGGAATAAAATGAGGGTATTTTTATCGAAAATTGATAATAAATGTTGACGTATAACTGTATCTTCGTATTCAGTATTTTCTGGGTTTTCACCAATAGCCAGTGAAATCGCAAATGCTATAGCGAATAAAACACAATTGTAAGAATTTCGTTGTTGTTAGACTTTTGCAAATTTAACAGGATACTTATTAAAGTCATAGAAGGAAAAAAGCATGATTAAAAATGATAAAACTTTCTTATGAACTATTTTTTTTCCACTCGAAGAATCAAATAAAGTAATGCCTACTCCATCATAATAACTACATATCCAGTGCCTACCTTCCATTTTCCAAGCATTATTATCAAAATAATCAGACTCTAATTGATGAATCATTTGAATATGTTTCTTGTTCGGGGGAAGAGCTTTAATCATTGATGGGACTTGTAGTGACCATGATTCTTGGAAAGCATAACCAAAAGTTTGATTTAATAAATTCGCAATATAATCAATGTGATCATCATGTAACCATTGATTCGAGATAATAATATTACGCAGCTCTACTTTGCGATCAATTTCATATTTTTTTTTTTTTTTTCAAATTTACTTTGACTGACAATTAAAAATTATTTACCTAATTAATTTAAATTGGTCAGCTGTAATTATAGTTTTATGAAAGTTACTCAATCAGTATTTATTTTCATCTGATACTATATTTATTGAGATATACAGCATTTACTTACGTTTTTTAATCTATTTATTTTTAACGATGTTTTTAATATATATTTATATAAATCATAATTAATGTATTTATTTAAATAAAAACTAATATCTTTCAATAAATTACGATTATAAATGAATATTTATTATAATCTAAATGTAATGATTGATAATCGATTCAATTACATAATTAATGACAACTATGTGAAAAACATAAAGCTTTTTAATTTTGAAATTCGTTTGTTTACCGCGCTTTCTTTCTCTTTTTAATATACATGTTTGGGTATTTCTGTCTCTTTCTACAATATATATAGCACAAATGTCGATAATAAAATTATGAAATATGAAAAATACTTACATTTGGCGCATGAGACGTTGCTATGGGGTATAACGTCTTAAGTACTGGACCAAATTATCCGATTCAAGTTGCAATCAAAAGCGAATTATTTATTTATATGATGTATCGAAGGTCATTTTAGATCGAAATTGGACATTTTTTTTTTTAATTTGATAATTAAATTTATATGTCAACAAATCGATAGTTGGTTCGGGTATAGATACACGGTCAAAATTATCGCGCTCTCACATTGTTCGATGCATACTTGGCGCGAGACTCGACCGCGTCTCTTGATTGATAACATTTACAGTATTTATATTATTGTATGCTATAAATTTTTTTTTTTATAAATTATTATTATTTATCTTGTAATCTATACACTAAAATAATTAACAATTTTTATAAATCATGTCTTAATTATAAATACTTTTGTTGTAACTTAGTATAGGTTTACTTATTTTATTCTTATTCTTTTCATACATAAAATGTATTAAAATCTTTGTTTGATTCTTAATTGCTGGTTATTGTTATTATTTTCATGAATAAATGATCTGTTTTTTATCTTTCAATTATATTTTGATCAAAAGCTGTTTTTTTTATGTAATTTTTAGTTGGTCTTAGCTTCGATTGTTGTTTTCTTTCTAGGTTTTAATTTAATTTTTCACTATTTTAGTTCGAGTCTTATTTCTATTAATTATTTTTAGATTTCTATACTTTCTTAGTCTTAAAATTTTGTTTGTCTCTTGAATTTATGTTCTGTGTGTTCTGTTTTTGATTCTGTTTTACTTCTTCGATGACACCTGTAAAAATACAAATTGAAAAAATTATAATAATACAATAATAAAACTCATTATTTCTATTTTTGATTGATAATAAAAACGTAAACAATTAACAATGTAAAAATTGAAACGCTGAAAGGAATATATTCGCTGATATTTAAAGACATTTGGATTTACATTGTTTGAAATTGTTTTAAGTTTTTCTTTTTCGACCAGAGATATTTAACGGCCCAATTGTACAATGTCATAACTCACAAAAAAGATTTTGCTACGTAGTGAAAAATAATTATATTTGTCTTATCTGTTTTAACTTTTTACATTTTTCTAAAAATTAAGACCATAAACAATCAGCAAGATATATATATATATATATATATATATATATATATTAGGGTGGCCCAAAAAAACGGACTATTTTTTTTTTTTCGATCTCGTATAAAAATTTGTTGGTTTACGATGTTTTAAGAAGCCTCTCCAAAAATCAGCTCAATAAAAAATTTTTAGGAGGTCGCTCACGAATTTTGAAAATTTCAAAAATGATTGAAATTCGGATTTTTTTTTCAAAATTTTTTTTTTCTCGTGGCAGGATTAGTTTATATTCGTAAAATCATGACTACGCTGAAAATTTTACCCAAAAATTTAAATATTTAAACCTCGCTCAAGAATTTTGAATGTTTCCGAGTGCTGTCGTTTGAACGTTTTCGAGCGACCCTTGAATATTGATAATAAAGCTTCTCGCTTTTTTCACCATTAATTTGCATCACAATGAATGAAAATATAACCCGAGAAATGAAAATAATAAGTTATTTATACACTTTTTTATTTTTTAATTCAATTTTCAGGTTTTTTCGCTTATTTAAAACTTACCAAATTTTATTGTTTAAGACTGTCCTGTATATTTTTGGTTATGCAAAAGTTATATTTTAGTGGAATGACGATAATTGAGTTATAAAAAAATACAAAAACTAATTAAAAGCATTAATCACATATTATCAGTTAATATTCAAAATTCTTGAGCACCGTTTAAATATTTAAATTTTGGGCTGAAATTTTCAGGATTGTCATAATTTTACAAATGTAAACTTATGCTGCCACGAGAAAGAAAAAATTTAGAAGTAAAAAATCCGAATTTTAATCATTTTTGATATTTTCAAAATTCGTGAGCGACCTTTTAAAAATTTTTTATCGAGCTGGTTTTTGGAGAGGCTTCTTAAAACATCTTAAACCAACAAATTTTCATGCGAGATCGAAAAAAAAAAAAATAGTCGGTTTTTTTGGGCCACCCTAATATATATATATATATATATATATATATATATATATATATATATATATATATATATATATATATATATATATATATATATATTTATGTAATAGAACCGACTCTTGAGGACACGATTGCGTCTACAATTCTTATCCGATCTTAATGAAACTCTGTACACTTATTTTATGTGTAATTACCACGGTTAAGTTCGAAGATGAGCTGAATCGGTCGATTAGCTTAGAAGTTATGGCTGTTTGAAATTTTTACGATTTTTCGAAAAAATCAGTTTTTAATCACTTTTAAAGTCCATATAACTTTAAATCTAAAACTCATAGATAATTTCGGTAAAAAGTATTTTAAAGCTTGACTAATAAGCTTTAATTGGTGACCTTAAACTTTATATTTAGACCATTTCTTTCAATAATTTTCTAACTTTGAAAATTTTAATGGAATCGAAAAATGTTGAAAATATTGTTTTCATTCCACACAACTTATGCTTGCCCCATTAAAATCCAGTTTCATCAGTTGTATTTTATTGTGCACAAAATAACCTGTAAATTTCACTGCTATTTTATATTTTAAAAGTATATCTTTTATTACTTATGATGTATCAAATGTACCTCCAATCCTGATGATTATCACTGGTCGTGTCATTACAATAGCGCCCACACTTCTTATCGGATCTTAATGAAAATTTTTACACTTATTCTATAGGCGATTACCTTGATCAAGTTCAAAGATGGGCTGAATCGTTCAAATAGTTTTGAAATTATGGC
This sequence comes from Microplitis manilae, assembly GCA_030273425.1. NCBI lineage: Eukaryota > Metazoa > Arthropoda > Insecta > Hymenoptera > Braconidae > Microplitis > Microplitis manilae. The sequence goes on along the minus strand of CP092720.1, from coordinate 15,634,392 downwards.
TGTTTGAAATTTTCATGATTTTTCGTAAAAATCAGTTTTTAATTACTACTAAAGCGGTCCACTGCGTTTTGGGACCAGGACAATTCATCCCCGACAACTCATCCCCGACAATTCATCCCCGCGACAATTAATTCCCTGACAATTTATCCCCGACGATTCATCCCCGCGACAATTCATCCCCGCGACAGTTCATTCTTTGACACCTCATCCCCGAAAACTGATCCCCACGACAATAACTCCCAATAATATAATTTTATTCCCAATATAATATGAAAAAATAATAAAATTAAGAGAAACGCAAATAATTAATTAAATAAACGAAAAAATAAAATAGTAATAACAATTGCTAATGTTAAAAACATATTTATTAACACAAATATACTGCTAAATTATAATAACTATTACTTTTAGATTCATTCACTGTTAGCATTGTAACAAGCATTTGATAAATAAAATGGAAGAATTCAAATCATTTAAAATCGGTATTAATTTCAAAGTCACATTAACAATACTTTCAGCCGATAACAAAGTCATGATTATGAAACTTCTAATTATTAAAATATCAAAATTCCTTGGCATCAAAATATAAATTACACATAAATCTTGGACGCTATAATTTTAGCAATCTCAATATAATCTAACTTTTTAAATTAGCATTACAATAAACTCATGATAAACAAAATCCAAGTATAAGTTATAAGGAAAAAAAACAATGACATTTAAATTATAGAAACGCAATATTAATATCAAAGTCAAATTAGCGATAATCAAAGTCATGATTGCACAAATTCTGTATAATAAAATATCGAAATTCCGTCGCATCAAAATATAAATTACATATGAATCTTGGGCGCTATTATTTTAGCAATCACAATATAATTCAACTTTTTAAATTAGGATTATAATAAACTCATAATAAACCGAATACAAGTATAAATTATACAAAAAAACAACGACATTTAAATTATAAAAACACAATATTAATATCTAAGTCAAATTAGTGAATATCAAAATCTTAATTGCACAAATTCCGATTAATAAAATATCAAAATTCCAATTTTTCTGTCGTATCAAAAACTTAATTACATATAAATCTTGGACGCTAGAATTTTAGCAAAATTATTAAGATACTCCAATTTTTTTGAAGGATCGTAATTTTGAGCAACTCGCTTCAATCGATCAGCATAATTTTGATAGGCTTAAAGACGACCTGCAACAACATCGAGTCCAGATTCTATTTGTGTCATTAAGATCTCGGTCTTATTTTGTTCGTCTTTCAACGATTTTATCAATTCCGCCATACTTGGATGCGCCTGTCCTACTCGGGCATTAAACCCAGAATTCCAGCCTTCACATGGATTATTTGAACGGATAAAATCGTTGAGAACGGCATTATAACAATTCCACATCTTAATAGGAAAAATAGGCTTCTCACGTTTATTTTTGTTGTGTTTTACTTTTCCAACCCATGTCGTCTCGAAATATTCCAGCAAATCGTCAAAAAGATCACTATGTTGCTCGTAATAATCAGATGAAACGATTTCTTCAAATGCTGAAACAACATCTTGACTTGGTACAAATGCTAATGCCATTAACAACTTAACATTCATTGCGAATTTCATGTCATTATTATATTGATTTTGGAGTCCATAATGTTGAACATGCTTATAAACACACTTGCTAAAATGGAAATTACAGCCACATATTTGAGTCCCAGAGTAAACGTTTTTGAAAGCCTCAATGAATGCAGGTTCAAAATCAATCATAAGACGATTAGGCAGATAATTTGGAACACGCTCCTTCAATAATTTCAAAAATTGAATATAAATCGTTTTTGATTTATTTGGAGCGACTAGATAAACTAAAGGCAATGATTTGTTGTTTTTCAATCCATGTAACACATAAATTTGAGTAAAAATGGCAGGTGCAGTACGAAATGTACCGTCACCAAGCCATTGTGAACAAGATGTCAGATAATTTAGGTTTCGTTGCGTAGAATATACTAAAAATCGTTTCTTATCTCCGCCATTATCATGTAACAAAAACAATTCATTGTTGTGAGTATATTTCCAGTCATCGATCATAACAAGCTCGACACGAGTAGACGGGTTAACAATGTCATTATTATCATTTTCTTTTCGCACACGCTGAACAGCACGAGAAAGCGATAACATTTTGGGTAAATTGGCAGCAACTGGTGATAATACTCCGCGTAGTGATTTTGATAAGACAGCAACAGGTTTATCTTGGGTTTTTAAGGCTTTTCTTTTTATTTTTTCTTTTAAAATTTTGGATTCAACCGCAACAATGTTAGCCAAATGTTTATGAACAGGGATAACTCCAACAATATTTCCTAAGAATAAAGAAAAGAAATTGTAGAATATTAGTTGAAAATATTGCAAAAGCTTTCAATCAGAAAATTATACGACTGATAGAAATAATAATAAACAATATTTTTAAATAAGAAAACACATACCATTTTTATTATCAGTATCTGTGTGAATAATTACGTTACATGTTACACTGGAGTTACACTTCCAGGAAATGTTATTTTTATTTTTTCTTTTTTGACAATAAAGATATCCATCATATAATAATAAGTTTTTTCCGCGCTCTGACTTCACAAATTTTAAAGGCATTTTAAACAGAAATAAATAATTGCAACTCAATAATCAAATATTTATATCTAACCTCTAACACAGTGTACACTCAATGAACGCGATTGTTTTTATGAATGTCAATAACACAGAAACTAAAATTGATGATAGCAGCTACTCCTCCACGACAATAGATGGCGTTACCCAGCATTACTGGGTATTGCAATAGCGCCAAATTTTGGATTGTTGTAATTGCAATATTTGACGAAGCCAATTATAATTAAAAGATAATTGAAAAAATATATAATCGTAATCTAATGATCATATTTTTTTTTTCATTGTTTAATACGGACTAAAAAAAAAAAACACCAATTTTTACGACATTTTTTATTAATTTTATGTATTTGCAATTAGAAATATGCCCACACATAAAAAGATGTATAAAATTGCACTAGACCCCTAGACCTTGTTTTTTTTTTTTTTTTTTTCAATTCTATTAAAAATTTTTTAGACTTCTATTAAGCATTCTATTAGAATTAAGTAATGAGTTGTCCAGGATGAGGTGTCAAAGGATGAATTGTCGCGGTGATGAATTGTCGCGGGGATGAATCGTCGGGGATGAATTGTCAGGGAATGAATTGTCGCGGGGATGAATTGTCCGGGATGAATCGTCGGGGATGAATTGTCTTGGTCCCAAAACGCGTCACACCTACTAAAGCTTACATAACTTCAAAACTAATATTCATAGACAATTTCCGTAAAAAGTATCTGAAAGCTTGTCTAATGATCTTTAATTTATGACCTTAAGCTTTATGTTTTGACTATTTTTTCCAATAATTTGATAGCCTCGAAAATTTTAATGGAATCAAAAAATGTTGAAAATATGGTTTTCATACTACATAACTTATGCATTTCCCATTATAAAATAATTTTGTTACGTGTATTTTATTGTGAACAAAATAACCTGTAAATTTTACAGATATTTCATATCTTAAAAGTATTTTTCTTATTATTTATGATGTTCCAATCGTACCTGTACGTCCTATAATTATAACTTGTCTTGCCATTGTAACAGCGATTACAATTATGATCTAATACTAACTAAATTTCCAATACTTTATTTATGTGAAGGTTAGTTTGGTACATTACCTATATAACGTTATGTCAAATCAACTATCTGAAGTTCTCTATCGAAAATAATCGTCGTCCTTTTTTACCCTCACTCTTAGAAAATGAGTTTAATTTATGTCATGACTATACACTATCATATATCACAAGATATGTATGTATACAACTAACTTTATATCAATTAATTGAAAAATCTACCTTCCATTTCGGCTACCGAATGGCCTTTTTTTTTTTTTTTTTTTTCTTTTCATGACAATTATTGCATATACAACTTTACAAAGTTATACACAATTTTATAAAATTATCTATAAATTTAGTTCCCGAGATAACAATGTTAATCTCACTATATATAGTCTGATATGTCCATATCAGAACATATCAAATCTTATCTGTACATATATTTTCTGATATGGCCAATTTCCATATCAGGCCTGATATGAACCGCCGAAATCAAGCCATATCAGGCCATATCAGAAAATTTTTTCACGGGAATCCAAGTACGGAAATATTGAATCCGTCAAATTGTATGCTTGCTCGACACTTGTTGATCCTCGGTACAAAAAGTTTGGGTTTTAAAGTATTCGAGAATCCGCCCGGGCGATTACAAATGTTGGTAGGTTGTAACTGACATACGAGTTCAATTATTTGCTGTCTTCAAGTTTTAATTAATTATTTATATAATTTAATTTATTCTTTAACTTCATTTTTCTGGCTTAGGTGATCTGGTTAAGAATGAAAGAAGAATAGCATCAACTACTTTAACAAATATTAGTGAGAAAGAAGATATAATGGCTGTTCAACTCCAAGAATCCCAAAAAAAAAGTGATGATGATGATGATATATGGTCTTTCATTGATGATGCTGTGAGCTGCAGTTATCCTCAGTCAGATACAGATGAAGCTGGAGGATTACCAATTCAACTACGTCAGTATTTAACGCGTCCAGCCGTAAATCGAAAGGAAAATCACAATCCATTCATTGTTTGGGAATCCATGAAGAATGAATATCCTTACTTATGAAATGTTGCCAAAAAGTTTTTACCCATCGTAGCAACCTCTGTACCATGTGAAAGGTTATTTTCACATGCTGGTCTTATTGCGAACCAGCTAAGAAGTCGTCTATCGCCTCAACATTTGAATGAATTAATATTTCTGAGATCAATCGATGAAAATTTGTGGTTCTCTTAGTTGTTTCTTAATTATGTAATTTTATTACTCGATTTTAATGTTCAATACCGAATTTCGTGCAATTTATACGTAAAATTTTATCTTAAAATGTTCAGATTAACATTTTTTATGTTTGTTGATTATTAATAAAATGTTTAAATACTTAGTAGTTTCCATACATGAGTTAGTAAATTTTTTAAAAGTCGATTAAAGTCAAAAAGTCGACTATCAAAGGCGAGTAATCGACTTTAAGAATCGAAAAACTGGAAGTCGATTCAAAAGTCAAGAATCGATTCCTCGCACGCCTTTGCCATCCCTAGTGGGTGTTGATTACGATCTTCCAGTGTCTACAGACATCCATCCCCATGATGACGTCGCAGCTAAGCGATGGGAAGATAATGAACCACTGGGGGTCTTGTCCCCCGTCAACGTTGATGACAAAAGGAGCCTCAGCTTTAGGGTACACCGTATGGGTGTCAGCCAGCTATACACCCGCCTTGCACACGCAGTCCGGTTTCGGGGTTTTCGCCACGTGGTTCTTTACCCGTTCAAACGCTCGTAAGGACATAAAGGTCCTTTCGGCCCTGGTATCGATGATACCATTAAGGTACAAACCCTCAATCGCGATCTGGATCGTTACTTTGGCCGTCTCTGGAGCTGGCTTGATTGCATCCCAGTTCACCGGCTGTGGTGTGCGTGGGCGGGAAACCGGGCGTGGGGTCCATGTAGCCTCAGGTGTAAGTGCATTGAGGGAGGTTAGTGTACTCCGTAGTGCCACTGCAACTCGGGAGTTGATGCTTCTTAGTTCAGGCGTCGGGGATGCAGGCGCATGTATTAGCGCGGGGATCTGGATGGCCCTTCCAGACACGGAAAATCCCAGAAACTCCCCGGAGGATTCATTTGGATTTTGCATGGTGACGTGGGGGTGAGGACTAAACAAGAGCAATGATCGTGTGGGAAAGTGTTCCTTACGGTTTGCCACCCGGACGCGTAAAAAAGAATTTTCAGACAACAAAATAAAAAATTTTTATAATTTCTCAACAGGCAAGAGTTTGTTTTCCGAAATTATTACTTACAAAAATATAAATATTTCCAAAATATTTTATGTAACACGACACTCCAAATATATGGATAAGACAAGGACAAAAGAAAAATTTTTCGTAATAAAAGATTTATTTTACAATTTAAATAAATAACTTTAAAAGAAAAGAGAGAAAGAAAAATTGTGGTATAAACAAAAAAAATTTTGCATACATAAAAAAATTATTATTTAAAATATTTTTTTTTCTTCCCGTAAAGTGACACAGCTTCACGTCCCTGAAGGGATTAATGCGAGACTGAGTTTAGTTCCCGCTGCAGTGGCAACGAGATTATTTAACCCCCAAAAATGTTTTTTTTTTTCTTTTTTTCGGTTCGTGTTACTAACTCTCGCAATCCCGTGCAATTTTTGCAATCGGGTCTGAAGTACTCGAGACGATCATCAAGAACAAGCCACTCGAAATAATTTTCTGGATATTTCAAGACATTATTTTTCTTAACATCATACCAATTCCGCACGTGAATATGCAAACAATCATTTTCAGAACTTCCAAGATTCCGTTTGACCTCCAACCAATCAACAGGATCATGATCTTCATACATCTTGAACAAGGCATCTGGACCCTCGTTCTTAATGCCTTTTCTATGCTCGATTTTTATCTGATGTGACAACAATTCCTTCTCCCACCTTGCCAACCGACCATTTAGAACTTCCAAATAATGTAACCAGTAAAGAAAAGAGTGATTTGTAACGACAGTAAATGGAGAACCCTCCAGATAACAACGCAGTTTTTGTACTGCCTAGACAACCGCCAGACACTTCTTCTCTGTCGTCGTATATCTAGTTTCAGCACCACGTAAAGACCGACTGCAACAAATAATCAGAAACTTGTTCCCATCCCCTGGATCTCGCTTAACAAGAAAAGCACCAAGTCCAGTGTCGCAAGCATCTACATAGAAATAATAAGGGAGACCGATTTTTGGAATCGACAAAGATTTAGCATCAATTAGCGCCTGCATTAAAGAGACGAGCGCTTCTTCTTCGTCTTCACCCCACTTCCACTCAGCAGTCGCACCACACAGCTTATTCAATGGACTTTGGACTTTTGCGACATTCTGGAGATGTCTGTGATACCAGTTAACTAAGCCACAAAAACTGCGAACTTGCTTGCGATTAGTTGGACAAGGATATTCAATTATCGGAGCGATTTTTTCGGGATCTGGCTTCAGACAATCTTGATCGACAATGAATCCTAGGAACTTTACTTTGGATCTCGCAAATTTCCATTTGTCGGGATTTATTAGCAAGCCAGCTTCCCTGAAAATTTCAAACACCAGAGACAAAATCTGTTTATGTTCCTCATAAGACTCGATTATGATCACCCAGTCGTCAAGATATGCAAAGACCTTCTCAGCCCAACACCTGGGTGAATTTCGCAGCTTCAACAACTTAATAAACCTCTCTCGCAAAATATCGATCGCCTTTTGGAAAGTACTTGGAGCACCAGCAAACCCATACGGCATACAGACTTATTTAAACTGACCTTTCCCTTCCACAGAGAAAGCGATATATGCAATCGAATTTTCTGCCATGAGGACCTGATGAAACGCCTCTCAAAGGTCCATAGTACTTCATATACCGCATAGTACGCATATACTGAAGTATATTAGATACAATATATTATAAAGTATATTGGAAAACGTTGTGGCATAGAAAATAATGTAATATTGAAGTTTTGAGTTTTAATTAACAACAATTAATTTGAAATTCAAACTGTTATAATAATAATCAGTGGGAGTATGGCATTGATGATGAAATATAAGGTCTTTCTCCATAGTTTTTATATGATAGACAATTGAATTATAATAATAAGTTGCTGAGGAAGTCATAAGTAAATGACGAAACGTTCAATTTATTTAAATTAATTCATTTATTTCCTGGTCCTATTTCCTACGAATGTAATAGTTATTATTGATCATGGACACGAACATCAAAATATTTTAAATTATTTATCGGCTCTATTTCTGAATCCTCTGGATCTGGAATGTTTTTACCAAAATTTCCATTTTTAATCTTTATTTCTGAGACAACTTCCAAGTCATCTTTACCCGAATTCTTTGAATTATTATTAGTCTAGTCAAGAAGTAAGTTTTCTGAGAAAAATCGTTGATATTCTCTTAAAAATATGGTGATTGGTGCATTGAATTCAGAATTTCATCCTGAGAAATGGGTATTTTTTTTTTAATCCGCCATTAAAAATTGCATTTGTTATAAACAAAAAACGAAGAGACAAACATGGAGTCTCCGTTTTTTAGCTATGACTTCAAAAGTATTACAGATATCTGAAATTAAAAAAAAGATCCTAAAAGAGAAGAAAGATCAGTAAAATAAGTCTCGGCTCCCCCAGTTGTAGCTCTATTATTTATAGTTTTAAATTAACGTTGAAAGTTGGGCTCCGAAGGGCCGGTTCGGCGCCTACGCGCCGTCGCCAAGCAAAGTATGCAACACAAAATAATTTTTTTATAGCATGAAATATTAATTTAAAAATCTGAATAAATTATAGTGTCATCTAAACACTTAAAGGAATATAGTCCCGCATGAAAAAATTTTTAGCTCGATTTTTGTTTAAGTTGTTTAATTGTTAATCAACTAATTTTTCGGAGACTTGAGTTTTTATAAAATCTCGTAAAAATGTTAAAAAAATGTGTCTATAAATTTTTTTTCTTTTGAGAGCTCTTGTCATATAAATAATGAGCAAGATTCCGTTGTAATAGTTTTTAAAAATTTTTTCATTTGTTTATAACGATTTTTCAAAGTTATCGAAAATTGAAATATCCGGCTAATGTTATAAAAAAAATTTTTTTTTCCAAAATCTATAATTTTGGTTGTTTTTGTATTCATCTATTGCGTTTAGTAGCTTGGCTCAAAAATTTTTAACTTTAATTGCTTAAAAATTTTTTATAAACAAATAGAGAAATTGAATATTTTTGAAAAATTTGTAATGTTGTATCCTGAATTGCACATCCTGCTTCAAATTTTCCCAATAATAATTAACTCGGATACGGTTATACGTTTTCGACACTCCCTTGTGTCCTCCTATCGGAGACTTATGGGCCTCGAAGAAAATCCGATCCCGGCCCTCTTGGGAACCGTGTTTAATTGTTCCCAAACAAATTATGGGTTTTATTTTTCCTGCAGCATAGACCTCATGAAGTATTGAGATTACTTCCGTCCATGGGACGTTTTCTACGTACTCAGAATACGCAATAGAAAAAGACGAGATATTTTTATCTTTCAGTATACCTTTTAGCTTGACCAACGCCTTCGCTATATTTAAACGGATTTTTATAGATGATTCTCCATCCGATCCACGGATGACCAATCCGAAACAATTCTTTTCCCCCTTTTTGGTCCAATAAATCTGGCCGACATCCATGAATCCGATTTTGGGGAGTTTGTCTAAGTCTTTTAACGATTTGGAGCTTATGTCACAAGGTTGCCCACTCTCATCCAGAAAATAGACTAGGTTATCCTTCCTATATTGGAACAGATCTTTTACCACGATGATATCATCTACATTTTTATCATTTAATTTATTACCTCGCTCCTCATGAGGATGGTACGACTCACTGATAGACATCCCGTCCTCAGTATCAGAGTCACTTCCCGAAGATTCCGATTCATCTGGGCTCTGCTGAGATGAATCCTTATTATTTCTTGCATTTCTATTGTTACTGTTGTCCCCCTTTATTTCCGGGCTGTCCGAGCCGCAAGCAGACGCTTTGGGTGCGGTCTCGGAATTTCCACTCGAAGCTTTGTTCGCTTTCCAGGAAGACCTGTCCTGGTCTATCTGCTGAGAGCTTTCCGGAACCAGGTCGGACGGTACCGGGGGTTTTACCGTCTTCCGCGGCCTCCCTCGTCCTCTCTTTGGCGGTCCTACTATTTTTCCCGTGGGCGGCTAGAAGAGACCGCCTCCGAGCTTCCTAATTCCTCAATAACCCGCGGTAAACTACGACTTTGTGCACGAGTCGTTACGTTTACCGGTTCCACGGGGTTACGAGATAACGCATCCGCGTTCAAGTTAATTCTGCCCGGCTTGTAGATGACATCATATTCATATTCAGCGAGCTTCAAACGCCATTTTAATATTCGAGCGTTTCCTTCCTTCGAGGTTTTGAACCAGACCAAAGGTTTATGGTCTGTTACCAGCTCAAAGCGACGTCCGTATACATACGGTCGGAAATTTTTTACTGCTTGAAGCATAGCCAACGCTTTCTTCTGATAAGTGTCATAACGCAATTCCGCGTCTCTCAACACGCGAGAAAAATACGCGATTGGTCTATCCTTACCTATTTCACCTTGTGATAGTACTGCCCCTATTGCTATCCCTGAGGCATCCGTTGTTATTATGAACGGTTTCGTGAAGTCAGGGTATTGCAAGACCGGTGCACTGCATAATGCTGTTTTCAGGTTCTCGAAAGCAGTCTGAGCATCCGCAGACCACGCAAATTCTCTATCTTTTTCTAGCAATCTTGTCAGAGGTTTCGCTATTTTCGAGAAATTTTTTATAAACCGGCGATAGTAACCAGTTAACCCTAGGAATTCCCTTATATTTCGTGGGGTCTTCGGGACTTGAAACTTCTTTACTGCCTCCAGTTTTTCAGGGTTGGGTTTCAACCCTTCTCGGCTTATCACGTGTCCTAAGTAATTCACTTCCGGACGAAGAAACTCACATTTTTCTGGCTGCAACTGTAGATTAGCCTTTTGTAACCTATCCATAAGGTCGTCTATCCGTTGTTCGTGTTCCGCAAGATTTTTTGCGAACACAATAATATCATCAAGATATACAAACATGGAGATTCCTTGGAGTCCGGTTAAGGCACTATCCGTTAGTCTTTGGAAAGTAGCTGGGGCGTTTTTCAGCCCAAAAGGCATGCGAGTTTATTCCCAGTGGCCTTGTGGGGTGGAGAAAGCGGTCTTTTGTCTGTCCTCTGCGTCCATTTCGATTTGATAGTACCCCGACGCTAAATCGAAGACGGAGAAGTATTTGGAACCTCCCAGCTGGTCCAAAATTTCTGTAATCGTGGGAAGAGGATAGGCATTAGTGATCGTTCTCTCGTTTAATAACCGAAAGTCTATAACGACACGCCATCTTTTATTCCCGCGTACATCAGCCTTCTTTGGAACGATCCAGATAGGGCTATTATAAGGTGATTCTGATGGTTTTAGTACACCCGTTTCGAGCCCCTCTTTTACGTGTTTTTCCACTTCCGGTTTCAGATTATGTGGAAGCCGATATTGTTTTGTTGAAATCGGAAAATCGAAGTTAGTTGGAATTCGATGTTTATACAGAACGCTAGAACTTAACGGTTCTCCAGGAATATGGAAACGGTCTGCATGTTTCTTAACTAAACGTTCAACGTGAACTTTCTCCCCACTGTCGAGATAATCCAACCGCAAAAGCGGTTTTATTTGTTCGTATCTCTCTGCAGTTGCTGTATTTCTTAAAACTGTGAATATTCGCTTTGTTATTCCCAAACAGGGGTGCGTCTCCTGATTTAAACCAACTGGATCAACAGGAGAGGGTACATATATTCTTTCTACTTCATGTACAGTTAATGTAGGAATTTTAATTCCTATTTCGGTGTCAGTTGTATTAAAGATCTGAAGGTAGGCTCTTCCGCTTTCTACCTTCACTAGACAACTTCCCGCGTAGATTCCCGTGCTGATATTCAATCGGGGAATATAGCCTTCTGAAATTTCAGGGTTCTTTACCTTTATATAGAAGGTCGATTCGCTGCGGCGTGGAATGTACATAACCCCATTTTCAATTCGGTTTAGCTTCTTGAAAAGGTATTTCTCACTTCCTATTTTCAAAACCTTGTTTTTATAATCTATCTTGGCTCCAAATTCGGAGAAGAACTGTGATCCCACCAATCCTGCGTGTGGAATGGCTAAACTGTTTGGGACCACATGACACTTCGTCCTTTTACCAAAAAGGTTTAAATTCACACTACCCAAAGTAGATATGGGAGTGTTCGAGATTCCATGTAGTTCAATGATATCATTCTTATCTATCTTCGTGTTATTTTGTAAATATTTTACTTTAATCAAATTTGGAGATGCTCCGGAGTCCAGCATCATAATGATGTCATCTTGTTTGGACGATTTACCAACGACAGCAAACGGTAAATTGTCCAAATCCAAATTTACATCGACTTTATTTATTCGGAATCCTCGTCCCCCGTTACGTTCTGCACTGTGTGTACGGGACGCGTATGCCGGTTGTCTTCCCCCGCGCCCCCCGAGGAAGATTGATTCGCGTTTCCCTGCATAAAATTTATTGTCTTCAGCAGTCGGCAATTTTCTTGAGTATGATTGCTCAGCCCGCAAGCATTACAGCTCGTCCTCGAATTTCCCACGTTGGAACCACTCCTATATCCATTCCCTCTATTATTATTATTATTCTGAGAGCTGCGATAAATTCCAATAGCTGGGTCGGGACTCGATTTCGAGTTACCTTTATTTGGATTTTGGCTGCAATACCTGGCGGAATGTCCTCGTTCCTCACACAATTAGCATCTTATGTTGGCATATTGGTTCCGATCCGTCGGATTGAGTTTTGGGCAAGTTTTAGCGTTATGGCCCCTCTCATAGCATAATTGGCATTGTCGTTCGGGACAATCCCTAGCGAAATGGCCCAATTTCTTGCAGCATCGACAGGAAATTTTCGACACATCTGTTTGACCTCCCTGGTTAAAATTCCGATTATTATTATTGTTACTTCTGTTAGGGTTTTGGTGATTTGCTGCGATTGGCGGACTAAATTTTTTTTAGGGGAATCAGGAACAGCGGCGAATTTTATTGGATTCTTCTTCTTCCTTTCTTCCGTGTCCCTCTCCTTTGGTCTGTGCATCAGTTCATTTCGCGCTTTTAGCTTCTTTTCTATTTTGATGGTGGCGGTCAAAGCCTCGTCAACGTTAGCACAACCTGGAATTCTTCGGTCAATTTCCTGATCCAAATTCTGCGTGAATATTTCAGCGAGCGATTCATTTATTTTGTCCTTGAACGCTTGAGTCTGCGCTTCGGTGGAGTCAGGATTATCCGAGGAATAACACTCAACGATCTCATTTACCTTTTTCCGCAGTCTATTCGCGAAGCCTACCACAGCTTCGCCCCTCTCTTGGTACAGCTGCCCCAACTCGCCTTGCAGTTGAGACAACGATTTCGACGCCACGTAAATTTTCCTTAATGCTTTGTTTAGGTCAGCAATCGTGGCAGGTATAGTGAAATTTAAAGATGCCTTTACACTATCCTCCAATTTCAGTCCGTAAATTAATTTAACTAAATTTACTTCCACCTCGGCGGGCAATACACTTTGGGCTTCCTTACAACATTTTGAGAAATCAATTAAATCTTCCGATTTCCCGCAGAAACGGGGCACAAACGCCAAGGCGTCGCTTAAAGAGATACTTTGGTTTGCCGGTAAGACGATCTCGACAGCGATAATCCGCTCTTCTGGAGCGTCAACTACGTTAACTTGAGGAACTGGGTCTGTATTATGGACCTCTACGAGAGTATCGTTATTCACAACTGTATCAGAGTTAGTGCCACTGGTATGCGCTGCTTCGGAGGCGTTCCTCTCCGGAACTCCACTAGGGACTTCTTCTCCTTCGGACTCCTCGTCCGAAGTTAATTCCGGGTGAACAAGTGACGTTCCCACTCCTGAATCTGTTGTTTTTTCTCCGTCAAAGCGTTCTTGAAATTTAAATTCCTTTGTAATGCGTTTCCTAGTAGACGGGGCTAAACCATCCGGATACGACACGGGCCCTTGTCCTCTCAATGTATATGTCTTGGTGTCTTTATCACCAGGCATTTAATGAATTCCCCTCGTTCCAGATAATTCAATCCAATTGAATTAACGGGACCCAACCAGCACGAGCAACTCCTAAAGAAAGCCCCGGAGGTTCAGGATTTGGTAATTGCAGTCGACTTATAATATGTGTCGACCTATTACGCACTCTAAAGTCCTCCCAAATTACTAAGGTTATTTCTTTCTTAAACACGCGGTTGCCGATAATTCTAATCGCGTTCCGTTTTTTCCAGTACCACAATCGGCGGCCTGCTTTACAACCACGTTTTTTTGACATACAGGATAGGAATCAGAGCAGCTTATTCGCGCGTCCGATTGGAAAAGATTTAAGGAATCAGAGCAGCTTTTTCGCGCGTCCGATTGGAAAATTAGGAGTCAGAGCAGCTTTTTCGCGCGTCCGATTGGTAAAGGGTAAAGGAACCAGAGCAGCTTATTCGCGCATCCGGCTGGTATTAAGAGCTGGGAAAGGTTATTTTCTCTCGAAATGTTTTCTATTATGAGGTAACGAAAATACAATACGCTCGGTCACTAGTTTAAACGGCACAATAATTTAAAAATAAACACAAAGAAAATGATAGGAAAAAGCACTATAATACAAAACACAACAAAAGAAATTCAAAATGATTTCAGAAGGGGAGAGAAAAAAAAAAAAAAAAAAAAAAAAAATTCAAAAATAAATTTCAGATATCATTTCACAAAAAAATTTTAAAACAAATTTCAGATAAATTTCGCAAAAAAAAAATTTCAAAACAAATTTCAGATAGATTTCACAAAAAAAAATTTTTAAATAAATTTCAGATAACAAAAAAAATTGAAATAAATTTCAGATAAATAAAAAAAAATCAAAATAAATTTCAGATAAAATTTTGTAAGTTTCCTTAATAATTTTCACTAACCCTTCACAATTAAAAAAAAAAATGAGTTATAATTTCTCAAATCTTGAATACCTCACAATTCAACAATATCCTTAAAACAAGAAAAGACCTCAGGTCCCTGTTCGAGCGCCAAATTGTTACGTCCAAATTTGGTACGTAATTGATTTTAAATTAGTGAGTATTTGGTCCAAGCCGAAGCCTATAGACCGGGAACTCCAGAGGTTTCTGTTTAAATAATATTGTTGGTGAAGGTCAAGATTAAATGATAAATTCTTGGGTTAAGATTTAATAAATATATATTCTAAAAACCGTACAATGTTATGGTTTGTTACTTAGCTATTACAAAAATTAAATTATTCAAATACAATTTTCAACCACAAAAATTCAATGATTCTAATATAAATTCTAAACTCAGAATTAAATGCCAAACAACACTTAAATAAAATTGATTATTCAAATACAGTTCCAGAAATAAAATTCGTGACCAGACTATTTTCTAAAGTCTCTTACAAAATTTTATTATTCTGCTGTAAAATTATTCAATACGATTTCTTAACGGCTCTTACAATATTTTATCTGAACCTATTTATGTTGTAATATTCATTGACATACCTGGTCACAGTGGATTCGTTGTAACACAAATTAAACGGAAAACAACGATACAAAATACTTGAAGTTAAATATATATGGTCACTGACTCTATTTTTAAAATAACTTAAAGTTCTACGTGGAGAAACCCGGCCACTGAACTTAATTGAAAGTTTCCGATCTGCACCCTGGGAGATCCTGGTCAAGAGAGAGAGTTCACACGACCAATTTTTTGGGTCTCGAAATTCTGGGCGTCCCAATTGTCCTCAATTGGGGGAAAACCGCGACCAATTAGAGGTCCGGTTCCTGGGCCCTTACCCTCACTCCTTGATTTTCCGGGGAGCGTCGCCTGAACTCGCTCTATGATTGGAGGTTCCCTATTATACTTATGTGTCTATTCGCATAAGTGTGTGTGTGTGTATGTGCCCACCCACACGCAAGCACATTTACGCGTGGCAAAACACACACACGCACACACAGGCACGAGCATTTTCCTGTCCACGTTTAATTTTTATGAATTATTTTCATTAATTATTCAAAATTATTATTAATTATTATCAGATATTATCTTTGAATATTATTTATGAGATATTATTTATGTAATATTATTTATTATTTATTAATATTATTTACTATTTATCAGGCCTGGCCTCTTGCCTAGAACCTTAATTATTTATTATAATTATTTATTACTACTTGTTAAAATTATTTATTATTGCATATATCATTTATCAGGACTGGTGTACCCACCAAGAACCTTTAATTATTTATTACTAAATATTATTTATCAGGCCTGGTGTACCCACCAAGAACCTTTAATTATTTATTACTAAATATTATTTATCAGGCCTGGCCTCTTGCCTAGAACCTTAATTATTTATTATCTAAAAATACTAAAATGAGTCATTTGTTTATTTAAAAATATTCTGTAATGAGTTTAAAAGGTTTTGAATCTTATCTATAATTCGTAAACCAAATAAGTTTCTATTTGTTTGTTTGTTTTGGGTCTTAAGCCGTTAAAAGCTTTGTGACGCACGAAGGTATGTTTCTGGATGACCAACGAGGCACTTAACGTATTCTCTCATTACTCTATTTAAAATTATAACATAAAAAAAAAATAAATTGTTTAAATTTTGCCAGACGTAACAAAACAATTTGTTATAAACAAATTTCCGTTTTCATTATATTTTTTTCCGTAGCTTCAAAAAATTACAAATACAGCCATGTGCATTAAAGTTGTGAAAAAAATTTTCCTCTAGTTTTTATTAAATTTTAACATACTTTACCCCATCAAAGTTGAAGCGGTCAACTATTTTATCAACTTATGAATTGTTATAGCTTTTAAACTATTGATGATACGGTCCTAGACATTTAAGCCGATCCTTTAGATAATATATTGATTTCTATAATAAATTTTTCACATGCTCGATGTCTATTATGGTTCAATTTTTATAAGCATTCGTTTATAAAAGAATGCATTGCTTGAATTTTTAAATATGTATATCTTTTATACTATTGAAGTCACGGCTTTTATGATTCAGAACAATTTTATAAAGTAATCATTAAACTACTCAAAAATAACTTTTTAATATTTTTAATTACATTTGTTTATCCTATTTTTTCATTTATTCGAATTATTGCACAGATAAAGGTACATTCCCGTGTAAAAAAATTCCGTTTACAATAGGTTGGCAAAACATTTACATGAGCGAAGTTCGAAATTTGAGCCAGATCCTAACTTAAAGTAAACGATTTCTGAACGCACTAAAAATTCAAAGTAAAAAATTAGGCCTCCAAGAATTCGTGGAGAACATGGATTTTCCCAAATTTTAACGATTGTTGAATATGTTTTGGGTGTATACTTATAAATTTATGTACACTAGTAAAAGTGGAAGTTAAATAAACCATTTTCAACCTGTTTCTGAACGTTTTTTCAACCGTTCACAAATAGTACATTTTTCACTTAATCATTTAGATTCGTAATATAGAATTATTTTACAAATTATGTGCGAACTATTTGTGACTGATTTGCGAACGATTGTCAAGTATTTTATTTTAGACCTATAATAAGCGGTATTTTTTACTTACCCACAAGTTATGATAGCCACCATATAAAAATGGTCGATGAAATAATTATGACCTGGTCGAAAATACCAACTGAGAGTGTTCTCAAAAAGTTCACGGTTTATTACCTCACTAAAAGGCAATATTCGCATTTTGCGAACCTTTTATGAATTATTTGAGAACTATTTCCGAACACTTTATCAGTTGCTATAAAGAAGCAAATTTTTTTTTAAATTACGAATTATTTTTAATTAAATTACGAAATAATTGTAGTCACCTCAGAAGAACGTTTTACGAATTGTTTACGAACCAATATAAAATAAATTGTTAACATAAGGTTAAAAAAGTGTTGACTTTCGGTAATTTTGAAACGTGACGCAATAATAAGCGATTTTTAAGCTTCCATAGATGAAATAGGAAAAAAATTTAGCTTATTACTATAAATGAACATTTTTTGACAACTATTCGTAATCCTTATTTGTGTCGCGATTGGAGATCGTGATAGGCGTGGGTACGATATTTGTATAAAATTTGATGAATAAAAGGGTACTTATATTGATCAAGGTCCAGTTCGTATGCCCGGCTACCGTTAACCAAATGCTCAATTTATTCTATTCTATACTCGAATCGCGCCCACACAATATTGTTAAAGACAATATTAATAAACCCAAAACGATTTCCAATTTATTAAGTGACTGATCTAATTTCACAATCAAACGTCGAGCGGTAAACGTAAGATTGTGTACCCCCTACTGTGAACTAACGGTCTGAGGCAAGACAGGTAGAAAAATAAGGGATAAAGGAAGGTGGGCTGCTGAAAAGCATCGTGAAGCTAGTATCTTAATGCTAAAGGCAAAGTGTCTGGAAAATAATTCGTTCAAATGTTTTATGTCAACGAGTATTCGTTTATTAAGGGTTATATATTCCCATGGTACAAAGGGTTATAAATGTCAGTATTTAGATTATTAAATATGAAAGTAAATGCTCATGCATCTTGTTTACAGATGTTTTAGAGTATATTAAATGAAATCAACAAAAATACCAAATAATGGTTACAAAACTTACCCTAAACAGGTTTAGGTGAGGTGTCGGGACTGACAGCAGTAACACAGGACACTTAGTTCACAACATATTCTCGCGAGTAATTAATATAATTTTAGTTTATCTATTTATTTATTCATTCAGTATGCTTTGTTGTATAAATTTTTAATAGTTATTCGTTTTGTAATCTTTGCAGATTAATAATATGAAGTCTTCGCGATTCTCGCGGTAAAATAAGTAAAATGTATTCAAATTCTTCGCTTTTCGCGATAAAATATTATTCAAAAATCTTCGCGCTTCGCGGTAAAATATTCTTGACGTTTCTCGTGGTATAAATATTAAATGGATTAAAGTAGGATAGAGACAATCAACGCTACCAGTGCTTCCGATTGATAGTAATTCACGACTTACGACAATCAAGGTCCGGTTCGTATGCCCAGCTACCGTTGATCGAATGGTGAATTTAATATCGCGCCAATTATTCTCCTTAGACTAGTAGAAATCGATATAACGATTATTTGAGTGCTTACGACAATCAAGGTCCGGTTCGTATGCCCAGCTACCGTTAACCGAATGCTCAATCGAGATATCAATTCTCCAGCCACGAACACCGTCGAGTGTCCGGAGTTCAGTATGGTTCAGAGTTTGATTCCCAAAAGAACTGATGAGCTAAAGTCCATGGTCTTTTTATATGATCCTCACATATGGAAAGTGGTGGTAACCAGTTTCCCATACGAGAAGACTCGGACTCGCCCGAAAGTTCTAGGTCCATGCACACGTGTGATCCCTGGGAAATAGATTTTGACTATTAAGTAGGCTGATGACCTGGCGCCACTCTGTCGTCGAGTATGCTCGTGCAGGAAGCCATAAATTTGGAGGTTTCCATTAGCTTTCTCTAATTTCCAAGAATCACGTGCAGGTGTGCTTGAATTGGGTGGTCTATAGGTTTAAGATGAAAAATCAAAGAAAAGATTGCCGTTCTATGCTTAAATTATTAAATGGGAACGGATTCATAAATTTAAAAGGTACGTTAAGAAAAAAAAATGATGAAATTTCAAGAAGAGAGAAATATATAATGCGCGTGGTCCATTAGTACAATACGACTTGATTGTAAAGCGTTGACAACGCTCAGGTAGATATATTTGTCCAGTTCGACTGCTGGCGTTAATAAGTCGGCGTAATATATAAAAAGGTCGACGTATAAAAGGTCTTAATAGGTACTTATTTGGGAAGAAAAAAAATGAAATTTTTGAATGTAGCAGCCGTGACATTTGACTCTCTATTAAAATTGCTCAATTTAATCGGTTTTCTTAACATATCTTTGAATATATCTTAGTAAGTCAGTCGTTGATTTTTACTTTGTATTTTCAAGTATTAAAAAAATGTTCGAAAAACGTTAGTCGGTGTCTTACTTCATAAAGGTTTAAATAGACAAAGTTCATTTAACCACTTTTCAACAATATTCATTTTATACGCAGTGTGCGAACCTTTTACAGTTCATTTGCAAACTATTTTTGAACGCTTTTTCAATCGCTCCCAAGAAGTTAACCTTGTGCTGTTTCAAAATGTTGTTTACTAAATTTTTCAATAATTATGGTCATTATCTGCGAACAATTAACGATTTATTTACGAATCGCGTGTAAAACAAAATCGTTGAAAAAAGATTGCAAATTCGATGACTATTTAAAATTTTTAAGTACATAAATTTATAAGTATACACCCAAAACATGTTTAACCATCGTTAAAATTTGGGGAAATTCATGTTCTCCACGAATTCTTGGAGGCCTAATTTTTTACTTTGAATTTTTAGTGCGTTCAGAAATCATTTACTCTAAGTTAGGAGCTGGCTCAAATTTCGAACTTCGCTCATATCAACGTTTTGCCAACCTTTTGTGAACAAAATTTTATTACATGGGTTCTCTGGATTTTATTGTCACGTTTATCAAAATTAAAACAATAGAATATAGAATCACAAACATGACCTACAAACACAAGGAAGTATTTTCGTTCTTCTTTACGCAAGTCTGACTAAAAAATTTTAAAAAGTTCATTCAATTACGTAAATGACTTTCAGGCTGCACTACTGGCAAAAATTTTGAGTTTTTGCTTTGACAAACGTTAAGTAATAAATTTAAAATTCCAAAACTAAAAGAAAACAGCAAGAACAAGATAAATTATTGTCGTTGGGTAGGAGTATAAGGTCAATAGAATCCAGAGAATGTACCTTTATCTGTGCAATAATTCGAATAAATGGAAAAAAAGGATAAACAAATGTAATTAAAAATATTAAAAAATTATTTTTGAGTAGTTTAATGATTACTCCATAAAATTGTTTTAAATCATAAAAGCCGTGACTTCAATAGTATAAAAGATATAGATATTTAAAAATTCAAGCAATGCATTTTTTTATAAACGAATGCTTATAAAAATTGAACCATAATAGATATCGAGCATGTAAAAAATTTATTATAGAAATCAATATATTATCTAAAAGATCGGCTCAAATGTCTAGGACCGTATCATCAATAGTTTAAAAGCTATAACAATTCATTAGTTGATAAAATAGTAGACCGCTTCAACTTTGAAAATGGAAATTTGTTTATAACAAATTGTTTTTAAAATAAGCAAAGAAAATTTAAATGAAAAAAATTTTTTTTTTCATAATTATATTGAGAGTTGTAAATAATGATTTTTGAAAAAAGAATTATTTCTTAATAAATAATTTAAATGGTGGATAAATGAAAAAAACAATTATAAACAATTAAAAAATTTTTTTAAGAAAAAAATTTTTTTTTAAAAATCATTATTTTACTAAGACAACAGAATGGCTAAAAAAAATTTTTCAAAAATATTCAATTTCTCTATTTGTTTATAAAAAATTTTTAAACAATTAAAATTAAAAATTTTTGAGCCAAGCTACTAAACGCAATAGATGAATACAAAAACAACCAAAATCATATAAAATAAATTATTGTTTATCTCAGGATACAATCCTCGATACAAATTATAGAGTGGAGTTTTAGGTTGCTATATAAGAATTAGAATAATAAATAGTACATTTGTCTGATGCATAAAAATCAACAATAAGCAATGAATACTTAGGTAAAATGTAAAGTAATATGCGATTAACATAAATTGAATTGAAAATTGAGTTTTTGCCGTAGAGGATCTTTATAGATAAGGATAAAGAACTTGGGGAATTGTAATTTGTTGAACCACGCTGCATCTCATAGAAGTAGGGGGTCGTTGAGATTGACCCGCTTTCTTAGTTTCTTAGTTTGCTACAGTACTTGCAGAATGCGAACACTTTTTGGATTTTATCACCTTCCCAGTTGTCCAAGAATTCGAGGGCAATTCCTCCCGGATAGTCTTGGATGTACCACTGTGCTAGAAATTTTTCTCTCTTGCAGTTGCAAAGTCGACAGCTCGAAAAGAAGTGGGTGACCGCCTCTAGCTCATCAATACTGCAATGGGGGCAAGATTTCGAGGGGGACAGTTTGATAATGACTTTTCCGGTAGAGATGTTAGTTGCAAAGTTCGAGGCCAATCGTAACTGGCATAGCAGTTTGGCTAAGTGGTACGGTAGGTTTCTAAGGACGAATCTACAGGTGAGATGCGATTGCCTGGCAATGTCGAAGGTGAACTGGCAGGCCGATGAGGTGTTGTATCTTTCTAGATCTAGGGACCTTCTGTATTTTCTATATTTGTCGATAATGCGGTCTTTCTGTAGTTTCCAGGAGTTCAGCGACAAGTTGGAGAACAGACCTTCTTCGCCAATGACTTGTAGGATATTGAATAGCGACCGGGTCCAATTATGCTTTGGGGAGTCGAACGGGGTACTCATCTGTTCAAATCTCCCGCGCTCTCATCATAGTTCTCACGGCGGATAAGTGATCGATACTATAGTCGATACTACAGTCGATCACCTATCCATCATAGGCGGCTCCGCTAGTCGCATTCTCATCGCAACGACCGCTCGAGTGGGGATGAAGAAGACGGAAGTTCTATCTCGCTCACACGTTTGCGCTCTCTCTTATATATATTGCTAAAAGTGTTCTCATGGCTGACGCCTCGTGCATTTTATAATTTCAGTGCTTTTGATTAATCAGTTGCGTATGCATTCCATTAATTATCTCATTTTTCTTATAATAATTTAAAGTAATCATTGTGTATATTATTTTTGCTCTCATTTGCGAATCTCAGTAAGTTCTCAACTTGATTCTCATCACCGCGTGTACCGGCATTATTCGCGCCTAGTCGCCATCTTGACCGCGTGTTCACGCAAATTAAATTTGCATTAAATAAATTAAAATAAACGCTTTTCAGTGCAATTCTCATGATAAATAATTCTCATCGGTTGTATATAGTGTAAATAAAATCTTCAGAGTTAATATTTATGCAATCTCAGTGTTAAATAAATTTATTCTCTGCCCGCCAATTCACACACACCAGATCCTCTCATCCTTATAATTAATTAGTATTAATTATTTAAACATCATCAATGAAATGAGTTTACTCAGACATGAGCTGGAAAGGCGGTCGGCTGGCATCTCCAGAATTTCAATAGTCCAGTTTAGAGCAGCTTTCAGAACGAGAACAGAGAAGTGGTCTAGTCCTAGTTCCAGACGTACAGCGTAGTTAGGAGTACACAGTGGAAGGTTCAGCAGTCGTTTAAAAAAAAGGAGACTAGCTGAGTCTAGCTTGTCCAATATGTCCGGGTAAAGTCCCCAAATGCGCACTAAATAGGCCATAGAAGATATAATGCTTGAGTGTAATTTGTGAATTCCAGACCATGCACATGTTTTCAATTTCATAAGGATGCTTAGCACCGAGCTGGAAGCCACTCTGCTCTTTTTAATCGCTTCATTGGATGCAAAAGTGCCTTGTAGTGAGGTTGCGAAGACTACTCCTAGGTATTCAAACGAGCAGTCAACTCTTACCTCCTCGCTTAAATATTTGTAGGATCCCAGTTTTCTAGGCAGACGACCGGATGATCTTGTTATTAGGATCTTGGTCTTCAGGGTGTTGACCGTGAGACCACTAAGGAGACAGTATTCTTCTAGGATCTTGAGACTTTTTTTCAGTTTGATGTCAGTGGAAGCCAAGAGTACAATATCATCTGCATAGAGTATAAGCAGAATCTCGCGAGGGCCGACGAAAAATCCTTCTGCTCCTTTTTCTTTAAAGAAGTTGAATATATCACTGATATATAAACTGGAGAGCAACGGACTGAGGATTTCTCCTTGTAAGACACCCTCAGTGACTTGTATTGGTGACGATAATTTTCCGGAACTTTTGACTCTCATGTCGGTGTTGTTATACAGGTTCATGAGCAGTCTTAGGATTTTTGAGCTAATGCCCAGACTGTCAAGTTTCTTCCAAAGTTTCTCATGAGGTACGGAGTCGAAGGCGCATTTGAAATCTATAAAGAGGGCATATGCACTGACACCTTTAAATCTCGCTTGCATCTGTAGTAAAGTTTGTAGGACGAAAACATTGTCCTCACAGCCACGACCTGAGCGAAAGCCTGCCTGCTCCTCTGGTATGAGATTGTTGTCTTCTGTCCAGGATTTCAGTCGGTCGTGAATAATTTGGCTGAAGACTTTTGTGATGCAATTCAATAGAGCTATGCCCCTGTAATTGTTCGGATCATTCGGGTCGTCTTTCTTGTGCATCATACTTATGGGGGTTTCAGACCAGTTTAATGGGACACTTCCGGAATCTAGCGTGGAGTTGAAGAGTGCGAGAATTAAATTCAGCCAGTTGTATGGGAGAGCCTGATGAACTCATTAGAAATACTGTTGGAGCCTGGGGATTTGTTTTGCTTAGTCTTCATAATGCTTTTGAGGAGTTCATCTAGCGTGATTTCACCGTCTAGATTGCTGATCAATCGGGTTGGCAAATTTCTGAGTGGCATGATTCTTGGAGGGTAGACTTCTTGGTAGAACCTTTCCCACTCGTCCAGAGAGATCTGCTGGGCTTGTGTAGAACGGGTTCGTGTTGATCTTATAACTTCCCAGAACTCTGAGGAATTGCGGATATTGGCGAATTTGTCGTGCAGCATGGAAATGTAGTCGGCTTTTTTATTTGCAAGCAATTCGTGGTAGTGTTTTTTGGCATTGTGATAGGTTTTCCAGGTGGAGTGATCATTTAAGTGAGCTTTGCATTTCCTAAGGCAACGGCTGACTTCTGATTTCATTGCGAGGCACTCTGTATCAACCCAGGGTTTCCTGGGGGGTTTTCTGCCGGAGTTGGGGTTGGTGGTACGTATCATGTTGCACTTGATGGCGGAGGCTGCAATGCCTGATGTGAGAATCTCGTTTAGCTGTTCAGGTGTCAGGTTGGAGTAGTCTGTGATTAGGTATGACAAGTGTAGCATTTCAATGACGGATTGGTTCTTGCATCTTGCTGTCCATCGTAGAGCCTGGTAAGAGGGTTTGTTTTGGTCTGGGCGAGGAGGAGATGATATTGGTGAGGTCAGTTCGACAGTTACTGGGAGGTGGTCAGATGTAGACCACAAGTTGTCAACCCACATATCCTTGACATGATGAATGCCCAGAACATTAACCCATATGAGATCAACAGTACTTTGCCCGTTTGCATTTGAGAAGGTAAAATAGTCAGGCGTGTCACTATATGATCTTCCATTTAATGGAACAAAACCGTTATGGTCCATGAAGTTTAGTAGCGTGATTCCTCTTTGGTTTACAATAATGTCGGTGGAGGTTCTGGATTCGTGTAACATTGAAGATGTAGCCGTATTTGGGTCCAAAAAACTAAGGGTACCGAGCCTGGAGTTGAAATCGCCTACAATAATGAATATGTCGTAGAGGTAAGTTGTGAGTATGTCTTGAACTATGTCTTGTAAATCTTCAAGTGATTTTTCCAGGTCTCTGGTAGAGGGGAAGTAAACTGAAGCACTGATAATGATAAGGCCAGATAAGCGAAATAATGATATTATCCAGTGATTCGAAATGTGTAGGGTTTGAGCTGTAGTATTAGGTGCGAAGACTGACAGTAACCCGCTGCTTGGTCTGCCGGGTCCAGGTAACTTGACTGCGGAAGCCTACAAAGGAGACCAGTGTTTGAGATAATGAGATGAGAGAATGGCAGTGTTACGTCGTAAAACGGTTGACAAATATTTTATACGTCTTGTAATATTTACTCGATTAAATAAAAAAAAAAAAGGGGACCAGGTTTTCTTAATTTACTGATATCATTTAAGAAAATACCGTTACCTCTCTCGCCAGAGCCCTAATGAGAGGTTGATAAAAAATTTAATATCAAATTAGGTCGTGTAAACGATGCCACGATATGATACAATCGCCAGTTCCCCGAGAGCTATTAAAATAAAAGAAATGATAACAGAATCATCTGGCTTGTCACCACACTAATGATAAGCAAATAGATTGCTACTCGATATTTGATGAGGCTTATTCGTATCCGGTGATACACCAGTTACACGTGATACTAAATAATAATCTTTATGACTCCTTTGTTTTATTTCAAATTATTACCAGCTTCAACGGAGATCTATGTTAACGCGATATCTCTTCGGCATCTCTTATCAGTCGGGTTACTCAACAAAGAGGCAGCCATGCCGGCGCCGAATTTTATGATAGCCAGATTAAAATTCAAAAAGTCTTTCGTAACTTCAAAGCCTGCCGGTCTGTGGCAATACCTCTTCGTCTTCCATTGCCAGATCCAGCCCTTTGCATCCCTGACCCAAATACCCCTCATCTTGGGAAGCTATTGTTCACTATATCACCTATTCCCCTTTGTTACCAAGCATCCCTACTAGCGAGCATTTCGCTTATCAGTCCCTCCTCCCTACTCCTTCTCAAGCGAGACGGTAACCCGCCTCCCTAGCAGAGGTATTACACTTATACCTGCCTGCGCCTACCCTCCCCGCCTACTCCGGAGGACTTGGCTATCGTTATCTCTGCTATCAGGGGGGCCGGGCCTTCTACTCACCGGTAGCCATTATAACGCTCGGAGATTCCCCGAAACTGAATTAAGATTTCCATCTTTTTATTAAAATTAGAGGTCCGCCATAAGAATATTAGACGCGTACCCCCCTTTTTTCTTTATTCTTTGTCCGTATCCACCTAATCGCTAGCGTATATAAAGGGGCCCACACGCTATTCAATTATCTATTGTTATCGGTACGCGTTGTAACGAGCATATCAATAATCACCGAATCTTTTCTTTGTTAACTTCTTGGTATTTAAAGTAACATTTTAATTCTGGGACCAGACAACGGACTCGTCTCCTTTGCTCATCGATTATCCGGGAGTTACCGATAATTATTTTCATCTTTTATATTTTGTTTTTCTTTTTTTTTTTATTTCCATTTCCAACTAACTTCAGTTATTGGAACATCATCGGTCAGTAACAATCAGCATCTTGCCCTCTTCAAGGGAATCAGTTAAAATTATTCGTTCAGTACTTCGTTCTGGAAATCTCTCGTTAAGGCTCGAATATCGCGAAAAGAATAAATTCAGTGATAGTGTGATCAAACAAGAAGACTACCAGCCACGTAACCGCCTTCGCACCATCCACTGCCAACCAGTAATACTAGTTCCCGGGAAAGGTCCAAGTTGTCCAGCCACCAGAACATCGATTGTAGAGTACAATTATCAATAATTTTCAATAAATCAGCAAACACAGTAAGTCCTGACTTTTTATTACTATTATAATTCTGAAACATATACATTTCCCGTATCCTATCCATGCTCGACACCGAATAACGTGGTCCCCGTTACCCGAGTAGAAGACTTCAGTGTCTTGACTCAAAATAAGGGACTGAATTCTATGTTATGTCATTCCGGACGTAACAGCAGGTTGTGAAAGCCATGTTTCATTGAAACCGACGAATATTGAGGAGAAGCAGTCCATATGATGAAGATCCTTTGAGCCTCTAACGTTCCAAAAAGTGAGTTTTAGGTTGGTGGATGTAGTGTGGTTCAATTGACTAAAGGGTGGTTCTTTGTAGGGGATTGTGGCGAACAAGATTCTGCGTGTTGTGCTGTCGTGTTTGTATTATCACTGAAGTGCAAGAGGTTTCTGGTGACTGGCTTATCAGTAGAACCTTCTGCGGATATTGGAGTGACCGTATTGGAATCAGGGTCATATTTGAGGACCCTTTATGTCCTTGACTGATGGCTGTTTTGCCAAAATCTTTCAACTTCTTGGCGGCAAGGCCTTTAGCAGGTGTAAGATCATGGTTTATATAGACTGGCATCTTGAGCGACTTTTTCTTCGACATGACTTGTGATTTAGTTTGGGCATCTCTGAAGGTCACTTTGATTTTGTTCCCTTGTCTACCTACCACGTTAGCGCTAGTTATGCTGTTTTGAATATTGAAGTGAGTGCGCATGAAGTCATTGGCCAGGCTAAAGCAGTTTTCCGTGTTAGTCACCAGCCCACTGATGATGGGGTTGTTTTTCCTCAGGTGTCTTTCAACGGACTCTATGGCTGCGTTTGCAATTGATTGGTTTAAGTTCTGGTGAAGACTGGCGCTGTTGGGTGATATTGTGATCGGTGCTTTGCTCTCCAGGACCTTGAGCCGTGATTGGACTACGTTTAGTGTTTCTCGCAGGGCGTGATTGTCAGCGTCAAGTACTTTCTTGACAGCCTCAATCTGTTCAGTACAGGATTTTTGAATCGATGTTATCTTGTTGCTAAGCTCTACTTTCATATTTGTTAATCTCAGTTGGTCTTCGGCGCGCCATGCACCCACCACTTTGAGTAGATCAGCGAAGGAATTACAGTTGTTTTTTATGTCCAGCCCTGAGGCTGATGTTTCCATAGTTTGTGATGTTGCAGTAGGTATCGCGGGTTCTACTGGTGGAGACATGCCTCTTTGTAATTTTAACGGTGGACTGTATTCGTCAGGCTCTCGTCCTCTTTTTTGATGGGGGTTGCGGAGAAACTCGGGTAGGGTAATCGTAGTGTTATCTTGGGCCTTGGTCAGTTGTTCGAGGGTCGGTGGGCAGCCACGGTTACGTTTCACTATTGCTTCTGGTGACACTGGACAATTGTTCACTGGGTGGTTGGCTAGAAGTAGTTTGTCCGAGGATGAAGACTTGTGTGGAGTCGCAATAGCACTGTTTTTTTCTTTGTTACACGTGAGGGACATAACCAATGTTCGGCGTTCAACAGTATCCGCAGATCTTATAACCAGAAAGACAGCGAAGGAATTCAGTATGCACATAAATACTGCTGTGTGAACTTGAATTTTAGTGACAGGATTCTAAGTCCAGCAGAGTTGGATACAAAAACGTGATATACTGTGAAAATAAACACATGCTCCAAAAACCTAACCTTACGTTGTGCCACGCTTGCGAAAATTTATTTAATGTGCTTTAAGTTAAATTATATTTATAGCATTTCTTTTTTTTTTTTTTTTTTTTATTATCAAGACTGGTTTGGATACACAATTAAACAACACTTAACACTTTTAAGGAAACTATATATTGTTGTAATTTAGTAAACTAATTCACAACCAAAAATATACATTTTGGAAAAAAAAAATTTTTTTATAACATTAGCCGCATATTTCAATTTTTGATAACCTTGAAAAATCGTTATAAACAAATGAAAAAACTTTATAACCTATTACAACGGAATCTTGTTCATTATTCATATGACAAGCGCTCCCAAAAGAAAAAAAATTTATAGACACATTTTTTAAACATTTTTACGAGATTTTATAAAAACTCAAGTCTTCGAAAAATTAGTTGATTAACAATTAAATAACTTAAACAAAAATCGAGCAGAAAATTTTTTTTATGCGGGACTATATTCCTTCAAGTGTTTAGATGACACTATAATTTATTCAGATTTTTAAATTAATATTTTATTTTATAAAAAAATTATTTTGTGTTGCATACTTTGCTTGGCGACGGCGCGTAGGCACCGAAACGGCCGCGCGGAGCCCAACTTTCAACGTTAAATTAAAATTATAAATAATGGAGCTACAATTGGGGAAGCCAAGACTTATTTTACTGGGATTTTCTCCTCTTTTAGGATCTTTTTTTTGATTTCAGATATCTTTAATACTTTTGAAGTTATAGCTAAAAAACGGAGACTCCCTTTTTTGTCTCTTCGTTTTTTGTTTATAACAAATCAAATTTTTAATGGCGGATAAAAAAAAAATACCCATTTCTCAGGATGAAATTCTGAATTCAATGCACCAATCGCCATATTTTTAAGAGAATATCAACGATTTTTCTCAGAAAACTCACTTCTCGGCTAGATTATATTACCAGTTTTATTCTAATAATTATCATTTAATTTACCCTTAGATTTTTTCTTAGTTTCCGAAACTTCACTTTCTTTATTACATTTTTTTATATTACTTAACTCTTGACCCGTATATTTATTTAAATTATTTTAACCTATCTAATCTAAATTTTCTACACTAATTTTCATAGTTTCTTCTGCACTTGTATTGTCCACAATTTTTCCACTTTTAATTAATTTATTATTTCTAGCTTTACTTATTTTAATCTTCGAATTTTCACGAGTTCGGCTTAGAATCACTGGAGATGGGTGATCGAGCCTTATTCGTTTTTTCTATCTACTCTTTTAGCAGTATTTTGATCAGTACCAGGTGCTGGAGGAGCACGCTGATTTGAAGGCTGTTGTAACCATCTACAAGTCTGTCTTGTGTGACTCACCATGTTACAATAGTTACAGACATCGCGTCTAGGATTAGTACATGTATCGAAAGTATGACCAAACTCACCGCAATTACAGCAGGGTCGATTATTTCTAGGAGCATTTGGTAGCCACGGTATATAATTATTAGACTGAGATTTATTTGACTGATTGCGTTGAGAAAAATAATTGGAGTTACCAGGAAATGATTGTCTACCAGAGTAATTTTGTGTACGAGGAGGATAGGGTCTATGAGCTGGAGGATATTGAGGTTGTGTGTTTTGTTGACCTTTAAATTGTGTATTGTAATTCGGACGATACTGATCACCTCTTTGATCGTACTGACCAGAAGTAACAGTTGAAACACCTGCCAAAGCACAGATAATATGTTCACCACTCTTACCCTCTTTAATTTCCTCGATATTTAACGGCTGACGACCACGACCCGATTCAAGATAAAATTTAGTACCCCGCAACCTTTGGAGAGCTGAGAATCGCGGTTTTTCCTGGGTTTTTAAATTTTTAGGCTCTTCTACGGTTTGATCTTTACCGAATACGTGACTTTCTTCCTCTAACGTCTGAGTAGCCTCATGTCTCGCAGCCAACAGATCTTCATAACTATCAACTTGTCTAGCAAAAACTAAGTTCCTGACTTCCGAAGTCAAATGATTCCTGATACAAGCAACCTGTTCACTCTCAGAAGGAGGTGTTTTCATAGTCTGATACTTTGCCTGCATTCTAACCGCGAACTCGGACATCTTTTCCTCAGTATTCGGTCTCATCTGTCCTAACTCTACCAAAATCTGATGGTCAGTCTTAGTGGACCCAAACGATCTGACAAACTCTACTTTGAATTGTCTATATGGATTCCAACGCGTATAATTAACGTCAAACCATTTTGAGGCTCTATCCTGTAACAAATAACCCATAACGCGCAAAAATTCATCATCAAACCACCCTTCACGTGTAGCATGTGCTTCAGCTGTAGAAACAAACTCGTTAGCTCATGAATCCTGAGAAGAAAAACGTAATGACGACATTTTTAGATGATCTAGAATATCTTTCCATCAACGATCATTAGATCGCGCCAAAGAATTAGAGTTACCTTGCAAATTCACACGTGAATCTAATTAATTTGTAATCAGCGGTGTAATATTATTCACCGGCGACGAATTATTACCCAGTGCAGAATGCACTGTCTTCCCCCCCCCCCCCCCCACCAAGACTGAGACTCACAGGGTCGACAGTTCTGACGACCGATCCTTCTTGACTTCAACCTGCTAATTGATTACCAGACTGCGACTGTCTATTGCAACTTGTTTCGCGTAAAAAAAACTGATTCACCGCATCAGTTAGCCGATTTATCGTGTCCACGTGAATGTTACTCATTTCCCCTTGTGTACGAAGTTGTGCTGTTAAATTGTCAATTCTAGCGTCAACACGAGCTAACACTGGAGCTAAGCCAGGAGTAGAAGCGTTGCTAGCTCCTGCATCAAGCCAGAATTGATCTTGTCTATTGTTTCCAATTTGAGGATCTTGGATATTTAAAGGTGGAGGCGTAATTTTAGGTAACGGTTGTTTTGTTGGAATTTCTATAGGTGTTTTGTAAACAGTTTCATTTACCGTTTGCTCTGTCGGAGTTCGAAATGTACTTCCCGGGGGTGTACGAGTTAATTTACTACCGCCCGTTGGATCCGGTGACTCTAAATTTACTAAATCGTCTCCTTGGACTTGCAACCGTGTTGCAACACATTTACCTGATTTTACTTTTGACATTTTAAATACTAAAGTTTATTACAAAATAAACCGATATCGAATTTAATTATGGACAACCCAAGTGCAAAATATTTACTATTATTTTAAATAAAGAAATAATTTTATTTTATTTTCCTCAATTTCTTAATCCCTTTTGAAATTTTATTTATTTCTGAAATACTTTATTTATATTTTAGACTGGTTCTATTTATAAGCTTAAGTCTTTTGTACTTAAGTTAAAATATTTTATGTCTTAGAGCGTTGATATTTTTCGTCTCGCTTTATTATTTTTGTCTACTGTTGCTATGCAAGCAATCAGTACCGTACTTACAAAGTTAAAAATATTGACTCTACTGCCTCCACGTATTTTATTCAACGCTCTTTTTCCCGCGTTATTTTTTTCTATCCTAACTTTCCTCACTCACTCACCAGCAAATTTTTGTATAATAAAGGAATAATTACAAAATTTAATTTTTCTTTTCAATTTACCAACTTTAATTTTTTAATTAGTTATGACTGTACTTTTAAATTTAGCAAATTTAACTCTGCACGATAAGAAAATTATTACGTTGGGCGCCAAATATAACCGGGTACCCCTCGACTTCCGTGGTCTTGACGACGAGACTTACGAGGTCGCAATTTGGACGCCTTTAGAACTTCTGAGTTCAAAAGGTGTCCAAATTGTGACCTCGTAAGCCTCGTCGTCAAAAACACGGAAGTCGAGGGGTACCCGGTTATAAAAAAAAATAGAAATATGTAATTTTTTTTTATATCATCAATAAAAGAACTAGTAAAATCCATAACTATTACGTTGGATTTAGCCGAAATTTCGAAATTTTGAATCTGCAAAAACCAATTAAAATAAAAAATTGCAATAAGTACATACAAAGGCTGTAAAATCTATCCGTATCTAGCATATACTTCTCATGTATAAAATTATTTTTTTTAAATATATTTTTACTCGTAAAATCTTAATTTTGTATTTCACTCATAAAATATTTACTGCTTGAAATATCTTGATATTTAAATAAAAGTAAAAGTAGTAGACGTACAACAATTATTGAACTTTTCGAATAAATAAATAAATAAGATATGCCAATTGCGAAAAATAACAAGTTTTCTATAAAAACCTTTAAAAATTTTTCATGTGCATATTTTGAATTACTTCTTCTAATAATAAGTTTTTCGTTTAGAAATATGAAAATATTATCGGACAAAGAAAATACATATAATTTTGAAATAAAAAATAATTTGAGAAACAAAACATTGGGCCTCAAATTTTTAAATCAATCTAAAGTATTTTTTCGCGTTTTTATCAAAGAATTGTCAAAACTATGAGTATTTACAGTTAAATAACCACAATTAGCAATTTTATACTTGGCTTGGTCTTCTGTATATTCAAAAAAAAGATGCATTTGGCTTCGTTTTTCTCCTCTATTTTGATTTGTATCCATTTTTATGAGTTTGATGAAAAAAGAACTTTAAGGAAGGCTTGTTCGAATAGCACTGAGAACTAACTGATGTATAAATCGAAGAGACTTTGAGACTTTGAAATACTTAAAGACACTTGTAATTTTAGATGCTTTCGATATAGACTAACGAGACCAACTAATGATTTGAATGCATATCCTTTTGCATCCAAAAGTCAAGCAAGTAAAGCATCCAAAAGTCAAGCGTTTTAGATTGATAATGATTCTTCCTGCTTTGGTATAATCGTAATTTATGTACAAACGAGTGTGACACATTAAATGTGGTAGCGACTTTTCAAGTATTTCATTGACGTGGTACAAAAGTTAAAATTTTTATTTTTTCCGTAAAGCTTAATGTATGAGAAATACACTGTCTTATCTAATTTAGAAATAGGCTGGTTTGTTCTTCAGTATTTTCACTGACGTTCATGTTGAATTGAATTTTTATTCTCAGAATCGTTGTCAATTTAGCCGAAAACATAATGGCAGATACACTGAATTATAGTTTAATTTATTATAATTGTAGATACAGTTAGTTGCAATTTTTAATGGGCACTGTATGTACAAAAATAAAACGGTTTGTTGCAAAACGTTTGCATATACTTAGATATTGACAGCTCACGTTTACAGATACGTATTCTGTTCAAGTACTTAACTCATACTAAAATTAGAACTCCAATGTAGAACCTATCTTCATTATCCCCTTGCCTGAAATAACACTAAATATCTTTGTTGCTCTTGTCATTTCCCTAAAACTTTTGTGAACAGATTTTTCGTTAGCTTTTTTTTCAATTTCGAAATTGTGGGGGAACTATGCTTTTACTACCTGAGCTACGGGCCTTTACTTACTTCCCTAGCAAATTCGGTTATATGAAAAAAAAATACTTAAAATTCACCCAGTATTTGGAAATGATTGCAGTAAGTTTTTCGTATACTCATAAAAACTTACTAAAATTATACTCAACTACACAAATAAGTCGTGTATGTTTTTGAACCCTTCGTACCGAAATTATAGTAAGGAAAAATATTTTTTTTTCAGATATCGATAAATTCAATGTATTTGAGGCTTGGCCGTACCAAACAGAATCTCAAATTTAAGAAGAGAAAGAGAGAGAAAGTGGGCATAAGACGTAGTATCTTTCTCTATAGGATTACGTCTGCGCGTATCCCCACGGTCCTTGTAATTTTTTATAACCAATGACATAAACTTTTAAAAAAAAGTTCTCTACATGCTAAGTTATTCTTCAGATTCAGGAAATTTGCAATTTTTTGATACTTATATTATGGGAACGATTTTTTCAGAGCTTTGATAATATTATTTATAACAAATTGAGAAATGATGAAAAAAAGAATTTCAGAAGGTGGAAACGAAAAAGAAAAGAATATCATAATCTTTGTCCGTGGGGATACACACAGTCGTAATCATTCAGAGGAAGACATTACGTCTTACACCTACATTCTCTCTCTAGCAATTCCCGAAGATATCTGAAGTTCAATTTTTTCAAAAAACCAATTTAACGCACATTCCTATTTCAAAAGCCTGTGACTTGGTCAAAAATAAAACAAATGGCAATTTTTGTTTTGTTTTTAGGTGTAGTTTATGAACAAAGTTACAATAAAATTAATTATAGGTATCTTCTATTTTTTTTTTTTTTCATTTTCTTGAAAAAAATCCGAATTTTGTCGAGAATTACCACTTTCAATTTATTGTTTCGTCTCAATTTTTCAAACTCTGAAGTTGCCTATAAAATCTAAATGAAAATAGAAAAATACTTTAATACAAACAGTCTTATTAAGTTATTGTGAAAAAAATTCAGTGTACAAGTGAATTGTAACAGAAACAGCAAATAAAGATACAGAGGTCATTATTTCAACCTTGCGAGTTTTATTCGAGAGTACCACATAAGTTTACATCCTACAACCCCAGCCGTGCCCATCCAACCAAATCCTACAGAAGGAAACTGAGTGAGCTGCAACGTTCTGGAGGGATATAACCTGGCATGCTAGAAGAAAGATTCATCAAAAGGTAGGTGAAAATTTATATTTTACTCTTTCATAAGACATATGGTTCAACGCAAGGGCACCAATCTCTGCAGAGACGTTTTGGGTTATTAACTTTTCGAAAGATCCACTATAGAGATAAATTATAGGAAGATAAGTCTCCCTCGTACTCTTTACTGTTGTCTGCCACCTCAAAATCGCTCGTCTAAATTTTCCTATCGCTGCCAAAGGAAGAAATCCCCGATAAATAATTATTTAAGCGGTGGACATAACATAAAGAACACTGGTGGCAGCGGTGGGATTTTTGAAAGTAAAAATACTTCTTGTGGAGCCACAAATATCATGTTTCTGCTATTTTTAATGAAAGGTAGATTTTGGTGGTAATTTTTCTCTTGTCGAAATTTTGACATCGTGAAAGTTCGAGATTCATGGCATTTTCTCGAAAGTGCCACGCCCTGTCCTCGTGGACTTGCCACACCTTAACAGGTAGCAACTCCATGTATTGCGGTCTCAGCATTTTCCGCCCCTCGAAATCGAGTTGCGAAACGCCTGAGTTCACCGTCTGCGTCTTTGCGAATAAATCGCAAAGTCAGCAAAAAGTCATCCACTGACTTTATTGTCACAGTTTTGAGCTAAAAAAAATTATTTCTTTCTCTTTCTGACCAAGCCAGCAATTTTGCCCTGAGTTCAGAAACTTTTGGTATCGTTGTTTTACACGTCACCCTAAGGTGTGGTCACCACCATTATTCGGGGTAAACGAAACAGGAGGCGAAGAAATTTAACGCCTTCTCCAGCCGGTGGGTTAAGGGACGAAATAGTCAATAACGAAGAGAGGCCCGTCATCCGGTTAGATGCTACTTTGCACGATGCAAACTCTCCACCTGCTTGGTACGATATGGCCAAGGACCTCTATCAAGAGCTTCCTAGATTTAACGGTGAAGGCCCAAATTGTGACTAATATTTTAAGGAATTTGACGCAATCGTACGGAGTTGGTACCTTGCATCCTCCCGGATCATCATGATACGGTCGTTGCTAAAATCGTAAAAGAGAATCTCTGGTCGGGCTAAAGACTGAATTGAGTTTACCCCGATCCACAGTGTCGAAAAACTTCTTGACATACTGGGAGAGAGATTCCGAGAGGGTGATCAAATTCTCATGTGGCATAAACGCCTGGCCGCAGCTAGCCTGAGAGAGAGCGAAACTGTCGAAGATTTTTATTTCAAGTTACTCAAAATGAACAGAGGTTTGGGAGCTGCGTTATCAGTTGAGAATCAAGATGCCATCATTTCACAACAAGAAAAGGTTGCATTTGATCTGCTTTATTCCGCTTTGCCTGACCTTCCGAAATGTCTCGCGCGTTTAAAAGAACTAAAAACGCTCAAACATTTTTATATAGCGATTAAAGAAGAACGAACTCGCGAATACGCGCGACCAGGTCGAAAACGCGAATCGAACGACTTTTCGCGTCATTATTATAGAGACCGTAAGTACGACCGGAACTATAACCGTTACTCTAAGGACGATTATCAGAGACGTCACAAAGCTTATGACGATTACGATGATCGTCGAGAAACTAGAGGACGGACGTTTATTTACTCTAAAAAGCATCACAGATAGAGTAAATATGACACAGGCAGTGAAGACAGCACAGACTTGGACGCTAGTGCACCGTCAGCTGACCACCGAACGTACGCTTATACAAGTAAAGGGAGACATAGTCAGACTCATGGCGATTACTCGACTTCACGAAAGGTCACGAAAAGTCCATCACGTTCACGAACAGATGAATCTTCTTCAACTAGGAAAAAGATCGTCACGTTTGATTCTGCAACATTGTCACAGAAAAATTAGAACATCTGAAATTAGAGTCTCCATGCTGTACCTGTCCTTTTTGACCTCATCGTGAAGCAGATAAATCAGACCCTAAGAAAGACTATGCTGGGCATTTAAACTCAATGGGCGCTCGACAGACCGAGGCGACTGCCAGTATAATCCGAGAGTCTCGCTGACCTACAAGTACCCACCAGAAGAGTGAGACGATGAAAGAGTTCAGAATCCTTCAACGCCCAAAACCCTCACACTAGTTATCGGAAAAGGTCCACGAGTCTGGATAACATCGCTAGACCTTTTCCAGGGTGGTTGTGAAGTTTTGTTGGATACAGGTTCTGACCTGAATCTCCTTTATATCGATGCTCTGGGGGATAATACCATCGTTTACCTTGAAAATGGCGGTGTGGTGGGGGGCATAGTGACTAGCAGTATGTCAATAATTAGGACAGTGTACAAGTCTTTGAAGTAGATGTTTGTTTCCAGGTTGTACCTAGGTCACCAGGTGGTTATCTAGAAATCCTAGGAAACGAATTCTTCACCAAAAAACGAGCTGGCATTTCCTTCTATTGGAATACGCTGGTCCTCAAAAATCGACCTACCCGCCCTATCCCTTTTACAATGGATGACGACCTCGATGTAGGATATATCTTGTCCCTAGGGACAGGTCCAAAGATTTTCAATTCATGTAATTCCCTTCGTGGAGAATTACAATGCTTTCTCACAGATACGGGGGGGGCGGGGTGTTTAACGAATTTTCCTGCCCTCAGACCCGAAATTAGAGTAGATCGTGGTGACACGATGCTACTCTGTGGTTTGAATGGGCATTCAATGAAGATAATTGGTACTGAGGAATGAGAGGTTTTGCGTTCGAAAATTCGATTCCATGTTTGCGATGGGAACTTGCCCTTCTATGCTGTCGGAATTTTGGGTAACAACCTCCTTAAAAATGAACAAGCGGAAATTTCATAGCATCACCAATCTCTAAATTTATTCTCTTGAATTTCCTGATCTCTACCCTTCAGCTTTGGAATGAAACCATTCTGTTCATACGTGATTCCACCCCGTATGCAGATATCTGTGTCGGTACCCGTCGTAAATCCTGAGATTAAACAGGGCTACCTCCGTAAGATTCCTTTTAAGGAAGGACTCTTAAAGGGTGAAGCCGTTGTCTCAGTTGAAACCGATGAAGCGATGTGTATGGTCATCAATACCACATCCGATCCAATAGAAATCGAAATTTAACCTCAAATGCTCGAGGAATTTGAGTTTGATCATCTCTATCCATCGGACGAGTTTGCCGACATACCGGAAGCTCCATTTGAAGCGAACTCACTCTCTCAGTGAGACCGTATTCATACAATCTTCAGTACAATTTTTACCAATCATCTTAATCGTACTGAGAAGAAGCAAATTTTCAGACATATCCGGAAAAATCATCATATATTTCACCTCCCTGGTGATCGTCTGGGGCGTTCTAACGAATTCACTTGCAAAATCGAAACCACGAGTGACAAACCGGTTCGAATTGAACAAAATTGGTGTCCTCAGGAATATTGCGACGAAGTTAAGAAACAAGTAGACAATCTGCTTAAACAAGGAATTATTCGCGAATCAAAATCTCCGTATAATTTTCCTTTGTCGATAGTTCCTAAGAAATCTGACGCACAAGGTTACAAAAATTGGAGAATGGCGTTTTTCACCCCTGACGGTCGTTAACAATATTGCGGTATGCCTTTTGGGCTTGTGTGTGCTCCAGCAATTTTTGAATGGATGATGGATTCCACATTGAGTTGTCTAAAAGATACAGAATTGTTTATCTATCTCGATAACTTTGTAAGTTATGCATCTTCGCTGGAAGAGGATTAAATGCGGGTTCAAAAAATCTTCAACCACCTTCTAGAGGCCGGGCTAATTCTTCAGCCCGAGAAATGCAAATTTCTTAACGCGGAGGTGGAATATTTGGGTCACATTATTACTAAAGTTAGTGTGAAACCCGACTCGAAAAAAATCTCATGTCTTAAAAGCGCATCTAACCCCCGTAATTATGCGAAAGCACGAAAATTTATGAGATTAGCAAATTATTACAGAGGTTTCATCGAAAACTTATCTGAAAGAGCAAAGCCGATCATTGACCTTACCAGAAAAATTGAACCGTTTGTCTGATCAGATGATTCTCAGAAAGCTTTCGATGACATAACGAACGCGTTATGCGAAAACTCCTTCCTTGCATATCGGAACTTCAACCGACATTTCATATTGGCAATCAGTTCCTCCGATGTTGGTATCTCAGACATCTTAAGCCAGGAACTTGAGAACGAAAATCGTGTACCTGAAAACTCAGACGCAAATATCGAGAAAATTGTTTCCTGTACGTCTACAGTTTTGCAAGAGACTCAGACAAGATTTACTCATAATGAGAAAGAGTGTTTGACAGTTTTGTACGCGGTGTGAAAATTTCGGCCTTATCTGCATGGTAAGCCTTTCACCTCGTATACAAGCAGCCCTTGTATGTCTTGTTTGAAAGACAACCAAACTGTCACTGAACGACAGATCAAGTGGAAATCTAAATTCAGCGAATACAAAGTTTCGGTTATCGTTCGATATAAAATCTCAGAGCAATATGCCGGAGGGATATCTTACAACCCTGAGGGCAGCTCTCCAGAGAAAATAGCTTCAAATCAAAAATCTGTCGAATAAGCAGTAATGCTACCACTCAGGAAAACTTCTTGTCCTAACGAGGAGACCATAAAAGCTTTAAAACAAGGACGAAAACATGAAAGTAAAAACAAACCTCGGGTCAACAGCGCTTCACAACCTCGTGACACGATTTCATCCCAGTTACGAATGAGACGGGCTACGTAAATGACACAATATCGGAAAAAGGTAAAGTATTGTAAAATAAATACGAACCTGTCATCTCAGGAAGTATCGAAGATGACGTTTTCGAAGAAAATCAACCAGGACCGTCCTCAGCATTCTATGGTCCAACTAGTTTCGAGTAAACGGGCTTAAAAATAAAAATATACACATGTCACAAAATATATGATGAAAACTTACATAATTCACCAACAATTCAAGATTTATAAGTTTATTACAACTATCAAAAACGGCGATAACAAATATTTAGATATTTAGAAATGAAAAATTCAATGTAAAGCTCAAAGATTTTTAAGGTATTGGTGATTCTGTTCATGATAGAGTAATAAACAAATAGGTAAATACCAGTTGTAATTGATATTTATCTCTTATTAATAAGTTTAAATACGAGAGTTAATGAGATTTATGACCCTGATATATCTATGTAGCGACCACGTCACTACTTACATTATTTAATATTCATAATTTCGGATAAGTCCGTCAATCATCGATCGTCATCGATCGCCGAATATTTTCCCCCACGCGGATACGATATTCGGTAGCAACAGTTCACACAAGTACACGGTACAGTACACGCGTATAATTAGAGGGAGACACAGCGACTAGCTAACACACCTCTAATGCAACTAGCATTATCTTGTATTTTATAACTAAAATAAAACTCATTATTTATTATTTTGTTAATACTAAAATTGGAGTCAGATAATTTATTTATCGTAGTGATTAAGTTCCAAGAACCACATACCAGTCACTACATTGGTGACTGCCCGACGTGATCTTCAAGAGGACGCCATTTCGTGCACACATTCCACGTGGCAAATAACACGTTAAGTGTAAAATACCGCGTCTACGCTGATAGCTAATCGCGACATATTAATTCCGCGAGTTCTTTACAACAGTGAAGTGCGTGAATTAAGTGTTGTTAAAGCCTTTTATCACGGCTGGTGCATTGCGGGGCTTTTTGGACATATGCCGCACTGGTTTATAATTTAAGGGACACCATCGGGGTGCAAATTAAATTGTGATAAAAGTTATCAGTGAACTTCTGTGTAAAACATAGGGAGTAAAATTATCGTCACGCTAAATTTTCGCCCAGTGATAATTTTCGTGCGACTCGAAGCGTCTCGAACATTCCTAAACGGTGAGTCAGCTTCGACGGACACTAATCCGCTTACAGTGGTATTATAATTTTGTCTTAGTTTTATCGTGTTAGTGTTTCTCATATATTAGCTATGCCTGATCCAAAGAATTCAGACGACAAGAAAGACGATGTCTTTTTGGACGCCAAGCCAGTGATTATCAACTCGCTCAAGGCACCTCACTTCAACCCGAAGCGAGTGAGTTTATGGTTTGCGCAGCTCGAAGCTCAGTTTGCGATTCACGGCGTAGCAACTGAGAGAGAGAAATTCAACCACGCGGTTTCTCTCATCGACACAGAGTATGCATGTGAGGTTGAGACCCTCATCATCAACCCACCAACAACGACGCCATATGCAGAGTTGAAAGCCACGCTCATTGCGTGCTATTCAAAGTCAGAAGAAGCTAAACTACGTCAGCTTCTAGATGGCGAAGCGATCGGTGACCGATCACCTTCGCAGTTCCTCCGCCATCTTAAATCGCTCGCGCCGACCATTGATGACGCAATCCTGAAGAAAAGATGGCTGGCAAACTTGCCCAAGAAGACACAAGAGCTTCTAGCCATCTCTCCGACCACGGCTACCATCGATGAGCTAGCCAAGACAGCCGACAAGCTACATGAGATGTTTCCGGTGACTGACACCGCTGCTGTTGCTTCATCATCATCTTCGCAGGAGACGATGGCGCTGCAAAGACAAGTCAGCGAACTATCTCGTCAGGTAGCAGCACTGACATCAGCTTTCAACCAGAGCCGCGGCAGATCTCCAGCTCGTAAGCCAAACCAACGCACCCGAAGTAAATCTGAGCCACGCAAGCTTGATAAAACAGGCATCTGTTATTACCATGGCAAGTTTGGTAAAACTGCGTACAAATGTACGCCAGGATGCAAGTTCTCGGGAAACGTAAACGGGAGTCACTAGCGAAGGAAAGCGACTCTCTAGCATCTTCAAACCGCCTCTTCGTCGTCGATCTAACCACGAATACTCAATACCTCGTGGATTCTGGTTCAGATCTCTCTGTTTATCCATACGGGCGGATGAAATGCAAGCCTACGCCAGTAGGTTACCAACTTCACGCAGCAAATGGCTCGTTGATTGAAACATACGGCTGTATCACTCTGTCACTAAACCTCGGATTACGTCGAGAATTTACGTGGAGATTTATCATCGCTGACGTCACGAAACCAATAATTGGCACTGATTTTCTAAGTCACTTTAACTTGTTAATCGAGCTCAAACACGAATAATTACGTGACGGCTCCACTGGTCACCAAACACGCTTGGATTCAATACGCTCCGATGCAAAATGCATTAAACTGATTGAAGGTGATACAGTTTACCATAAACTGTTATCAAACTACCCGGCTATAACTCGCCCAGAAGGAATAACTTCAGCCAAGAAGCATTCCACGGTGCACCATATTAAGACGACATCAGGACCTCCAGTTTCGTGTAAAGCACGACGTCTTGCGCCCAATAAACTGGAAATTGCTCAAGAGGAATTTCGCAAGATGGTTCAACTGGGTATCGCACGTCCATCGACCAGTCCTTGGGCATCTCCACTTCATCTTGTACCCAAGAAATCTGGAGATTGGCAA
This sequence comes from Microplitis manilae, assembly GCA_030273425.1. NCBI lineage: Eukaryota > Metazoa > Arthropoda > Insecta > Hymenoptera > Braconidae > Microplitis > Microplitis manilae. The sequence goes on along the minus strand of CP092720.1, from coordinate 15,591,690 downwards.
CCATGTGGCGACTATCGACCACTCAATGCGCGTACGATACACAATAATTACCCGGTCCGACGACTCGACGATTTTACTGCAACGCTGCACGGTAAAAAGATATTTTCAGTGCTAGATTTTGTTAGAGCCTTTAACCAAATTCCCGTTGCCGAAGAAGACATTGAAAAGACAGCCATCATCACTCCTTTTGGCTTGTTCGAATTCCCATACATGACGTTTGGACTTCGAAATGCCGCACAAACGGTTCAAAGTTTCATCGATGAGGCCACACGAGATCTACCGTTTGTCTTCCCATATATCGACGACGTGCTAGTAGCTTCAGAAAACCAGGAGCAACACCTCGAGCACTTAAAAATTTTATTCCAACGCTTACAAGACTACGGGCTTGTCATCAACGCAGCCAAATCGGTGTTGGGCCAGCATGAGGTAAAATTTTCAGGTCATCACATCAGCAGTAAAGGTATCAAGCCGTTGCCCGACAGGGAAGACGCAATGATTAACCTAAAATTTCCTAGTACGATTTCTGTATTACGTGGTTTTCTAGGTACGATAAATTTCTACAGGAAATTTATCAGAAACGCTACAGAAATCCTTGCACCGCTGAATAAACTGCTCGAGGGACCCAAAGTGAAAGGATCAACGCTGATCGTCGAGACACCAGAACTTCGACAGGCTTATGACAATGCGAAGCAGGCGTTAGCCAACGCTGCAATGCTTGCGCATCCGAACGACGACGCTACTTGGGCTATTTTCCCAAACGCATCAAATACAGCCATTGGTGCAGTTCTGCAACAACTAGTTGACGGAGAATGGCAACCACTTGCTTTCTTCAGCAGAAAACTACAGCCATCTATTCAAAAATTATCGACGTACGATCGTGAACTTCACGCCATCTACGAAGCTGTCCGACACTTCCGTCATATTTTTGAAGGTAAACAAGTTGCAATTTATACCGATCATAAACCTTTGCTCTTTGCTTTCCAGCAACGTACTGAACGAGCATCACCGTGGCAATTTCGTCGCCTAGACTTCATTGGCCAATTCACGAGTGATTTCAGACACATCTCTGGAAACGAGAACATCGTTGCAGACACACTGTCGCGCGTTGAAGCCATTTCAACGCCGATTACCACGCATGAGCTGGTAAACGCTCAGATGAACGATCCTGAACTTCGAGATCTTCTTGGCAACGCTGCAACGTCACTACAGTGGCAACAAATTATTTTCAACGACCATCCGGCCGCAGTTTATTGTGATGTTTCATCAGGTAAACCACGCCCATACGTTCCTGGTCAACTACGAAAGAAAGTTTTCGATGCACTGCACTCTCTGGCACACCCTGGCACCAAAACATCTCAGAAACTAGTGAGCAAACGCTTCGTCTGGCCATCAATCCAGAAAGACTGTCGAGAATGGGCCAAAGCTTGCTTAAACTGCCAGCTAAACAAGATCCATCGTAATGTATCTTCACCTCTTGCTCTTTTTGAATTGCCGACGCAACGTTTTGAGCATATCCACATCGATTTGGTCTCTCTACCAGTATCTCGCGGCTACAACAAGTACCTGACGATCGTCGACACATTTACCCGGTTTCCAGAAGCCATTGCACTTAAAAATGGAGACGCAGATACTGTCGCACTCGCGTTATTAAGAGAATGGATCTCAAAATACGGTGTACCAGCCAGAATAACGTCCGACCAAGGAGGACAATTCAGATCATCGTTGTTTCAATCGCTGAGTAAATTATTTGGCATAACACATCTGGTAACGACGCCGTATCATCCTCAATCTAATGGACTGGTAGAACGCCTACACCGATAACTCAAGGCCGCACTGTTGTGTCACGACGACACTTGGTATGACGCGCTACCCGTTGTCTTACTTGGTCTACGAGCAGCCTGGAAGGAGGACATACAAGCAACCCCAGCTGAGCTTGTATACGGTGAACCGATTCGCATACCAGGTGAACTGCTTGTTCCCTCAAATAAACACGCAAATGCTGGAAGCGTTTTACGTGATTTAAAAGCACATTTTAATAACTTGGCACCGGCCGAAACCTCGCGTCATGGACAGCGTTCTGTTTTCTGTTTCAGAGACCTCAACACATGTTCCCACGTACTGGTGCGAGTTGGACAGATTGGACCATTATTCTCAGCTCCGTATGAGGGTCCGTACCAAGTCGTTGCGCGGCACGATAAATATTTCATCGCCAACTACAAACGCACAAATACTGCGATTTCCATCGACAGACTGAAACCCGTCTATTTCGTGGCCGACGACGCACAAAATTAATTTTTTTTTATAATTCAAACCCGTTTAAATTCAATTTTTTTTTCGTTTATTATTAATTGTATTCTCTCTAGTTAGTACTTTCCTCACAACGTAGTAAACATGCTCAAATTATTATTTTCCTTTTCATTGTAAATACTTCTTATTATTTTTCATTTGTAAATAAGCATTATTTTTTTTTTTTTAAGAGGGGAAGTACTGTAGCGACAACGTCACTACTTATATTATTTAATAGTCATAATTTCGGATAAGTCCGTCAATCATCGATCGTCATAGATCGCCGAATATTTTCCCCCACGCGGATACGATATTCGGTAGCAACAGTTCACACAAGTACACGGTACAGTACACGCGTATAATTAGAGAGATACACAGCGACTAGCTAACACACCTCTAATGCAACTAGCAATATCTTGTATTTTATAACTTAAATAAAACTCATTATTTATTATTTTGTTAATACTAAAATTGGAGTCAGATAATTTATTTATCGTAGTGATTAAGTTCCAAGAACCACATACCAGTCACTACATCTATATATGTATATATATAGAGTTCGAAAATATAAAATGTTTGTAAGTTTCACAGATTATATTTTTCACAACGAAATGTAACTGATGGAATAACAATATAATCGAAAATACATAAGCTATCCGGAATGAAAACCATTTTTCTCAAATTTTTTGATTCTATCTAAACTTGAAGACAATCAAATAATTGGAGAAAATACTCAAAACATGAAGTTGAAGGTAAAAAGTTGAAGCTTATCAAACAAGCTTTAAGATACTTTTTACATAAATTGTCTATGACTTTTAGTTTAAAAGTGATATGAACTTTAACAGTGGAAAACTGATTTTTTTCTTAAATTGTGGAAATTCCAAACAGCCATAACTTCTAAACTAATTAACCGATTTAGCCCATCTTCGAACTTAATCAAGGTAATCGCTTTTAAAACAAGTGAGGAAAATTTCATTAAGATCAGATAAGAATTGTAGGCGCCATCGTGATGACAGGGCTGGTTATATATATATATATATATATATATATATATATATATATATATTATAACGGGTTTTTCACCACCGGGGATCTACCGGAGTGAAGTCCGAGTATACTTATGATTTTTGGCAACCTTGTTCACAATTTAAATGTTGGGCGCCAGGTGATTTCGGAATCACCAAATAAACAATTCTCAAAACGTCGACTCAGGGTGGCGGATCGGGGAAAGGTCAGGCACTTAGATTACGATAAATAATTCAGTAAAATTAACAAATTAGTCGTATATTAAATAACAACAGAATTGATCGGATTGACAAAAATAATCGGTTACAAAAGAAATAATAAATGCCGTTATCGGCTTGACTCGATATAAACACAAAAAAAAAACGTAGTTGATCGGACTAGTCAGTTCGTTGCTCAAGATAAAAAAAAACAGTCATTTGTCGAACTACCAATACTCTTAGTTTATTTCACAAACACACACGACGTAGTTCTTAACGAAATACTTGACCGGTGACGTCAGAGTATTTTACATAGCCAGACTCGGCTGCCGCAACGAATGAGAAAGAGATAATCTGCAATTCTCAGAACTACTCGAATGAAATAAAATAAAATAATATTTTATTTTTCGGTAACGTTAAATTTCACTAACATACAGTTGTCACGGGTAATTAATTATTTAATTAATCTTTACACCACTCGCGTTTCACTTGTTCATTAACAAAATCAGTTTAACTCGTACACTTGTTCAGTTGCCGACGCTTCGGCTTGTTTACGTGTTCACGAGACACGATTTATTGTTCACTCGGATGGTTCTTAACGGCGTATATCGGATTGTTCAAAAAGTCGGAATCAAAATTGTTCGTTTGGTCGAAGTCGAATCGTTCAAATACAAAAACGCGGCCGTTCAGTACGACGTCTATCCCGGATCTCTCGTAAAATCCATGCGGTCGATCTATTGCTCGGTCGAAGTTGAAATTGTTGATTCTAGATGTCACTAGAATATGCTCATTCGGTAACTATTGATTATGTCAACTAAATTCAAACCACGAGTCGATGTCGAATTTTTCATCATGTTACAAAACCTCCCCCCAGACATTGACTCGGGGTTTCGAGGTGTCTGTTCGATTTGTTCGAGTCGATTGTCGGTTGCTCTGCTCGGTCGTTGTCCGGTTTGTTCGTTTGATCGGTTCTGTTCGTTGTTCGGCAGTCGTCGATTGCTCGGTGGTCGTGGTTTGTTGTCGTTGTTCGATATCTTCCTCAGGTTGAACCTCGTAACCTGTTTGCTTGTTCCAATCGGTCGTTCTGCGTCGTTGTTCAGCGATATTCGATTGATCGGTGGTCGTTGTTTGGCCTGGTCATTCCTTGACCTTGACCAATATCGGTTGCAAGTCCTGCATGTCGGATTCGGGCCGTTTTCGGCACCACAGGACCAGCAGTATCCAGTTCGACGTGGTTTCGGGCAATCATGGTGACCATGACCTGCTTGTTTACAATTGAAGCACTTTCCACGTAGCTTTAAATCGATGGTCGGAGTTAATACGGCTTGTCGGCTTCTCGGGGTCATTTTCGGTGGTATCATCGATATCGGTGTCCTTTTCGGCGATTTTGTCGGTGTCGCTTTCGGCGATAAAGTTGATGTCGGGGTCGTTGTTCGTCTCATTCTTGGCGATGTAATAGGTCTCGGTATCGGTTTCGGCGGTCTACTCGATTTCGATATCATTCTCGGCGATCTTATCGGTGTTTGGTTCGGCGATTTAATCGGTGTCGGTGTTATTGGTCGGGTTGAACTAGATGAGTAACCACTGCTTGAATCGGTGTCTTCTATAGTCGATGTGTTCGGTGAACCTAATTCAGAAGTGTGTACAGTCGTAATCGTGGCTGGTTCGATATTGTTCTTCGGAATAAATCGTCGAGGGCTCGGTATGGGCCTAGTTTGGCATACCGATAGCCCGGTCGCCATAATTGGTCCCAATGTCACCGTACAAGGCGGTAATCGGTTCTCGGGGTTCGTATTGATCCTCAGTAAGCTCGGAGACGTACTAGTCACGGTCATAGTCGATGGTGTGGTCACCTGAACGGTGCTTACCACAGTTGAGCGATTTAAATTCTGCGTATTGCAGTCGTATGCAGGCAGAACCGTATGGTCGAGCGGTTGTTGGTCGTCGATTGTCCAAGGTGTGTCGGGGTGTTGCTTCCTTCGAAGTGCTCGATATAGTCGGTCCCGGCATAATTTTTCGCTTCCCAATGCACTAGCATTTAGGGTAAGCAGGAAATCGCGTACCTGCTTCGATTCCAAGTCGTTGATCCACTCGTAGCCGGATTCGAATCCTACCGAACTCGGTGAACGAGCTTCCTGCTCGCACAAGGCAGCAGCCGCGGCAGCGTCCTCCTGCAGACGGAGGGTTTCGAGTTTTTGAGTCATCTCTCGTTCGATGGCTTCAAGACGTGTTCGCTCAGCGGATAGGCTAGCAAGTTGTGCTCTCTTGGCCTCATTAGCCAGACTTGTTCGATTAGACGGTGTCGGTATCGGCGATATACTCGATTTCGGTGTTGTCAGCGAAGAAGACGGAATCATATCGGCCCGGATGATCATCGGTGTCGGTCGTTGTTCAATCGTTCGGTTGACCTGGTCGGTCAGTGTTGATATTTGTTCCATAAATCGATTGTTCTGCAATGTCGCAGTCAGAGTGGTCGGTAGAATCACTGGTGATGACGGGAACATCTTGACGAAGTTGATCAAATTAGTCGAGTCGTAGACGGTTTGTTCGAAAATATCGGTCGTAATCTCGCGTAGATCCGTGCCTTCTGACCTTTTGTGCCCCACGTTGGGCGCCAAAATATATAACGGGTTTTTCACCACCGGGGATCTACCGGAGTGAAGTCCGAGTATACTTATGATTTTTGGCAACCTTGTTCACAATTTAAATGTTGGGCGCCAGGTGATTTCGGAATCACCAAATAAACAATTCTCAAAACGTCGACTCAGGGTGGCGGATCGGGGAAAGGTCAGGCACTTAGATTACGATAAATAATTCAGTAAAATTAACAAATTAGTCGTATATTAAATAACAACAGAATTGATCGGATTGACAAAAATAATCGGTTACAAAAGAAATAATAAATGCCGTTATCGGCTTGACTCGATATAAACACAAAAAAAACGTAGTTGATCGGACTAGTCAGTTCGTTGCTCAAGATAAAAAAAAACAGTCATTTGTCGAACTACCAATACTCTTAGTTTATTTCACAAACACACACGACGTAGTTCTTAACGAAATACTTGACCGGTGACGTCAGAGTATTTTACATAGCCAGACTCGGCTGCCGCAACGAATGAGAAAGAGATAATCTGCAATTCTCAGAACTACTCGAATGAAATAAAATAAAATAATATTTTATTTTTCGGTAACGTTAAATTTCACTAACATACAGTTGTCACGGGTAATTAATTATTTAATTAATCTTTACACCACTCGCGTTTCACTTGTTCATTAACAAAATCAGTTTAACTCGTACACTTGTTCAGTTGCCGACGCTTCGGCTTGTTTACGTGTTCACGAGACACGATTTATTGTTCACTCGGATGGTTCTTAACGGCGTATATCGGATTGTTCAAAAAGTCGGAATCAAAATTGTTCGTTTGGTCGAAGTCGAATCGTTCAAATACAAAAACGCGGCCGTTCAGTACGACGTCTATCCCGGATCTCTCGTAAAATCCATGCGGTCGATCTATTGCTCGGTCGAAGTTGAAATTGTTGATTCTAGATGTCACTAGAATATGCTCATTCGGTAACTATTGATTATGTCAACTAAATTCAAACCACGAGTCGATGTCGAATTTTTCATCATGTTACAATATATATATATATATATACATACATACATTAGGGTGCTTCGTTTGAAACGACTTTTTTTTTTTCTGGTCCATCGACGGAATAATGTTCTAAACATGTAAAAAAAAATTCTCACCAAAGATGAGCTCTTAATTTTAATTTTAAGTACTCGCTAAATGAATTTGAAATTTTCCCATTTAATTAACAAGTAAATTTGGATTTTTTTTTTTCAATTATCTATAGTTCTGCAGCATTGCAAGATATTAAGTCGCTATTAGGCGGAAATAACAGAGGAATCCTTCCTCATTAAAAGTGCTTGTAGCTAATTTACGTTTTGTAACCGGCCTCACTGGTAAAAAATCTTAAACCCAATTTTTTCTCAAATTTCATGGTTTTTTTTTAATTTATTCGCAAACCACTAACTTAAGAACAAAATTGCACAGGGCTTTTTTTGTAGAAAATTTCATTCTCTACAAAAAAGGTTATTTAGTCTATTACCATAGAGCTAGTAGTTTCCGAGATAAATCTAATTTAATATCGCAAAATTTGAGATATCGCTGTTTTATCTACGATTTTAGTACTTTTTTATGAAATTATGACCGAAGAAATATATAATATTTTCTGGTTAATATATCATCAAAAATATGTCCATTAATACGAAACTGTCTCCTATTACACTTACCTCCATCTTTTTTTATCTTAACCCAAATGTCTTCGTTTGACCATCGGAAATTTTTTCAATTACTATTTCTCTTAGTACAAAGATAATTGTTTCATACTTTTTATAATTACATACAAATGTGTAATGTGTACTTTCATATTTTACTCTGATACATGATATGTTTCTACAGCCATAATTTCATAGAAAAGTACTAAAATCGTGGATAAAACAGCAATATCTCAAATTATGCGATATTAAATTAGATTTATCTCGGAAACTACTAGCTCTATGGTAATAGACTAAATAACCTTTTTTGTAGACAATAAAATTTTCTACGAAAAAAGTCCTGTGCAATTTTGTTCTAAAGTTAGTGTTTTGCGAGTAAATTAAAAAAACCATGAAATTTGAGAAAAAATTGGGTTTAAGATTTTTTACCAGTGAGGCCGGTTATAAAACGTAAATTAGCTACAAGCACTTTTAATGAGGAAGGATTCCTCTGTTATTTCCGCCTAATAGCGACATAATATCTTGCAATGCTGCGGAACTATAGATAATTGAAAAAAAAATCCAAATTTACATGTTCATTAAATGGGAAAATTTCAAATTCATTTAGCGAGTACTTAAAATTAAAATTAAGAGCTCATCTTTGGTGAGAATTTTTTTTTACATGTTTAGAACATTATTCGGTCGATGGACCAGAAAAAAAAAATAGTCGTTTCAAACAAAGCACCCTAACATACATACATAAATTCTTCAACGAATGGTGTTGTTGAACTCTTCTCAACGAATTATGATAGGTTATGACGAAATTCCTTGGAGAATCGATCATGAGGACAAATACAATACCTAGATTAAAAAAAAAATCTGCCTAAAAAAAACATCGTCTTTAAAAATCCATAAAAATTTTTATGACGGTTTACAAACCGATGGATTAGAAGGGAAATGGATTTTTAATGTCGCCACTAAAAAAGCAGGTGTCGAGTCATAGGTCCCAGGTCAGTACCGAGATTCCTTGAACTCGAAGATGGGTAAAGTAGAGTAACAGCAATTAAACAATAAAAGAAATAAACAACATTTCCAACAAGAGCTAAGGCCCAGAAACAAGCGGGACGCTTGTCTGCCGGGTGAGGAGGTGTTACGTCCCAACCTGCTCGTCAGATTTCTCTGACTATTTTTAATTACTAATTATTAAGAGACCGATTTGAGACCTAACTAAGTAATTAAGATGTATATTGATAATTTAGCAAGTGACATAATTAATAAGTCACTCTACATTGTAGAACATAATATAATATATTAATATAATTTAGTATAACAATATAACATAATATAACAATATAAAATAATTAAATGTAAAATAGTATAATATCATTTAGAATATTCAAAACATATTGATAAAGTTATTCTTGTCTTAATATTTGTGATGTACAAATAAACGCTGACGCCTCGAGTAAATCTTTGAGACGTGCAGCTGCACAAACATCCATTTTGTTCATAGGTAAGTGACTCATTTGTTAATAACAAAAACGGAGAAAGCGTGAGAACGAAGAATGGATCCTTCAAGAATGTTGCTCATCTCGATCCACCTCTCTATGTCGAACGATGCAAGGGCCTGATGCCCAATCGCCTCGTACAGATAAGAGACTTAATCTAGTTCTTCTCGATCAAGAGAAATCAGTCTGAAATATAGAATCATCGAGAGCAGTCAGGCTACTTAACAGTTAGGAGTACTTTAACAAATTTATAAATTGATTCCATTGTATATTTTCACATCATTCAAAATTATTCTTTTACAATTGAATAAATAGGATTGAGATATAAAATAATTTATAATCAAACAACCAGTTATTTCAACCACCACATAGTGGCTGTTCAACTCATAATTAATAATTATTTATAACTATATGTAAGTTCTCATTACGTCCAATTCAAATCAACCGCTTAACTACGCCAGCGCCAAAACATCAACCAAAACGTAACAATAAACTGCTCCGCTTTTATTTGCATTTATCAACAAGTACGTTTCTTGTTTATTATTTTGGGTTTCATCGGTACGTTTTCTTTATTAGTTTTAGGTTCTTGTTTTTTGATCAGATCATTAATGCTTAACTTCAGGACATGGTTTAAAATGTTTGCCTTCCTCTTTAATTTTTCCACAATTTTTTCTATGTCAATATCCAATATTTTATTTTCATGGATTTGGCTAGTTAATAGAGTACTAGCTATTAACCTATAATTGTGATTATTCTTGATGGACTCATGTAAACTTGGCATGAATTCATTATCACTAATGCAATGTCATTAATTGTCTTTTCGTTTGAATTCTCAGATGAACTTAACTTTGTTTTATGAACAGCACTATTTTCAGAATTTTCATCAAATTTGTCTTCAGTAGAATAATTCATATTGTTACCGTGGTTCATCCAGTCGAAATGAGTATGTTTCGAGTCGTTTTCTAAGTTACGCCAATTTTCGTTGCAAAAACTATCTTGAGACTTGACATCATTATCCGCTTTTTCTTTAAGATTGTCATTTGAATCTTCTATTCTGATTGTTGTTTTATCAATATTATCATCGAAAAATTTCGTTCATTTATTTTAAAATACAACAACACCTCCTCGAAACACTTACGCACACCGAAAGAGCGATTTGTTTATGCAGCATTGACTTTGTCCTTAAAATCTTTTTCAATGCATGATGATGTCACCCTCAATTTTTTATTAGGAACGCTAATTTTAGTCCACAAAGAAAATTCTTTAGCAGCCTTTAGCAACAGTTCTTTAAATGGTAGTATATAAAAACTCTTTATTGTTTTGCCAATAAATATATTATTTTTTGCGCAAGCAGCCAAATCAGAAATCCACGAAGTTATGATAGTGGAATTATGAATTGGTTTTCGTTCAAGGTCATTTAAAATGGAGCTTTTTTCAAGGTCAAAGTTCATTGCTCCAATTTTTTCCTTCATTTCATTTATAAAATTATTAGCTTTTTTACTGCCAATGATATCTTCTAATTCTACTCGAGCATCAAGTGGAGTTAAATATTTACTACTATACGAGATCACAGAATCTTCATATTCTGTACTGCGAAGAATTATCATCAATACCAGAATTCTTTCAAAATTTTGCGACTGTTGACATTTAATCAACAGAGCAATGCAATACAGATAAAATGATTTCATATTTTTATGAAATACTGATTTCCAACATTTCCAACCACTCACTGAATGGACGGAATGAGCGGTATCTAACCAAATATACGTATCTGGTTTAGTTGTATTAATATTCTTGATAAAATTAAAACACAATGAGATATAATCAGACAGAGAACGATTGTTAAATGTTAAAGATACTGCATTCAAAAAAGCAAGGGAACCATCACTTACAACTTCGTGAGGACTGACTACTTCCAGCCGCAACCATTTCTTTAACCACAATGTTATAACATCTGTATCATGAACTTCAGATAACATCTGATATACTGACAGAGAACTATTATAGAAGTTTATCACGATTTCATATAAAAAAATTGCACTGGTGCAATTGTTTTTGTAATCGTTAAACTTCTTGATTACTCCACCCGTAGCGTCAATACAAATTAATGACGATTGTCTACGCAAGCGGTGATGTGCCCAATAACATTGTAGTTGAGATGGTGTCGAATAACATACCCAAAACGATATAGTATAACCAAAATTATAGAGTCCCGATAAATCATGGTTTGATCCATACACAGTAATGCTTTTTAAGATCTTGCCTATCTTCTGGTTTAACAGCAGTCATCTTCTACATTTGCTTTTTTGAAAAGGTACAGATGTTATATCCTGGCTTTCAAGCAGGACCCGTTCTCAACTCACTAGATCATTTTACCGACCTATAGTCTATTCCCAAAATAAGGCACCCTAATTACCAACAATTAGAGTACCTCAACTAGATAATTATGATAACGCGAGAGTATATTATATATGATAAGAACTATTCTATCATTTGAATTGTATATTCTAAAAACATCTTTAACAAACGTATATTTTTCAAATCAAAAATCAAATAATAAACTAATCACCGAATGTACTTAATCCTACGTACGAGAAAATTTTTCATTTCGATCTTAAAGTATATTCAACAGGAGATAATTTAATCATTTTAAAACGCAGCTGTATAGATTATTAGTAATAATTTGTGACAAACGGAGATGATATGGAAATGGACTTTGTTATGTCAAGATGTTATCTTTTAACATCTTTCATAACAATTTAAATTATTTTTATTCGGCCCTAGTCTTTCGACTAATAGACCAGGGACTAAGAAATACTTTTGGAGAGAGGATAGGGTTTTTTATTTTAAATAAATTATTTGATAATTTTATGTTATTATTCACTTACCCAAAAAATTAAAGGAACAAGAAAATTTTATAAAATTTTTAGCGATTTGTGGAAGTCTGTATTTTCGTGAAAAATGATCGTATCGAAAAAATCAAAAAAGCAAATTAAAGCTTGAAATCTCTAGTTTTAAGATCTCTCAACCAAATAATTCTCCGAGCCACGGTTTTTGCAGAATCATAAGAAATACGCCAAGACAAAATTTTTATAAATTTTCCGGTTTTGTTTTTTAGGTCTACGGGGCCGGGAAAATTTTTTTCGAAAAAACCAATTCATAGCTTGTTTAGAAAATTTATTCAGCTACAATTTGCTTTTTTTGTTTTTCTGTACGACAAGATGCCACTGAGATATCAGCCTTCAAATGAAAAAGGATTCTTTTGTCGTTGATTATCGATATCTCAGCAAATAATGGTCGTAGAGTAATTTGAAGGGCAGTTTGAAAAACTTGAATAAATGCTTTACAAGCTCTATTTTCGATTTTTTTGAAAAAAAATTTTTTTCATCCTTAATATCAATTTGAAAAACCCACAAAAAATGGCCATTTTCTGGATTTTGAGTCAACTCATCGCTACTTTGTAAATATCGATAAAAAAAATAATAATGCCAGGTGATATTACAGCTTTACGTACCCCCCAAAACCCTGGAAATTTTCAGATTGGTCCATCAAACCGTTTGTCCGAACCGATTGCTGAAAGTTGTATAAAACAATTAAAGGAATAAGTTTTGTTCCTTAATTTGTGTAATCATTACCAAAATGAAAAAATTAATTTTTTTTCGGATTTTCTTCCATTTTCACGTTAGTTATTCGGTAAATGTAAGGTAAAGAGAAAAAATTTCTTTTTTTTTCAAAAAACGAAAAAAAAAAAAAAACCCGAATAACACGTAAAAAAAAGCCCATTCGGCAGCCGAAATGGAAGTAGATTTCTCATTTGATTATTTCAACCTCTCAAATGAACGCTAATGACAAAATAAATTTTTTTTTCGACATTCTTAGATTCTTAAGGTTTTAAATTCAAAAAAAATTGTCAAACAGTTTAAAATTAAAAGCGAAAAATTTAAGAATTAAAATTAGAAAATTAAGTAAATTATCGAAATAACAAAAATTGAAGTTAAAGAGAATCTATTTATCTACGAATAAGTATTCTGCGATTTTTACTGTAAGATTAATATTTAATTCAAAATTAAATAAAATGATTTGACTCGAAATTTCAATTGTGATAGATCTAAGTGTCATACTTGAAATCAATTATAAACACTGTCAATAAAAAAAAATTGAATTTGCACACTTGAATTGAGATATTTAAATTTTATGAGTTTTACACAGCAATAATATAAATTCAATCAATTTTATAAAATTACTGATAAATACAGTAGTTAGGATTCTATGAAATCTATTAAAAGTAGGAGGACGAATGCAATAGCAAAATTTTATTAAATGAGTCGTAAGATGCGAAATTTCACTGGTCTAGACACATATATAGGCATCAAAATGAAAGCTTATTTGAAGAGCTTTCAGATGAAATTTATAGTAAGTCAATAACTTATAACATTCAAAAAATATTGAAGAAAGAATAAGTAAAAACCTGAATTTTTGACGTTTTTAAAATTTTGAAATGCTATAACTTTTAAAGTATTCGACTGATTCAGGTCATTTTCCACCTTGATCAAGGTAGTCGATCACAGAATATGTATGCCAAGTTCCAAAGCGATCGGTTTAGAACTGTGGTAATAATCAGAGTCACAACCTGCATAAAATAAGTTCTTATAATATTTTGTAAATTTTTAAAACCATTTTTCAATTCGAAAAAGTAATCAAATCGAAGAGCTACATAGTGACAATTGAAGGCAATCGAGCTTGCTTTCAGATAAGACGAACGAAAATAAGCTATCTCTTTCCGTTTAAACGTTACATCTAGTTAAAGCGGAAAATAAATTTTTTGTTTGAAATTTTACAAAATTTCGATTAACCATAACTTCTAAACTTATTGGCCGAATTCGCTTATCTTCGAACTTATCCAAGGTATTCATCCATAAAATAAGTATACTAAGTTTCATTAAGATCGGTGTAGAATTGTAAACGCTATCGTTGGAGAACGGCGCGTTATATTGTATATATATATATATATATATATATATATATAAATATATATATATATATATATATATATATACATGCATATATATGTATATGTATGTGTATATTGCATGTCTACATTGAAATAATTACTTACGATATCCAACCAGTAGGACTTGAATGGAGGTGATTTTTTTTGCCACTCTAATAATTCCGGGGTCGTTGGCACCCCAGGGTGACGAAGACGCTTCTCCCCGGAAGTATTATCCCCCTCGAATTGGGGAATCTAAAAAAAAAAAGAGAGGAAATTTGTTTTATCATATGAAGAAAACAAAGATACATAAATAAGTGACATTAGGAACTTACCACTAATTCCTGATCACTCGTAGAAGCCGAGTGAAACTGGTCCACGTAGCCCTTCACCGCCCTGGATGACAAGTCTAGAGGCTCGACCTGAACCTCAGTCTCTTCATCATCAACCGACTCGATCTTCTCGTGTACAATCATCTGCACTCGAGGATCTTCCCCAAGGAAGCCACTCACCAGTCGATCGCCTAGAGCGCCATTCTCTTCCGTGACATTAAACGTCACCACATCCTCGGAAATGACAATGTCTTCACTCGACGCGATCTCTTCAATCTTGATTTGATACATCTTGAGAATTTGCTTTTCCACTTTAACCGCACAGTTAGAGAAAAATTTGGCAGTGACAACTAGGAGATTTTTAAACACCGAAGAAACCTACCGAGGAACAAAAGGGACGGAAAAGGTGGGATCAAAATCCAATCAACGATCAGAAAACACACCGATTTTCCCCAAACAACAGGGATGGACCTCGATAACCCGATCAGAGATAATTGCACTGCAACTTCCAAGAAAAACTAAAAAATTTTTAGGAATTATAACTGGTCGATCCCATAACGATAAGGAACAACGGGAATAATGTCACGCAGCTAAACAATTTGATACCAAAAATATTTTAATGAGGAAAAGAAATCTTCTAAACAAGAGATAAAAATTTACAAGTACATCTGAACGACAAAAGACAAAAACACGACTAACACAATAGGGGAAGGTAATAAAAAAACTATAAAAAAAAAAAAAAAAAAAAAAACCCGTACAATGAAATTTTAATAAAAATGAAAATATTAAAAATATACATGAAAAAAAAAAAAAAAACACACCTTTCGAGAAAGAATATCTAAATATCTCAACAAAGACCGCTGAACCTAATATAAAAATAGTAATGCAAGTAATGTAAATACAAATGTAAAAGTTCAAATGCAATCCGTATTAACCATTTGAATCTACTTTTATTTACGCAGAATTGCATAAATTGAAGTCATCGAGGGCGATGACGACTCTAGGGGTAGAGGTGTAACGATTGATACATACGAATTGCGATTTTACTTCTGAAATAACATTATTTCTTTCCTCTTTTTCTTTTATGAAAAAGTATACTAGCCGCACCCAAACTTTGCGTTAAGATCGTACCTTTCGCAGGTACCTATGTAAGTGCGTGCACGATGAGTAAGAATAGACAAAGATCGGCAGATATGATAATATACCTGTCTCACTCTCTCTAGGACGGAGCCCATTCTCAAATCCAACTACGTCATCTAGTTGTATACTCATCTTGCATTCACATTACCTGCGTACACCTATTTACAATACATCTACAAGAGAATGTGTATGTGTGTGTACGGGCGTAGTACCCAAAAATATGTATAGCTGTGACTCAGCGGGACACCTGCACGTGTGCACCGGATCTCTAATTAACTCAACGGCTATAAAAATTTTACGACCATCAAATTTCCATATTTCGAAATCGTCGCGTATGTTCTAATGATATGATTAAACTCGGACCTACGTACGTGATCATTCGTTTTGTATTAGAGCACTTACACATCCGTTGTTGTTTACAAAAAACGATATCATCTGATCTCCATATATGGACTTTTCTAATTTTTAGAAAGCTATACTCGGAATTGCGTACTTAGTCATTTGTTTTTCGAAAATGATGAGCTGGACCCAACGATTGCATCAAAAAACACATGACTTTCTCATCAAAACTAGAGTATATAAACTGCCGAAAACCTAACGAAGGCAGTCAATCGCTAATCATAACTAAACTCTGCCACATCTCGAGTCGATCGAAAGTAATCTCTCCGAAGTTCTACAGATTTTAACAAAAAGTACCGATTAGTTCTATCGGCCCAAGTCCGACTAGTACCGCGAATCAGAGATAAAATCTTAATCGTTGTCCACGTGACGATCCACCGCCTAGGCAATCTGGCTCCTTGGCCAAATACCTAGATTTCTATCTTGCAAAAATCACGGTCGATTCGACTCACCAGGATCTCCGGTCTCGTGACGGTCTATAGCCTAGGAATCCAGACTCCTAGATCGAAATCCTAAATAGAATCAAATTCATACTCGTACTCGACAGATAGGGGAGTGTATCCGCTTGGCACCCCAGTAGCTCCGAATCCGAAAAGTGCATTAAATTCCGCTGAGTAAAATCCCTAAGCCACGGGCAGGGTCCCAGCGAATCAAATAAAAACAATTTCGCGATCATAAATTCAAAGTGGTGAATTGAGAGAGAGTGTGATCAGCGAGATTGAAGCCACCTCAAGCTGAGTGGTAAGTTAATTATATTTGTTTATATTTAAGTACACACATGTAAAACAACATTACAATTTTATAAAAGAATATACAGATTCTTCCTTCTTTTAAAATCATCTTTCTCTTATGTATACCGCTTACTCCAACATTCTTAAGTCAACGGGTACAGAAAGAGACATACGTAAAAGAACAGGGACTTCTCGAGGGCCCATATTCTCCTACCTACTTCCCTCTCGCTTTAAAATCCCTGACCTACCCTTAAGCCACGCAGGTCAACGAACGGGATTGTCTATCGTACTTCCGCTCGGTACGAAATAGACTTATTTAGTATCAAAACTTGCCAAATATTAAACATTCTCACACTAGCCACGTGACGGTCCTATTAGGCTCCTTGGTTGAGTAATAAAATAAATCTTGTGGGTTGTTTACCAAATAATTAGTTAAAATAAACCCTTCGCCCGTCGCCTTCACTCTCTCCGATCGTGACAAAATAAATTATAATTATGTTGGTAAATCACCAGATAAAAAATATTACGGGTATAGCACTATGACGAACAAAGTGAATTTAATGAATGGTATAATCCTTTAGAAAAAAATAATTATAAATTTAATTTTAACATTGAACTTGTAAAATATTGTCAAATAGATGTAACTATATTAAGACGAGCATGCTCGGACTTTCGTCAATTGATGTTAAAATATTGGAGTATTTGCCTCTTTACGGATTATATAATAATAGCGTCTGTTTGTATGGGAGCCTTCAAGAAAAATATTTTAAATGACCAACATATTGGTCTTATACCTGCAAACGGATACCGTAGATGTGTAAATCAATCGAGAGTAGCTCTAGCATGGTTATTTTGGAAAGAAAAAGAATTAGATACAGTAATTATACACGCCGGAAGGCAATCAGAGTATCGAACATATATCTATAAGACGTACGAAAGACCACCAGGTAATATCGCGTGACGAAATAAAAACTGTAACTGTAACTTCAACTAAACGACGATGGGTTAGTGATAGTATATCATATCCTTATGGTTATAAAAGACAAAGAAATTCATAGTTGTAATACATAATTTTATAAAAATAAAAAAATAATAAATGTATTCAATTATTCAAGCTCATGTTAAAAATTGCTGTAGTGTAAATATTTTTAAATAAAAATGTACTCTTTAAAATACGTTTATTTACTTAAAAAATCAATAAGTGTTTCGAGTCCCCTGTAGACCCCTTTTTTTCCCCTAATCCTATAAATAGATGTAGTTTAATTTTTTCATCGTTCTACAATACGTTTTTGCACAGTCAATATCATCATGTCGTGTGATTCAGTTTCTGAAAATTTACGTGAATTTGGTGAAAAGTATTTATCGTCGTCGTCGTCGTCGTCGTCGTCGTCCTCAAGTAGTAATAAGTATACACCAGAAAGTTTGAATGGTGAGAAGTACAGTGGTTCGGGAATGGTGGTAAATACGGTGCCATAGGTAGTGAACGTAAAAAAAAAATTATGATATAGATGTACGTTGGAAATATCCATTTACAGCTATTGTGTGTAGCCCTACGGGTTGTGGGAAACTGTTTTTGTTAAAAGGTTTCTTAAAGAACTCGATCAAATTGTAGATATTAAGGTCAATAAAATAATTTTTTACTATGCAGAGTGGCAGTCAGGATACTCTGATTACATCAACATAGACTTTCGTGAAGGCTTACCAAACTCAAATGACTCTACTAATGGCAATTTATCAAAATTAGTGATTCTTGATGATTTAATGCGAGAAGCAGCAAACAGTGGTGGTGCTGCTGTAGTTGATCTTTTTGCTAAAGGTAGTCATCATAGAAATTCAAGTGTTATATTTATTCCACAAAATTTATTTCATCAAGGAAAAGGTCAACGGGACATTTCATTAAATACAAATTATATCATAATTTTCAAAAATCTCCGTGACAGAGCCCAAATATTACATTTTGCACGGCAAATTTATCCGGAGAATCCTAAATTTCTACAAGAAGCATATTTGGATGCTACATCAAAACCGCACGGTTATTTGATGATAGATGTGAAGCAATCAACACCTGAAAATTGTCGTATACGTACATGTATTTTTCCTACTGATCCTTATAATTACGTTCATATACCTAAAGATGTAAAAACAGGTCATACTGACGATTTGGTACCAGTCGTACGGATGTAATGGCGCGAATAAGACATAAATCACCTAAAAAATCTATCGGTACAAAAAAAATCGCTCTACTACACGCTATTTGTTTTGCATCACCAAAGCAACGTCAAGCATTATTACGTCACGCTGATCGTGATCTTATTAGATCTATTTGTGAATGCGCGTTAAATATTTGTCGCGGTAACGTTACTTTGAAACCCGAGGAAAAAAAAAAATTGAAAAAACATAAAACTGTTATTCGCAAATTAAGTCAAAATTCAAATCCTGTATCACGAAAACGAAAAATTATCAACCAAAAAGGTGGAGCATTTTTGCCTTTATTGTTAGCACCAGTTATTAGTGCACGTATTTCAAAAATAATTTAATGGAACATGCGAGGAAAATGGTACTTGTACCTAAAGAAAACTTGGAGAAGGTACAAAAACAGAAAAATGATTCTACTAAAGCCAACAATACTGAAGCTGCTAGTCAAATTCTTTCTCAATTGGCTCGTCGAATATTACCGTCTTCTCAAACGCTAGGTACGCCTTTAACACGTTCAGACGCTGAATTGACAAATATTTCAAATTCACCTTACAATAATGACTCTGATAAAAAAATGGAAAGCCTACAATGAAGCATTAAGAAGATTTTTATTTTTTATTGTAAATCCAAATGGTTCAGAAACGTTGTTGGAGAAAACAACAGACAAATATTCTACGAATACTGACTATACAACTTCTGATGATTCTCATAATGCTTTTGAACCAAATACAGTATATTCAGAGCAAGCTATTTTAGATAAAGTACCTAAAAAACATCGACAAAATGCTAATGCATTGATAGACTACCTAAATATAAGCGGCAGTAAACGTATTGAATGGGACAACCGTGGTGCTGTTACTATCAATGGTAAAGAAGTACAAGGTGCAAACATTTCGGATTTAGTCAATGACGCCCTCAGGTTCAGAAAAACTTTCAAAGCAGTAGGAAGACACGAGTTTAGTCAACTACTTCAAGATATAAATACACCATAAACATTGGTTGGTAACAAAATTTTTTTGGATAGAACACCTACAGCGACGCCTACAACAACAACACCAGGTGTTCCAAGAACGCCGCATACATTATTGAATAATAGCGATCTTATAACCGAAGATGAGGATGAGGATACACTATCCAATACTTCAGTGACAATACCACAAAATGAAACACCACAGCAACCATCGCGATATTCAACAAGAAGTCAAACAAAAAAAACGGGATGGCTGAGTCTACGTTAAATTTTGAACAATCATATTATGATGAAGAGCAACCTACAGGTTATACAGGTGGGACGAATCTTTTGAAAAAATTTACAAATAAAGTACCACAAGAAGATATTAAGAATTAGTTACAGCCTCAAGATACTTATACACTTCATAAACCAATTCGTTATAAATTTCCACGGTTTCATTATGTTGTGTCAAATATTGATGATGTTCGGGGAGCCGATCTCGTTGATGTACGTTCATTAAAAACTTATAAAGATAATTATTCTTATATACTTGTAGTAATCAATGTATTAAGTAAATATGTATGGGCTGAACCATTAAAAGATAAAACTTCATTATACGTAGAAAATGCATTCAAAAAAATTTTTTCTGAAAGTAACCGGCAACCTGTAGTTTTACAAACTGATCGCGGTAAAGAATTTGTAGCCAAAAATGTTCAAGATTTTTTGACGCAACGTAATATTAAGTTTCGAGTCGCACGTAATCCTAATGTTAAAGCCGCTGTTGTTGAATGTGTAAATCGTACAATAAAAGAACGTATGTGGCGTTATTTTAGTCATAAAAAAACTAATCGTTATATAGACATACTACCATTACTTATAAAAGTTTACAATAATACACGACACTCATCGACGAAAACGACACCTGTGTCGGAAACGCTGGAAAATGTAAGTGAAGCGCGTAATAATATAATATCAACTTTTAAACGAAAAAATACCAATAATAAACGTAAAAAAATTCATCCCTTTAAATATCGTGTAAATGATTTAGTACGAATCAGTAAAACAAAAGCTACGTTTGAGAAAGGTTATAAAGCAAATTGGACTAAAGAAGTATTTAAAATTAAAAAAGTTAAACGACGTCAATTATTACCTACTTACGAGTTATGTGATTTAGAAGGTGAAGACATTGATGGGTTTTTTTATAAACAAGAATTAACTTTAGTGAACAAAAATATTGACGAAAAAAAATTTGAAATTGGACGAATTATCAAAAGTAAAGGTAAAGGACGTAATAAACAAGTATTTGTCAAGTGGTTAGGTTACCCCGATAAATTTAATTGTTGGATACCTGCTACAAATGTAAAATGACAAATCCTACGGACAAATTTACCATGATTTTACCTAGTGACAGTAGTATGGAATATTTTCCATCTAATACAGCATCTAGATTTACAACTTATTTACCACATCAAATTGAATTAACTGGTAAATGAGTTATGGCATTAACTGAAATACAATATCCATGTAATTTTTTACACATACGTGATCATAATGATTCATATGCTGCTTTTATTGGTGGTTATGAAACAGAAGAACAATTACGAAAAACAGGACAGCATAACGTAAAACGCGGTATTTATCAGAATCCTGATGAGTTTATGTGGGCAATCAATCGTATACCGACTATAAAATTTCATTTTGAATTTCATTACAATTCAAGAAACGGATACGTTACTATACGCAGATACTGTAGAAGGGACGAGTGTAAAGATAAAATTCATTTATTAAATTTGTCACCGAAAATATGGACAGTGTTGGGTTTCAATGGTGCAGCCATTGGTATTGAAGGCGTTCCTTTTCCAGACTTACAACCAGAGGACTACGAAATTATAGGTGAACGGCCTATGAGCTTAGCTCGTGCGCTACCTGAAAATTTTTTCATCTATTGTGATGTTTGTGCACCCTACGTCACAGGTGATATACAATCGTCATTATTACGTATAGTCCCATTTAATACAGCAACTAAATATGTATATGGTAGTATACGCTCAACTAATTTTACATCTGCAAATTATATACCACTATTACAATCATCATTTAGAACAATTGAAATAGATATAAGAGACGGTAAAGGTAATCTTATACCATTTGAATACGGGCCATTGAACGTAACACTTCATTTTAAACGCGTTGATTAGTGATTGAAAAAAATGAATCATTACGTTGAATATTATCAAGTACAAGCTGGTGGAGGTTACACTGAAAAATATAATTGGTTCGGCCGTGTATACGTAGGTATACCTTACCAGCGTGGTCACGGTATTGGTGCTTTTTTGGGTGGTTTATTTCGACGTGTATTACCATTTTTGGATAAAGCTGCTCGTGCTGTCGGTAAAGAAGCACTCAATGCGGGGTTAAGTGTTGTTAGTGATATTTCAACACGCCGTATACCGCTGAGAGACGCCCTAGAACATCGTTTGACGGATGCTGGTTTGAATTTAAAACGTAAAGCCCAAGAAAAAATCGATAAAATAATGACAGGCTCCGGTTATAATTATAATGACAGCAGGGAAGTTATTCAGTCTCGTTTGAAGCGCCGACGCGTACGCAAGCGTGCTGACCGTAAGAAAAAAACAAAAAAAACGTACCAAAAAATATGGTAAAAAGACAATCAGTAAAACAAGGAAAAAATTAAAAATAAAATTAAAACAAAAAAGTGGTTCCAGAAAAAAGAAAAAGCGTTCAGTACAAGATATTTTTGACACTAATATATAATAATGGCTTTTTTACATTCTTATTCAAGCGAGTGTGCCAAGTCAGAATTGGACTTATTTACGATACCACCAACACAAACAAGCATCGAATATTCACAATGGACGCACTACAATCCAGTTTCTTCACTAACAGACGAATCGCCCATTGAATTTGTTATACTTGGGCATGGTGATGAATACATCGATTTACCTCATACAATGTTAAAAATACGAGCACAAATAATTGCTGCTGACGGAACTTATGCTGCGGCCGATAAAGTCGGTCCTGTAAATAATTTATTACACTCAATGTTCAATCAAATAGATGTATTTTTCAATCAAAAATTAATTTCACCGCCTAATAATGCATATGCTTACCGAGCATACATTGAAACATTATTAAATTACAGTAGTGATGCGAAGAATTCACACTTAGGTTTAACATTGTGGTCTAAAGATACTAGCGGTGCGTTTGATCATCCTGTAGGAGGTATTGGTGAAAATGACAACAATTTTAGTAACAAAGGTCTAGAAGAACGTGCGGGGAATCCTAAAAACGGTGCAAAATTTGATTTACTTGGACATCTACGTTGTGATATTTTTAATCAAGATAAATTTTTATTAAACGGTGTAGAAATGCGCTTACGTTTAGTACATACAAAAGATTCATTTCGTCTTATGGACAGTACAAATAGAAATTACGAAATACATTAACTTGACGCATCACTTACTGTAAGAAAAGCTAAAGTAGCGCCAGATATACTTTTGGGTCACGCCAAGGCTTTGTCACAAAAAACGGCAAAGTACCCCCTGACGCGTGTAGAACTAAAATCATTTGTGTTACACGCAGGTATTTTAAGTCAAACAATAGATAATGCCATATTAGGGCAGCTACCTAAAAGAGTGATTATTGGTTTTGTGGATAATCGTGCATACAATCGTAACAGAATATTAAGCCCTTTTAATTTTGATAATCATGGTATCAACTTTTTTTGTCTTTATGTTGACGGTAAGCAAGTACCAGGTGAAGCATTACAACCACAATTTTCTGAGAATGATTATTTAGAAGCCGAAGCATACAACACCCTTTTTACCGGCACGGGTATACATTTTTCTGACAATGGTAACAACATTACACGAAAAAAATACTCCAAAGGATATTGCTTGTTCGCATTCGACTTGACGCCTTATCTATCTGCTCATTTTGCTACTCACTGGAATCTTGTTAGAAACGGTAGCCTAAGAATTGAAGTACATTTTGATAGAGCAACGACTACGAGTTTAAACTGTATACTTAATGCTGAGTACGATAATATACTAGAAATTGATTCTTCCCGCCAAGTGATAGTCGACTACAACCCGGGGAAAAAGGTTTAGATCAGACCGCATATAATTATATCTGATCAGATCTGACAAAATAAATCTGGCCAGATCTTTAAATTGTCTCTATCTGGCGAGATCTGGCCAGATTTGATCAGATATAATTATACGTGGTCAGATCTAAACCTTTTTCCGCGGTGATCCCTACTAAAAAAAAATATTAAATTGCGAAAAAAAAAAAAAAAGATAATTTCAATTCAATCCGAAATGTAATCTGCTATATTAGGAACATTACTTAGAGGAATTACAAATGATTATAATTAATTAAAATCCCGGTCACTGCTGGGCTCGAACCTGCATCCTTCCGATTAGAAGTCTTTGATGCTATCCACTGTGCTGACCAACGTATGTGATCGCGTGAGTGTAAATAACTACACGAAAAAAAAATTATAGAGAGTATTCCTATGCATTGAAGGAATGGTTCCTATAATAGTATAGGAACTGTACCCATACTACACTTATCCAAAAAATTAAAGGAACAAGAAAATTTTATAAAATTTTTAGTGATTTGTGGAAGTCTGTATTTTCGTGAAAAATGATCGTATCGAAAAAATCAAAAAAGCAAATTAAAGCTTGAAATCTCTAGTTTTAAGATCTCTCAACCAAATAATTCTCCGAGCCACGGTTTTTGCGGAATCATAAGAAATATGCCGAGACAAAATTTTTCTAAATTTTCCGGTTTTGTTTTTTAGGCCTACGGGGCCGGGAAAATTTTTTTCGAAAAAGCCAATTCATGACTCGTTTAGAAAATTTATTCAGCTACAATTTGCTTTTTTTGTTTCTCTGTACGACAATATGCTGCTGAGATATCAGCCTTCAAATGAAAAAGGGTCCTTTTGTCTTTGATTATCGATATCTCAGCAACTAATGGTCGCACAGTAATTCAAAGGGCAGTTTGAGGAACTTGAATAAATGCCCTACAAGCTCTATTTTCGATTTTATTGAAAAAAGATTTTTTTTGCATACTCAATATCAATTTGAAGAACCCACAAAATATGGCCATTTTCTGGTTTTTTAGTCAACTCATCGCTACTTTGTAAATATCGATAAAAAAAATAATGTTGCCAGGTGATTTTACAGCTTAATGTACCCCCAAAAACCCTGGAAATTTTCAGATTGATCCATCGAACCGTTTGTCCGGACCGATTGCTCAAAGTTTTATAAAACAATTAAAGGAACAAGAATTGTTCCTTAATTTGTGTAATCATTTCCAAAATGAAAAAATTAATTTTTTTCGGATTTTCTTCCATTTTCACGTTAGTTATTCCGCAAATGTAAGGTAAAGAGAAAAAAAAATTTTTTTTTCAAAAAACGAAAAAAAAAAAAAAAAAACCCGAATAAAATGTAAAAAAAAAAATGTTAAAAAAACTCTTGTTTTATCTGCTTTTTTGAAAAAAAATTTTTTTTTCTCTTTACCTTACATTTGCCGAATAACTAACGTGAAAATGGAAGAAAATCCGAAAAAATTAATTTTTTCATTTTGGAAATGATTACACAAATTAAGGAACAAATCTTGTTCCTTTAATTGTTTTATAAAACTATGAGCAATCGGTCCGGACAAACGGTTCGATGGATCAATCTGAAAATTTCCAGGGTTTTTGAGGGTACATTAAGCTGTAAAATCACCTGGCAACATTATTTTTTTTATCGATATTTACAAAGTAGCGATGAGTTGGCTAAAAAACCAGAAAATGGCGATTTTTTGTGGGTTTTTCAAATTGATATTAAGGATAAAAAAAAATTTTTTTCCAAAAAAATCGAAAATAGAGCTTGTGGGGCATTTATTCAAGTTCCTCAAACTGCCCTTCAAATTACTGTGCGACCATTAGTTGCTGAGATATCGATAATCAAAGACAAAAGGACCCTTTTTCATTTGAAGGCTGATATCTCAGCAGCAAATTGTCGTACAGAGAAACAAAAAAAAAGCAAATTGTAGCTGAATAAATTTCCTAAACGAGTCATGAATTGGTTCTTTCGAAAAAAATTTTCCCGGCCCCGTAGACCTAAAAAACAAAACCGGAAAATTTAGAAAAATTTTGTCTCGGCATATTTCTTATGATACCGCAAAAACTGTGGCTCAGGAAATAATTTGGCTGAAAGATCTTCAAACTAGAAATTTCAAGCTTCAATTTGCTTTTTTTATTTTTTCGATAGATCATTTTTCACTAAAATACATACTTCCAAAAATCACTAAAAATTTTATAAAATTTTCTTGCTCCTTTAATTTTTTGGATAAGTGTATTATAGGAACCACCCCTATACCATTATGGGAACCATTCCTATACTATTATAGGAACAGTTCCTATACCAGTATAGGAACCATTCCTATAATATTATACGAACCATTCCCATAAATTTTAGAAACTATTCCCATAAATTTTTGAAACTATTCCTATATTATTATAGGAACCATTCCTATAATATTATAGGAACTATTCCTACAATATTATAGGAATCATTCCTATAATATTATAGGAACCATTCCTATAATATTATAGGAACCATTCCTATAATATTATAAAAATGGGAATAGTTCCTATAATTATAGGAACGGTTCCTATACTTATAAGAACGGTTCCTATACTTATAGGAATGGTTTCTATAATATTATAGGAATGATTCCTATAATATTGTAGGAATAGTTCCTATAATATTATAGGAATGGTTCCTATAATAATATAGGAATAGTTTCTAAAATTTATGGGAATGGTTCGTATAATATTATAGGAATGGTTCCTATACTGGTATAGGAACTGTTCCTATAATAGTATAGGAATGGTTCCCATAATGGTATAGGAACTGTACCCATACTACACTTATCCAAAAAATTAAAGGAACAAGAAAATTTTATAAAATTTTTAGTGATTTGTGGAAGTCTGTATTTTCGTGAAAAATGATCGTATCGAAAAAATCAAAAAAGCAAATTAAAGCTTGAAATCTCTAGTTTTAAGATCTCTCAACCAAATAATTCTCCGAGCCACGGTTTTTGCGGAATCATAAGAAATATGCCGAGACAAAATTTTTCTAAATTTTCCGGTTTTGTTTTTTAGGCCTACGGGGCCGGGAAAATTTTTTTCGAAAAAGCCAATTCATGACTCGTTTAGGAAATTTATTCAACTACAATTTGCTTTTTTTTGTTTCTCTGTACGACAATTTGCTGCTGAGATATCAGCCTTCAAATGAAAAAGGGTCCTTTTGTCTTTGATTATCGATATCTCAGCAACTAATGGTCGCACAGTAATTTAAAGGGCAGTTTGAGGAACTTGAATAAATGCCCTACAAGCTCTATTTTCGATTTTTTTGAAAAAAAATTTTTTTTTATCCTTAATATCAATTTGAAAAACCCACAAAAAATGGCCATTTTCTGGTTTTTTAGCCAACTCATCGCTACTTTGTAAATATCGATAAAAAAAATAATGTTGCCAGGTGATTTTACAGCTTAATGTACCCTCAAAAACCCTGGAAATTTTCAGATTGATCCATCGAACCGTTTGTCCGGACCGATTGCTCATAGTTTTATAAAACAATTAAAGGAACAAGATTTGTTCCTTAATTTGTATAATCATTTCCAAAATGAAAAAATTAATTTTTCTCGGATTTTCTTCCATTTTCACGTTAGTTATTCGGCAAATGTAAGGTAAAGAGAAAAAAAAATTTTTTTTCAACTATTCCTATGATAGTATAGGAACTATTCCTATAATATTATAGGAACTATTCCTATAATATTATAGGAACTATTCCTATAATATTATAGGAACTATTCCTATAATATTATAGGAACTATTCCTATAATATTATAGGAACTATTCCTATAATATTATAGGAATTATTCCTATAATATTATAGGAACCATTCCTATAATAGTATAGGAACCATTCCTATAATATTTAAAAAATGGGAATAGTTCCTATAATTATAGGAACGGTTCCTATACTTATAGGAACTATTCCTATGATAGTATAGGAACCATTCCTATAATATTATAGGAATGGTTCCTATAATTATAGGAACTATTTTCATAATGGAATAGATATCATTCCCATAATTACAGGAACTATTCCTATAATTATGGGTAATATTCCCATATCTATAGGACGTATTCCCATAATTAATGGTCATCATTCCTATACTGGTATAGGGTGATATTTCACGAAATTATAGGAACCGTTCCCATAATTTTCGTTCCGTGTACATATAAACAATTTTCAATAATGATACAATGTATACATGATTATATCTGAGCAGATATAATTAGATCTGATTATCTTAAGTGTTGTATTTAGTTTACAGGAAGTTATATCCAATCAGATCTTACGAGATACACGCAGATCTGACCAGATATGAATACTTTTCTATAAAAATAAGATGTATACATGATTATACCTGAGCAAATATAATGAGATCTGATTATTTGAAATGTATTTAATTCAAATGTAGTTATATCTGATCAGATCGTACAAGATATACGCAGATCTGACCAGGCATAATTAATTATCCATAAAATTAAGACGTATACATGATTATATCTGACCAGATATAACAAGATCTGATCATACTTAATGTTGAATTTAGTTTAGATATAGTTCTATCTGATCAGATCTTACGAGATATACGCAGATCTGACCAGACATAGACAATTATCTATAAAAGTAAGACGTATACATGTTTATAACTGAGCAGATATAATAAGATCTGATCATATGAAATGTTCGATTTAGTTCAGATATAGTTATATCTCGTCAGATCTCAGGAGATATACGCAGATCTGACCAGATATAATCATGCCTGATATTAAATCTAGCCCAGATCTTATTATATCTGATTAGATCTGACCGGATATAACCAGTGGTTAGTCAGATATAATGAGATCTGATCATGTCTAAATATTAGATCTGATCAGATATAAATAGATCTGCCAAGATATAATTTTATCTGGTCAGATATAATTATATCTTGGCGATCTAAATCATTTTCTCCGGGGATGGATAAAAAGAATATGGTTAAATGCAGAGCAGTCAGTTAGCTTGGAAATTTCGTAAGTGTAATATCCATCTATCCTTTTTTAGTTGGTGCGTGAGTGAATGAAAATATTATAAAAATGACTCATCATTCAAACGAGCTGATTATAGACATACAAGGTTTGGCCGGACCCGATGGTTTATTTATACCAAAAGAAATAGCTATACTACCTGTTATAGGCAGACATATAGGGCATTGAATAATAGGACCACCGTTACTAAAAAGTGCTTTGAGTACAAAAGTTTGTAGGCGCAATTTCTGGCTAACGACATTTTATCATCGCTTAGACTGTCGTCAAGGGTCAATGCCCTTTGAATCTCTCAAGTCTTTGATATTTGAAGCTACAACGAATACGGTGTTGATATACGTCCGTGGAAAAGAAAAAAAAAATTTCTCACGAACAATTATTTCAAGACCTGTTATTGACTTGGAAAAATATTGTCCGCAATTTTACACGCTACCTTTGAACAATTACTTGTGCTTTTATCCCGGTGGAATAAAAAAGAATGCAAAGCATGATTATTCATGTGCACTTCATAATGCCTTCAAATTAAAAGCATGGATTGAAAATAATATTTTAACTTGAGAGTTAATATTAACAGACAAATTTGATGATATAAAAAATGACGAAGACGAACACTGGATAAATTGTTTTACTGCAGGTGAGAATAAAAAAAAAAATATTCAAGAAATTAAACCAGCACTCCCACCGAGAACATCAAAAAATTTTAGACCTAAATCAATCGTGATACCGATGTCAGGTAATACAGTACAACCATCTAATAATTGTGCTAGCAGCGCACCACCAACGTATTCACCGCCACCGCCATCTTACCAAGAAGGGGAGGACGTGTGTGGTAGAAGCAGTGATGTGAGTGTTAGAGGCAGCACTGTAATTCGTAAAAACGTTGGGTCGCTAGTAGCGATATCACCGCCGCCATCTTATCAAAAGGGGGAAGACGTGTGCAGTAGAAGCAGCAACGTTTAATGAACACGTCAGTTACTTGAAGTCTTAACGAATACGAATGTCACGGTCGGCGGTGTTTTCGCCGCAGACGAAGCACCATGGGTGTGGACAAGACCATGTGCACTCATTTGCAACACAGACGATCATACAAGAACCGGAACCCACTGGGTCGCAATACATCTTAGTCAGGATGGGCGAGGATTCTACTTCGACAGCTATGGATTACCACCGTTTGATGAGAAAATCACATATCGCTTTACAAGAAATTGCCGAACATATACTTGGAACCGCGTCCAACTCCAAGATCTATCAAGCAATGTTTGTGGGCACTACTGCATTGTTTTGTTGCATTGGCTTAGTGATGTTCGCTGTTACGAGTCGCTGCTTAAAAAGTTTGGAAGAAGTACAAAAATGAATGATCAAATTGTTGTGAAAATGTTCCGTGCCATTATTAAAAATAAGTATAATAAGAAGTGTTCATTGTCATCAAGTTCAAGTATTCAAAATTGTAAAGAAAAAACACGTAAGAAGTCTTTTTAGTACGGAAGCAAATGTAACTTTTTTTTTTTTTTTTTTAACTATACGCACTTATTACTTACATGATTTTGGTTTTTTTTAAAAAAAATGCACTTGATATGTACAATTTCTTTTTTAACTACTTTTTTTTCTTTTGTTTTTATATTCCATCAGTATTAAATATCTCTTTTTTTTTGTTTTTTTCATCAGCATTAAATATACAATTTCTAAGTATTTTATGTGCCTTTAACATATATATATGAATATATATGAATATATATATATATATATATATATATATGTTTACACTCCCCGAAATATATATACATATAATTATTAAGTTAAATTTACGTTTTTCTTCTAAGATATAAATTTTATGAAAGTATCATAAGGGGATGGTCCGTATGAGTTGTTCATGCTGGACATTTCCCAGAATAATGATAATTTTTCGTAGATATAGTCGGAAAAGTGTTGAAGGGTGACGAGGACGTAACATCTACAAACATATAATATCTTTTAGGAACGCAGAATGTAATAAAAAAAAAAAATAAAATTCGGGCGTCGATTGGCCCTGCGGGCCAGCCCCGAAACTTCCCGCTCTTTTCGACCTCAAAGATCTCGAAAACATTGGTGTAGATATATTTTCGAGCTCTTCGAGCTCGAAAATGCTATCATTTGCGATTGTTTTTTTACGATCTTCTCAAGCTCTAACAAGTTACCTGTTATGCTGAAGTTTGAAAATTTAAGAATCAAGAATTGTTAATGAAGCGGTTTTTAAAATTTAATCCCTGATTATGTTCAATAAAATAAGTGTATTCAGACAGAAATCAATGCCAGGGATTCAAATCAAGATTTAAATGAGTTTTGACTCATGTGAGAAACAATAAAATATGAAATATCCGAGAAAAATATTAAAAACTACGTTTTATCGATTTCATTGTTGGTACTATGATTTAAAATAAAAACTAAGTTCGATGACATTATGTATCGAAAGTAACCATATAAAGGATGAGTTGGTATGACTTTAGCCACATTTTTGTAGGTTATATTATGATGTATCCGGGAAAAATAACTTATAATGTTATTTTTTAATTTTTCAACGCCGATATCTTTCGAACTAATTGATCGATTTTGACGTTTGAGGTGGCGGCAATCGACGCGTTTTATTGAATTCTAGAGCTGATTAAAATTTGAAATCGATCGTGTCAGTCGTTTCGAAAATGTTTAGAAAAAACCGTTTTTGACCATTTTTTTCTCCCGCGATAACTCTCGAACGAATTATCCGATTTTGATGTTTGAGGTGGCAATCGACATGTTTTTTTGAGTACTAGAGCTGATTATATTTTGATATCGACCGTATAAGTCGTTCCTAAGAAATCAATAAAAAAAAAAAAAAAAAATTTTTTTTTTTATGTAATTCGTAGATATTTTCGAGTCTATTTGATCAAATAATCTAAAATTTCCAGAAAAGTTGATGGCCAACAAGCTCTTTCAATCACCGCCTTAAACATCCAAATCGGTTTATTAGTTCAAAAGTTACCAAGAGTTTACATACATACACACACACACACACACACGCACACACACACATATACATACACACACATACATACACACACTCGGACATCATTCCGAAAATAGTCAGAATAGCTTCCTAGGACCTCAAAACGTCGACATCTGATGAAAACTCGATTTTCGAAAATCGGGGTGAAAACAATAACTTCCCGAAATTTTTGAGAATCGTCGATTTTCTTAGCGGGAAGTTAGAGAAAAGGAGATGATCGGCAGGAAGGCCGTCGAGCTGCTGGTCACGTCTTTTATCCACCAGACGGCATTTTACCAATTTTTACATGATGTAAAAAACCTTCGAAAAATGAACACAACCACGAGCCGTTCGAAGAGGTTGCTGAGGTCCACCAATTAAAAGTGGATTTAAAGCAAGCTGTTAAAAATATGCCAATTAAAGGGCAGTTAAATATTGAGTATCAGCACTTAGTTTTAAAGTTAGAACCCTACCATTTTTGTTATCTGTGTAATGCCGATTCTTTCACAATGCGATAGTCAGCGTATCATCAATATTTTTACCATCTTAATTCCTGAATTATCAACTTTCTAAGGAACTTTGTAGGAGCTTCACAAGCCCTATATGTGAAAATACGAAGTCAGTTTGGACGAGATTTTCGTAAGAATATTCCAAAAAACCCAAGAAATCTTAAGGCCTACTGTGAGTTTCTTCAAACTCCTCAAGGTCAAAATCTTTTGTTCTACACGACGCAAGTAGAACACTTAAGACCAATGATTCGGCATCAAATTCAATGTCGAGTGATTGGTACTGACAAAAATACTTGCATAGGATGTTGGAGCAATAATGTGGTTAATTTTATTGATAAACAGTCAGCGATGTACCAGAGATCGGCAAAAAAAAAATTTTATTTTTTAATTTTCAATTATTCTAGAAAATTGTGATTTTTAGATATCGAGTATTATTTTTATCTGTAGTGCAAATAAATGACAAACGATTGTCAATTTTCTTAATGTTTAAAAATGGTTGAAAAATGATAGTACAATTTTCGATAGATTGATAATTTCAGACAAACAAATTTCGAATTTCCAACAAATATGTATTGTTGAACAATAAAATTTTGAATATTCGAAAAACGAGTAATTGTTTTTTGATCAAATATAAATTTTTAAAAAATTGGCAATTGTTAAAACACTAAGTTACAACTACCTCAAATTAAGTAATTGATGACCAATTAAATAACAATTTAAATAAAAATCGATAATTGTTGGGAAACATAATAACAATTATCTTCATAATGAGCAATTGGTGACGAAAAAAATAAAAATATTTTTAAAAATCGATAATAGTCGAAAAATATATGAACAATCATTCTAAAACATGAGTAATTGGTGATCTGTAAGATTACTATTTTTATTTTAATTGCTAATTGTTGAAAACCAAGTATAAATTACTTAAAGAATTCATAATTTTTCAAAAACGTAGTACCAATTATTAAAAAAATTAGTAATATGTGACCAATAAAATTATAATTTTTCGTGAAATAAATATTTATTGGAAAAAATATTTTGAATTTGTAAAAATATCGGTGATTATCACACACTACAATGTTACGTGTTCCGAAAATGATTAATATAGGAAATATAGAAAATATAGGAAATGATAAATTATTAGTTTTTATGTATAAATTTCATAATAATCAGTATTATTATTTGCGCTTGCGTTACATTTCATAAGTACTCTTAATTCAAAATTTTTATCAGTTAATTGATTGTACTTTGGAAGAGAAAACATCGTCGCATAGCTAAAAAGTCTTTCGACTGTGGCTGATGATGGAAGTAGAGTGTTAAATTTAAAAAAAATATCTTTTATGACAGGATAACTATTCAATAATTGTAAATCAGTACGGAGCTCAGACTTAAATTTTTGAAATAATATTCCTGGACCACTAGTCCCAAAGGTTTGATAAGCAATACATTCTGCTTCTGCTGGTGAACTGAATTCGGAATAATTATCAATATCATTCTGATCAGTCGAGTCCTGCTGATGAGAAGTTTCTGGGACCGCTGTCAGTGCTTCTTTTATCACCAACATTACATTATTTTGAGCTACCGTGCTTAAACATCTTAACTACTGTTACGTTTTGGGAATTACCCCAAATTAATTAAAAATAAAAATAATTTTTAATTATTTTATTTTATCCAGGTTTGGCCTCGTTAGAGTGTCTATAGACCCCTGATAGGCGGTGATCGTCGATTATTTTATGAATTATTGTTTTACTTTTCTTTCGCGATCTTAAATATTTTTTCGATGCCGGTTCCAACTCCATGTAATTATTTTTATTATAGCAGCAGGTGAATAGATGGATAATCGGCAGAAAATTTCAGGGAAACCCGAACTGCTATTGAGCGCTCAGGGTTATAGAATAGGGTGGAACAGCTGGTAAGCGCTCGCCCCTGGGTAGTAATAGGGCTATGGATAGGTCATAGTGTAGGAGAAAATATTGGGGTGCCAATTGGCACCCCACAATAAGGTTAAATTAATTTAGAAATAATTTTCGAGCTTATTAACTCTATAGAGAACAGAGGTTCGAGCTCTATGAGCTCTCTCGAAGGAGTGACTATTTAGTAGTCATAAAAATATAATCAAGTCAACAGAGTTGACAAAATGTTGTTGCTGCATCTCAGGCTCCCTGTGAGAGAATCGTCGTAGCCCGGGTCTCATGCATCGTCATCTGTTTTGACTATCCGCGAGCCACGGTGACTCTCTTATCATAAACGATTTCCGTTACATTGTATAAAATTATTTTATTAAAAATTATTTATTTAATTTAATCAATTAAATATTATGGGAGCGTAACACCACTTTAGCTTAAATTTTGGATGTGATGCTGTAGCCACAGCACTGATCCGACCTTCATTTGT
The DNA here is from genome assembly GCA_030273425.1 of Microplitis manilae. Taxonomy (NCBI): domain Eukaryota; kingdom Metazoa; phylum Arthropoda; class Insecta; order Hymenoptera; family Braconidae; genus Microplitis; species Microplitis manilae. The sequence continues at coordinate 15,556,591 of CP092720.1, read as the reverse complement.
GACATCAAAGAAACATTTGAAGCGTTTGTGTAATCCGTGGAGAAGAACAGTGGTAATTTTTTACACAAAGTAAGGTTCAATTTTTGGCAACTCTCTAGCTGATTCCTCACAGTTATAAGAGTTGGAAGTAAATATCCATAAGAACCTAATTTTTCCCCATGTGATGGTGGACCAGTTTGTGCAGACCAGTTTTTGTTCCTGCACGGAAAAAAAAAAATGTTGAAATTCACCCAAATTTTCAATACTTTTTATTGTTTCAAATAGTAATGCGGCGCCCGCGTGCGATTTTGTTGTTTATTATAAAGTATAATGTTAAAATATATGAGTGATCTGTTAAAATATACTTATGCTCAAAGAAAAAAAGTATAAGGTAAAGATATAGTTTTTAAAATTTCAAATAGTAAAGATTATTATTTTGAATTGTATAGTTTCAATGGCAGGATGATATTTTTTAGACTGACGCTAGTAAAAATTAAAACTAAAACCATAGATTTTAAAGTTTTAAACAATATAAGTCTCGAAGTCGATGTATATAATTTCATAGACGATAGTCACTTTTTCTTATACTACCGTAGTAATAATTTTTATTCCAAACCCTCATTTTTATTGTATTGAATAATAAAAATATATTTTTTTTTTTGTTCTATTTTTTTATTTTGAACTATTTGTTTCCGGCTTTTACCGTTTGCTCTCGTAGTACGAGGTTCTATTCGGGTTTCTGATTTCACCCCCCCCCCCTCCTTCTCCCTTCTTCCATTGTCTGTTTTCTCATCGTTGTGCATTTAATTGATTGCATCCTTGCATCCTTGTAGTGTGAATAACTGATTCAGTCGGGTACAGTATGTAGTTGTTCGAATTTTTATATGAAAAATCATCAGATAAATTTCAGCCGACTCTCGCGCTCGAACTGCCACCCTTTCGTGAACAGAGTCCAGTCCCTGGCACTTGGAGCGCTCGGCCACAGCATGCGTGTGAGAAACGAAAGTTATTTCCGTACTTAAATGGATGACGGTAGCGCATGAAATTTTACTGCATTAAACAATAAAATTTGCTGAGGCTGACACATACCTTTTACAAATTGACGAAGTATAATGTACAGTTTCATAAAGTCAATCTTCACTGATTTCAGTGGAAATATTTAATATTTGCTTTAATAATAAAAATCCGTGAAAATTTATTTATTTCCGGTTACATCATTAAATTTGACTGTTGACTAATATTAAAATTTAAAAACGACTCCGGGTAAAGTTTCTTAGTTAGAGGACTTTATAGAATAACGTTCTAACTAAATTCATTATTTTGTATCCTTCATATTTTTATTGTTTGAGACTTTAATTTCTTATTTTACAAACGATAGATATTTAAGTTGGGGCTGTTAAACTTTAAAGTTTAATTTTTTTAGTGTTTACTTGGTCTTTTTTATAGTTTTAAATGATAATTCTATCTAAATGAACTGTATATTTTAGCCTTCAATTTATAATTATCATTTCTTAAATATTGAAATCACGATATTACTATTTGAATTTATATTAATCGCTAAAAATATTATAATTATTAGACATCAAACTTTATTTATTACAGTTCCTTTTTTTCCGTGTGTGATTTTTATTTATTACTAGGTTTCTCTTATGACTATTATTGTTTTATTCTTATGACTATTGGTTTCTAATATCTACGACTATACTAAACTATTGCACCTAAAATTACTCTATTTCTTATTATTTTTGACTTAATTACTAATGTGATTTATAACTAGTATTATTATTATTTACTTATGACTAAAAACTAAAAACTATGGTGCTTTTTTTTCTAATTACTATGTATACTTAAAAACTACTACTTAATTACTACCGTTTGATTATAATCTATTGATCCCTATTTTTTTTTCAATAAACTCAACACTATTACTATAATTATTGTTGATTTATTATTTACTATAGCTGTGTAATATTACCAATAAGATTTTTGTGATATTATGTTTATACGAGTGTATAGTATAAGTATCAGTACGCGCCGAAGTAGAAATTATTCTAAGTCCCGAGCTAGCAAAATCAAAGGGAAAGAAAAAAAATATGAAGAATAATTCCATATGAATCTTTTAAAAAATTCAAGAGATTGAAAGAAATACAAAATAAGACAAAAATATGAGAAATAATGTGTGAGAGTAAAAATTGACTTATATATATTGCAGATGGGTGAGACAAACTGAGTTTTATTTCAAGTATATTTCTTATAGATGAGACCCAGATGAAGTTAACCTCACGTATATATTTCTTATGGACGAGACCAAAATTAACGTTTTTTTGATTTAAATTAACTAAGTTATTATTAAATTATTAATCATTCATCAGAGTCGAAGTATAAAAACATGTTTAATAAACCCATTTTCCAAAAGTCAATTACTGAAAATTAGTAAATATTCACTAATTCAAGAAGCCAATCGTTCTATTAATTCCAAAAGGAAATACAGTTGGCACTCTGAATTAGTGAATATTTACTGTTTGTTGATGAATTTTACAAACTTACTTTTACAGAGTATGAATATATATGTTCTTATGCATCAATTACTATTATTTTTGATAAAGGATTTACTATTCTAAATTACAATAACTATTTATTCTACATGCAAAATAAATAAATATTAAAAAAGTTAAACTAAAATAAAATGAAAATTATTTTATAATTTTTATTTTATATTTTTATTTCAAGCGGTCACTTATTACAGTGAAGTGTACTTTTTACTGTCGTTTCTTACTTCAGTATACAAATAATTATTATTATCATTAAGATCTTGATTTTGTTCGTTATTTTGTTAATGGGTTTGATAATTTAGATAATTAAACTGGTGTTGTTAGTGTGACTGTGTTTCATAACTCTCTTCTGTATAATACGGCTGGGCTTTTTGATCCAGATAAAGTTGAGGCTGATATTGCTCTGATGGGTGGTGCTGCAGAGTTTGCGGTTGTTGGTAATGCTGGTTGAAGTATCTTTGATAACCCTCTTTTTGAAAATTATGTTCTATTGGTTGATGGATATTATGTTGAGCTTGTTGTAGCTGATGTTGGTGTGGATTTTGCTGCAGAGTTTGTGGCTGTTGTTTTTCATCGAATTGAGGCTGATGTTGCTTTGGGTGTTGCTGCGAAGTCTCTGGTTGCTGTTGGTACGAGTGTGTTTAAGGACTCTGTTGTTGAATCTGTTGCTGTTGTCTATTGTTATTTCGTTTCGTAATTGAAGTTCTTTTACTGGATGAATTCAGTACTGTCACACTTCTTATTTGAGGTTTTTTATTTTTTTTTTATCGAATCGTTTTCAAGTAGGTCCTTATCCAACACCTCATTATTATCATTACTATTGCAATTGACTAGACTAGATCACCCTAACTCATAATCTATGTCAGGAGTATGATAATCTTCTCTGTATTCGTCAGTGTCAATAGTAAATTGTTGTTCTTCAACTTTTTTCGGCTCAAAATTATCAGATTCACTATTATTGTTGTCGTTGTTTCGTTTTAGACCTTTTTTTTTAGACAAAGGAGAAGTTTTTTGGTTTAATGAGTTGATTTTCATTAGTTTCTTATTTATTCCATTAGTATTATGTCGTTTCTTGTTTGTAGATAATTTATTTACTTGACGAGCATAATCACTCAGCCGTACTGTCGCATCTATTGTATTTGCACATTCTAAAGATGAACAGAAAAAAAAAACGTGAATGTTTTTAATGACAGATTCAAAAGTAATTCATTAAATACATATATATATATATATATATATATATATATATATATATATATATATACATAAGTAGTGACGTGGTCGCCAAGAACCACATCCCAGTCACTACATATATATATATATATATATATATATATATATATATATATATATATATATATATATATATATATATATATATATATTAGGGTGGGTCAAAAAAATCGAATAATTTATTTTTGACTTGATACTCTGAAAAATAGGTTCGTAGACACCTAAAAAGAATTTTCTCCGAGTATGAGCTCTTAATTATAACGGGAAGGTCCTCCGCTTTGCGGGTTTCTATTTTTTTTGAATAATCAGATAAAAAAATTTATATCTCGCTTTCAACTGCTAGGAAAAATATTCCGTGACATAGACTTTGTAAGAAATTGAGTGCTCTACAAAAAAGGTCTCTTATGATTTTTTCAAAAACTCAACCGATCAAATGATATTCATAATTGAAGTTTGGCTATTTTAAGGAAAATATTCATTTTTATTATGAATTTTATAAGTTGATGAAAAAAAATTATTTCGAATTGCAGAACTCATGATTTTGTTGGAAATTTACTGCTTTACAAAAATGGTCTCTTATGATTTTTCGATTAAGTGAAGCCGTTACGAGATATCCAACGTCAAACATTAACGAATATCAATATTTCCAGTTTTTGATCAATAATTCGATAAATTTAAATTTAAATTATTAGTTTCAGGAAAATTAACATAAATTTGAGTTTCGATGGATAAAGAAATGTTATAAACAATTTCTTTGATATTGTTTTCAGTCTTGAGCTTGTTTGATTGCATTAAAACAAGAAATTAGAGCATTTTTTTCGACATATAGCCAATGATTAGTTTAATTTAAAGTGAATGACACATTTCTTTTTCAAATTTAATATGAAAAGTATTGAATCGATTGAAAAAAAACCAGTATTTTAACTTTTTTATACATAAATTTTTTTATTGAATTATCAATTGCAATATAATTGTCAATATTTTTAACATAACAGTACGCTATTACTATAAATAATTTCCTTTATTACAATTTGGATATGTTTTTTGATGTTCTTTGACAACTTGCAATAAGTACTGCAATTGTTCTTCGTTTTTTATCGTAATCATTGGCTATGTGTAAAAAAAAATGCTCTAATTTCTTGTTTTAATGCAATCAAACAAGCTCAAGACTGAAAACGATATTAAAAAAATTGTTTATAACATTTCTTTATCCATCGAAACTCAAATTTATGTTAATTTTCCTGAAACTAATAATTTAAATTTAAATTTATCGAATTACTGATCAAAAACTGGAAATATTGATATTCGTTAATGTTCGACGTTGGATATCTCGTAACGGCTTCACTTAATCGAAAAATCATAAGAGACCATTTTTGTAGAGCAGTAAATTTCCAACAAAATTATGAGTTCTGCAATTCGAAATATTTTTTTTTCATCAACTTATAAAATTCATAATAAAAACGAATATTTTCCTTAAAATAGCCAAACTTCAACTATGAATATCTTTTGATCGGTTGAGTTTTTGAAAAAATCATAAGAAACTTTTTTTGTAGAGCAGTCAATTTCTTACAAAGTCTATGTCGCGGAATATTTTTCCTAGCAGTTGGAAGCGAGATATAAATTTTTTTATCTGATTATTCAAAAAAAATAGAAATCCGCAAAGCGGAGGACTTTCCCGTTATAATTAAGAGCTCATACTTGAAGAGAATTCTTCTTAGGTGTCTACGAACCTATTTTTCAGAGTATCAAGTCAAAAATAAATTATTCGCTTTTTTTTGACCCACCCTAATATATATTTCTTTACTGGACGCTCAACTTCTATTATTAGTTATTCCGTTGTAATGCAACTGCGCTTCTACGCCGGCGTTTTGATGGTGGTGGTACCTCGACTTCTAAGAAAGTCTTCTTCAACACACTAACCAGATAATTGAGAATTTTTTCCAAATCGTAATCTTTTTGGTTTCCAAGTATTATATTAACTTTTAATTCTTCGCTCTTAATTTCTTTTGTCTCTGTATAATTACCAGTCAGCTTAACAGTTAGATCCACATCAAATGGTTTTTCCTTTTTCAATAGCATCAAATCGGTACCGATCCTTGATGACTCTTCTTTTTAAAAATTATATATATATTAGGGTGGCGCAAATAAACCGACTATTTTTTTTTTCGAGTCTCTTATGAAAATTTGTTGGTTCACGATGTTTTAAGAAGCCTCTCCAAAAATCAGCTCGATAAGAAATTTTCAAGAGGTCGCTTACGAATTTTGAAAATATCAAAAATGATCGAAATTCGACTTTTTTATTTCAAAGTTTTTTTTTTCTCATGGCATCAATAGTTTATATTTGTGAAATCATGACTACGCTGAAAATTTGAGCCCAAAATTTGAGTTTTTAAACCTTGCTCAAGAATTTTGAATGCTTCTGTGTGCTGTCTTTTAAACGATTTTGAGCGACCCTAAAATATTAATAATAAAGCTTCTCGATTTTTTTACCACCAATTGGCATCACAGTGAACAAAAATATAACCCGAGAAATAGAAATAATAAGTTATTTACATTTTTTTTATTGTTTAATTCAATTTGTAGGTTTTTTCGCTTATTCAAAACTTAGCAAATTTTATTGTTCAAGACTGTCCTGTACATTTTTGTTTATACAAAAGTTATATTTTACTGAAATGAAAATAATTGAGTCATAAAAAAAATACAACAACTAATTCAAAGTATTAGTCACATATTATCAGTTAACATTCAAAATTCTTGAGCGCCGTTTAAATATTTAAATTTTGTGCTTAAATTTTCAGCGTAGTCATGATTTCACCAATATAAACCATTGCTGCCATGAGAAAGAAAAAATTTAGAAATCAAAAATCCAAATTTCAATTATTTGTAATATTTTCAAAATTCGTGAGCGACCTCTTAAAAATTTTTCATCGAGCTAATTTTTGGAGTAGCTTCTTAAAACATCGTAAACCAACAAATTTTCATAAGAGACTCGAAAAAAAAAAATAGTCGGTTTTTTTGCGCCACCCTAATATATATACATATAAGAAACACATGAAAATTATTTTTTATATCATTTTTAATTGGGAAAATAATTAAAAAGTTATACTTACCTTTTGTTACAGTCGTGTGTGACGCCATGTTTTATTTTAACAATGGAGAATAATTTTTCCGTCTAACTTACCTGTTATTAATTTTTTTTCTAAAAAACGCTAACCTCTCCACTATTATTTAAATTAAACCACCCGCTCCATTTTGTCACAGAAATATATTTCAACAATAAAAGTCACTGATCAGGCCCTATATGAATCAGTTATAATCGACCAGCTGAAGCGTCAACATGGCTACTTTAAATAAAGAACTTGTGCTCTCAGTATCTTACCCGTTGAATAAGTCTTTTACCAAGACTTTGGGCGTTGGCTACGAGTGGCAACCACAGAAAAAAGAGTTTCATCTAGTTGTACAACTAGTTGCTACCTCACCGCGGTCAGTTATCACGTTATCTATCGGTGAATGGAAAACATTGTGTGATAGTTTAGACATTATTACAAATTATTTTTATCATACTAACAGTTTAATCGCGCCTTCTCTTTGTCCAAAATGTGAACCTCTATAAATTAGTGAAAATATTACAGTTTCTTTTACCACAAGTTATGACACTCAATCAGTTCTGATATCTAGTAAAAATGATAACGCTAAACTTTTTATGATGTTTATAACTATTAGACAGTTAAAATATACAAGCAGTTGGGTATCTCTAAAAGTAGACAGTTTAAATAAAGTACCAACTGATTAATATAAAAGTGCTATTGTGGACGCTGTCGCTGAGTGCACCTGGAAAAATATAATGAAACACGACACAGATAGGATGCCAGAGCCTAAAACGGTAGCCTGTTATATGACGGACAATTTCCAGGCTTTATACAACACAAGTGTCACAAAACTTGATACTCAAAATATCGGTACTTCGACATTTTACGATTTCTTTGGTGAACTTATTACTTTCTACGTTTTTGAATTATCACGTGATGCTATGAAGATCATACTTACTCTGAAATTTCGCTGGGGATCAGAATCAAATAGCGAAAATTCATACACAAGTCAACAATTTGAAGTAAGCACTCCAACTTTTACTACATTCAATTAAACGAAAAAATATACATAAAACTTCAAGTTATTATAGTTGATACTAGTTCTACGAGCAATATGTTCAACATCAAAGTTTAAATATTTCTATTTTTATAAATTAAATTTTTAACTGTGAGAAAGTTTTTATATGCAATAAAAACTATTAAAACGAGTTTTACTCAGTATTTCTACATTTTTATATAAACCACTTGTAGAATAATAATTTTTCATAACATTATTTGAATGTCTGCTTACATTGCTTCGATAGTTAATTTTTGTGACACCACAGGCGCCATTGTCGTAGTAGCCACCAGTAGAAGTAGTAGATCTATTGTGTCATTCAGTTGCTAACCGCCCGCTGCCATCTTTTATAACTTGTGAGTCATGGATATCGTCATAACAATACAAGGTTTTTGGGGTAACAAAGGTACATTTATACCTAAAGAAATTTGTGCAGTATCTATTCGTGAAACCTCATTTATTGCTCATTGGATTATAAAATCATCAGAAAATTACAACGATCGAACTAAAAACTGGCGATCTGCAAACAACAATCTTACATTAATGCAACACGGAATCGAGTGGTTTGATGGTGATACAGAAAGAGAGTGTCTGTACAATCATATCAGACAACTAGTGAAACTATCAAATAAAATGTATACTGTTGGTTTTTATTCTACTAACTTTCTCACAAGTTAACTTAATCGTGAAATTATTAATATCGAATCTGATATCGGTGGAACTTCATCAGACCTACTACCACCTAAAAGTGGCATGTGTTTTTTTCATACTCTTAAACGCTATACAAATCCTCATCGTAATTTTGATTGTGCACTCAACATCACGCTGCGACTTAAAAAATTCATCAAAGAGAGAAGTACACCAAATACAAGTTATCTACTACCACTTTCTAACGTTCATAGTGACAGCAATGAATCAGTAAATGCCCATCTACAACCTAAACGACCATCGACGCCAGTATACGTTTCAATGAACAACCTCAGTACTTCAACCAACGCCCAAACATCATCCTATCAGAATTATCGTTTTGGCTGCAATAATTCACTGACATATAAAAATTTATGATATAAACTACAAAAAAATATTAAAATAGCGACGATAATTTTGAAAGTTCTACAAAATAACAATAAAAATTCAAAAAAATAATAAAACTATAAAAAATATTACCAAAAAACTAACAAAAATAATAAAAATATAACTAAAAAACTAACAAAAATAAAAATATAAAAACTAAAATATGAAAAATACTTCTAAAAACTAACAATACTAACAAAATTAACATTCGAGTCACTGGGATATTCTCCCACGCACGCTTTTCCGATCGATGGCACCTGGCCCAGTCCCCCTCCCCCCTGAGGGGGACGAGGGCCCCAGACACCATTGTTCGAGAACAATAGCGGCGGGGAGAATACCCTTGTAACTACTAATATTTTATAAAAGTTTATAAAATTTGAAAAAAACTTATGAAATATTATCAGAAACTGGGAGATAATTCTACGAAATTTCATAAAATTTTGCAACATTTCATATAATTTTGTAAAATTTCATAAAATTTTGTGAAATTTCGTGTAAGGCCAAAACTTCATTTTTGTGAAATTTCATAAAGTTTCGCACAATTTCATAAATATTTTAAAACTTCATTGTGGTTTATAAAATTTTATTAAAATTTACAAAATTTTACATAAATGTTATAAAGATTCCAAGGACTTGATGGTATGAAATTTTATATATTTTTATAAAATTTTATAAAATTATATGAGCTCTTATGTAATATTATAAAATTCTATAAAACTTCATGTAATTTCACATAATTTAAGTTTTGGCCTCACACGAAATGTTACAAAATTTTATGAAATTTCATTAAATTATGTTAAATTTTCTGAAAATTATCGCTTGGTTTCTAATTGATTTTTACAATTTCATAGTTCAATAAAACAACATAATTTAATGAAGTTCCAAAAATTTTTAGAAATCAAAAAAAAATTTTTACAATGCTCTATCGGATCTTTGTAGTAAATATGTAAAATTTTTATGATATTTCATATAATTTTATGAAATTTTATAAAGTTTCATATAATTTTATAAGATTTCATAAAATTTAAAAAAAATTTATGAAAGTTCAAACCAATAAATCCTTGAAATCGTGACAACAATTATGTGAAACTTTATGAATTTTTCCGTAATTTTGTCTTTTTTTTTTGTTTTTGTATTTACAGTCGCATCAAATACAATGATTATTAGCGACATTAAATTTAAATTATAATATGAGTGTCAATAGTCAATCGAGACTAAATTCCGAATTTATAATCTTTAAGTAGTCTTAATATTTTTGGTACGTTGTCTGGATCGTTGAGGCTTTTCTGGATATCCGTTGGAATTCCTCTGGCAGTTAGGTCATCTTTATTGCATTTGAAGAACAAGTGGGCTACTGTGAGTTTGTTGTTACAGTTTGGACATACAGGAACTGGTGTTTTGGTGAACAGATAGCTGTGTGTCAACTGTGTGTGTCCTATTCGTAGTCTCGTCATAATGCATTGGTTTCTTCTGTTTTTTAACTTGGGTTGAACTTCCCACACATGCTGTCTTATCGAGTGAAGTTCAGAATGTTTGGAGTTCCAAAGGCCGTTCCATTTTATCCAGAAGTATTCATCTATAGACTTCTTGAAGTCATTTAACGTCACTAGGGCGTGTGTATGGTCTTGTCCGTCTCTGAGGACAGTTTTAGCTGCTGAATCTGCCTTATCATTACCAGGAATTTGTTGGTGTGACGGCACCCAAGCTAGTACGATGTAGCAACCTTGCCTTGCTAGTTTTTGCAGTTTTTTCTGAATAGTCCTGATTCTCGTGTCACTACTACTGTGGTTATTGACGGCATCGAGTACTGATTTAGAGTCAGTTAGTATGAGGGTTTTATTCAGTTTAAGCCTAATAGCTAGATCCACTGCTTTCTCTACGCCATATGACTCACATGAGAATATGGAGAATGCCTTTGGAAGTTTATAGAGCTCTTCGTGCTCGTTGTAGACTACAGCACAACCTCTTAGTTCCTCTTTGACAGATCCGTCCGTGTAGATATGTGCAAACTCTTCATACTTGTTTATTAATTCGTAGAACAGATTTTTGTAGACGATGTTAGGAGTATCTTTCTTGTTGTCGGTTTCCTCGTAGATGTGTAGGTCTATTTTGAACTTGAAGCTATCCCAAGGGGCTATTGGGCTGATTCGGCGTGGTAGCACTTTGTTGATGACTAATAGTGGATCTAGCTTTGCTTGAGGGATTCTGTAAGCTAATTGTTGAGGAATATGAGGGTGGAGCTGGTATGGTTTACAACTTTCAGGCATGATAGTGTTTCCCTTGTGAAGTGGATTGTTATTATGACATACGCTGGATGCCAAGTACTTAAATGATTGACTTAAACTTCTGAGTTCTATCGGTATTTCATGACCTTCTGCTAGAATGCTCATTCTGGGGCTGCTACGAAAGGCACCTAGAGCTATTCTGACTGACGTTGTTTGAATCGACTCAAGTGGAGCTAATGTACTTTTTTTGGCTGAGGTATAGACTGAAATACCGTATTCAATTTTAGGCCTGATGATGGCTCTATAAGTATTGATTAGTATGCTTTGGTCTGCTCCCCAATTTTTTGATCCGAGTACTTTGAGGATGTTTATCCGTAGCTTACATTGTTTTAACAAGTAGTTGATGTGTTCTTTCCCCGAGAGCTTGTAGTCGAATATCAGTCCTAGGATTTTAATACTCTTGCTTTGATGAGTTTCTGTGTTACCCAGGGACAGTTGTATGTTTTGTTCGATAGATCCACGTTTCGTGCAGATCATAAATTCAGATTTTAAGGGAGAGAATTTAAAGCCAGCTTTTTGAGAGAAATCTATGAGCTTGTTTAACCCCTCTTGGAGAATCATAGTGACAGTTGACAGTTCACCCACACATACTAGTGATATATCGTCTGCAAAGCCACGTACTTTAATTGGCTTGGGAATGGTACTGAACATCTCGTTAATTGCAATTAGAAATAATGTGACACTTATAACAGAGCCTTGTGATACTCCATTTATTGGTTCTCTGGGTCTTGATAGATGTTCACCCAGCCGCACTTAAATTGTTCTGTTCGTTAGGAAATTTCTTATGTAGTACAAAAAATTATCTCTGTAACCTAATGCGTGCAGGGTTTTAATAATTCGGTGTCTCCAGACCATATCATAGGCCTTTTCTAGGTCTAGGGAAACCACGATACACTGTTGGTTATTAGCAAATGCATCGCAGATGTCATTTTGTACGATGTTCAGGTGATCGTTGGTTGACCTCTGTTGACGGAAGCCAAACTGTACAGGTGAAAACCAGTTATTGCTTTCTAGCTGCCATTTGAGCCTGCGATTAACCATTTTTTCTAAGATCTTTCCCAAGTTACAAGTGAGTGATATAGGGCGATAGTTGATAGGTAAGATGTGATCTTTGTGAGGTTTGGCTAGTGGGACTACAATGGCTTGTTGCCAAATTTTTGGAAAAGTATGGGAGTTCCATATATGATTATATAACTGAAGTAAGTACTTCAAGCTTTTTGTTGATAATTTTTTTAATAAAATTACAGGCACGTTATCAGGATCAGGAGCTGAATTTTTGCTATCGTTGAGTATGGTTTTTAGTTCCCGAATACTAAAAGGTTTGCTAATTAGATTTAGAGAGCTATTGTTGTCATCTATTTCTTCGTTTTCTGTGCTGTCCATTCCGAGCTTGTTTTCGTTTACCATTTTGTAGTTTTTGAACTCTTTAGTGTAGTTGTTGTCACTTGAATTTTCTGCAAACGTGTCCACTAGGATGTTCGCAATTCCCTCTGGAGCTGAGATTAGCTGACCCTCATCATTACTTATTGCATTTATGATCCAAGAGGATTTTTTACCCTGGTAACGTCTTAAAAATTTCCAATATACATCTGATGAAGTGTGTTGATTAAATGTGGTCAGAAGGTTCTGCCACGAGTTCCTGTAATTTTCTTTTATGACTCTTTTGGCTTTAGCTCTTGCTTGTGAAAATTTTATTTTGTTCTCTAAAGTTTTAGATCTTTTGTACTGATTAAATGCGCGTTTTTTTTCCTTAATGCACTGTTGGCAGTCGTGGTTCCAGCATGGCAGTTTTTTTCTTCTTTGTTTCGGAGAGTTTTTGGGAATGTTCGAGTCTGCTGCTATGACGATTGACTCCTCTAAGTTGTTCAGAAGGTTGTCTACAGGAATATCTATTGATGGTGCTGGTAATTTATAAATTAATTCATCTGATTTGATGCTGTACCCTTCCCAGTTTGCTTGTTTAAATTTCCAGTTGGTCCGTTCATGAGTGTTTCCATAATTATTAGAGTCTTTTAATAGGTTTATAACAATCGGATAGTGATCACTATCATACAGATCCGCGAGTGGGTACCATGATATTCCGTTGGCTATTGAGACACTGCAGAAGGAAAGGTCTATTGCACTTTGGCGTCCATTTCTTGCAGAGAAGTGAGTTGGTTGACCATCATTGAGTAATATTATTTCAGGATCGTCCAAAAGGTGTTCGATTATCGCTCCTCTTTTATCAGTGTACCTTGATCCCCATACAACGTTGTGACTATTGAAATCTCCAACTAGTATTAGTGGTTTGGGGATTTGATTGATTACTTGTATTATATCAGTAATTTCAATTGGTTGACTATTTGGTAAGTATATATTACAGATACTGATATTTGACGTTAAACACGCTCTTATTGCCACTGCTTCGAGATTTGTTTGTATGTTAATTTCATTGGCTTGAATGTTATTTTTGGAGAAAATTGCAACTCCTCCACTGGCATGAATAAAGTTGTTACGGTTTTTTTGAAAGCAATTATAATTTGTTAGTTTACCAATTTGATTGTTTTTAAAATTAGTTTCTTAAATGCAAATTAAGGACGGATGTAATCTATTACGAAGCTTTTTAAGATGTTCAAATCTGGTATGAAGGCCGTTTATATTCCATTGAACTATGCTATGATAACCATTATCTTGTGGTTTAATGGCTGTGTTGTATGGCATTATTTGTTTGTTTTTTTTTTTTTTTTACTCAGACATGTAACTCTGCGAATCTTCCGAGTCTGTAATTACTTCGAAGGGTTTGAGCAGTCTTTTCTTTAATCTAGTGAGCCGGTTTTTAGCTCCTTGGTCGGAAACCAACAAATGCATCTGATGTAACATATTGACTATTTTGTCAGTTTCAACACCAAATTCTTTTACCAAGCCTACAATATTGGGGCATTTATATGCTCTTTCCACGAAGTTAACAAGCTATAAATATGTAAGTGGGTATTTATCAGCGTTACTATTGATTACGGTTTCCACGTCCTTTAAATTGATAATTACTTTCTTGTTTACTTTACTGCAGCTTCTAGTTTTCTTCTTTTTTCCTATGATCGGCTTATCAGTATTAACGATTTTGTTGTCAGGGGGATTAGCCGTAGTGTTTGACTCTGAGCCTGACGTCGTCATTTCGGAATGCGTACGCTTGTAAGAGAACTCTGGAAATTCAACTGATTGTGTAGAGGAAGGCTGACAGACGGTGTGGGCCTCGGCTGTGACTTTCGGTTTTTCTGGAGCAGGAGGAACTTCCGGCATCTTAAAACTGTGGTCACTGTTTGACTGAGGACAGTTTTTTGCTTGATGCCCCTCTTCCTTCCAGATAAAACATTTAATTGAATCACTTGAAAGATATATCCAGTTGGTCACTCCATCATAACTAACTTGCAGGGAACCTGGTAGCATCTCGACCTCCTCTGGCTTAATGTACATGTGCCGGCGCAGACTGTAGCAGTGTGCATAGGTAGATTTGTCTATGCCTGCTTTTTGAAACGAGATTTTTGACACAGGCAGAATTTTATATTCACTTGTAAGCTCAGACTCAATCACTTGGTGGAGGATGAATGGATGAGCATTTGAGATAATTATTCTCTTGTTGCGCGTGAATAACGGTTTAATAGATAACATTACCCCAGAGATTTTTACTTGTTTTTGTTGTTCGATTAATTTATCTGCTACATCTTTACTTGACACATATATGCATACACGACTATTATGGATTCTGGAGATGAAACGAACTTCCTTGGCACCTATAATGTCACCAATAGCTCTTGCATATTCCTCAATTTTAACTTTGTCGATTGCTTCAATAAAGATTGCCGGTTCCTTACTTGGAAAACTGTCGGCTTCTGCAACTATTGAATACTTCCTGTTAACTTGAAACATGTTGACTCTTGGAGCTTCCTGTATCCAGAAGATCTCCTCGGAAGTTTTTTATCTAGATTGCTGTTTATTCACTAATTACACTGATTTTTTATTTTACACTAACTAACAGTAATTATGGTATAGCCTATGGTATACGTTTAGTATCTATGCTTTGAACTCGTCAGACGATAGGCACTTCCTTCACCTACGAGTGTCAGCGCAAGACTGAATTTTGTCTTCTTTTACAAAATTTTATGAAATTTTATCAAATTTCATTAAATATTATGGGAGACTTGAAATCGAAAGGACGTAGGTTCGAGCCCAGCAGTCACCAGGATTTTTTCGTCAATAAAAATTATAATTGGTCTGTCACCGTAATGCCTTCACCCATTAGATTAATGTGTAAGATCTAATTGCAATTTTTTTTCAAAACCTAATATTTTTTTCGAAAAATCAATGGTGACTGTAGAATTTTCTGAAATTCCATGAAATTTTATAAATTTTCATAAAATTTTGTGCGTTTTGACTTGAAAATCGAGCGCCAATTTCTAGTTGACCTACGGCTATCTATTGTGATAATTATGCCTTAATTTACACTCATCAGTCACCTGGGGCCATGTCAGAGGCCCCCTAGATCGCATTCTACCGAGACAATAGTGGGGTAGTTTCCCACCCTCATACTCTTCCTTTAAAAGGGCTAGCAAACAGTCTCTTGGTCTCTTAATATCTTAAGCTCTTGGCTCTTAGACTTAGGCCCTGGCTTCCACCCAGAGTGGACCAGTAGGGTAGTGGACTGATGACGCCTAGCGAGGTTCCTACTCTACAACCAGAGCTCATATTAATTTACTTGAGCGGGTCTGACGATAAGTCTAGTCACATCCAGTCATTGAGTTCAGTGTTCAATTTTATTTAGTTTATTTTATATCTTTGAGTTTGTTCGTTATTAATAGCCGCAGTAATTGTTTTATAAATTATTTATTTGAATAACGTTTTAATTGACCACATTTTGAGTCAAATTTATACACGCGGTCATTAAGTAAAGTTAATGTTAAATTTAAATTGTGCCGATAAAATTCGTGAGTGTTCACATCATTGCTGTTCATTTCCTGCGATTTCCTATCACCAAAGATTGGGCCTACACCGTTGCTGCCACGTTTGCTGCCTACACTTATTGAGGGTCATTTCCCATCTACAACTACAGGAATGGAGCATGCAGTAAGGTACAGCATAAGTAGAATTCCGTCTTCCCCAAATTAAATTTATACTTGGTCCCCTCCCGCGTAAATTAAAATATCAGAACATATACACCAAATTTTATTCTTATAAATTCTATTGGGGAAATTTTTATTCTGTAATTGGGTATTTGGTCAGATAAATATGATATTTTCTCTTTGATAATACAAAACCAAATTTTCACTAAATAAACCACCAGGCATTCCTTCTCCTTAATAATTAATAAGCGCAAATTACAGGGAACGAGGTGACCCCCCCCCCCCCAGCTAATAACATTAAATTTATTAAGTTAATTATAAGTAACCGGGGCTTGGACAAGACCTAGCTAACCCAGGGTCTACCGGTTATATTTTAATCAGGCTATTTTCAGCATAAAATTTCATAAAATTTCATTAGTGAAATTTTTTAAAATTTCATGAAAAACTTTTTTCCTGGGATTATATATTTTTGATGATATTTTAACCAGGATATAGTATATATTTCTTTGTCCATAATTCTATAAAAAAGTAATGAAATCTTGGATAAAACAGCAATTTCTCATATTTTGAGGTGTTTAATTGGATTTATCTCGAAAACTACCAGTTTTACGGTATTGTCTTACATAACGTTTTTTGTAGGAAATAAAATTCCCTACAGAAAAGTCAAATACAACTTTGTCGTAAAGCTAGTGGTTTGCAAGTAAAAAAAAAAAAAACATGAAATTCGAGCAAAGATTGGCTTTAAGATTCTTTACTGTTGAGGCCGGTTACAAAACATTAATTAGCTACAAGCACTTTCAAAGAGGAAATATTTTTCTGTGATTTCCGCCTATGGCCGATCAAATATCTTGAAATGCCGCGAAGCTAAAGATAATTGAAATAAAAAATTAAAATGTACGTGTTAATTAAATGGGAAAATTTCAAATTCATATATCGAGTACCTAAAATCAGAATCGAGAGCTCATCTTTAGTGAGAATTTGATTTTCAATGTGTACAATAATATTTTGACACGGGACTTGGGAAAAAAATCGGTCTGTCGGTTGACCCAGTGGGCCAGCCCCAAAACTTCCC
This sequence comes from Microplitis manilae, assembly GCA_030273425.1. Lineage (NCBI taxonomy): Eukaryota > Metazoa > Arthropoda > Insecta > Hymenoptera > Braconidae > Microplitis > Microplitis manilae. The sequence continues at coordinate 15,539,157 of CP092720.1, read as the reverse complement.
GCTGTTTTCGAGCTTAAGGAAATCGAAAATCTAACTGCATGCGATTGATTTTTATGAGTTTTCAAACCCTAACAAGTTATGCTTTATGCTAAAGTTTAAAAGTTTAAGAATCGGAAATCATCAATAAACAAGCGGTTTTTAAATTTTAATTCCCGATTATGTTAAATAAAATAAATATGTTGAGGCAGAAATTAATGTCAGTGATCAAAATCAAGATTTGAATGAGTTTTGGCTTAGGTCAGAGTAATAATATATACAATCTCCCAGAAATTCATTAAAAACTGTGTTTTTTCAATTTTTTCGTTGATAATATGGTTTAAACTAAAGAAAAAGTTTGACGGCATTATATGATGATTAAAAGAGACCATAAAAATGAAAAGTTTGTAGGATTTTAGACCCATTTTAATACAGTACATTTTGATTTATCTGGAAAAAATAACATAGAATATTATTTTTTTAACTTTTCAACACTGATATCTTTTGAACTAATTAACCAATGTTGACGTTTGAGGTGGCAATAGGCGCGTTTTATTGAATTCTAGAGCTGACTAGAATTTGAAAGCGATCGATTCAGCCGTCTTGAAGATATTTGAAAAAAACCGTTTCTTACCATTTCTTTTTCCAACGATATCTCCCGAACAAATTAACCGATTAAGATGGTTAAGGCGGCATTCGACGCGTTTTATTGAGTTCTAGAGCTGATTAAATTTTGAACTCGATCGTTCAATTCGTTGCTGAGATATCAGTAAAAAACTAAAAAAAAAAATTTTTTTTTTTTCGTAATTTACCAATATTTTCGAGTCTACTTGATCAAACGATCTGAAATTTCTAGGAAAAATGACGGCTAACAAGCTCTTTCAATCGCCGCCTTAAACATCCAAATCGATTCATTCGTTAAAAAGTTATAGACCATTCACACACACACACACACACACACACACACACACACACACACACACACACACACACACACACACAGGCACTCGGACATCATTCTGAAAATAGTCAGAATAGTTTCCTAGGACCTCAAAACGTCGACATTTGATGAAAACTCGATTTTCGAAAATCTGGGTGAAAACAATACCTTCCCGAATTTTTGAAAATCATCGATTTTCTAAGCGAAAAGTTAAAAATATAGTCATCTCAAACGAAGCACCCTACTATGTATATTAATAGAGATTAACGAATATTTTTTATTATTTATTCTTTTCAACGATTCAAACCATTGTTAATTTACAAATTGAAGCAAATTTTACGCTTAAAAATCCCTTTAGTCATTAATTAAAACGCTAGTTTTTTCGTTAGTTAAAATTTTATAATAATAGTAAAGTTAACTTGGATATTGGATAATGTATCAACCCCATGTATCGCCGGTTAAAGTTTCTATATAAATTGGTTTATACGATAAACGTGAAAAATATATAATTCGGTTTACCAATGTAAATCAACTTGATTTTTAGTTCATCTTATGAAACAATTAGTTCGAATGACTATTTACTAGGCTGATTCAAAAAAATGGAATATTTTTTTTTTTCGATATCTCCTGTGAAATATATTCAGAGAGACAAAAAAAAAACGCCTGTGAAAATCAGAGTTCTTATTACTAATATTTAGAGGTCGGGCATCGCAAATTTCTATTCCCAGTTTAAATAACACGGGATAATTTATTTTTTAAGCTTTGGAATTTTGTAGCTCACGGTGGGACCAATACTTTCAAACATTCAAGACATATTCTTATGGGAAATTTGACGCTTTATAAAAAAGGTCTCTCGTAATTTTTTGATATTTTCATTTCTTCAAAAGTTATTCGGAGTTAAAGTTAGATTGACGATAAATTTTTACAATTTTTAAATTTTTTGACGCAACCATCAACTTTATCGGAAAACTCAATAGGACATTTTTTGTAGAGCATTTTATTTCCTATAACTTATCCCAATAAAAATTTTCCATGTTTCTCACAAGTCGTAAGTTATTTGCAATTAATTGAAAATTTTAATATAATTAATTTTAAGCGAAAAAATTTGGATTTTTTAAGAAGATTTCCAGTTAATTGCAAATAACTTACGACTTGTGAGAAATATGGAGAATTTTTATCAAGATAAGTTATAGGAAATAAAATGCTCTACAAAAAATGTCCTATTGAGTTTTCCGATAAAGTTGATGGTTGCGTCAAAAAATTTAAAAATTGTAAAAATTTATCGTCAATCTAACTTTAACTCCGAATAACTTTTGAAGAAATAAAAATATCAAAAAATTACGAGAGTCCTTTTTTATAATTTTCTTTTTTCAAATTTCCCATAAGATTATGTCTTGAACATTTGAAAGTATTGGTCCCGCCGTGAGCTACAAAATTCCAAAGCTTAAAAAATAAATTTTCCCATGTTATTCAAACGGGAAATTGAAATTTGCGATGCGCGACCTCTAAATATTAATATTAAGAGCTCTGATTTTCACATGCATTTTTTCTTGTCTCTCTGAATATATTTCACAGGGGATATCGAAAAAAGATAGTCCTTTTTTTGAATCAGCCTACTATTTACTTGATATCAGATCAACTTGTTAGCTTAATTAATGTTATATTTTCATTTTTAAAGAGCCAAATTATATATCCTCAATAATATTGATTTATAAATTTGTTCAATTCCTGTAAAAAGAAAAAAATAATACGATAAAATATTATGTAGCCTGCTTCAACCGTACCTGTTGTGAATACTGCCCAGTCAATTGAAGAAATAACAAAAATTCCAAATGATCGCTATAATTATCCGAATAACGTCAGTGAATCATTCAATAACATTGATGATTATTCATTTATTTACGTTGATGGAAGTATCGTCTTCGATGAAGCTATTGGTGGAACAAGTGATGGAGTGATGAATGGAGTTATTGGACCAACTGTTGATAGAGCTCATGAAGCATTTGCTCATGAAATAACTAATAAACTTGGAGAAGAAATCGCCGATTAAGCAGCTAAAGGACCTGGTGACTATGTGATTGATGGAATTTCTGATAAAATTGTCAATGCAGTAGCTAATAGACTTAATGATGTAGTTTTTGACCAAGAAACTGAGAAACCTTGTGATGATGTAACCAATAAAATTGATGATGAAATCGTCGATAAAGCAGTTAATGGAACCAGTAATGGAAATATCAACAAAATAGCTGAAAAACCTGGTGATAGTGTCACTGGTAAAACTCTTGATGAGGAGTTCGATGAAGTCGCTGATGAATCCTTTAATGAAGTTTTTGACAATTCAGCTAAAGAACTTAGTGATGGTGTAATGGATGCTTTGGTGATTGTTGCTGTCATCAATACAGAAAAAAACTTTTTGGGAAATTCAAAAAAACTTGACATAATCTCAATAAAAATAAAAGATTTTATCAGCTATTGGCCTACCTATTTCTAAACCTAATAAGAATAAAAATAATAACAATGACAATAATAACAACAAATTAAATGTTTTTATTGAACTGTTTATCGGCGATCAAACAAAAATAATTTTAGGATAGATTGTCAAGTCGATCAACTTAGTAGATAAAATTATAAGGAAAGCAATAAAAAACACGTTTAAAGATTTACAAGAAGAGTTGCCCGATTGTGTTATTGAAAAAGATGTAAACCTACTTCTAATACATGAATATATATAAAACACAGCTCTCCAAGAATTGAAATATAGTATGGACGTAAACAGAAAATTGAATTATTATACACGCAACTCGTGCCCAGAAAAAGTGAACACTCAATCTATTCGATGCGACTTATGCTCAACGTGGTTCCATAATAAATGTCAGAATTTTAAGGTAGTACGAGCGGGAGGCATGGTGGGGATAGGCTGCTCTGAGAGCGCGGTAAAGGGGTGATGATGATCACGTGACCGCGTTAGTATATATGGCAACACTGTAATTATTGTGATTATTATTTCTTGTTGTTTTTTATAAATTCAAAATAAACACTGAGTATCAACAAGTGTCAATTTTAAAAAATGGAAAGTGAAAACAATAAGACTTATTGTCGGGATAAATTTGGTAAGTTTACAAATAAAAGAAAATTGGAAATGGAACAAATACGTTTAGAAAATATAAAAAAAAAAAAAAGTTGGTGATGATGACAGTTCACCAGGATTATTAAACTTAGGTTAGTATTGACATTTACTTTTTTTGCTAAAAAATTTTATTTATATCAAAATAACAGCACGGCAAGTAGTGATTAGACAATAATTTTTCAATGTTTATATTAATAAATCATCAGATAAAAACAAATTTTTAAATCAATGAAATTTTCTTAGTTTTAATGTACAACTTTAAACAAAATTTTTCTGTTATTTAATTATTTTATAATAAAATGTTAGATGGCAAAAGAATTCTAGATCTTCCGTTGTTAGCTGAGAAATTATGGTGTACCTTCTGCAATGATGCATTATCTCTTCGATTCCTCGTTAAAGAAGAATTGTTAGGTCTTGTAAGTATTTTTCACGTCAGGTGTCACAGATGCCAACAGGAATATAGATTTGCAACTTCCAAGACTTATAAAACTGAGAATGATTCAAATATCAGGTACTCGGTAAACGGGAAAATCACGATTGGTTTGTACTATTTAAATATTATAATCAATATAGAATAAGAATTAATTATAGATTTTATCCAGGTCTGTTAGCAAGTGGTATGGGGGTGTCACATTTAAATACCATTCTTGCATCTTTAAATGTTCCAACATTATATCACACTCTGTTCAAACGATACGAAAGAGAAGTTGGTGTCATAATTGAAAAAGTCGCTCATGACAGTTGTCAAACAAATCTACAAATCGAGAAAGCAATGACTCTCCAGAAAAAAAGGTATTCGCACATGTACTATAATTGCTTAAAGTTCATGTTAATGACTTACATTGTTAGTCGAATAGTCAATCTCTCAATACTATTTGTGTTTTAAATTTTTCAGATTCTATGCAGTTCACAAATTTATTATTTTCTACTTATTTTCAATTCTAGAAATTGTGTCATAACAACGAGGAGTAGTGAAACATCTTTTGGATATTTATTATGTTTTATTTTTTTCCTTTTTTAGCTAGGCACTCATTGATGGATAGCACCAATTGGAAATTAAGTAATCAATTGCTCAATATTACATTACTAATAGTACTAAGATTTTATTTCAGCATTTTTTTTGATAAAAAAAAATTATTCATCGACCTCTTACAAAAAATAATTTGTTATTTTTTTTTTTCATTTAAAAAATAACTCAATTATGATTAATGGCTCGTGATGAGAGAAAAACTTCGGAAAATGTCATAAAGTAGTTTAGTCTTATTCATTAAAAACTTTTAGTGGTGAGTTATCTACAAGCATTTATTATTGTAGGTATCATTTGTATTTTTTAATGACAGATAATTGTATTTATTTTTCTAGGTAGTGTTATATGCAAGCTAAAAGATGTAGTATACCTTTTCGAATAATTTATAACATTATAACTAATTAGATTAGATTCTACTTCAAATGAAATTGTTGAGGACGGTGAAGTAGGATTGATTTTAGGACTCGACGGCGGTTGGCAAAAAAAAGGTAGCGGTCGAACGTATAACAGTAAAACAGGTATGAATAAATAATAAAATATTTTTCCACAAAACAGAAATAGATTTCAAAATTTTTTTAGGGCACGTCACAGTAATTGGCCATTACTCAGGTCTGCTAGTAGCTTTTAGCACCCGTGATAAGCGCTGCATAAAATGTGATAAAGGTCACAGTAAAGACGACCATGATTGTCGAGATAACTATGATGGTAGTTCGAAGTCTATGGAAGCTGATATGGCTGTTGAGACGCTAATAAATAATCCTGCTTTTGCTGCTGAAAAAGTTAGGTTAGATACATTGATTGCTGATGATGATTCCAGTACAATAGCTCGCTTGAGAAGAGAATCTAATCACTTGATTAATAAATGGATTGATAAATATCATGCTACTACTACCTTGACTAAAAAATTATATGAATTGAAGTTATCTAAGCCTTATGTTGATTATTTTAAATATTGCTTTGGATGTGTGTTGGAGAAACATCGAGATGATGAAAAATCAACAAAGGAAGCCCTTCTAAATATTGTTCCTCATGCTTTTGATGAACATGCAAAATGCGGAGAATGGTGTGGTTATCACATAGACCCTGTCAATTATAAGCATAAGATTCTACCGAATGGTGAGGGATTAAAAGATAATGATTTAAAAAAAAAACTTGACCGGATTTTTGGTAACTTCGCAGATAATGCTGCTAAGTTAACTCCGTGTGCGTCAACTCAAAAGAACGAATCTTTAAACATGAAGATAGCGAGCAAAGCACCAAAAACAAGACATTACGGTGGCTCGGAGTCGAATGATTTCAGAGTTGCGACAGCAGTATGTGAGCAGAATGTAGGCTTTACATTTATTGATACAATTAATGATAAATTGAAGTATTCTCCACTCTCAAAGCATTCCATTAAATTTTTGGAAAAAAAAGATTCTATAAAAAAAAATCGAGCAGATCTCATTAAAACGCAAAAATTTAAAAAAAGACGTCGTGAGTTATTCAAAAACAATAAAAATGGTAATGTAAATGCAGAACGAAAAGAAGGAATTACTTATCAATCAAAATGTGGCTTTGATGTTGGTGTAGAATTCATAGACGCGCCTATTCATGTGCAACCTATATCTACTGACTCAACAAAAATTGTATTTTTTGATTTAGAGACTACAGGATTGGGAAACAATTGTGAGATAGTGCAGATTGCTGCACGATTCAAAAATTTAAGTTTTAATGTTTATATTTTACCACTTGGTGAAATATCTCCTGAAGCTGCTGAAGTAACTGGAATGAAAGTTGAAGATGGACAACTATTTGTTCATAACAAAAAAGTTACTACAGTTTCAATTAAGCAAGCTGTTGAGAATTTTATTAATTTTCTTAAGTCTGTTCATGAAAAAATCCTGTTAGCTGCGCATAATTGTTTACGGTTTGATGCACCACATTTATTGAGATTAATTGATAAATTAAAGCTCTTTGATGTCTTTAAAACAGTTGCAATTGGTTTTATCGACACATTGCCTGCATTGAAGAAGAAACTACCAGATAGAGTAAAAGAAAAGAAAAAATTTAAGCTCACTTCATTAGCTGAAGAATATCTTGGTGCAGATGCCATAAAAGATGCTCACAATGCGACTTGTGATGTATTGATTCTCCAACAATTGATGGAACATGAAAGTATCAATATTTTAACGGAAGATTTAAAAAAACAAGCTGTTCCGCTGAATTTTCAAGCTCATAAAATAGCACAGCAACGAAAAATTAAATCACTGAAGCCACCTTTGTTATGTTTCCTTAAAGATAAAAATTCTACAGAAGCAAAAAAAGTTTGCAGTGGTATTTCGATTACCATGATTAATAAAATAGTAGAAGCTGGAATAAGTAAAGAGCAAATTTTAGAATCGTTCCGAAAAAATGGTTCTGAAGGCATATCAATTTTGCTAGGCCAAGATGTTGGTGGTAAACCTCGAGTGACAAAATCATCAGCAATTGTTAAGCAATTTTGTAATAAAATTCGTGAAATTATTAAAAAGATTGACACTGAATTTAATAAATAATTATAAGAATGTATATTGTTTTTAATTATGAATAATTCCGTACCTACAACTCGTATTAACTTATTGACATTTTTTAAAATTAATAATATATGAGTATGAATGTAGCAGACGTCAGAAAAATTTTTTATTATTAATAAATAGAGTAAATAATCAAAAAAAAATATTTATAAAAAAATGCACTTATTAATTTCAAAATTTTTCGAACGCACATTTTTAAAAAATTTAAATTTATAAATTATTTATTCAATTTATTAATAATTTTGAATTTGTCTGATGTCTGCTACGTTCACACTTATAGTAATATTGGTAAGTAATATTAATCATTAATAATATTTACTATTATTCTTTAAATATAGACATTTTTGATTAGACAAATATTTAAAAATACCGCTGTTTATAAATATAAGTTAAATTTGACAGTTGTAGGTTAGGTTACTTCGCTATTATGATTATTACTTTGTTTCTATCTCTTTCCAATATATTTTATCTTTTTTTAATGGTCTACAGTGTTGCCAGCTTGTACGAAAAATAATCAACGCTTGAAAAAGTTGATCTTTTTAATTAAATATCTTTTTAATTAGTCGGGCACAACGGGTTTTTTTTGTTTTCAATAATTTATTAAGGTTTCAACTTTAATTTGAATAGTTTTTTTTTAGTTTCCACCAACTAGTTTTGGAGATATCTATGAAAACATATCATCCATCTACCGTTTTACCATAAAGCCAATGTTAAATATGCCTACTTTTGAAGTCATTTATTTATTTAAATAATCGGGCAACCCCCCCTAAAATTTTCAGAATTGGTTTAGACTTAGTTCAATTACATATAAAAAAAAAAATCAAGCCTTTTATTCATAAGTGTCTTGGTGCTCGTACTACCTTAACAAATCTGATGCGAAAAAAATGTCTGAAAAACTCATGAACTGGTTTTGCACTATATGTGTTTAAAAAAAACAAGTAACAAGTGCAGTACTAATTGTTTGTGTAATATCATGTTTTACTAAGCCCAAAGAATGATATTATTAGTTTTTTACCAAAAAAAAATGAAAAGATATTTATAACAAACGATATATCTTAATGAGTATATTAATATACATTTGATTAATATTAATGTATTGATCAATAAGAATAATGTCATAAAAATGTTTGCTTGTATAATAGTGTGACGTCACGACGTCGTATTCTTACTGTCAATCAATTTATTAGAAAAATCGTACGTGTTATGCCATCTGACTATGCATGAATAAATTAATTAGCAAATGACTTCCAGCCATTATTACGGCTGATGATTTTTAAATTTGAATTTAAATTCAAATTATTATATTTGTTAATTATTAATAAATAATAAAATTTATCAATAATTAAATTAAGGCTGAATAAATGAAATATAAGAATTATAAGAAAATTATGAAGTATGAAATAAATAAATAATGAAATGATATAAATATGAAGTATGAAATAATGAAATGAATCAACAAATTATATGAATAAATAAATAATGATAATTAATAATTAAAAATGAAATGAAAATTATAAAATATGAAAAGAATATTATTATGAAAAGTATGAAATAGAATTTTGAAATAATAAAATATTGATAAAAAATTATGTATGAAAGATAATTATTAATAATAAGTTTATTAATAATAAAGTAAAAAAAAAAAATAAATAAAGGAATATGAAATGAAATTATGAAATATTTATAAAAAAAAAAATAATTATTATTAACAAACAAGTTATTGATAATTAAAATGAAATAAATTATAAAATGTATAAAAGAGTTTATTACAATAAAGGAAAAATAAGAATCAATAAATATTGATTTGTGAATTCGACTCCAATGCTTTATGCGTATGTTGCTAACTGCATTGGAAGTCATGAAAAATATATATATATAAATAAATAATAATTATAAAAAAATATTGATTTAATTATAGCCAATAAAATAATTGGTATAATTAAATAATTAATGGAAGAGATGTTACTACCTGGTAACAGCTCTTCTGGAAATCGAAAAAGATTTCAGTTTCATAAGTGAGCTCATTCGTCATTGACGAAATTTTGATTATTTAAAGGCTCAGTCCTTAATTTTATTAAATCATTGTTATGTGATTTAAATATTTATAAACTGAATTATAAAAATATAATTCAGAATATTTTTAAATAATTATTGAATTATTAAAAGTAATAATTCATTTTAATAGAAAAATAATTTTGATAAATATTCCATCAATTATCAAGTTCAAGTTGATTTATTCAAATATAATTCATTCAATAAATAAAATTCAATATTGATAATATTCCATCAACTATCAAGGGTTAAGAGGGAAGAATAATAAATAATAAAAATAAAATCAAATAAATAATCATTAATAACAATAATAATCATCAAATAAATCAAGGTAACAATTTAATTAAGAAACAATTAATTATCCAATTTAAATAATAAATTGATTGATTTTAAACAAATCAAATAACAAGTGGAATCGAGAGTCAAACCATTTTATAAAAGTGTTAAAATTGTAAATTGCATTTATTTGTCTAATGCAAATTAAATTTTGTTTTATAATAATTTTTAAATAATTGTATTGATATTAATAAATTTGGAAGTTGTTTTAATTTTGCTTTTATTATTTTACTTAAGTAATGCAATTTTATTTCACTTAATTTTTATTATTTTAATTTATCTCTCAGACAACGAAAACCATTTGTAATTTTTATTTTCTTTCAATTTTAAATAAACAGTCATCCTTATAGCTCGGTCCCAGTTATTTCGCTCGGCGAAGGCTAAACAGGAGCGCTACTCTTAATATGTGTTATTTTGACGTAACAATAGTATTAAATTTACTATATTTGTAAAAGTTAAATTTCATTTTTTATATTTTATGATATCTTCTATGTTTGGAATAAATAAAATAGCTTCTTTTAACATTATTATTATCATTATTAAGCTAAATAAAATATTGATTATCGATAAATATTATTGATTTCAATTTAATAAATTATCAATAATAAAATTCCCATTTGCAATGCTAAGATAAGCGACGTTAGGAAAACTGACAATTTAAGTCCGCAGCTATTTTTGATTCTTATAAAATTATAATAATCAAGAAAAAAAAAAGAATTAAATTAAATTTAGACTGATTTTAAAAATTAAATATTCAGCCATGAACATTTCATTTAAGTATACAATTTTTCTTTTGCTTGAACTCTTATTTTTTCAATTAGTTCCAATCATTACTGATAATTTCCTGAAAATTCTTGTTACATTCTAAAATTATAATAATATTTTTTTTTTCACAAAATATAAATAAAATAGTATACAAATCAAATGTAAAATGATTGTTAAGGTTATTTTTAGAATTCTTACTACGCAGTGTCATTACACATATTCAATTATTCAAATGCTTCATTAAAATCAATATTTGGAAGATAATAATTGAAATATGGTCATGCAATATTCATAGATGGTTTGATGGGACCATTTGTCAGATCTGAATATTTTGTTTCGGATTATTGGTTTGGTAAATTTACTCAATAATTATTCTTTATAGATTTAATACCTAAGAAATATGAAAATAATTTATGTAAATTAAAAAATAGATAAATCTCTTAACTATTTTTGAAATAATAATTAATTTGATCAAAAATAAATATAAATAACGTATAAAATCTACTTTTAAAACTAAAAGAGAAATGATAAATGCATTAAATAAATTACAGTTGCTTAATAACAAATAAATTTAAGATCCAATTTAAAGAATAGTGTTACGTTCAGCTAAATGCTAAACATTATATTGTATTCTTGAATTTTATTTTAAAATTTCTAATTAAAATTTATCTGGTGACCAGATTTTATTTTTGAACAATGTTAGAGAGATGACATAATATAGTTTAAAAAGGCCATTCGGCAGCCGAAATGGAAAGTAGATTTTTAAATATTTCTAAAGTTTCTTATTATCATTTTATTATATTTATATTAACTTATTTTAATATAATCATACCAAAATTTAGTAATGTAAATTTGATTATTTATAATAACTATAATTATTATTATTTTATTGATAATAAAATGTTTTAATGATAATTGTAATTTTTATTATAAATAACCCTCTAAATTACATTTTATCATGATGAACTTTTTTCTCTACCGTCAATCTTACGGTACTTTAATAAGTCGATTGGTTGGAATTAACAATCAAATTTATATAAATTTCAATACATACAGATTCAGATAGATCTTTTTTAGACAAAACAAAACTACAAAAAAAAAAATCCGAGTTCAAATTAAATATTTTAGATATTCTAATGACTTCAGAGCTCTACTCAGATTTTCTAATTGATGCTTTCTGTTAATTCAATAATCCTCACGACTGTTGAACTGTTATCTGGGACTTTCCAACTCTTAATATTTTTGTTATCTGCCATTGCGATAATCCACGCGTTATTCATATACATATTGAAAAATTTAACATATGTACTAACAAATGTATTTGAACTAAAAATAAACGCATACTTTTATTAATTATTTTAATTTTAAATATATTATAAACAACCGAAATGAATAAATTATTTATTTTTAAACTTTCTACATTTTCAAAATATTTTTATTATAATACAACATATCTTCGTTCAAACTATTTTAGTAATTATATACATAACAAAAATTAAACTGTTTATATATCTAAAAAAAAATAGTTTCATGTGTGTGGGTGTGTATGTGTGTGTGTGTGTGTGTGTGTGTGTGTGTGTGTGTGTGTGTGTGTGTGTATACCTCTGATAAAAATCTTACTGAAAAATAAAATTCATCTAAGGTAACTGTATTTTTTCCTTCTTTACACTTCAATTAAATATCTCGATGGAATTTTCTTGAAATGAATAACCCTGATTAAAAGAAACAATTCGAAATAATTTGTCATGTAAAATGCTCATAATAAGGGGTAGTTAAATTTTTTAACTTCCCGCTAAGAAAATCGACGATTTTCGAAAATTTCGGGAAGTTATTGTTTTCACCCCGATTTTCAAAAATCGAGTTTTCATCAGATGTCGACATTTTGAGGTCCTAGGAAGCTATTCTGACTATTTTCGGAATGATGTCTGAGTGTGTATGTATGTGTGTGTGTGTGTGTGTGTGTGTGTGTGTGTGTGTGTGTGTGTGTGTGTGTGTGTGTGTATGTATGTAAACTCTTTGTAACTTTTGAACTAATGGACCGATTTAGATGTTTAAGGCGGCGATTGAAAGAACATGTTGGCCATCAACTTTCCTGAAAATTTCAGATCATTTGATCGAATAGACTCGAAAATATCTGCAAATTACGAAAAAAAAAAATTTTTTTTTTTTAGTTTTTTATTGATTTCTCAGAAACGAATTGAACGATCGAGTTTAAAATCTAATCAGCTCTAGTACTTAAAAAAACGCGTCGATTGCCACCTTAAACACCAAAATCGGATAATTCGTTCGAGAGTTATCGCGGGAGAAAGAAATGGTGAAAAACGGTTTTTTCTAAATATTTTCGAAACGACTGACGCGATCGATTTCAAATTTTAATCAGCTCTAGAATTCAATCAAACGCGCCGATTGCCACCTCAAACGTCAAAATCAATCATTTAGTTCGGAAGATATCGGCGTTGAAAAGTTGAAAAAATAACATTTTATGTTATTTTTCCTGGATGAATCATAATATAACCTACTAAAATGTGTCTGAAGTCACACCAACTCATCTATTATATGGTTTCTTTCGACACATTATGTCATCGAACTTGGTTTTTAGTTTAAATCATAGCACCAACAATGAAATCGATAAAACGTAGTTTTCAATATTTTTCTCGGATATTTTATATTTGATTGCTTCTCACATGCGTCAAAACTCATTTAAATCTTGATTTGAATCCCTGGCATTGATTCCTGCCTGAATACACTTATTTATTCAGAGCTTAAATTTTAAAAACCGCTTCATTAACAATTCTTGATTCTTATATAAATTTTCGAACTTTAGCATAACAGGCAACTTGTTAGAGCTTGAAAAGATCGTCAAAACACAATCGCATGTGATAGCATTTTCGAGCTCAAAGAACTCGAAAATATATCTACACTAATGTTTTCAAGCTCTTTGAGGTCGAAAACAGCGGGAAGTTTTGGGGCTGGCCCGCAGGGCCAACCGACGCCCAGGTTTTTTTTCTAGTTTTAAATCGTTTCTTTCAGTCAAGGAATATAAAACTGAAAAAAAGTGTCATGAGAATTTTAATAGTTTTTTTTTCTTTCAGTCATGTTCGATTTCATTTTGTTTTCTTTTTCATCAATCAAGGTTATTATTGATTTATTGTTCGTATTTATTTTTTCAATCATTCTTATTCATTTTCTGTTTTACTTTTCTTATTTTTTCTTTCTTTTATTAAAATCATCAAAAAAGTATCGATAAATTTTAACGATTCATGAGAATACTTTGCCAAAAATTGTACAATAATTCAAAATTTAATATCAAAATCAGTTAATTTCTTCACGAAGAATAAAAATCAAGAAATATAAATTCTAGTAAATTATTTCTTTCTGAAACTAAAAAGATTTTCTTTAATCGATATTCTATCTAATAACCTTTTATATTGAGCAGATAAAGTTTGTAAAATCAATGTTTATTGTTTCAATTGAAGGTAATGAATCATTATTATTATGTTTGATCATGGCAGTGTAATGTTCACCATGTAAATCTAAATGAACATAAAATTCCTCCTCACTTTTTATTGGAGCAATTCTTATACTTGAATTTTTGTTACGTGTATATATATTAATCGGTCGTTGTCGTAATGCAGCCATTATTATTACGTCACCTATTTCTGCGTATGTTCCGTTTTTCAAAATTTCATCTATAAATATTGTTTCAAATATTCCATTAGGTGTACTTTTTAACAATTCTAGATTGATACAAAAATGAGCCGCTTCTAGTGCTCTTAAGCATGGCATTAATTCTTCCGTGGCACTTATTAATATGGATATTGCATAATAAAAACAGTTTCTATCTCCCGTTGTTGGAATTGGTGTCAAGTACTTTCGTTATGACGTTGGAATTGAAAGATTATCATTATAACTCGTTAAATTTAATTTATGAATTTTGTTCTTTACAAAATTACATAATTTTTTCATAATTTTCATATCATTATCATTTATTTTTTTCATCGTTTCAAATTTTTGTTTAAGCTTTTTTCCTTCATGAATTACTTCTCGCAACTGTGAAGTATTGATATTTAGAGATACTTTTTTGATAGATTTAACACAAATTTTTGGTTTTTCTTTATTCCTTGAAAGATTTGACCTATTGAAACGGTTTTCAAAAATATAATCAGCATTTTCCAAATTAATGTTATGCTGGTTATGTTGTTGATTAAGAATTGAATCGTTGTCAACAGACTTGTTGAAGACATTGAAATTTTTTAAATTAATTTCTTCCCTTTCATGAATTAATGGTAAAGAAAAATCTCCTTTTTTAATCAATGTTGTATAATATTTTAATTCGAATCCAAATAAAAGTATAACTCTCCATTACTGTCTTTCAGAGTGATCTTCGTATTAGTTGCATCACAGTTTGAAAAAATATTAATTGTGCGTTGTAATATCGCTGATATCATTATGATGTCTCCTAATTCTGCATACGTTGCATTTTTCAATATTTTATCAATAAATATCGTGTCTGAAATTCTATCAGGAAGATCTCTTAGAAATTTGTCATTTATAAGCAAATAAGCGGCCTCTAAAGCTCGTAAGCAAAGCATCAACTTTTCTTCGCCACTTAATAAAATAGATATAGCATAACAGAAACAATTTCCATCTGCTGTTGTTTTAATTGGTGTAAAATATTTTTGGATTTGTAATGAAATTTCAATGTTATTTTCGCGAGTTCTGGATTTTATAGATTTGATTTGATAACTTCCTTGTCTGATAAAATCACGTAATTTTTTTATTATTTTTATATTTTCTCCAATTTCTTCCGTACGCATTAATCTATTCTTTAACCATTTTCCTTCGTTAATAGCTTCTATTAAAGAAAGGTCAGTTGAATTTCGATATTTATCGTTTTTAACACTATCAGGTTTTGATTTATTTAGAAAACATATTAGCTGTTTGTGATATCCGAAAATCGTTTCGGAAATTCCACAGATTAATTTAAAATTTGCAAAAACGATATCAATCGCTGTATTTAAGTTTGTAGTAATTTCATTATTTTGTAATTGTGAATTTAAATTATTAGATCGTAACATTTCGAAAAATGAATGTGAATATTCACTTTTCAAGTTCATATTAAAATCTCCTAAAAATATTATTTATTTACTACTTTTTTCAGCTGTTTCTATCATTTCCTTAATTTTTGATTCAACTCCTGAATATGGTGTGGAGGGAGGCTTATAACCTGTACATATTGCAAAATCATTATATAACCCTGCTACTAACAAACATGACTGAGTTTTATTTTCGTTATTATAATCAAAAATAATTTGAAATTTTTTATCCATCCTACAGTACATAACTAATCCATAAGCATGCCTATTACGACTTTGTGATACATTTACTCGGTGCACAATCGAATAATTATGTATTTCAATATTTTCTCCAGGTTTAGTCGACGTTTCTGCTGCGATAAAGATACAAGGCATATATAACTTAATAAAATTATTAAGATCCAACCAATGTGATTTTTCATTCATACTTTGAACATTTTGATAAACAATTGTATCTTCATCATCATTATTTATAAAAAAACAAGACGGAGATAGTTTCAAATTTAATAAACATTTGATCTCTATCTGTATTTTATAATTTTTATTTTGTGATAAAGAAGTTGGTAAATCTCCTATTATATATAATCCACTTAATTTAGTACATCGACTGAAAGCCACATATAATTCATTTATTTTCATTCCTTTTCGTAAATGTACAACTACTGTGTCATAAGTCCCACCTTGACTTTTATAAATAGTTATAGCTTCAGCTGGCACTAAAAGAAATTGGTTACGAATGACTGTAACGACATTTTTTGTAGGCTTAATATTTCTAATTATTCTATCTATTGCTCTCCAATTATCATTTCCACTCTTGAAAACTTCTTTTCTTCTTTGTTTTCCTATTTGCTCATCCAAAAAATCTAACCAAAGTCGATAAATATTTCCTTCACTATTTAATTCATATCCTTTTAATATTCCTACAGCACCATTCACAAGACCATCTTCAACATCAATATTTAAAGTTAACATATACTTAATACCTATACTAAGTGATAGTTCATATGGTAAACCTTGTGAATCTTTCGTTTCTAGAATTTTACTTATAGTTAGCAGTTGTTGTTTCACTTTCTCTGGTGCTTTTCCGGTGATTTTATCGTATGCAAAAGCGGTTCGTTTCATTGGATCTTTATTTATTACGTTTGAATTGTAGGTATTAACTTCTGCATTAGTACGATATAAATGAATCGCACTTTTCGGTATTTTATTTTCATCATTGATTATTCCAGATTGTAAAAGATCTAATTCTTCTTTTGATAGTGTGCTGTTTGCTAAACTATTTAGAGCTGTTGCAAATTTTTTATCATCTTTTTGTCGCATTATTTCTGTAAGTTCAAAACTTGTAAACAAATCCATAATGGATTTCCTATAATATCTTCATAAGGATCCCTTAAATGTGATTGAAATATATATCTATCACCTGCTGGAGATAATTGATTGAAATCTCCAAATACAATAACTGATAGTCCACCGAAAGGTTTTGAAGTTCGAAAAATTTGTTTCAATCGACAATCAAGTTGCTGTATCATTCTTGACCCAACCATACTAATTTCATCAATAACTATAAGTTGTAGATCTTTCAATTTTGCATATAATGTATTACGTGTACTACTGCTTAATGGACAAAGCTCAGCAGAACATTGATTCAAAGGCAATACAAAAGTAGCATGTAAAGTTGTCCCTTTTATCCCGAAAGCAGCTTTCCCGGTAGGAGAACATAATAAAATTTTTAATGAATCAAGATTCTTATTAGATTCATAATTTATAAAACGAAGAAGTGTTTGATGAATCGCTTCAATTAATCTAGATTTACCAACGCCAGCTCCACCAATTACACAATGATAAAAAGGTAAAGATTTTATCTTAAAATTGTGTAATAAATGTAACAAAAGCCATCTTTGTTTTTCATTCAGAGAGCAAACTAGATCAATGTAGTTTTGTCCATCAATTAATCGTGGAACTGATAAATAATATAAATCTTTATTTTCATTAGATACTTTATCTTCGTTCTCGTTATTACCTATATCTATAGCTATATCGCCTTCATGAGAAGAATTATTAAAAACCTCCAAGTTACTTGGAGTGTATTCTTCATAATTTTCCTAATTATTTGTTTCATGTATTTGTGTTTTTACTTCATTTCAAATACTTTCGATATCTTCATTAAATACAAATTCTGATCGACGTTCCTTAATTAAATTATGATATCGTAAAAACAACTGACTGCTGGGAGAAATCATCATATTTTCATTACGCCAGGGTATGAATAACATAACGTTTTTTCTGATGAATTCTTCATAATTTATTTGTTCATTGAAATTAACTAATCTGATAATTTTTGACTTTGTTCTTTTACGGTGATAACCTGTGTTATCAATAAGTTTCAAATTACTTTTATCATTATTCAACTCATCATTATCATCATCTTCTTCTTCATCACTATAAATTTTATGCTTTTTACTATTCTCTCTTTAAGAAAAATTATACCAAGCTACAAATGATGCAAGACAACAATTTTCTAATTCATACGGACGTTTCACATAATGATCTAACCCTGATTGAAAGAAACGATTCGAAACGATTTGCAATGTTAAACTTCCATAAGAATGACGATTCAAAAGTATTCAACGTATTCAAAAGCATTTGAAAGTATTTAAAATTTTTTTTTTCAAATAGTTTCAAATCGTTTCTTTCAATAAGGGAATGCACATTCAATATAAATATCTGGAGATAAAGCTTTAAGATCTTTACCCATTAATATCCTAATTCTATTTTCAGGACGATTGGTATTGATAAATACACATTGTCCAGAACATTTTGACAATGGCAAAGCTAAAATGTAGTGAACTGCTTCTTAGACACTAAATTCATTTGCTTTCAAAAATTCATTTCCAAGTAACCTCAATTGTTCTTTCAAAGTATAATTTTCTCTTTTGATTTCATTTACAGCGTTATACAATAGTCTAGAAAGACCAGAAACAGACTTATTTAAATAATTTAATACGTAATTTGCACAAGAATACATATCCTATATAAAGTGAATATCCATATTTGCTGAATTCAGTTTTAATATTTAAAAGTATGCTTATGAACTGTAAAAGTATGCTTATGAGTTTGTAATTTCAATAGCTCTTCTGGAATATTTTTAGAGCATGAAATAAATTTATTAATAAATTTAATAACCGAAGAAGTATCTTCGTTTTCACCGTTATAAGTTGGCGCATCTTTAAGCCAAAGTAAACAGTGAACATGAGGAGAACCTCTTTGTTGAGATTCAACTCTGATGTGAAAATCTATTATATAATTTTCTCTAAAAATGCTGTTTTTTTTGTTCATTAGTTTAAATAATTCTCTCATTCGATAATCGAAATATCTTGTAACTGTTACTGGATCACTACTAACCAGTCGAGCTTTCTTTTTATAACTTAAATTATCAGCTTCTTTTAAATCAATTTCTTGGCCATCAACTACTTTTTTTTTTAAATTACGATCAATTCAGGCCATTTGCACTCAGCTGCAAACTCATCAAATAGTGATACTGGTGTTTGTCCTTCTCCAGGAGCAAAATAATAGTTTGGGTCATTAATAATGTCGATTGATCTTCGACATTAATAGGTTCTTCATCATCGTTAGAACTGCTATTTTCATTATCATCATCATCAATATCTATAATATTATTATTATTATTATTATTATTATTATTATTATTATTATTATTGTTGTTGTTGTTGTTGTTGTTGTTGTTGTTGTTGTTGTTGTTGTTGTTGTTGTTGTTGTTGTTGTTGTTGTTGTTGTTGTTGTTGTTGTTGTTGTTGTTGTTGTTGTTGTTGTTGTTGTTGTTGTTGTTGTTGTTGTTGTTGTTGTTGTTGTTGTTGTTGTTGTTGTTGTTGTTGTTGTTGTTGTTGTTGTTGTTGTTGTTGTTGTTGTTGTTGTTGTTGTTGTTGTTGTTGTTGTTGTTGTTGTTGTTGTTGTTGTTGTTGTTGTTGTTGTTGTTGTTGTTGTTGTTGTTGTTGTTGTTGTTGTTGTTGTTGTTGTTGTTGTTGTTGTTGTTGTTGTTGTTGTTGTTGTTGTTGTTGTTGTTGTTGTTGTTGTTGTTGTTGTTGTTGTTGTTGTTGTTGTTGTTGTTGTTGTTGTTGTTGTTGTTGTTGTTGTTGTTGTTGTTGTTGTTGTTGTTGTTGTTGTTGTTGTTGTTGTTGTTGTTGTTGTTGTTGTTGTTGTTGTTGTTGTTGTTGTTGTTGTTGTTGTTGTTGTTGTTGTTGTTGTTGTTGTTGTTGTTGTTGTTGTTGTTGTTGTTGTTGTTGTTGTTGTTGTTGTTGTTGTTGTTGTTGTTGTTGTTGTTGTTGTTGTTGTTGTTGTTGTTGTTGTTGTTGTTGTTGTTGTTGTTGTTGTTGTTGTTGTTGTTGTTGTTGTTGTTGTTGTTGTTGTTGTTGTTGTTGTTGTTGTTGTTGTTGTTGTTGTTGTTGTTGTTGTTGTTGTTGTTGTTGTTGTTGTTGTTGTTGTTGTTGTTGTTGTTGTTGTTGTTGTTGTTGTTGTTGTTGTTGTTGTTGTTGTTGTTGTTGTTGTTGTTGTTGTTGTTGTTGTTGTTGTTGTTGTTGTTGTTGTTGTTGTTGTTGTTGTTGTTGTTGTTGTTGTTGTTGTTGTTGTTGTTGTTGTTGTTGTTGTTGTTGTTGTTGTTGTTGTTGTTGTTGTTGTTGTTGTTGTTGTTGTTGTTGTTGTTGTTGTTGTTGTTGTTGTTGTTGTTGTTGTTGTTGTTGTTGTTGTTGTTGTTGTTGTTGTTGTTGTTGTTGTTGTTGTTGTTGTTGTTGTTGTTGTTGTTGTTGTTGTTGTTGTTGTTGTTGTTGTTGTTGTTGTTGTTGTTGTTGTTGTTGTTGTTGTTGTTGTTGTTGTTGTTGTTGTTGTTGTTGTTGTTGTTGTTGTTGTTGTTGTTGTTGTTGTTGTTGTTGTTGTTGTTGTTGTTGTTGTTGTTGTTGTTGTTGTTGTTGTTGTTGTTGTTGTTGTTGTTGTTGTTGTTGTTGTTGTTGTTGTTGTTGTTGTTGTTGTTGTTGTTGTTGTTGTTGTTGTTGTTGTTGTTGTTGTTGTTGTTGTTGTTGTTGTTGTTGTTGTTGTTGTTGTTGTTGTTGTTGTTGTTGTTGTTGTTGTTGTTGTTGTTGTTGTTGTTGTTGTTGTTGTTGTTGTTGTTGTTGTTGTTGTTGTTGTTGTTGTTGTTGTTGTTGTTGTTGTTGTTGTTGTTGTTGTTGTTGTTGTTGTTAACTTTAAAATTATGAATTTTTTCAATTCTATCAAATTCTAATTTTATTCTACAATGCTTATAAACTTCTGAATTTCTCAATATTTCAGCTGCTCTCTTAATTGCTTTCGGTCGAACATTTTCAAATATAACATTTGATTTAAATGATTTTTTCCTTCTGAAACAAATTGGGATCAACATAGCTTCTGATTGCACTTGAGGAAGAATATTTACAGAAGACTCAACGCTTGTTGTTACATTAATAGCTCGACTTTTAAGTAGATATTGTCCACCATTTATTACAGCTCTAATCAGCATAAAAAGAATTCGAGGGCATACAAATCTTTCTTCTAAATCAGTTAATGTTTCGATTTCTTCAGGTATTTTTGGAAATATTAATTCTTTATTATACATTGATAAACTGGGGATTTCGTTATTTTTAACTGCTCTTTCACAACTTGCACATAAATATCCTACGATGGAGTTGTTCAACATTTTACATGTTTATTGTAAAAATAATAATTTAAAATTGTTTAAATGACATCTATTAAAAATTTTAACTGAGTTTTTAAACCACAAACGATAACAAGACGAGCATTCATAAATAGGACCTTCTATTTTCGATAAATCAAATTTTTCAAAAAGAATTTTTCGTTGTTCAGCTTCAAGTTATTTTTTCCCGAATAAATTACCATTTTGAACACGACTTATATGTAGAAGATTTCTGTCGTCATTCTGTAATCTCAATTTTTGAGATATTTTTAGTCTGTTATTATGTTTTTGTTGTTGTTCAATACTGAGTAATCTTCTTTTCTGACACATTGCATTTACTTTGTTGAGTCTTTCTTTCTTTCTGTCGTCAAGCATTCTCTTTTCTTGACATTTTTTATTCATTCCATTATGTATTTTCCGATTTTCTTGGTCTTGTAATCTTATTTTTTGAGAAAATTTGAGTCTATCATAATGTAGCCTTCTTTTCTCTTGATTTTCCATCTATTAGCTTGAGAAATTTCGAGTCTATATTGATATATCTTCCTTTGATTCGGATGTTGTAAATATATATATATATATATATATATATATATATATCTATATATATATATATACCCTAAAATTATTTACAAATTTTTATATAGTGACCATATTTTTTTAGTGGATTACGAATCTAGAGATTTTTTTTATTGGGGCTTTTTTTTATTCCGTCATTTTACAATTCGTATTTATAATTATACATTTAACTAACAAAAATATATTTTGAAATATCAAATTTTCTTCTTACAATTTATTGTTTTTAAAATTTTCACATTTAGTAGAAAAAGCGAGAAAATATACGATCGTATTTACTTTCTTCAAATAAATTAATATTCTAATTATTCTGTCACTAAATATGACTGAACGCCACTGATTATATACTATATTATTTATATCGCGTTACTTTTTCCAAAATGACAGAGTTTTACATTTCCATTTGGTTTCAGGAAGCTCCTCAAAGCCAAAAAAGTGTGCATAAAAAAAAACATCTGGGCGTCGGTTGGCCCTGCGGGCCAGCCCCAAAACTTCCCGCTGTTTTCGACCTCAAAGACCTCGAAAACATTGGTGTAGATATATTTTCGAGCTCTTCGAGCTCGAAAATGCTTTCATATGTGGTTGTTTTTTTGCGATCTTCTCAAGCTCTAACAAGTTGCCTGTTATGCTGAAGTTTGAAAATTTAAGAATCAAGAATGGTTAATGAAGCGGTTTATAAAATTTAATCCCTGATTATGTTCAATAAAATAAGTGTATTCAGGCAGAAATTAATGCCAGGGATTCAAATGAAGACTTAAATGAGTGTTGACTCATGTGAGATACAATCAAATATGAAATATCCGGGAAAAATATTGAAAACTACGTTTTATCGATTTTATTGTTTATATTATGATTTAAACTAAAAACCAAGTTCGATGACATTATGTATCGAAAGTAACCATATAAAGGATAAGTTAGTATGACTTCAGACACATTTTAGTACGTTCTATTATGATTCATCCAGGAAAAATAACATAAAATATTATTTTTTTAACTTTTCAATGCCGATATCTTTCGAACTAATTGATCGATTTTGACGTTTGAGGTGGCAATCGGCGCGTTTTCTTGAATTCTAGAGCTGATAAAAATTTGAAATCGATCGCGTCAGTCGTTTCGAAAATATTTAGAAAAAACCGTTTTTCACCATTTCTTTCTCCCGCGATAACTCTCGAACGAATTATCCGATTTTGATGTTTAAGGTGGAAATCGACGCGTTTTTTGAGTACTAGAGCTGATTAGATTTTGAAGTCGATCGTATGAGTCGTTTCTGAGAAATCAATAAAAAACTAAAAAAAAAAATTTTTTTTTTTTCGTTATTCGCAGATATTTTCAAGTCTATTTGATCAAATGATCTGAAATTTCTAGGAAAGTTAATGGGCAACAAGCTCTTTCAATCGCCGCCTTAAACATCCGAATCGGTTCATTGGTTCAAAAGTTACAAAGAGTTTACATACACACACACACACACACACACACACACACACACACACACACACACACACACACACACACACACACACACACACACACACACTTGGACATCATTCCAAAAATAGTCAGAATAGCTTCCTAGGACCTCAAAACGTCGACATCTGATGAAAACTCGATTTTCGAAAATCGGGGTGAAAACAATAACTTCCCGAAATTTTCGAAAATCGTCGATTTTCTTAGCGGGAAGTTAAAAAAAAAAAAACAAAATATTTTTAAATGATAGTTATTATTTTTTAACTTCCCCCACCCCTTTTCACTTTCTTTGTTTAGGAAAAATTTAAATTACAAAGATTTTCTATTTGAAACTCACAAAAAATTTTAATTCCGTACGATGTAAATTCAAAAGTACCGCCAAATTTATCAATTATAAAAATTGTTCTTTGTTATAATTATTCTTAAAACCATTAATTGTATTTTTTCATTTAATTGTTGAAATATTTTTAGGAAGCTAAGTGTTTAAAGATTTATCAATTATAAAAATTGTTATTTGTTATAATTAATCTTAAAATAATTTATAATTTGTTGATTAATACAAAATATTCTTATTTTCTGAGTTGCTGTATAATTTTTAATCCCAAAAGTTATTGTTATATTTTAGATTAGAAATTACTTGATTGTGGTGACAAATTTTAATTTTTTTGAAAAAAATTCTTATCAAATCATTTTTATCATAAAATTAAAAAAAAAAAAATCTGGGCATCGGTTGACCCTGCGGGCCAGCCCCAAAACTTCTAGCTGTTTTCGAGCTCAAGGAGCTCAAAAACATCGTTGTAGATACATTTTCGAGCTCTTTGAGCTCGAAAATACTTTTGCATGCCATTATTTTAAAAAAAAAACAGTTTTTAGCATTTCTTTCTCCCGCGATAATTCTCAAACGAATTATCCGATTTTGATGTTTAAGGTGGCAATCGACGAGTTTTAATAAATTCTAAAGCTGATTAGATTTTTGGATTGTTTGGTTGAGTCGTTTCAAAAATATTCGCAAAAAACTGCTTTTTACCGTTTCTTTCTCCAACGATAACTCTCGAACGAATTATTCGATTTAGATGTTTGAGGTGGCAATCGACGCGTTTTATTGAGTTCTAGAGCTGATCAGATTTCGAAGTTGATCGTATAAGTCGTTTTCGAGAAATCAATAAAAAACTAAAAAAAAAAATTTTTTTTTTTCGTAATTGGCCAATATCTTCGAGTCTACTTGCTCAAATGATCTGAAATTTTCAGAAAAGTTGATGGCCAAAAAACTCTTTCGATTGCCGCCTTAACCATCCAAATCGGTTTATTAGTTAAAAAGTTATAAAGAGTTTACATACATACATACACACACACACACACACACACACACACACACACACACACACACACACACATACATACAGACACTCGGACATCATTCTAAAAATAGTCAGAATAGCTTCCTTGGACCTCAAAACGTCAACATCTGATGAAAACTCGATTTTTGAAAATCGGGGTGAAAACAATAACTTTCCGAAATTTTTGAAAATCATCGATTTTCTAAGCGGGAAGTTAAAAAAGGATTCATTGACACAAAAAATCGTTGCTCTCCTGAAGAAAATTTTCACTTACCCCAAGAAATTATTCGCATTGTGAATTAAAATCAAAAAGTTAATTAGAACTAGAAAAAATTTTTTTGTGCAAGGAATCATTTCTTGACCAAAATGATCTTTTCTCGCCCCAAGAAAATTGTTGTATTGAATTTATGATGCATAAAATTTCTTTGTGTAAATAAAATTTTTTGAGGCAAAAAATTGTTTTCTTCTGAGTATTTTACAAAATTGGTAGTGATATTTCGGCAGTCATATAGTGACTGCAGGTTGCTCGTAATAATAATAATAACAAACCAAAAATGTTTATCACTCATATAACCCCCAATCCATACACAGTAAAAAATTTTTGGGATGAAGATGGAGTGGATGATTTTTTATTTATTGTATTCCCTCAAAGTGAATTTGACTCCGAAGAAGAGTTGCAGAAAATATTGATTACAAAAAATTTACTTACTCTCTAAACCTAAAATAGTGAATTATCACTAATTCACAGTGTATATTTACTATTTGCCACAGCTAAAAGTAGAACAATTGGAATTAGTGCATATACACTCATTTACCCAGTGAAATGATGCACTTATGAATACAGAGAAATTCACTGTAGTTATTCGTAGTAAATAGTTCTAATGATAATTACTTATTAAAAAGTAAAGTTTTAAATCTACTGTGTAAAAAAAAAAAATTTTCACTATTTATACACTAAATTCATTTTTTTCCAGTGAATTAGTTGATCACTGGGAAAAACTGAAAATTCAACTATTTCAAATTTAGAGAGAAGCATAGTGAGCTTAGTTCTTTGATATTCTAACGTTTATATTGAGTACGAAAATAATAACGAGCTCCTTTTTATGTGAAATGATTTTTAAAAATTATGAGCAGCTGATAATAAAACTTTCATAAAAAAAATTCCACCTAGTCACAAACTGTTAGATGACTTACATCAATTATAACACGAGATATCATTTCATATTGTACTGAAATATAAAGTATTCCCATAAAAACTATGTCACTCTAGCTAAACTATTTGCTCCGCATGCGAAGTGATTTTTTTTTTTAATTCCGGAACTTCGAGTGACGGATGAAATAAAATCCGTATTCAATTCGGATTCACTCCTGATTTTTTTACAATGTCTATAATAAATAAAAAATTTTAACTCAAACTTATTTTATTAGTTTATATGTTTTCTTACAGAATCACAGTCGTTTTATTGTAAAATTATAAAAGAAAGAAATGAAAATTAAAGTTTGTAACTTTTTAAATTTTAAATTCCCATACTGTTAAAAATAGACGTAAGTTAGAAGACAATATGGATTTTATTTCGAAATGAACTGGGTCACGCAAAGTTTTGAAGTTTAAAAAAAAAATCACTCCGCATTCGGAGTTAGAGCGGAATTAAAAAAAAAAGAGAATATACAGATTTGAATAAAATCCACGTCACTCGAAAATCACTCTTTCTATAAAAAAAAAATCCCTATTCACTCCATATGCGAAGTGATTTTTTTTTAAATTTTCTTGATTTTTTGCAGTGTAATAATAATTATAATAAAATTTTATGTAACAATAACTGAGTAATCTACTCGATAAAAAATTTCATTTTAAATCACACTTAGTTTCGATATTTGGGCAGTCATACACCCGTGAAAAATGAATCATACATGGCCATGCATGGCCGTATATGGCTCATACATGGAGCATATATGGCCATGCATGAAGCATATATGGCCATACATGAAGCATGTATGGCCATACAAACTTTTTTAATACAGTCATGCATGGCCATATGCAGTCATACAAAACCATGTATGACCATACATGGCCTTGTATGGCTGTATTAAAAAAGTTGGTAGGTCCGTGAATGGTCATATATGCTCCATGTATAGCCATGCATGACCATATATGCTCCATGTATAGCAATGTATAATTCATTTTTCACCAGAATGCACGCCATGAACGCTTGTCTTGTAATAAATGAATCATACTCGACCATGCATAGGTGTATATGGTTCATATATGGTCATACGTGGCCATACAAACTTTTTTAATACAGTCATGTATGGCCATATGCAGTCATACAAAACCATGTATGGCCATACATGGCCGTGTATGGTTCATATATGGCCATGTATGACTGTATTAAAAAGGTAGGTCCATGAATGGTCATATATGATCCATGTATGGCCATGTATGATTCATTTTTCACCGGAATGCACGCTTCGAATGCTTGTCCTGTGATAAATGAATCATACTTGGGCATACACACTTCTTCAATAGCATCATGCATGGTCATATACAGTCATACATGGCCTTGTATGATTCATATATGTCCATGTATGGCCATATATGCTCCATGTATGGTCATGCATGGCCTTGTATGATTAATTTTTCGACTATTACAATTACTTATAAACAGGATGTTGCATTGTTAAAAAAATAAGAAATTTTTTTGATATCACTAACAGCATATTGATGATTATATTGTGTTTTCTTGAAAGTGATTATATTCTTTGAACGTTACGTAGCACAACTAAACTTTGTTAAAACTGTCGGTCGCATAGCCTAGTCGTCAAAGCGTCAGTCTCTTGTACGGAAGGTCCCGGGTTCGAATCCTACTAAGCGGGTGTGGTTATCAATAAGTCTAGCATTTTTCCTCTGAATTAAAAATTTCGATTTCGATTAGGAATTCAATTAATCGCATATCTGATAATCTCTGCGTCGCCAAAATAATAAAAAAAAAAAAAAAAAAAATTTTTTTTAATTTAGTTAAAATTTCTATACATAGTCATGTATGGCCGTATCAAGCCATGTATGGTCATCCATGGCCATGCATGGAGCATTCATACATGGCCATGTATGATTTATTTTTCACGGGTTTCACTTATACAAAACGAACTCAGTTAATTATAAATAAACTTACTTTTTTATCGATAAATTCCTCTTTAATAAATCTATTTTCTTTTTATATGTATATCAAATTTTACTTGTAAATGTACTTATTTTTAATCGATAAATTTTCTTTTATAAGTCTTTTTATTTTTTTTTATAAATGAACTGAAAATTTCATGAATTATTTTGCTTATATATAAATTTCCTCAATTTTTCATAAATTAACTAATTTTTTTCATCGATAAATTTTTTATTGATCAATCGTTATTTTTTTTTCGTTCATTATTTTCTTTTTTTTTTATAAATTCACTAAATTTTTCATTAATTATTTCACTTATATATAAATAAACTCAGTGATTTATAAATAAACTTATTTATTTTTTTCGATAAATAGCTTTTTAATAAATCTATTTGTTTTTGTTAAGAGGGGTTCTCACAAAATTTGATGGTCAGTAGGGTCCTATAATAAAGCTGTCGGGTGCGTCGCATTATTCCGAATCACCAAAATGCTGAATGAAACTCTTACCATCAGAAAATGTGGTAAAGAAGTTCTCAAGTTAAACAATAGGTGGCTTAACATACCTTATTGCTGAAAGAAGCGCAATATTGTTTGACGAATTCAAAATGATTGCCATGTATAAAAAAAAAAGATAGAGAATGGCTTAAATAATACGCAAATATTAAATAGAGTTGAAAATTTTTCGAATGCTACAATAAACATATAAAACAAGATAAAATAAAAGCAAATAAACAGACGTTTAAAAAATTATTTTGTAAATAAGCAAAAAAAAAACCTAAGTCAGACATTGAGATTAAATTGGTATCTCTGTTGACGCTAATAGACAGTATGTTTAAAGTGAACAGAAGTGTCTGTTTAGAATAAACAGAAATTTCTGTTTGAACTAAACAGGAGTGTCCGTTTGGACTCAAAAGAAGTGTCTGTTTCGACTCAACAGAAGTGTCTGTTTAGAATCAACAGAAGTGTCTGTTTATGTGTCTGTTTGGACTAAACAGAAGTGTCTGTATAGGCTCAACAGATATGTCTGCGTTCAGACTTAACAGGAGTGTCTGTTTGGGATAAACAAGCATATCTGTTGAAGACATACAGAAGAGTCCGTTTGGACTAAACAGAAGTGTCTGTTCAAAGTCAACAGGCGTGTCTGTTTAGACGCTCCAGAAGTGTCTGGTTAGATTCAACAGGAGAGTCTGTTTGGACTAAACAGTACTGTCTGTTTCGAATGAACAGCCATGTCTGTTTTTAATAAACAGACATATCTGCTGAGGATATACAAAAGTGGCTGTTTGGACTCAACCGAAATGTCTGTTTAGATTAAACAGCATTGTCTGTTTAGAACAGACATATCTGTTAAAGATATACAGGAGCGTCTGTTTGGACTAAACAGAAATTTCTGTTTGGGCTTAACAGGAATGGCTGTTCAAGCTCAACAGGAGTGTCTGTTTGGCCTTAACAGGAGTGTCTGTTTGGACTGAACAGAAATTTCCATTTGGACTTACCAGACGTGTCCAACCTAGATAGGATTTTTTCTCTTGCATTAAAGATGTTTCTTTTGTGTTGGACTATGATTTTTTCCACAAGCAACTAATAGTATATTACATGCCTAGGGAAGTAAAGTAAGAAATGTCTCAGATCACATGTAATTGTTGGCCGAGGTGAAGCCGAGGTCAACAAACATGTGCTCTGAGGCTTTCTTATTTACTTCCCGAGTCGTGTATGCTATTTTTCTCCTCGACGGAGGCGGAAAGTGACATTTTCGTTTTGCACAGCGGGACGAAAGTTGACGCTTTCCGCCCGGAGGTAAGAAAAAAAAATTTTGCTATGAAATGACGCAGTCATATATCTATATATATATATATATATATGTGTGTGTGTGTGTGTGTGTGTGTGTGTGTGTGTGTGTGTGTGTGTGTGTGTGTGTGTGTGTGAATCTCGATAATCTGTTTTTTGTCGGGAAATAATAAATCTTTTCTATTCATTCAAATAAGTTGACACGAAATTATATTCTGAATTTTCATTTATTTATTAAATTTATGTTTCAATAAATGGATGTTGCTCTCTGACATTTGAATGGTGGTCGATTTGAATTTTTTTTTTTTTCAGGCTCATCAACGGTACCTAAAAAGAAATTAAAAATCTCACACTAAACTAAATAAATATTTCAGAATATCTATGAAATAATAATCAAATTTCAGTAGATTTCTTAGAGGGTTCATTTCACCCCAAATTTCGTTTTGTAAGCATATTGATTATGAATACGTGACAGAAGACTAGAAAAAGTAAAAGGTGTAAAAAAAAAATACAAATATTAAAACTTTTCTTTCAAGTGTCAACATTATATTCATTATCATATCAAAGAATAACTTATGAAGAAGTACAAAATCAGTGATGCAATGATTGAAGTAATATTTATGTATATATATTATTGTTCTGTATTTTGATTAATTTTTAGCCAGTAAATAAATTTCTGAAGGTACTGAATAACTTTATC
Organism: Microplitis manilae; assembly: GCA_030273425.1. NCBI lineage: Eukaryota > Metazoa > Arthropoda > Insecta > Hymenoptera > Braconidae > Microplitis > Microplitis manilae. The sequence continues at coordinate 15,508,544 of CP092720.1, read as the reverse complement.
GTTATTAATAAGGATATCTTCATACGGTTCAGGTAAGGAACATCCCTAGCGAACTCGGTTATAGTGAAAAAATATCTAAAACATACCTGGTATTTGAGTATGATTTCGGCGTGTTTTCAGTAGAATTATAAAAGTATACTCAAATTATACTCATCTATAACAATAATTTAGGTATGCTTTTGAAAAATTTATACCAAAGTTATACTGAGATAAAAAAATTATTTCTTAGATATCGGTATATTTAATATATTTAAGTATATTGGTTGAATAATTTATTCATATGATTTTTTAATGAAAAATTCAAAAAAAAAAAAAAAAGCAATTTTCGACTTTAGTTTTATATATGGTTTGTGTTTTTATACATTATATTTGTGTTAGCTATCTATAATGTTATTGCAACAGAATCAAATAAATAATAAATTAATGATAATTGTAGGTCTATTAAACATTAACAGAAATATTTCCTTTAACACCGAAATTTAATTATTTTGAGAAAAAAAAAAAAAAAAAAAAAGAAAAAAACAGAAAAAGTGAATAAGTAAATCAATAATTAAATTATTATGAAAACAATTTTTAAACAATTTACTATTCAAAACCATTATAATACTAAACACTCAATTGAAATAGTATTTTTATAGTTTTCTATGTATTCAATAAATATTTATTTACTTCAAACTTCAAAGAAACATTTTTCCTTTTTCCCAGATAGAGACTTAAATAAGAAGATATTGTCCTTAACCTCTCTGATTTCGGTACAATTTAAGTAAAAATCGTGCTTGAAATAGATATGTTTTCAGTATCATTTAAGCATGAAAAATTCAAAAACATACCCAAAACGTAAGACGATTTGAGTATAATCTGGGTATGGATTGGGTATAATTCTTAAAACATACCGAAATATTAATCAATTTCTACTATACCAGAAATTAACCCGAAAAAACTTAAATTTTCGGTATAAACAAATTTGCTAGGGATGTCAGGTTTACCTGATGAAAGATCAAATTTTTCTGAATAAGGATATCCTAATTTAAGCTAATAAGGAACTCGTCAAGATTGCCCTATTAAGTCAAACCTCCTAATAATTTACGAAAGTTTTTATGGTACTTCAGGCAAATCAGGAACAAAATCTTGTCACGTTTCCAGAATTCCAAAAAAATCTAGTCGGACGTTGAACTAAATTTGATTACACATTCTCCAATAATTACCAGAGTTGAAATAAGCTCTAGAACTCAAGGTTGCGGAAGCTGTCGTAGGTATCTTCTTCGCTGGTGCAGATGACTGAGTAATGTTGGAAGACGAAAAAGCTGTAAAAATATCATACCTTCTATGACATACCTAACGTAGCTACATCATTTTGTTGAATGATGATGAAAATATAGCTTTATTTTTGTATGAATAATATTAACGCTACAAATATATTTACTGTTAACGTTGGCGATCCAAATGCATTAAATTTTATACTATATAACGTAAAAAACAACTTATTGATACGGATTCTTGTAAAAATGTGAATATTCATTGCTATCTGCACAGAGAAAAAAAAATTTTTGCGAATAGAATTTTTATTTACCCTACGAGCATTGTTTACATTACAAAGTGAAAACTGACAGTTTCTGTGAGCTAAGAAAAATTTTTGAACCAAGAATTTTTTTTTAAATTAAGAAAAATTTTGTTTTCGATATCTAATGTAAGAAATTTTTGCGCCAAGAAATCGTATGCTTAGTTAGTAAATACGTTCGTTAAACTAAATCTTATTATAAATTTTCCAATAATTACCAGGATTGAAAGAAGCTCCTGAGGTCACCATCGCTGAAGCTTTCGACAATATCTTCCGAGCTGGTGCAGGTGGCTGATGAATATTGGTTGACGAAAAAGCTGTAAAATATCATACCTTCTATAACATAACGTAGTTACACCACTTTGTTGAATGAGAATATAAATATATCTGTATTTTTTTATGAATAATATTAACGATACGAATATTTGTGCTGTCAACGTTAGCAATCTACCCAAATAGCAAAATTACATCTTGATGAGTTCTGAACGAGTACCTATTTATAATTTGGATGTCTCATCAACATCTCAAAGAAGTTTTTAAGAAGTTTTCAAGATGTCGAATGAGCTACCTAGCAAACTCAGTAAGACGTCTTTAAAAATAGTTATCAAAGATTTCTTTTTTTTGACTTTGTAAATATGATTTCATCATCAAATTACCATGATGTCTTAAGGAGCTCCTAATTTTCACTTCATAAAGAAGTTAAAAAAATGCATTTAGACGTCAAAAAACTGACGTCTTATTTATGGAGTCTTCAAGAATTCTTAATTAAGATTTCTTAAAAATAAGACCTTTAAGAAGTCATCATAAGACTTCTTAAGGACACCATCAGAAAGACGTCGTACAGAAGTTATTCCGACTTGAATGCTGTCTGGGTAAATGCGCTGATCGAAAATAAAACTTGATATAGCCTTAGTCGTCTTAAATCATGACTAAGTAAGACCAGTTAAGTCGAAACCAAGGCGAACTCATACCATTTCGCCTTGGTGTCGACTTAACTCGTCTTACTTAGTCACGATTTAAAACGACTAAGTCTAAACCAAGTTTTATATGCATACATTTATATTAGGTGAATTCAAAAACAATTTATTGATAAGAATTGTTGGACAAATGGGAATATTTATTGATTTATGCAAAAAAAAAATCTATTTACGTATGGTACTGTTATTTACCACGATGCAATTTTTTATCTTATAAAGTGAAATCACACAGTTTTTGCAAACGAGGAAAAATTTTAGAATTAAGAGTTATTCTTTTAAACTCAGAGAATTTTTGTTTTCGATTCCTAACGTTAGATTTTTCTTGCGCCAAAAAACCGTATTTTTTATGACTAAATACGTTCGTTAAACTAAATTTTATAAAACATTCTCCAATAATTACCAGTATTGAAATAAGCTCCTGAAGTCACGGTTGCCGAAGCTTTCGAAGATACACGAGCTGGTGCAGGTGTCTGAAGAACGTTGGTTGACGGAAAAGCTGTAAAGATATCATACCGAATATAATATACCTTTTTTTTTTTTTTTTAGTTTAAAGTTTATTTATTTATTCATTTTAAGTCATACATTATTTTTAGGTAAAATAAACTAAATAATAAAACCAATTCTTGCTTGTATTTATATAAGGTTATTACAGGCCGTTGTTTGCGGCACTCGAATCCTGTAGTGTTTAGTGTTTAGTTTTGTTGAATATTATATTTGTTTAGTTTATAGAATAGTTTTTTGTCATTCTATTTGATCTTTTTGTTTTGAGTAGCTGTATGGGAAAAATTGAATATTAAAAAAACCCTAGCTTATTTCTTTTAAATTTTTCTTACAAACTAGACTTATGGCTAATATATTTTATACATATTTACATATATACAGATTTATTATAACATCTGTTATAATATTTTCTCTTTAGTATTTATTTTTATTTATTAATATGAGTATTAATTTAATTATTTGATGACCATTGTTTTTGTCTTCTTCTCAGTTCTTTGATGTCTTCGTGATTTTTGTTTATCCACCAGTATTTATCCGTGTCCAGTCTATGGAAATCTATTTTATCTCTATGTGGTATGGCAGTGGAGTATTTATTTATATTGCTGTTAAAGTTATTTATATCGATTGTTTTGTTACTTTTGTGCCTACTTTTGTGATAGATGGTTGGTATATTTGAACTGTTCTGTATTAGTCCTAATTTATCTATTGCGGTAAAGGCTTGTGGCTGTAGTAGTCCTTTTTGAGCGTTTATTTTTAGGTCTCCGTTTACTTGTTTCATTTTTTTTATTAAGTCGTTGTTCGTCATGTCGAATTTACTATAATAGTCTCTTGTTAGTTTGATTCTGTGGTTGTCGATTCTCTGTATGTTGGCTGTGTTGAATATGTCTTTATTACTGTATCTCTCTTTATATTCTGAGTTTGGTTTTCTGTGCAAATTCAGTGCAGTTCTCAGGCAGGATCTTTCGAATAAGCGAATTTTTTCCATGTGCGCCGCCCCGATGTTCCAACATACTGGTGCCGTATACGTAAGCATAGGTCTTATTAAGAGCTGGTAGCAGATGATCTTTGCCCTGGGGCTTATATGTTTATTGTGCATTAGTCTCCCCAGAGCTCTACTTGTGTTACGTGCTTTTGCTAGCTGCGTATCCAGATGCTTAGAACATTTAGCTAGGTGATCTATTTCCATTCCGAGATATTTCACTGTATCCTTTGATGGTATTTTTATTTTTACTCTGGTGCTCGGGTGAAAGGTTTCTATCTGGAACTTTTCATTGTTTATTCTCTTTGCTTTTGTGACGAATCGGGCCGGTTTTCTGAAGAATATCGTTTCGCATTTGCTCGGGCTGACCCGAAGGTTCCATCTCGCATATAGATTGTTTATTCTGTTTACCAGTGTTTCTAATGTTTGCTTGACTGTTTCTGGATAGTTAGCGGCAACGTAAATTATTAGGTCATCTGCGTATGCTATTGAATATGTGCTATTGTTTTGGTTTAGGTTAAATGCGTTTAATATGTGACTTGTGAATATGTTAAATAGAGTTGGTGAATTGACAGTTCTCTGCTGTAGTCCTTCTTTTATTTCAAATCTGATTGAGGATGTTAGGTTGCCGTTCCATATATAGAAGTATCGTTTGTGTATCATCCTATATATGAGACCTATTAGATGTTCTGGGTACTCGTCCTTAATTAGTATATATATAAGTCCGTCGAGCCATACCGAGTCAAATGCCTTTTCCAGGTCAATCAGCGTCGCTCCGATTATCTCATTGCAAGCTAGGTGTGTGTTTACGTCTGATAGGAGCTTGTTTATTGCATGGACTGTAGAATGGTGATTTTTGAAGCCGAACTGGTTGTCCGGTATTTTCTTTATTTTGTCATTGTGTGCTTTTATTGCGTCACTGATGATTGCCTCGTACACTTTGCTAATGTTCGGAGCGAGGCTGATTGATCTGTAGCTGGCTGGATCCGTATCTACTTTTCCTCTTTTGTGTATTGGTATTATTTTGGATATTTTCCAGGCCTCTGGGAAATATTGTCTATTTAATGAGTTGTTGAATAATGTGGTGTAGTCTGTTATTATGCTTTCTGGTAGATGTTTAAGTACTATTGTTGGTATGTTGTCTATGCCGGCTGATGTTTTATTAGGTAGCTTTTTCAGGATGTTCTCTGTTTTAATTCTCGAGCAAAAATAGTCTTCCACGTCTGTTGTGGGTGCGTAGGCTCTGTTATCTTGTGTAAATTTCGTCACGGTCTTGTTTTGTTCTGTGTTTGTGTCGAGTTTGTTTCTAAATTCTGCGACTGTCCTTTCTACTGTTTTTTTTATGTTTGTGTTTTCGTTGAGTGGCCTCGGTGAGTTTATCGTCTCGTAGTATGCTCCAATTCTATTTAGTTTGTCCTTTTCTTCGTCGATAATATAGTTGCCCTCTTGTTTGTTCAATTTTTCTTTATTTAGTCTGCATCTGTCTATGAGGTGTTCCTCTGTGTCCTTTATGTTAATATTTGGCATCTCTTGTTTTTCATGTGGCCTGAAAACTTTATTTATTATTGGAAAGAATTTTTTGTAGTCTCGGTGGTCTATTTTTTTGTGTATTTTTTCCCAATGTTGCTCCATATTTGTTTTTATTTCTGATTGTATTTTATCTCTCATTGCTTCGATTAGGTTCTTTATGTATTTGATTAATCTATTGTTGCTCGGGTCATTTTTTTGCGTTTGGCGTAGTTTATTAAGTAGAAAGGATTTTTCTTTGTGCATTTTTTTTGTTTTGTTTGTGACGTAATAGTTGTTATTGCTTTCGGATGTGGCTGTTGGTACTATTTTATCTATTGCGTCTCTGATGTGATCGTCAATTTTTTCTATGTAGTTATCTATTTCTGCTGTGCTTAGATTCCGGTTGTTTGGTATATCTATTTTGTAGTTGTCGTTTAGGTGTTTGGTAAATTTTTTCCAATTCGTTTTTTTGTACAGGCGGGTGTTTATGTTGTTGTTCTGTTTGGATGTCCATGCAGTGTCTTCTAGGTCAATTTCTATTAATATGGCCTTGTGGTCGCTGTCGTATGGAAGCGTGTTTAGTTTATTATTTATGAGGTTTCTAAGTTTGAGTCTTGAATCTATTATGGCCATGTCCAATACTGATTGCGTTGTTGTAAATGTTGGCTCCCAGGGTGCGTATATTTTTGTTCTGTATGTTACTGTGTTGTTATTTTCCCAATTGATAAGCCATCTGCCTCTTGCTTTGGTCGTTTTGTCCCCTAGGTCCGTATGTCGAGCGTTGAAGTCTCCTGCAATTATATAATGGTTGTTGGTGTTGCTCAGGTTCAGTTTTGCAAATAATGAATTAATTTCTTCTGTAAATACTATTTTATTATCCGTTTTGGAGGTCGCGTATAAGCTTCCTATTATTAGAGATTTGTTGTTTTTTAATTTTATTTTTATGAGTGTGTATTCTATTATTTTATTGTTGCTGGAATTTGGTGTAGTTAATATTGTGTGTTCTATTTGCTGTTTTATAACTATTGCCGTTCCGCCCCCTCTGTTGGGTCCCGGTCTGTCCGTTCGAATTTTTTTATGTCCGTCGATTTTGAGTTTGTGTCTCTGGCTTAATTTCGTTTCTGATATCAGTGTAATATCTAAGCTATTGTCTTCTATGAATTTAATGAGATCGTATCGTCTTTGCTGTTTTATTATAGAGTTAGCGTTTATTGCCGCTATTTTTATGTATTTGTGTGTTATATTCATGTCAGTGTTGACCTCTGTATTTGGTGTTTTTTTGTTCCGTGTTTGGTTGTTTATTCCCATTTTATTTCTATTTTATTTAGTTCGTAAAGGTAGTTTATTTTTACGTCGTTTATCTCAATTTGCCGTTCTAATCCAGATATTCTTTCATTTAATTTCTTGAATTCATTTTTGAGTTCGGCAACCCAACTCGGTGTTGGGGTTTCTGTTTCCTGGTTTTGTGTTTGTTGATAGGTTTGTCTGTTTATGTCTGTTTGTTGGTTATGCTCACTTTGTGGTGGATAGTTGTTATGATATTGTTGTTGGTTTGGGTTTTGCGTGAGTGTCGAAGCATATGACATTCCGGGGTTCACGTAGTTATTTATTTTATTTAGTCTATTCTGTAATTCTATTTTCTTTTGGTTTTTTCTGTCTTTAATTATTTTGATTGCAGTTTTGTAATATTCACAACCTTTATAACTAGCGAGGTGTCCTCTTTGTCCGCAGTTTGCACATACTAGTGCTGCTTTGTCGTCTTTATCCTGGATCTTACACTGACCACTTTCATGCGTTTCACTACACTTTACGCATTTTGAATTCAGATGACAGTCCGCTTTTGAGTGGCCTAGTTTCTGACAATTTCTGCATTGAAATATGATATTCCTTTTTAAGTACTCCCACCTTACTCTTTGGTATAATACTGTTTTAATTTTTGTTAGCTCCGATAGGGGGCTGTCGTTGGTTATTTGTACTATGTGGTGGGTACTTCTTGGGTTGTTTTTATTGAACGTTATTTTTTCTACTTTGGTGATTATCACATTTTCTGGCTTTATTTCTTTCAGCTCTTGTCTAATTTCCTCTGGTGTGAACTCTCCTTTGACACCTTTGAGCACTATTGTTTTTGGTTTTAAATTTTTCGGAGTGTACGTATAATATTGCAACTTTTTAGTTTCAAGTATTTTTATAATTTTTTGACATGTTGTTATATTCATGGTAGAAAGTGTTATATTACTACTTACGGTTACCTGTTTTAATCTAAATTCGGGTTTTGTGACTCCGTTTTGTGTCAGCATTGTTATTGTGTCTTTGACTCCGATTCCTGTTATTATTATTGGTGGGGGTCTGATTGCTGTTGTTTTGGTTGTAGTCGCGCCATCTTGATTTTCTGTTTCCATCTGTCCATCGTCGTCATCTTTTAGATTTTCGTATAAGTTCTCGTTAGATGTCTCTAGTTGTGTGTGTCTCAGGCTATTCTCATTGGGCCTGGTTGTGTTTCGTTTTTTGGGCGTTTCCCACTCTCCATCTTTCGAGGCTCCTGCTTGCGCTTCTTTGTCTATTTGGATAATTGTTTTTTTGAATGGTCTTGTTACATTTACATTTGGATGTATTTTTATACTTCCTTTATTGCTGTTGAGAATTTTTTTGATCTCACTGTCTAGCATTTCTGTTGTTATAATTCTGGGCCTTTGGCTTTGTTGCTTTGGGATTTTACTCACAGAGATTGTGAGGTTTGCGTCATTGCCTTTTCGCTTGGCATTTTTCATCGGCGAGTTGTCGGCCATCTTGGCCGACGCACTTTTCTCTACTATTTTCGTTCACTATTTTTAGTTTTAGCACTTTTTGTTATTTCACACTAATTCTAATTAGGTATACGCCCCTTTTGGGATGTAACTTTATTTAATACATGCACTTTTTTAATCACTTTTTTATTAATTTTGAGAGACCACTTTTTACTGCGTGTTATCACATTCGTGCCCTCTAGCGGGAATCCGAATATAATATACCCCTGCCTAGAAAGTGGCATAGAATTCTATAGATTCTCATAAAGTCCCATAGAGATTTTATAAGAATGAATGAGTTCTATGAGAAGTGCTATAATTAAGTATAGGGCCTTATACATACAACTATAAGAATTTATCGGATTTTTTTAACAGGGACATGACGTAGCTACATTGCTTTGTTGAGTGATGATATAAATATATTTGTATGAATAATACTAACTTTCCAAATATTTTGACTGCCAACGTTGGCAATCCCAATGCATAAAATTTTACTAGATGAAATTAAAAACAATTTATTGATACGAATTCTTGAACGAATGTGAATATTTATTTTATTATACAGAGAAAAAATTAATTTTTCGACGCACGGCATTGTTGTTATTTACCTCAAGGCTATTTTTTATATTATGAAGTTAAAACGGACAGTTTTTATGAACGCCCTATTTAGAAAATCTCATAGAATCCAATAGATTTTCATGAATTTGTAAAGATTTTATAAAAATGAATGAATTCTATGAGAAGGAATATAACTAAGTATAGGGTCTTATACGTAGAGCTATAAGAATCTCGGATCTTTTAAGCGAAGCAAGGGAAAATTTTTAAATAAAGAGTTTTTCTTCTAAACCCAGAGAATTTTTGTTTTCGATTCCTAACGTTAGAATTTTCTTGCACCAAGAAACCGTATTTTTCGTGACTAAATACGTTCGTTAAACTAAATCTTATCAAACATTTTCCAATAATTACCAGTATTGAAATAAGCTCCTGAAGTCACGGTTGCTGAAACTTTCGAACATATCTTCCGCGCTGGTGCAGGTGGCTGAGAAATATTGGTTGACGAAAAAGCTGTAAAATATAATACCTTCTATAGTATATATGACGTAGCTACATCGCTTTGTTGAGTGACGATATAAATATATTCGAATTTTTGTATGAATAGTATCAACGATCCAAATATTTTTACTGTCAACGTTAACAATTCAAATGAATAAAATTTTACTAGATGAAATTAGAAACAATTTATTGATACGAATTCTTGAACGAATGTATATATTCATGGCATTATGCACACGAGAAAAGAATCTTTTGACGTGCGGCATTGTTATTTACCTACCAGCGATTTTTTATATTATGAAGTGAAAACGGACAGTTTTTGTGATCGAGGGAAAATTTTAGAATCAAGTATTTCTCTTTTAAACTAAGAAAATTTTTGTTTTCGATTTCTAAGCTTAGAATTTTTTTGCGCCAAGTAATCGTATTTTTCGAGACTAAACATGTTCGTTAAACTAAATCTTATTAAACATTAAACAATAATTACCAGGAATGAAATGAGCTCCTGAAGTCAAGGTACTGGAAGCTGTCGAAGATACCTTTCAAGTCGGTTTGGGTGGTTGAGGAAAGTTGGCTGAGCAAAGATCTGTAAAACTTTCATACATTCTATTATATACTCTTGTTGTGATGTAAGCACATCACTTAGTTTAGAGATGATATCAACACATTAAAATCGCTGAAGTATAATTTATATTATTTACGAAATGTAAATTCGCAGATGGGATTGTATATTATCATTTACATTTTCAACTTCCCGCTAAGAAAATCGACGATTTTCGAAAAATTCGGGAAGTTATTGGTTTCACCCCGATTTTCAAAAATCGGGTTTTCATCATATGTTGACATTTGAAGGTGTGAGGATGCTACTTAGACATTTTCAGAGCAATGTCTGTATGGGTGTATGTATATGTGTGTGTGTGTGCGTGTGTGTGTGTGTGTGTGGATGTAAACCTCTCATATCTTTTGAATAAATGAACCGATTTACATTTTTTTGGCGGCATTTGAAAGATTTCTTCTCAACTTAGATTTTCAGAAAATTTTAGATCATTTAGTCAAATAGTCTCTGAGATATTTAAGAAATACCAAAAAAAAAAATTATTTTTTTCCGTTTTTTTTTTATATTTTGAAAACTGTCGAATCGATCAATTCCAAAATCTAATCAGTATTAGAACTCGATAAAATCTTTCGATTGACGCCAAGAACGTCTCAATCGGATAATCTGTTCGGAAGATATCGTCGACGAAAGAAATAGTGAAAAACGGTTTTTTGCGAAAATCATCGTAATGACGAAACCAATCATTCACAAAATTTAATCAGCTCTAGACCTCAATAAAACGCGCCGATCGTCACCTTAAACGTCTCAATCGGATAGTTCATTCGAGAGATATCGTCGGCGGAAGAATGAGAAAAAAACGTTTTTTTTCGTCTTTCGTGAATATTTCGGAAACTATTGAGTCGATCAATTCCAAAACTGAATCAGTTCTAGAACACGATAAAAGCATTCGATTGCTGCCAAGAACGTCCCAATCATATTGTTCGTTTGAGAGATATCGTTGACAGAATAATCAATGTAAAATCTGTATCAGCTTTTTTCATTGAATAATATCATAGTTACTGAACAACATAACTCAAAACTGATATATTTTTGTTTATATGAGTCATTGGAAGTGACTTCTGAAAAATCATCATGTTTGCTCGTTTCAGGATAAACTTACACCATATAAATACAACATATCACGTAAACTTATTTTTGAGCGAACTATTGAACATAATTGTCAATAAATATGTAAAAAACGCTTATTTATTAATTACTTTGGAGTCTAAATTTTTCAATTTTAATATAATACGTAATCCTTTTGAGCTTGGAAAGCTCATAAAAAATAAAACAAAGGTATTTTCAAGCTTGTAGAGCTCGAAAATGTATTTATACTAACGTTTGGGAGATCTTAGAGCTCGAAAACAGCGGGAAGTTACGGGGCTGGCCCACAGGGCCAACCGATGCCCAGATTTTTTTAATTTGAAATGAGGTGAAATTATGTTTAATTGTACATAACTTTATATATTTATATATAAAATTATGTATCCATACAAAATTGTATAAGATGTTATAGTATGACATAAATTACAGTGATTGCAATGATATAAAATTATGTCTAATTTCCCTGACTACAAAAAAAATAAATTGAAAATGATGTTCAATGTTAACGACCCATAAGACAGGGAATTGAAAAGAATTTATTTTTTCGGGACTAAACTTTGGTTTATATATTATCCTATACTTTGCCGTTATTAAACATAGTACAAAAGTCAATGTTACGTAATTGATACATGGAGAGAAGTCAATAGTAACTTTTTGTTGCACGTTTATGAAATTTCACCCTGCTTGCAAAATTCGACAGATTCTTATAGCTGTATGTATACTGACAGAAAAACTATCTCGATTCAAGAAGAATTATTTCTTCCAAATGTGGTTCTTGTTTTTAAATTTTTAATTGTTTCAATTCAAGAAATAAGTCTTTGTACCAATAAATTGGAATTCTCGGATAAAAAAAAAAATTCTTCGTTCAAGAGTTTTATTCTTCGATGAAGCTTTTTTTGTTTTGAAACTAAATTCTGACATATTTAGCTTAAGAATTTCTTGTTCTTGTATTAAGATAGGCAAAGTGTAAGTTTAAGACGTTACATTACCGGCTTGTTTCGAGAATGGTGCAATTTTTAAATCAAGATATCAATTGACTCAGCTTGGAAAAAAACTTTTATTTTTTATTTTAAAAATAAAAATTTTTAAAGTGATTTTTTAGGACTACATTCATTTACTTCAGATATGTTAAAGTAGAAATTTATTTTTAAAACAAATTTTTTTTTCATTACTTAAAAATCTCTTCCATAAAGGAATTATTACTTGTACCAAAAATTTAAAGTTCTTAGAATGATAATACGACATTCTTAGTTGATGATAAATGCTCTTGCTTGAAGAATTCAATAGTATATTGATTGAAGATAATATAGTTTCGGCTCAAGACACGAGAGTTATCGATCAAAGAAACAAAATCTTTAGAGCCGAGAAAATCTAAATCACGACAAGAATTTCTCGAAGCAAGACAATTGGTTTTCTTCAGAAATAAATTCTTGGCTCAAGAAAATATTTCTTGAGTCAATATAAAATTTCTATCAGTGTATAAGAATCTATACTTAGCTAATAGCACTTCTCATAGAACTCATTCATTCTTATAAAATCTGTGCGGGAATTCATAAGAATCTATTCGGATTCTATGAGATTTTCTAAACAGGGCAGCCCAAAGCATTATGATAATAATTACTTGGAATTGTAACAATCGGTACACCTGAGTCACCACTCAACTGAACCTTAAGTTCAGAAATAATTTTCTTATTTTATTATTTTATAAAAATTAGCCTGGAGAATTCGGAGCACACTCACCAAAAGTACAATAATACATGAGCATTATTCCAGATGTCCTATGTAAAGATTTCTCTGAGTCTTTCGCGGCCGCGAGTCCCTCGTCATAATAAAAGTCATCGTAAAGGCCGTAATAAATATGTCAAAACATTTTCTTGTTCTAGTTCGACTCAAATTTTTACGGCTTTTCTATTTAAACCAATAGGTCCCACGTCTCCCGCGGATCCTTACTATTTTTTTTTCAATGGAGAAATCTATCTCTAATTCTATTTTATTTTTAATTTTTAATTGCATTTCTCAGAAGTGTCTACAATATCGATAGTAAATGTCACCATATATTTTGAAGAAACATTGTTTTACAGAATCTCACGGTCTCCCGCGGATTCTTATTTTTCCCTTTTCCACCATAGGAAGCTCTACTATTTTAAAAATTTTCATTTCATTTCTTCGAATTACCTAAAATATTGGTAATAATCGTCATCATAGAAACGTAGTCTCTAAAATTTCACATGGTTCCCCGCAGAACCTCTCCGTCCCTTTTTCTATCCTCGAAGATGTTTCATCTCAATTTTGTATTATTTTTAAAATTATATTTTTTCTAGAGTATGTAATATATCGACCGTAAATGTCATCATTAGGGCCAGGAATTTGGTTTTTTATCAAAAGAGAGACAGAAGATAGAGAGAGACAAATAATTTAATTTTTTGTTTCTCGCAGTCGAGTGAAGACAGTAGCTAATAAAAAATAAAGATAGCTAATCCAACATAAAAATATGTTTAAAAAAAATCGAAGGTTAGCATGCAGATTTAAACCTGCTTGTAAATAAATACAAGTCTGTAGGGGCAGGGGGGAAGAGTGGGCTCCTTAAGGAAAATAATTGAAATATCGTTGAGTTTTTCATCGCGTTTACTTATTTTTAGGCCCTTGATACTTATTTTCACTTTATTATGCTGCGTCTATTAAAATTGAAAAATCGAAAATTAGGGGCAGAGTGGGCCCCCCACAAAAATTAGGCAAAAAATTTATTTATTTTATTTTCCGTCAAGTTATGACCACCGTAATGTTTTTATCATATTCTCGGCAAATATTTGATATGTGGGGCAAAATGGACCACTCGAAAAAAAAATTGTGACGAAAAAATTTTTTATTTTTCGTTTTCAATTTTTTTCGAGTGGTTCATTTCACTCCAAATATTACATATTGGCCTTAAATATGATAAAAACGTTATAGAGGTTATAACTTGACGGAAAATAAAAAAAAAAAATTTTTTTATAATTTTTTGAGAAAGAGATCGTCGTGCCCCAGGCTCTCCTATCTTTAACTTTCTTGATAAATTATATTTAATGAACAGTTTTGGTGGTCTATTTTATCCCTCATTATATAAGAAATTTCAATGAGCTTATTATCCGTCCGAATTTATTGACGCATAGAAAATTTTGAGGGGCCCACTGTGCCCCCATATTTTTTAAAGTTTTTACAATTTTAAGGGGCCCACTCTGCCCCATAGGCCCCCCCTTACCCTACTGCTCGGATGAATAAAGAGTGTAATTTATGGCACAGTGTTGTAAAAACTTTTCAATAATTTCAAAGTAGTACAGTATGCAAGCTGTAAATTTTGGTCTGGGTCTCGCTGAAGATCACGCTGAAGGTATTACTGCCGGTCTTGCTGGAGATAGCGCTGAAGGTCTTGCTGGAGATCGCACGGCAGGTATTGCTGGAGATCATGCTGGCTGTCTCTCTCGAGATCGTGCTGACGGTCTTGCTGGAGATCGCACTGAAGGTATTGCTGAAGGTCTTGCTGAAGATCGGACTCGCAGTCTTACTGGAGATCGCGCTGACGGTCTTGCTGGAGATCGTGCTGACGGTCTCGAGTGAGACCGTCACCACGATCTCCAGCAAGACTGGCACCGATACCTCCATCGCGATCTTCAGCGAGACCTCCATCGCGATCTCAAGCGAGGCGGTCAGCGCGATCTCCAGCAAGACTGCGAGTGTGATCTCCAGCAAGACCTTCAGAATGATCCAGCAAGACCGTTAGCACCATCTCCAACAATATTAACAGCGAGACCAGCATCAATACATTCAACGCTATTTCAAGCAAGACAGCCAGCGCGATCTTCAGCGAGATCTCCAGCGCGATCTCCAGCAAGACCTCCAGCGCTATCTGCAGCAAGACCAGCAGTAATACCTTCAGCGCGATCTTCAGCGAGACCGTAACCAAAATTTACAGCTTGCATACTGTACTACTTTGAAATTATTAAAAATTTTTTACAACACTGTGCCATAAATTACACTCTTTATTCATCCGAGCAGTACAGACTTGTATTTATTTGCAAGCATGCTTAAATCTGCACGCTAACCTTCTATTTTTTTTTAAACATATTTTTATGCTGGATTAGCTATCTTTATTTTTTATTAGCTACTGTCTTCACTTGATTGCGTGAAACAAAAAAATAACTTATTTTTTTCTCTCTCTATCTTCTGTCTCTATTTTTATAAAAAACCAAATTCCTGGCCCTAGTCATCATATATTTATTACTTTATTTTTAAGCGGTCCACCGTGGACTTATTTTTCTATTTACATCCTGTTTGCTATAAAATCCCAAGAACTCCCGTAATAAAAATGTCATTTTCAGCTGTCCAAAGAAATCAAACCCTACCATATTATTTTTCTCTTTGTCTTTAACCTATTCTTTGTATCATCTTTGGCCCCACTTTTCTTTCAAACCTTTTCATATATAAACCCCAGAAAAATAATCAAAATCAGTCATTACCGTCGTATCCAAAACCCATGTCGGATCTATCTACGAGTAAGACTCTCTGAGTCGATTTCAAAATTCGTTCTCGTGACGCTCCACGCCTAGGCAATCGGGGGTCCTAGATCGATAATTTCAATTCGATTCTTTTACTAAAAAATTAAATTACGCAACTTAAATTTTATTCTTCAAACCTTTCCTTGTTAGGTCCTTCGCTTAGTCATCTGGACTACTAGGTCGGATACCTAGAGTAAAATCATTTGTTCGTATTAAATTTAACTAAACGCCTTCACGTGACGTCCACAGCCTAGACAGCCGGAGTCCTTGTTCGGGAATAGTTAATCCTTTTATAAAAATCATTTAAAGAATATATATATATATCATCGTAAATTCACTAGAAAGCAAAGCCGGCCCATCGGTTCAGCGTGCATAGCATTCTCGTGAAAAGATTCAAACTTCGAATCTCAATTAATTACTATCATAACCATTATAAAAATCTGCGTACACAGATTCAAATTGGTGAATCTGAAGTGAGTGTGTGTGTGTAGGTATATCAACCCATTGGGGTAAGTTCATTATTATAATATTCTGTAAAATTTAATCTGTCAATATACTACACATGTTTTTGTATGCATTTGTCTTTTCATTTACTGTCCTTTTTTCTGGCATTCAAGTGCTGGTAGTTCAAGTCATAGTAACTTTAAGGTGAGACAGAGAAAGAACGCGGTCTTCTTGAGGGCCCATATTCATGGACCCAATATCCCTCTCGCTTAGAAAATCCCTGACCTACCCTGACGCCACGCAGGTCATTGAACGGGACTGTTTATAGTACATCCGCTCAGTACAAATAGGCAAATAAAATGTAAAACTACACGAAATTATAACATTCTTATATTAGCCACGTGACTACAGATCCTTGGTTGGATGACACAATAAAATAATTTCATCCATAAATTTATTGATTAATAATCGGTGCTCCAATTCCTATGTTCTCACACTAACCATGTGAGGTTCAATCGAACTCCTTGGCTGAATTATAGAACGGGGGAAATCAGCATTCCCAAATTAAATAATAAATTAAAATTACCCTTTCGCCCGTCGCCTTCACTCACTTCGATCGTGACAGAATCATGAAATATAGGGCAGTACTTCCTGAGAAAAGTCTCTATAAGTATAAAAACAATTCTCTTTATTATGGTAACAGTTCCCATATCGCATGTTATAGAATTATGATAACGATTACCATATTCATAGGAATAGTTTTCATAACCAAATGTGAATAAATCCTATAACCACATTGTAGCGGTTCCTAAGTGCATATGGGAATAGACGCTATATGGTTTCCTGCCATTTTATCTTAGAAATCACGTCTCCTTCAAGACCATCTTAGTAAAAATATATCAGGCGAAATACCTCAATTACTAATAACTCAATTTTACATTTGATAGAGGTGTAAGTTAATATTTTCCCGATCAAAAAAATCCGTATGTGAATGCAGCCTGGATTCCAATGTGAGGTTACACATAGCATTTTCAGATGAAATCTCAGATGGATTTGTGTAGAAATATGAAGCTGTTCTTTTATTCATATACACATATCAATAGACGATAGATTTAGCAATTCAAATACCCCAAATTCTATAAAAATCACTTATATAGAAATTTCATTTCTATATTAATTCCCTACTATAAAATCGATATATTTAAGTTCCTATATGGGAATCCAGAAACTCAGTTACTTACGGGAAGTTTCTATATGGAAATCCAGGTACTCACAGTTTTCTATGTGGGTTTTCTACATGCGAATTCAGAAACCCAGTTTCCTAAATGAAGCTCCTGTATAGAAATTTAG